>OX336392.1:553453829-554662113 GCA_946902985.2 Meconema thalassinum
AAGAAAGAAAGAAAGAAAGAAAGAAAGAAAGTAGGAAAGGAAGGAAGAAAGAAAGAAAGAAAGAAAGAAAGAAAGTAGGAAAGGAAGAAAGAAAGAAAAAAAAGAAAGAAAGATAGAAAGAAGGAAAGGAAGAAAGTAGGAAAGAAAGAAAGAAAGTAGGAAAGAAAGAAAGAAAGAATGAAAGAAAGAAAGGAAGTAAGAAAGAAAGAAAGAAAGAAAGTAGGAAAGAAAGAAAGAAAGAAAGAAAGAAAGAAAGAAAGAAAGAAAGTAGGAAAGGAAGAAAGAAAGAAAGAAAGAAAGAAAGAAAGAAAGTAGGAAAGGAAGAAAGAAAGAAAGAAAGAAAGAAAGAAAGAAAGAAAGAAAGTAGGGAAGGAAGGAAGAAAGAAAGAAAGAAAGAAAGAAAGTAGGAAAGGAAGAAAGAAAGAAAAAAAGAAAGAAAGAAAGATAGAAAGAAGGAAAGGAAGAAAGTAGGAAAGAAAGAAAGAAAGAAAGAAAGAAAGAAAGAAAGAAAGTAAGTAGGAAGAAAGAAAGAAAGAAAGAAAGAAAGAAAGAACGAAGGAATATTGACTTACGCAATGAGACAGATTCTTATTGTCATGTAGGCTAAAGCAGTAAGTTACGGTCGGTGGAGAGAGGTTGCCCGGTACGCTCGAGCTGGGCTGTTCCCAGGCCCGCTGGAGCGGAGGGGATGCTGGATGCTGCGCACTTGCTCTGAGCTGCCGGCAGGACGCCAGTCGCTCGGTGGATCACGGCAGTGACGGCCGTATCGCGTCATGGCCACCAATGAACAGGCGCAACCCGTCGAGGGGTCCCGCTTCGTCACCGAGAAGGTAACGGAGGCGGCCAAGGCTCCATCCAGCCCAGAGGCGGCCAAGGGGGGCGTGCCCGATGGGAACTGCTCACCCGCTGACCCGGAGAAAGGTGCGTCATACTACCTTATATTGTTGTTCGACTGAAGAGTAGAATGTCTCCACGAATTACTGTTCCAAGCGGCTTAATTCTATGAAATGTGTGCAAATTCTGGGGTGTATTTCACCAACTATAACTTATAGACGGGTTCATTGAGAGAATTTCATTTTCAATAGTTATTAACTGCTGTTTTCTTGTCCTTAAAATGCAGGATTTCTCTGTGGTAAACGTTAGATAATAATAATAATAATAATAGTAATAATGTCATTGGTATTACGTCCCTTTCAACTACTGGGGCTTTTAGAGACGCCAGGGTGCCGGAATTTTGTCCCGAAGGGGATCTTTAACGTACCATTAAATCTACTGGCACTGCTCCCTCGCATTTGTGCACCCTCAAATGCCAACTGGCTGCGTCAGGATTCGATCCTGCAACCTTGGGAAACAACAGGCGTGATCGTTACCTCTGAGCCACGCAGCCAATCGTAAACGTTAGTTAGTAATTGCTCATTCCGATGCACCCGCACTTTTGTAGATGGCGCTGCACAGCCTAGCCCCAAGTGACGTCACATTCCACAACTTTGCGTGACGTCATTTATTTTGTTCCTTGCCACGGGATTAAACTCCGCGATGTCGTGAACTCCGTCACTCAGGTCTTCTTGCTCCCGCTTCTTCAAGCACAAATTGAGATATTTTCAACTTGGAAAACTTGAATCTTTCATAGCTTCGTTCAAGTTATGCGGGGTGGAGAAGCGAGCGACTGCAGCGCTCAGGCGCGCTAGGTGGCGCACCAGGGAAGCTGCTAACTCCGTGGTGTGCCGCTGCAGGTGCGCTACCGTGCAATATTCCAATGTTTTGTGTTATTTTTTCACATTACCGCTGACTAAACTTGTGGCGATATTGCTTACTTTTCCTTTTAGAATTATTGGAGCGTAATATTTCAACATTCCACGCGAGATCGAGCTTTACATTGCGAGCTTGTGTAGAATTCTCTTGTTGAGTGGAGAGCTTTTGAAAATTTAAGGCATAGAAGCCATATTCCATTGTTGGCTACTTCTGTTATAGAAAGCTTTGCACCCAATTATATTAGGCGGGAAGTCAAGTATTTACATACCCTAACCTGCAAGAAATAAGATATTTATTACAAAATAACTCACAATTGGGCACAATTTGTGTTGACCGACTGAAAAGCTCTCTTTAACAGCTTTTATAAACGGTAATAATAATAAAAGACAGCCCTTGGACAGAGGGACGCAAGCAAGCTCATTGCAAAAGGATGAGGGATTTTAGACGCAAAGGAAAGTCAAATGTAACAAGACTTAACGTGGTCCTAGCGAGTTATATACTACTACTACTACTACTACTACTACTAATAATAATAATAATAATATAAAAAATACGAGCCTTACAGTAGTCGCATATGATGTGTAACATCTCACATGTTATTCGAATAATTCTATATTACATACTCGCATTTTTTAAGAATGAACTCATAGTGCTACCTTGTGCCAGCAAACATGAAAGGATTCTCCAATGCATCTGCAGTAGTGACATATACCTGCAACTGTATGCGGGAGCAATCCACTGCCTACTTGATGCGAGCTGCGCTCTATACCGGCCAGTTAGTGAACCCATGCCAGCGGTGTTATTGAAAATGGTCTCTTATTGCCGATATAGCGCACTGCCAAGAATAGGCGCGATTAAAAATTAGGTGTGCAGTAGGTATATTAAATGCGTTTCTCCCAGTGACACGTTTAGACCAACGAAGTTTCAATTATTGTTAGTAGTCGGTGTTAATATACTGAATTCCTACGTTGTTTGGAGTGTTGGTTGATGCGATATAGCACTCGACGTATCGAGTGCTTACATTAAATAAGAATACAGTACAGCAAAAGTATGAAGATTTAATAAATCGTAATTGTTTTCAGCAAATATGATATAATGAATATTTTCACACCAAAGAACGACAACTTGAAGATGATTTATTGTAGGAATTTCTTTAATGGGGCCTCCAAACCTTGAGGTAAACCGTATGCGATTTACATTCCACAGTCACATGGCTTACAGTACGTCGTTGTACCGATCTCCGCCACCACGCGCGCTCATTGTTTCCGTCCCATCCACTTCCGTCCCACCCACTTCCGTCTCATTTCCGAAATCACTCCCACAAAAATTTCCAGCTACCGAGTGCCACAAAAATATCCAGATACCGAGTGGAAAGATGTTACACATCAATAATAATAATAATAATAAGAGATCAGCTGCAGCCAGTTGTAACATAACGCACGAGGAGATGGTTGTTGTTGTTGATGTCCTAAGGGGTAAGACATCCAAATCTAACACAATTATTCTACAAATTTGGAATGTTTATATTTTTGTTGTTGTTTCATTTAAGGAGTCGGGCATGTGTAGAATGTGTATTATAACTACAGTGACCATATTTTTTACTGTCAAAATCTGGACAGCCTTCTTGGGGGGGGATTGCTGAGGGATAGAGAGATTATATAAGTAGTTTTCCTGTGACATATACAGGGTCTTTCATATAAAGTAAGAACGGCGAGCGGCAGTTTTGTTATTCGCTGCTGCGGTGGACTTGGCCGAGCTTGTGGCGCGCCATGGGCCCCTGCTGTACTATTGAAAGCTCGCGCATAGTACATAAGAGGGCTGTTTTTCTTTCAAGTTCTGATGGACTGTATAAAAATAACAGATTGACATACCAAACTGAATTTACTACTAAATGTTTGCTTGTTTTATTCGTATGTCTCAACATAATCGCCAAAACGATTGAAACCAGCTTTCCAATGCCCTCGGCAAAATATTCTGCCGCCTCTGAGGTGAGTACGTCTGGACAGTCTCCTGAAGTGTTTCCTTTTGGGCGAGGCGTTGCCGCCCAACCATACCTTCACTTCTCGAAAAAGTTGGAAATCATTCAGTGCTGGTTTGGACTAAACGGCAGATGGCCCAAAACTTTACACTTGAATTTTTGAAAAAAAAGCTATCGTAATGTTGGTACAGTGTGGTCGTGAAGGATTTTCACAAATTTTCACAAATATTTCAATCGTTTTGGCGGTTATGTTGAGGCATAAGAATCAAATAAGCAAACATTTAGTAGTAAGATCAATTTGGTATGCCAATCTGTTATTTTTATACAGTCCACTGGAACTTGAAGAGAAGAAAAGATACGATCCTCACAGTAGTCGCATATGATGTGTAACATCTGACATGCTATCCTACTCGTACTGTATACTATACAGCTTGGACATTCTTAAAATGTTAATTTACACTCCATTTTCTTACTGGTACTATGATGAATGTATAGATTGAATTGGAGATATGCTACTGTCACATTTGTGGCGCTGCGGTCAAGCTGTTAGTCTCTCACCAAGGTTGACCGGGTTTGATTCCTGGTCAATACATGTGAGATTTTCGAATTGAAATGCCGTGTCCTGTTGTTCGCATTCCACGTAAAAGGGAGGTACCGTGGATCATGATCGTGAGATTAACGGACACGCAAAACTACAAGCTTCCTTCCTTCCTTTCACATTAATAAGTCATAATAGCAAAGTGACACACAACGTCGACAGTACTCGCAAATACTGTGAGCACATTCCTCAGTAACTATAACATTCATTATTCTCAAGGCTCTCATACAGTTCGTCGTAAACAATCAAAACATGGCTTCCTACAATCATGAAATGACCTAGTTTCACATATGATGAAAATACTGCTTTTATTCCACTCATATAACAACATTCTGTTATGCATTTAATGTTTGACTACTCACTCACAGCTTGACAATAATGCCGCTTACTCAAATGTAATTAGTCGTCTTTGTCCTACCCCATGTGATATTCAACCTTGAACGTGAAGCTTCATAAACTGCTCAATGACAAATGAAAGTCGGTGAAACATTTGCCGCTGTGCTCGTCAAACCAGTGCCTGCTAAATGCACTGCCTACGGTATTGCCATAACATTCTCGCGCTACAGAGCACACACTGCCTTGTTTCCAATAGACACATTTTCAATTGTACATCCAGCTGGCAGTGCGTCTTCACTTCCGTCCGATCCACTTCCGTTCGATCCACATCCGCCCGATTCACTTCCGTCCCATTTTTCTGGCAGTGCGTCTTCACTTCCGTCCGATCCACTTCCGTTCGATCCACTTCCACCCGATTCACTTCCGTCCCCAATTTTCAAAATCACTCCCACAAAACTATCCAGCGACCGAGCGCAAAGATGTTACACGTCAAAAATAACAGTCCTCGTATGTTCTATGCGCGCGCTTCAATAGCACATCAGGCGGCCATGGCGCGCCACAAGCACGGCCAAGGCCACCACATCACCGAATAACAAAACTGCCGCTTGCCGTTCTTACTTTATATCAAAGACCCTGTAGAAATCTTTTAAGATGTGGCCTTCTACAAAATTTAATTTTCAGAAGTTCCACAAAAATCGATCCACCAAAAATCGAATATAGAGCGATATATGAATACAAAGTTTATTTTAGTGTTTTTATGCAAGTACCTTACAAGTTTTGTGTAAAAAAAAACATTATTCAGTTTATTATTAAGTATGTTACTTTTAAAAAGGGTGATAGATCAGACCCGAACAACTACCGTGGGATTTCTTTGCTTGATGTAACATACAAGATTCTATCTAGAATTATCTTGACAAGAATTCAACAACAACTCGATCAAGAACTAGGAGAATATCAAGGGGGGTTCCGACCAGGTCGCAGCTGTCCGGATCAGATCATCAGTCTGAAATGGATAATGAAATATCATAGAATGAGACAAAAGGATTTGGTCATTACTTTTGTGGATTTTAAGAAAGCTTATGACAGTATCCATCGAGGGTCATTACTTAACATCCTTAGGGAATTTGGGTTACATCAAAAGCTTATCAACCTCATCGGCGTTACTTTGAAAGATACTAAATCAAAGGTTAAATTTCGAGGTGCCTTGTTTGAACCATTTGATATCCGGACTGGACTTCGACAGGGAGATGGTCTATCACCGTTATTATTTAATTGTGTTCTTGAAAAGATCATGCGTGAGTGGAACAAAACTTGTCCTCGAAATGTAAAGATTGGTACTAATATAAAACTGAATTGCTTGGCCTTTGCGGATGACCTTGCACTGCTTGCAACCAGTATAGATGAGGTTAAACACCAAATTGAAGAACTTGGGTCTATTGCAGCAAAAGTAGTACTTCAAATTTTATTTGAAAAGACTGAAATAATGGCATCCTTTGATGTGGAAACACAAGCTATTACATTGATCAACAATAAAGAAATTAAAGTTGTACATAAATGTAAATATTTAGGGGAGATTATAACATGGAATTTGAATGAGAAAGCGTCAATCGAAAATAGAACAACAAAGTTAAGAAAAGCGCAATATATTACTTGGTCTAGTTACAAAAAAAAAACCACTCTCCATAAATGCCAAATTACGACATTACGAATCAGTTATTAAACCGGAAGCAATATATGCTTGTGAAACACTTTTCAAGTTAAACACTCGATCAGTTACTGACACATTACAGAAGACTGATAGAAGAATTCTCAGAACTGTAATTAATAAAACACATCAGGTGGATGGTCAATGGCGTCTATTACCAAATGAAGTGGTTTATAAAGAAACTGAGTCTATAGTCGATACTATGCGAAAAAGGCGAATTGCCTTTTTTTTGTCATATCTCACGCCTGCCGGATGCCAGACAATTAAAAGTATTGTTTAATTATTTTTTTCAAAAGTAAAACAAAGAACTCTTGGTTTATGGAAATTCAAAATTATCTGGATGAACTCGGCTTGACAATGTCCCAAATTGCTAACAAAGATGAGAAGAATATCTTGAAAAACAAGAACATCCGACTTCCCTTAAAAACCTTTACCCGCATAACTTACACCATAAGCGATGCAGAGAGAGCGGCAAGGTCGACTAGAATGAAAATGTTTTGGGAAAAGAAGAAAAATAAGAAGCTGAATGTTTAATATTGTTTTTGAGATATGTATATACTTGTTTTGGTTAAGTGCTCCAATGAGGGCGTAACATATGTAAATAAATAAATAAATAAATAAATAAATATGTTACTTTACATCTTATGATTACAATAACACAAACAATTCTTACTGGGTCTTTACGAGCGCCTGAAGTCTTTACGAACTAGGACAGGGTCGTGGATATTTCAAAACAACACGTATTTTTCGTTTAATTACGCATATTTTTCAGAGAATTATCATTAATGTTTTCAAACTTAAAATAAATCAGGACACTTATATTAATATTCGGGGATGCCCGGACATGCTCCTTTAAATCCGGACTGGCGGCTTCGGTGGCGTAGTCGGTAGCATGCCCAAGATCGCGGGTTCAAACCCGGCCGAAGTCGTCGGATTTTTTAAGAACGTTAAATATCCCTCAGTATGCCTTCCTTCGGAGGGGAAGTAAAGCCGGCGGTCCCATGTCATAGATTTATGGCATGTTAAAGAACCTTCCACTAATTACACCTGTGTGAAGCTAAATTAATATGGGTTAAACATTTGACTAACGTTCTTAGGTTCCTATGTTCGTCGTCAAGAGCCGACTGCGGTGGCATCTGGTAACTAATTTCTGAACTAATTGGTCGTTGGCGGTGGCGTTTGGCGCCAAAGTAGGGACTACTTGAAAAATCCGTTGTCTGCAGTCCTTACTCGAATTAAAACATATAACACACACTAATACAGCCATCACAATTAACACCGGTCAGACAGATTCTACACACAGCCAAAGTACACGGGGCTACATGACCGCGTTGTCACAGCCCCTAAACTAAGGAACCAACCAACCAACCAACCTAAATCCGGACTGGCTTACTTATTCGCGACGAATGGTCACGGTACTTATAACATGTATTATTGAGCTGTCTTTAGTAGTATGTGCATTTGTAATTGAGGGGAGGATTCAGAAGGAGGTGGCCGTGGCCTTCATTTGGGAACCATCCTGCAAATAGCCTGCAGTATTAATGAGAGACCACGGAAAGACACTTGTAGGATCCAACCCACCCTGGGAACTACATTCCAATCCTCAAAGCAGAATTTTATATCTTGGCAGAGATGGGAATCGAACCCAGATCTGTCTAGCTGTATGCCTCTCACCAAGGCGGCCCGGGTTCGATTCCCGGTCAATGCATGTGAGATTTTCGAAGTGAAATGCCATGTCCTGTGGTTCGGATTCCACGTAAAAAGGAGGTCCCGTGGCTCATAATCACAAGATTCACGGTCACGTAAAACTACAATCTTCCTTTCCTTTGAACGCAGATCTTACCGGTGATAGAAAAGGAGCTTAGCCACTATGAAATAAGGTGGTTGATGAATTTTAACAGTGAAAGATAATTTCCAAACTAAAAGTGGGTCTTATATAGATAAATAAATAAAACATTCACCAATCTCTACTTAGTATAAAACAAAGTCCCCGATTCTTGGATGTTACGGGTAAACTCGAGAACCACTGAATGGATTTTGATGCGGTTTTCACCATTCTGTAAAGGATATCTCGAGGATGATTTCTGTAGAAAATAATTTTTTTATGATCAAAGGAAGCCGAGCAGTACCGATTTCAGTGGGAAAGTCGAAAAAAATGGCGTCCGAGCGCTTTGTAAGCTTACGCTGGGCAAACAGTTAAAAATATCTAAATACTATGAGTGTAAGAATTGTTCAGCATGAAAAGTTCTACAAAAAAGTCCGCGAGAGAATATGTCTATCTTCAATAAGTGGTTTTACGTTTTAATTTCTTCCAACCATGTCCATTCAATTACTGAGGCGACAGTTTACGAGCTAGTTAAGGGCGAGTCTATCATCCCTGTTACAGCCCAGCTAGCGGGAGAACCTATTGCCCCAGATACAGCCAGCAGCAAACCGTTGAGTTGTGTTGAGTTAAAACTTCTGAGAAGGGTGGTTGTGTTTGGAGTTTCCCTGGAAGTGCAACTCGGCTTTTCTTCATTTCGCCTGCGAACGTTTCATTTCGCAACATTCACAGTCAAGTTAAGATTGGACGGAAGGGGGATTTGTGGTTCATACACCTCGCCATTCTTAAATTACGTCTGACAAGAATTTGCTGCACATGCATCTCCATGATAATATAATTAATAGTCCAGTCAGTGATTTTAACCCATCATGCCAAAACGTAAAACAGATATTGGTCGTTGTACATTGACATTAAAAAAAGAGCGCTTATCACGTAATGCATTCATAACTGTTCCCGGGCGAAGCCGGGTCGGGTTGCTAGTAATATGTAATCAAAAGTTAATATAACAAAAAATAATCTAAACGGAACATTCCTCCGTTGAGTCACTTTGGTCCAGCATCCTCTCTCCCATAAGCGGAAGCATTTCTACCCAAATGGAATCTGTTGACATCGAATATAGATTTAGGTATTAGGAAGTCATTTTTGAAAGCCTTTGTCTGGAGCGTGGTGCTCTATGGAAGTGAAACTTGGACTATTGGTGCAGCAGAAAAGAGGAGAATTGAAGCATTTCAAATGTGATGAAGATCAGATGGGTCAATAGGGTTACAAACGGAGAGGTTTTAAGACGAGTGGGAGAGGAGAGATGTTTCTGGCAACTTCTAATGAAGAGAAGAGGTAGGTTGGTAGGACATATACTAAGACACCCAGGAATAGCAAGCTTAGTTATGGAAGGAAGGGTTGAGGACAAGAACTGTAGGGGTAGACCAAGGTTAGAATATGTTAAACAGATTGCCTCGGATGTAGGGTGTGGTAGCTATGTAGATATGAAACGATTAGCTCAGGACAGGGAGGCATGGAGAGCTGCATCAAACCAGTCAAAAGACTGAAGACTCAAACAACAACAACAACATTAGTGGCAATACAAAAGAAGTTGTAAAATACAACAAATAACATTTTAAATGAATTTCCCTTTGGAGTATGAATGGCAAATATCTAAATACTTTCAATTTATTAAGTAGAAAGGTAAACAGTTATTTTTTATTTTACAAATTGATAATTTATTTCTCAAAAGTACCGTACTGTGCAATTCTCAGTTTTCCCTCATAAGGCTGAGTGTACCCTGTTCCAACCCTCACACCAGAATTAAAATTTCTTGGCAGAGCCGCGAATCGAATTCGGACCTCCTGGGCGGTAGTCAAGAATGCTAGCCACTACACCACGAGCTAGTCTAATTTCAATCTTAATATTGTTTTTAACTTAGCCAATAAGTTGAGATTGGGGTACAACAAAATTTACAATTATATCATGCTTTTGCCAAAGCAACACATTCTTAATTTTTATTGGCTTTCTTCGGGGGGGGGGAGGGGGGAGAGGCTGGAGCCCCCACAGCACCCCCCCTTATTGCCCATGCTTCAAGTATCGCTCCGACAGCAGGGAATACATTTTAAGGGGTGTCCAAAGTTTGTCATGGAGGGGTTTCTAATCAGCCAGTTTATGTACTGGCACAAAAAGATTGAATTTAAACACGCTTATTAATGTATATTGGCTTTCACGGCAGGTGAATTAAAACTCAGCAATTCTTCTAGGTTTGTGCCGTGTCTTGTGTGGGGTATCGCCTAGGACACCAAGCTAGGCTCATCAGCGGGCTCGTGGTGTCCCCGCCCGGACCCCCACAGGAGTATCGAACTGCGCGATACCTCCCTTTATATAGAGTGCAACTGCACTCCTTGACTGCGAGAACCAGACTCTTTTGTGGATCTTGAGGAAATTGCCGACAGCAAGAATGTTTATGCAGTTGTTTGTGAAAACAGCCGCGCTCACCGCTGCAATCGGTTTGACAGACTGAACCTTGAAACCTGGCCCTCACAAAGACGCCTAGCGCTTGCGACAGAGTCGTTTTCAGTGGCGAAAATAAAGGACGATGTAGGTCAGTGCAAGAGATCTGACCCACTGGACCACAAAATCTCTGTTTTCGTGATTATTAGCCTATTTTCACTTTATGAAAAAATAGGCTTATGACATCACCTTTTGTCCGCGTTTGTGTGCGTGTGTGTGTGATGGTGTGAGTATGTGTCCCCTAATAACTTCTAAACGGCTGGAGCGATTTGAATGAACCTCTGAAAGATCATAGCACCATTCTGGCCGACCCCGACCGTGCCCTTCAAATTTTATTGTGTCTCACCAATCCAACTTGGCATCTGTGCGAAATATTTGACCAGCATTCAGTATCTCTGAAACTATTACCTATATTACCCTGAAATTGTATACAGTGTTAAAGGGTACTACTAGAAGTTCACCTATGAGACTTTCAAAAGCCTGGTAACTTCAAAACCAACATGGCGGCCAAGCAAAGTTGAGAATTTTAAATAGACTTTTCTCGCGATTTAACCATCCAAACATAATGAAACTTGGTACAGCATTGGTTATACACACTGTTATTCACTGGCATCTAATTTAGTTCAATTGTTTACATAACCTCAAAATGGCGGCTGTGCGAAATATTTCAACGGCATTCTATATCTCCTAAATTATTACAGATATCACCCTGAAATTTTTACGGTGATAAAGGGCCCTGCTACAAGTTTATCTATGTAACTTTCATAAATCTGTCAAGTACAAAACGAACATGGCGGCCAAGCGAAGTTGAAACATTTTAATAGACTTTTCTAGTGATTTAACTCTCTGAGCGCAGTGAAATGTAGTACAGTAAATGATTATACATATTGCAATGCTCTGGCATCTAATTTAGTTCAATTGTTTACATAACCTCAAGATGGCGGCTGTGCGAAATTTTAAAATTACGTTTTTATTTCTTGTGTCGTAATCATGCGATCGAAGTGATAGTTTGATAATGAACCTAGGCAATAATTGTCCTTGAATGGTACATAACTCTATGGCCTATACATATAACAATCCATAATGGCGAGCATCCGAAATATTTAGACGGTTCTCAATATCTATGTACCTTTTACAGTAATCAAACTGATTTTTTTATGTTCATAGAGGATATGAACATATGTTCACCTATAGGACTTTAAGTAACCTGGTGAGCACAAATCCAATTTGGCGGCGACGCGAATTATAAATATTTTAATGGACGTTTCTCGCGAATTAACTATCCGAGTGCAGTGAAACGTTGCACGTTAAATGCTTTTACAAATGTTAATCCATTGGCATCTAATTTATTTCAATTGTTTGCATAATCACAAGATGGCAGCTGTGCGAAAATTTAAAATCTCGTTTCTACTTCTTGTGTTCGAATCATGCGATTGAAGTTTGAATACCACACGTACACAATATTAATCTTCATGTAATAGCACATAAGTATAAATCCAACCTGCGAACATCTACGAATCTATCACAACCTTCAAACTGAAATTTTGTATGTTGATAGTGGCAATTAACATGAGTAGGATATATGAAAATAGGCTCTATAGTTCTTCACGGAACTACTTTTTTAACACCTAGCCGTGCACAAGATGACTGTAATAGGGATCTTGGGGGTTCAGAGTGCGGGATATCTATGCGCATCACAAGTTCCCATTGTTAGACAGCAACAATTGAGTCGCTACACGGTAACACTGAGAACCTTCCACACAACTGAAATTAGCCGAAATACCTTTTGTACTGATGCTTTCTCCTCCGCTATCTCTAACCCACACACCTTCCCCTTTGCTTGCCACAGTGGGTGAGTGGTTATCGTGTCGGTCTACTAACCCCAAGCATACAGGTTCGCTCCTGGCCGTGGTAAGTGATTTTTGAAAGTCGGCAAAAATTACGAAACGCATGTCATACGATGTTGGCATGTTAAAGAATCCATTTTAATTCAGTATGCCGTGTTTGTAATGGCAAAATTAATCTCGGTAGTTTCCGCCAACACAAAGTTCCTCATTTATCTACTAGAAAGCGCTATAGTGTTCAAGGAGCTTAGATATCTCCTTGAATTTCAGAGTGCTTCAAGGAACAACAAAATTCCGGCACCCGAGGCAATACGATATTATTATTATTATTATTATTATTATTATTATTATTATTACCTTTTCCTTTTTAGATCACAACTTATGCAGGTGAATCAGCTGCCCCTAATAATATCGCTATATGCAGCCCAACTAACACGTGATGTCAGGAAGGTTGATATTTCTCTGCTTGCATCCTGTAAGGTACTAATGTACTGGAAGCATATCCCACAAACGATACTGAACACTATTAGTTTTCCATCGATGTGACTACCGACTAATACGCGGGAAAAATAAATTCGAGCCCGAATCTCCCGCATTCCGCAATGGCGGAGTCCGATTCCCGGACGGGTCATCTTGGAATTTAATAATATAAAATAAAATTTTATTTCATATAAATGCTCTGCAAAATCCATTAACAGAAGCGTAAAATAACAAGTTCTGAAACAGAAATCATTCAAACTTATTGTGAAGCCTGTTTAAATATATTTTGAAAGAGCAAAAGACTTTGCAATGCTGCATAAGAAGGCGGCAATCAGTGAAATCGACCTCAGCCTCGTCGCTAGCGGGTGGGTAGGCAACCCATTTTACAGTTCCGTGTTGAATCTGAACACGCTGTACATGTCCTGCCCATGTCATCCTCCCCTGCTTAATTTTCACCACAATATCGGCCTGTCCTAAGAGTTCCTGTCCTTATTTTCCAACCCTCCTCCTCTCTCACCGGCCCGTATATTTTCCTAAAGATCTTCATTTCCCATCTTCGCACCCAGTCTTCTTCTCTTCTGTTCAGAACCCAACCTTCCGATCCATACATAACCACAGGTCTTAGTACTGTAATGCAAATGTTTAGCCTACTTTTCACATTTTGCAAAAATGAGGAAAAAGTAGACTTATGAGATCGATCCGGGAAAATGTGTGCCTGTCTGTCTGTCTGTCCGTCTGTCTGTCTGGCAGTGTGTGTGTGTCCCCCCCCCTATCAACTCCTAAACGGCTGCAGCAATCGAAACCAAATTTAGTATGAGTAAAGATTTATACGAGATTATCTCAAGCCCATATTTGAAAATGATGTCAGTGCTATCAACTGCTGAAAAAACGCAATAGAAATTTAAGCTCCATGTCGGATATCATGGAAGGTATGCATGGGATCTATACCAAAATTGGCACATATGTAGATAACACTATTTCAGTTTAATTTGCAGGAGGTCATACATGACAGTGTAGCCAAAATAATTCTAAGACTTCTGATAGATCCAATTTTTAAATGCATATAACTTCGACACTAACAATTGATTTCAAACAAATTTTGTATGTAATATGTGTACATAAACAGATATGACTGAGCGTATTCTTAAGAGCAACCAGGGCTGCCAACTGTTGATAATGGCTCTCTCTTTTTGTTTATCCAAATACCAATATGTCAGAAAGTATGCAAGCCGACAGCTTTAAACTATGCACACGTATAGTACCTGACATTTCAGATTAATTTGGAGTAACTTATATACGTCAGTTCTACCAACATGATCCTAAGCCTGCTGATAGGACCAATTTTTAAATACATGTAACTTCTATACTATCAGTTGGATTTCAACCAAATTTCGTATGTGCTATGTGTACCATATCAGATATGACTATGCTTATTCCTAAGAGCAACCAGGGCTGCCAACTGTTAATAATGGCTGTCTCTATTTTTTTACCCAATTATTAATATATCAGAAAATATGTAAGCCAACAGCTTTAAAATTCGCACACGTATAATACCTAACATTCTAGATCAATTAGGAGAAACTAATATACGTAAGTGCTGCCAACATGACTCTAAGCCTGCTGATAGGTCCAATTTTAAAATACATGTAACTTCTATACTAACAAATGGATTTCATTCAAATTTGACACAACAAGAGATCATAATATTTCAGATTATTTCTGACCAATACATGCATGGCATTGTTGCCAACATGATTTTAGGCGCGCTGATAGATCCAATGTCTAACTGCATGTAACGTCCATGCTATCCATTGGACTTCAACCAAATATTGTATTCTGTACGTTAAGAGATGGAACTAACAATATATTCAGTCACCAGGGCTGCCAACTGTAGTGCTCTATTATATTACCAACTTAATTTCGCTATTTTTCTAGATAGGTCTATATAGATTGGCATGTATCTTAAAGTTTAAGAAAAGTAGGCTCTTTAGTTCGCCACGGAACTTCTTGTTTATATCTTGTATTTCCACTGATGTTCCGATGCTGATTCTCCCACCAGCATAGCTCTAAGGATCATTGGGGCACGCAATCCTCCAAAAACACCCAACAAAATATAATTTGCCTCAGTCATGGTATCGATACCAGCGGGAGGTGTTGCGTAGATAAAATACTGTTAAACACATAATTTTCCGTTAAATAGTCTGTAAATTGTTTCCGTTTCCGCTTAAGACAGGCTCCACTACACACAGGAATTATAGGCCATAATTCAGAATACCGGTGATTTGATCCGTTGCGGACAGGATTCCGTTAAAGACAGGTACAATAATAGTAATCCCCCCAGGGGCTCACATCTAGTGGGACGTGGGTTGGCGACCACGGGGCCCCAGCTGAGTCTGGCATTGTTTCCACTTACCTGTGCAGGGCTCATCTCTGCCTTCTTTCCTGTCGACCTCACTTGGTCAACTCTTGTTCTCTTCCGACCCCGACGGTATTAGGGTATCCGAGGCCTAGGGAGTCTCTTCCTTTCCCGCCTTAATTGGCCCTTGTCTCATCTTTTCTGATACCCTCCTTGTGCGAGGGGTCAGCCTTCTTTTTCTTCTGCTCAAGAGCCTCAAGGAGGCAGGGTGTATGTAGCCCCACCACTTCTGGTGCACCTTGGATATTGCTACACCCTCAGGGCTGGTGAGTTGGCGACGCCGAGGGATTGCTGAGCTGGGTCCGGTTTCCCCCTTTTGTCCATTACCTGTGGGACGGACCCTCTTCTCTTTCACTTTCCTATCTGCCTTTCATGGCTCTGCTTTCTTCAAAGTCCCTCAATCCGCATTCTTCGAGGGTTGAGGGCATTTCTTTTCCTCCTGTCCTTTATTTGCCTTATTCTCCTTTTGTTTTTCCATTTCTTCTTCTGGTATATAAGTTAGTAGTTAGTTATAGTTTACTTTTCATTTTCATCTTCACGATCACCCAACCCATTAGGGGCCGATAACCTAGATGTTAGGCCCCTTAAAACAACAATTATCATCATCATCAATAATAGTAATGTCAGATATCTGCGGCTGATATTTAATATGAATCGTAAATGTTTGCCTTATAATTACCAGATGTTTCACCAGCCAACATCGTAGTCGACGACTCGGAGTGTCGTGAATTTTCCCTGCGCTTCAAAATCGGTTTTCCTCGGCCGAGATTCGAACCCGCGATCCACTGGCTGGGTTTATAGTTCCCCACCCACAGAGTCCCACAGTGTTTATTTGTAAGCCTCAATGGAGTCAGCCTGTCAATCGCGTGACGCCGTCCAAGTGACCTGACCAGTTAACTCAGGCGCGGTACCAATCACACTTCACACAGTGTTGCCAACATTGGTATTTAGCTCCTACACAATTATCCATCAAGAGAACGATTCTGCCAGTGTCGCTAAATATGGAAAGTATCGTGGAACAGAAGCTAGGAACACGTGCAGTTTACCTCACAGTGTATTTGTTATTTAGCGACTTCGGTGGCGAAGTGGGTAGCATGCTGAGCTTCTATGCCCAAGGTCGCGGGTTCAAACCCGGACGAAGACGTCAGATTTTTAAGAGGGTTAAAAGTCCGTCAGTATGCCTTCCTTCGGACTGGAAGTAAAGCCGGCGGTCCCATGTCATAGATTTATGGCATGTAAAAGATCCTTCCCCTAACTACACTTGTGTGAAGCAAAAAATATTACGAGCCTTACAGTAGTCGCATATGATGTGTAACATCTGACATAGAAGAAACCTCACGTGAAATTGTTGATACACCGGTATTTTATAGTATTATTGGCACAGATATTAATCTATTGTAAAAGGGCGTGTTTTACAGATATTGTAGTTTATAATACGGAACTAATTTTATTAGATGATTTGTAGCTTCCACCAGCACTAGCCTAAATAAAGAATACGATATGGATCAACTACATTAATAGTCGCGACACCGCTCGTAACCTTAAATTCCTTATAAACAGGTCCTCTTGATTCACAGACCAAGACGTAATTAATTCCATATGGATTCTGTTAAAATGAGTCATATTGATATGATAAATATCGTTTAAAATGATAATCTGGTAGCAAAAATATCTACCCCACCCAGGATTCGAACCCAAGATCTCTAGATTCACAGTCATACGCAATAACCCCACAGCTATTTCGACTACGCAAATATTGAACACAAGATGGTGACTTATTTCCACGTTCCAATAATACTGCATTACGGAATTAAGTTTCATTTATATTTTACTTGTTTCGATAATGTTCCTGAGTGACATTGAGTTTAAAATGCCTTATGCCAATGCAATGCCGACTACTTACAATGTTTGATATTAAGGCATTTTACCATTTAAATACTGATACGAAGAATTCGAACATGTACCATGTCATTTGTTTAAATCACTTGACACCAGAGTTCGCATGAGCGTTTTCCGTTCAGTATGTCATATACATTCCACATGGCCGAGAGTGTGTCATGGTATCAATTTTCGACACCGCGCGCTGATTGTTTCTCTTACCAGTCCCAGCTGGATCGATCGATCGAGTTGGTAGTGCGTCTTATCCTTCCGTTCGATCCACCACTGCCAGCTAGGGCACACTTCCATTCGATCGATCGAGCGGGCAGTGCATACTTCCGTTGTCCACCACTGCCAGCTAGTAAACTTCCGTTTGATCGATCGAGCGGGCAGTGCATACTTCCGTTGTCCACCACTGCCAGCTAGTACACTTCCGTTTGATCGATCGAGCGGGCAGTGAATACTTCCGTTTGATCCACCACTGCCAGCTCGATCGTTCCGATCCACTTCCGTCCCCAATTTTCAAAATCACTCCCACAAAACTATCCAGCAACTGAGCGGAAAGATGTTACACATCAAAAATTCTAGGTCAGAATTATTTATTTATTTATTTTATTTATCGTATGGCTTTTAGTGCCGGGAGTGTCCGAGGACATGTTCGGCTCGCCTGAGTCTGTAGCTGCTTCCAGCGGATACCCTAAAGGGTGAGCTACAAGTTCCGTTCAATTTCAAGTAGTTCCAACTTTCGCCACCAGATATCAATGATACCTAGTGGTGAACGTTGGAACTTTGATAGAGCGTTCTGACGAAATCTAACCTAACAAATTTTGCTTTACACAAGTTTAGTCTGTGAAAGGATTTTTTACATGCCATAAATCTATGACATGGGACCGCCGGCTTTACTTCCCCTCCGAAAGAAGGCATACTGAAGGATTTTTAACGCTCTTAAAAAATCCGACGACTTCGGCCGGGTTTGAACCCGCTATCTTGGGCATAGCAGTTCAGCATGCTACCGACTACGCCACCGAAGCCGGTTAGGTCAGAATTGATAACACTCTATTAGCTCAAACGTTCGCTGCCGGGTAATACCTGCGATGCCATCTAGTACCCAAGTCCGCAAGCTAGGTGTCGTGGACGGTAGCATTTTTAGCGGAAGCAGGAACTACTTGCAATTGTTATCTGCAGTCCTTATTTTAATTAAAAACAGATAACACACACTAATACAGCCATCACAATTAACACCAGTTATCAGAGAGATTCTACACACACCCAAAGTACACGGGACTACATGATAGCCCCTAAACTAAGCAACCAACCAACCAGTGTATTTGCTGGCTCGGAAGCTGAGAAGAAATCCTTTCTTTATCGAGTGTCCAAAAACGAGGCCAAGCACAATATATGTTTATTTTGGGTCTTTTTGGGATGGAAAATTGCTGGTTTTATTAGTCCTTGTTTGTCTTTTTGGCCGTTTTTTGGCTTATTGTATTTTTGGAGCCTTTGAAGGTCTTAACGGTTTTTTAATGCACCCTTAACATCTGTTGATGTAGAAAGACATTTCTCAATATTTTGCAACGTGTTGTCTGTATACCAACGATCGAAACTGGTATTGTACTAATAGAGCCTAACTATTTCCAATACATTTATTGACTATTAATATGGTGATTCAGTTTACCTGTCCATAGCTGTCAACTTTACTTTATTTTGATAATTCACGTCCTTTTATGGGTCCTTTTAGGCAATGTAAGGGTCTGCAACTTCCCAGCCCTACTTTGACTATTAGTAATATCGATCAGATTTTAATTTATGAATTATAATGTTAGCATTTTTTTGCACATCCGCCATCTTGAAATTATTCACCTGATGACCTTGTTGTTTGAGTCTTTGACGGTTCCCCCATGAATGTTTGTTTAGACGTTATCTGATGTAACCTTCAAACAAACACTCGGCTGGCGCCAATACAAAATAAGACATTGGGGGCCCCTTTACTTGTGGTAATACTGTACCAAATTTGTCTCAATTTGGTTTCTTCGTTTGGGAATTGATAAGAAGGACAGACACACACACACTCACGCTCATGGGCATTTAGCTCTAAGAACACTAACAGTTTATTCTCACCACAACATACAGCAGTATCAAAAGCAAGCCAAGGAACGGAACACAAAAATCCACCTTTGCGTTTTACACACTGTGGCTAGGACTGTAATGGAATGTGTTGGCACGGTTATGAAATTGATTGTTTATATTGTGGTTGCTTGAGTGTTGTCCGTGGTTGTTACTGTTCCACTTTGAGTGGTTGCAATTCAGATCGCCCGTGACCATCATCATATCCAAACCACTGAGTACAATGGGCGCGTTGTACGCTGAGTTGATGTGTGTTTGGAAGTGTTGCTTTAATGTTCTGTAGGTGTGATATATCTCAACTTGCTCCGCCGTTGTCGTCTCTGTCATTTCGATAGTTCCTTAACGTGAATCCTGTTGTTTGCTTAAATATGATCTCTTGTGTTGACCGACTAAAAAGTTGCAATATTGTCAATAAGGCAACAACGGCCCCAAAGCTCTGTAAATGTCAGCATTGCCAGTGGGAATAAATGTGGACCGAGTATGCTACCTTGCGGAACTCCGGCCTGTGTGTTTGTATCGGATAGTTTGCTCATGTGTAGAATCATCATTTAACCGTCTCCAGGTTCCCCAGTGCGGTGTAAGAGCGCTCTACTTTTATGGTTTCTGTGTTGTGTTTCTGTCTTTGTTTAATTTGCATATTTCGTCTGGTAAAGATGGTGCTTTGAGAATTGTTTTTGATTGTGTGCTAGCTGTAGTTGCGGTAATAATTGTGTTTAATTTATGTTTCAAGTTGTTGTGCTGTAGTTATCTGTGGGTATATTCCTGGTATTAGTACTGGGTCATTATCTGTGTGCGCGCAAGTAAACACGGCAAGCTAGGCGGCTGTGACTGGCGCAGATCGCGGCCGCGCGTACCCGGTTCAGCCGGTGGTGGCGCGCACTTTCACACTTTTAGCAAAAATGTTCAATAGTGTGTACTTACAGTGCTCATAGGCGATGCTGAAAATGTCCTCCCTCACTTGTAACACACACCTGACATTTTCTGATGAAAGAATATCTGTCAACTTTTTTATTATTTACGGAGTCTGTTTCCTTGAATCGTTTAACGAGCCTCCTAATTGTACTGGCGTTAGGCTCAGGTCTTCCTGGAAACTTGATTCGAAATTTTCGTTTCGTTTGAGAAGAAGATTTTCTGCTTTTCATATACGAATTATGGATATATACACGTTCGCGCAATGTGAATTGGTGTCTAGGCATGACCAACAATCACAGTAATCGCAATACTCACTAAAAGTCTAAGCTTTGCAGATACACGTCCATATGAATGACAAAACATGTGTCAACTAACGATATGAGGTAGCGGAGCGTGCCATCACCGGCTGAACCGTGTACGTGCGGCCGCGATCTGCGCTAGTCACAGCCGGCTTAGCTTGCCGTGTTTACTTGCGCGCACATAGATAATTAGTGTAAGAAGAATAGAGTAAAGTGAGGAAAATTAGTTTATCAAGCTAAAAATTGGCGGAGAGTTCCTTGAATAGCCTGGATCAAAATACTAAAAGTCCCAAAAAATCCCTCTTGGGGAACATGCCGCCATCTTGGAAAAATGGCCGGCATCTTGGATTTCGTATCCAGCATCGCATTGAACGTCATAACTCAGTACCTAAGGGTGATAGGTATATGCTGTTTGGTCAGGATAACTTACCAGAATGCAGGCTATCATTTTGACACTACTTAACCTAGATAACAATCGAAATAGTTATTATAAATCACTTAAACAAACTCTCATAGGGTAGCGTTAAAAGCCATCTTGATGATCAATGTCGATTTTTCACCTTTTACTCTCATGGGATTGAAAAAAGTACTCAAATAAATGTTGTTAAGCACATCAAAACGCACAAAAATATGTGATCAGGACTTTCGTAAACCAAAAATTACGGGTGTGAGAAGTTATCAAACATGCGCATGCAACTCGAGGAGCGGTGCGCCGAGGAGTGGGGCTTGCCAAAGCCGGTACAACTGGTGAAGTAAACATATTCTGTAGGCGCAACTATGCCCCTTTTTTAATGATAAGTAAAAATTTGACACTTTTATATAGAAAGATAGCATCTTATAACCTAATAAATAATATAAAAAACAATAATTAATTTGCTAATACAGTAACTTAGCGCTTTAAAACTCCCTTTCTTAGCTACGTATATTATATTTATATAGAAAAGGAATGATAAACGTTACTATTAGAAAATAAATTAAGCAGCTATTTGCTTATTTGCTATCTTATACCACACCTTCAACACACTAACCTTTAAGAACATTACAATTTCTTTTGTACAAACACGGAAAAGAGGATATTCTGCTGCCACGGGACGCTGTAGTGCGGTGTGCCTGTAAAGGAATAAGGCCAACTATTAATTATATCGTACGCGTTTAATATTGGTCATGTGTTGGTAAAAGAAAACGTGTCACTTGCCTTAATCTTGACGCTTTTTCTTTGGTAAGGTTGAACTTTCAGAAGAGTCAACTCTGCGGCGAAGATGTGACGAGGATCTGCCTGGCAATTCTTCGGGATTGTCCTCCTATTCCTCACTCACCATATCGTCAAGAGTATCTGGCTCTGGCACGTTAGAACAACCATCACCAGAGCAATTGCAACACATTGCTGAACAGGAGAGAACTTGTCTTCTGCAACCGCAAGATCTGCTACCGCATCCTGTCTTGCACTCTCAGCTGATGAGGTTTAGGAGGAAGTCTGGTGCGGGAGGATATTCTGTTGGAATCGGTAAAAATTTACCAATTCTGTTCTTCTTCCATCCCCACTCTGTAGGTGGAAGAGAGATTCCGCGCCATTCCTGCACTTGGTGGTAAACTCTTAGGCTATGCTGTCGAGATGCTGCTGATGTTGGTGGAAGACTTGAGAGGTCGAAGTCTGTATGGAGACGTTGTTTGGCAATAGTCTTAAGGTACTGACTATACCTTGTCTTGTTTAGGCTATCTGTAGTTCTACCTCCGTATAACGCTACAAAGAATTCTTCCACTGCCTTCACGATCTCTTCCACTGCAGCGTCTGCGCTGTTAAAAACAGCAATTCTTTGGCGAAGACCTGGGTTATTGTTTAAAGTCTTGAACGCATGTACTTCCTTCCTGTAGGGAGCCGAAGTTGTGTCGCAACTGGACATTGCATGGAGGAAGAGAAGATTGTCGGTCATGTCCCAAGAGCCTTCTGCAATTCCGTAGAGCCAAAGAGTTTCTTCGGATGGGCTTTTGATGGTGGCACCAGCATATAGACGTTTCTATCGCGTTCTGCAAGGCTCGAAATAAATACCAAGAAATCGGTATCCTCTCCAACAATTTCCACATGACCTCCCTTCTCTGCTTCCTTGATCGCTGTTGTCACGATGCGACGATCAGCATCAGGCTTGGCATGAATAGCTGGAATCCCCTTTTCTTCGAAACAACGACCTAAAATGGCGACGAATCTTGATTTGATTGAAGTATTGGCTAGGAACTGATTCTGCGACGAGACCACTTGCACTTCCAAATCCACCAAAACTTCAGAAGATGACGTCTTGGCACGTCGTGTCATATGCTCCATGTCTTTCTTCGAACACTAAGTTACAATAGCTTTCCCTTGATAGTTCGCCTTGATGTACGAAATGTAGTTCTTACAAACATCATCGAAGGTTCCCGATTTTGGCAGGAGATCTCCACCGTCAAACACGTAGGTAAGGTCTTCGAGAAGACAGGTCATTGGTGCACACAACTTCTCTATCACTGTCCGTAAAGTTGATTTTGTACCTTTTCTGATATTTGAAGCATCGAACAGCGCTGGCGGCAATAAAGCCAACTCGTATTCAAAGCAAGATTCAAGGACCTCTTCATTGCGAGCGACACACGCAATTCGATGAAACAGCTAGATCGGATTTACAGGCACGGTCTCACCTCGGACAACAAGAGCTGCAAGAGTGACAACTTTGTCCCTTCGTTGGAGTTTAACTTCGGCAAACGATTTCCCTTCCAGTTTCTTCAAAGTCGCGGTTCCTATCTCCCAAGCTGATTCGCAGGTCACCATTTCGTCACCTATAACACCTGTTGATTAGGACACCAAAATATCCTGAGGTTTGTCGAAAGGAGAATGTATACGCAGCCATTCTGTGCATTTTTCGAGATGCTTGAACTCTCGCCTTTGGCAAGCTTGCCCAAGTTCCACGTGTTGCATAGAATTTAATGGTATAATCGTTTTTGATGTAGGACATTTATAAAGTACAGGAAACGGTATTAACTTTTACACCGGATGGTAAACATCGGCGAAATAAGCATAAAGGGACAGTTCAAACTGAAACACACATTTTTCGCTTTTATGATTATTTTCTCTGGCGTACCGTTCAAGATAATTTTTATGATAAACGTTACCGTAAAGACGTTCATTTCGGCCGGCCTGCCGGTGCCACTGCTCAGCAACACAGGGAAGGTGGAGTGGGGGAACGAGAGCGCTCTGACGGTGCAGCGGCAGGGACGTCGCACGGCAACGCGTGGACGGACAGTCCATTCTTGTTTAATTGCATACGAGCGTATCGCAAAAAATACTTGATTATTAAAATTAGAAGGAAATATTCCTTTCTCTTGATACATACAATACAAGTAGCTATGAAAGAACGAAAAGTTACTGAATTAACAAATTAATTATTGTTTTTGATTATTATTTATTAGGTTATAAGATGCTATCTTTCTATATAAAAGTGTCAAATTTTTACTTACCATTAAAAAAAGGGGCTTAGTTGTGCCTACAGAATGTGTTTACTTCACCAGTTGCACCGGCTTTGTGAAGCCCCCCTCCTCGGCACGCCGCTCCTAGAGTTGCATGCGCATGTTTGATAACTTCTCACACCCGTAATTTTTGGTTTACGAAAGTGCTGATCACATATTTTTGTGCATTTTGATGTGCTTAACAACATTTATTTGAGTACTTTTTTCAATCCCATGACTGTTAATGGTGAAAAATCGACATTGAACATCAAGATGGCTTTTAACGCTACCCTATGAGAGTTTGTTTAAGTGATTTATAATAACTATTTCGATTGTTATCTAGGTTAAGTAGTGTCAGAATGATAGCCTGCATTCTGGTAAGTTATCCTGACCAAACCATATGTCCCTATCACCCTTAGGTACCGAGTTATGACGTTCAATGCGATGCTGGATACGAAATCCAAGATGCCAGCCATTTTTCCAAGATGGCGGCAGGTTCCCCAAGAGGGATTTTTTGGGAGTTTTAGTATTTTGATCCAGGCTATTCAAGGAACCTCTCCACCAATTTTTAGCTTGACAAACTAATTTTCCTCACTTTGACCATATTCTGCCTAATATTCCTGCACTAAATGACCCAGTACTAATACCAGGAATATACCCACAGATAACTACAGCACAACAACTTGAAACATAAATTAAACACAATTATTACCGCAGCAAGAGCTAGCACACAACCAAAAACAATTCTCAAAGCACCATCTTTGAGTGTTAATTAATTTCATGTGTTTAGATAGTCGATGTTTGCTCTGGTAGACGGTCGGAGCCTAGCTTTGTGTAGGTGTCTGTGTCAATGTTAAATGGTATGGATTTGGTGAGAACGCTGTCATTTGTGTCTGGGTCCAATATTCCATTGTTTTTGTAGTAGAATGTAGGTGAGTTTGGTTCGTGTGTGGTTATTGACCTCCAGCTGTGGTGTTTAGATCCCCTGGTCCAGATCTATGCCTAGTGTGAGAATGCGCTTACTTGCTGACATTATTGCGTTGGTCTTGTTACACATTTCGGTTTGTGATCAGTGTCGTTTGATTTCTATCAATGTTCCTCCTCCAAGTGTTGATCTGTCTTCTCTATATTTAATGTACTCAGAGAGTATGAGTTTATGTTTGTCATCTAGGATCAGCAGTATTGAGGTCGCGTAGTGCTTGTAATAGCTCTAGTTTTATCGGAGCGATGCTGTTCCAAGTGCTGTTGTTGTCATTTCCAAGTCTTGACCTGCTGTAATAAGTTGGTTATGGCGTCTATGAATGTTGTAGTGATATTGGTGCCTATGGCTTGGAGGTTCTCTAGTACTATTCTAAGGCC
Source organism: Meconema thalassinum (assembly GCA_946902985.2). Classification (NCBI taxonomy): domain Eukaryota; kingdom Metazoa; phylum Arthropoda; class Insecta; order Orthoptera; family Tettigoniidae; genus Meconema; species Meconema thalassinum. The sequence continues at coordinate 553,479,294 of OX336392.1, forward strand.
GATTCGAGGATGTGTTGCTTGTTGTAGTTTTGTCCCTTCCACTTACATTTGGACGTGCTGTTGGCACTGAGTTTGATTTATAGGTTGTTGCTGTGGGGAGGGATGTTTCATCATTTTCGGAGATGGAATCTGCCTCTGAATTTTCCAGTAGTTTGTAGGAGTTGTATCTTTCTTCTTTCTTCGTGTCAGAAGTATCAATATGAATTTTGAATATTGAATATAGAATATCTACATTTCTACCATACATATATACAGGTCTATTATACAAATCAATCAAATATTGAAGCAACAAATTTGAGCTAGATGATTTTTGCCCAGTATTGGGCGACGTCAATAGCGCTGGAGGAGGCTGCAATCAAATCTTTCATAGTGCACTTTGAAGGACATAGGAGTTGTATGTGATCTGTGAGGTTTTCAACTACATCACATTGTGTCGCTGGGAGAGTGGTTGTGAGGATTGACGTAAGCTTTTGCCATCTGAGCAGCCTGGAAGCTGGGGAAGGCTACGTGCCCTCTCCTTTGCAATTTCCGGGTCTTCAGGGTTTTAATAATAGCAAATTTATTTCAGCCAAATGGCTATAATGGTGTTATCTATGAGATAACAAATTAGTTGTATATAATTTACAATAAGTTGCTAGAAAGGTTTTGGATTTTGGCCTGAGTTTTTGACTCTTCGGGGTATTCAGAAGGGTGTAAGGCAAGGCTATCACCCATACTTTCCAATATTTACATTGAACAAGTAATGAAGGAAATTGTAGAAAAATTTAAAGTGGGAGTGAAGATTCAAGGAAATATAATTCCATCTCTGAGATTTGCCGATGACATAGTCATCTTGGCCGACACACCTGAGGATTTGAATGATAGTGAGCGATATATTGAAGATAGAGATATGCTCTCGTGGACTTTTTGTAGAACTTTTCATGCTGAACAATTCTTACACTCATTGTATATTGATATTTTTAACGGTTTGCCCAGCGTGAGCTTCAAAAGCGCACGGGCGCCAGGTTTTCTTTTCGACTTGTTCACTGAAATCGTTACTGCTCGGCTTCCTTTGATCATAATTAAATTATTTCCTACAGAAATCTTCATCGAGATATCCTTTACAGAATAGTGAAAACTGCATCAAAATCCATCCAGTGGTTCTCGAGATTACCCGTGACATCCAAGAATCGGGGACTTTGTTTTTTTACTAACAAGTAGAGATATTTACCATAAGTCAAGATGAACCGCATAAATGGGCATTAGGGTTTGCAATATTCTAATAATTATTTTATTCTCTTGGAGCAAGTGATAGAGTTCGCACTGTCTGTTGCACAACACCCAAACTGTGCAGACGGGTCATGCAATCCAGGGCGTGCATGGTTTGTGGTGGAATCCATGTGTAGCCAGCCTGTAAGTCGTGGTTTGGATCAGTCCACCTTAGATTCAGCATGGCATTTGTTGCGTAAAAGCTCGGATCGATCTCTGCCCGTCTCATTTCTCTGGTTAGAAGGAATTTCTGTTCTTGCCTTGCGGATTCTTCTGTTGGGGTCAGCATATTTTAGACATCGAGGGGTAGGTGGCCGAATGCCTGGCAGTTATGGCATTGGGTCACTCCGGGCCTGTATTCCACAGTGTTAATGAGTAGGTGGTGTTCAACATTCAAGCAACAAGGTACAGTGGTGGGTTTGTCATTGTCAGAACGGGCCCGTGTCATTTGCTGGGCAAATGGTGGCAAATTCACCCTTGATTTGGTCACATGTGCCGTATCATTCTCCGAGCGAGCAAGTGCGTGAAATAATTAACGTTCAACTCGGTGAGTCTGGCGCAGTCTCCAGCGGAAATGACGTTCACCTTCGTCCCCCAGGTGTATTTCTAGTCAGCTACCGTGTTTCGTGCGTAGCTCCCTCTACTTGCTTGCAGATCGCCTTTCCTTTGGGAGATCCATCGTGTCCTATGACTGCTTATAGGTCGCTCGACGAAGTGCGATGCACTCTGTTGCTTGTCTAGGATTAGTGCTAGTCCATCCCCTCTCTGTGACTTGCGTGTCGCGAGCACAAATTCGTGTGCATTTTTCGTGCACAGTCGGAATGTTTCGGCATCGCTCGGTATTCCTAGAGCAGCAAAGAGCAACAGACACGATACACGTTCTGTACTAACTTGCGCATTGAAAGATGCAGGTCAGGAGTTTGGGCCAATACTACTGTAGCCTATATCAGCCAAAAACTGCGGAGATTCCACGCTGAACATAACTTGTATTTTTGCCTTATGAAAGAAGAACCCTTGAACGCGAGGCCTTTAGGTTACTGAGCAGACTCGATACCACTGGTACACGTGACCTACGAAATTGCGAATTTATTGTCAATTGCGTTACATCTTAAATACCGATTGGTATGCATTCATTCTGCGCCTGCTATATTTTCAGTTTTCCTCAAAGCAAGTTGCAGGATCGTTTTGCGTTAACAATGCGAATCATTAGCAAATGTTAACCTCAATCAACAACCCTCCTTCATGTTTCATTCCTCGGGATCCAAATATGTCACAGAACTTGGATGTCTCTTGTCTGTTGCTCTTTGCTCCTCTAGGAATTCCGAGCGATTCCGAAACATTCCGACTGAGTACGAAAAATACACAGGAGTTCGTGCTCACGAGACGGAAGTGTGGGGACCTGCGCACTTCACACATTTCATGCAGACCTCTACCTTGACTGTCTGTCAAAGCAGGTAGGGGACTGATAAAAGTCTTTGTTTAGCTAATTGTCCTTGAAGGTGACGAGAATCAATGGCATGGAGATATTTTAGCTACATTAACATTTAAGCTTAAAAGTGGAGAAGACTTGTAAACGAAATCACCATCGGGATTTGCGCCGAATCTCCTGCTTTCTGCGTAGACATTTCAGTCAACTGCACTATAATAGCCACGCCACAACCATGACTCAGTTACAGCTCGAACATGAAGATCGCGCCGCGGAGCGACTTTAAGATATAGTAGATACAACCGTGCTTATTTTAGGAATTGCAACATCGCGGTCGTATAACCCCGTGTATTTGGGTGTGTGTGAAATTTGTGTGATAATCTGTGTTATTGAGATAACTGTTGTAGTGTGTCTGACACAAGAACAATAATGACCAATGACTCTGTCAAAGCAGGGGCGTGGTGGCGCAGCGGTCAACCTGTTGACCTCTCATCAAGGTGGACCGGGTTCGATTCCCGGTCAATGCATATGAGATTTTCGAAGTGAAATGCCTTATCCTGTGGTTCGGATTCCACGTAAAAAGCAGGTCCCGTGGCTCATGATCGCACGATTAACGGTCCCGTAAAATTACAAGCTTCCTATCCTTTTTACCCTGTCGAAGCAGACCACGGCTAGCGTTCATGGCTGTCACTCCGGAGGCCCGGTTTCGACCCCAGGCTGTGCCAAGAAATTTTAATTTTGGTGTGAGGTGAAACTGAGAAGAGTTGAGTTCGATTCCACCTCAGCCACCCTGGAAGTGGTTTTCAGTGCTTTCCCCACTTCCACTCCAGGCAAAAGTTAGGATGGTTCCTAACTTAAGGCCACGGGCGAACCCTTCCAAATCCTCACCTAAGTTACAATTACGCACATTATGTATTTAGCGCATGGCTTTTGGTGCCGGGACTGTCCGAATACATGTTCGGCTCGGACAGTTTGTAGCTGCTTCTATGCGGACACCCATGGGGTGAGCTACAAGTACCATCGCCTGTGGATGAGGTGAAATGAATGAGGAAGTTCAATTTCAACTAGTTCCGACTTTGGCTACCAGACGCCACTGACACCTAGCGTCGAACGTTGGAAGTTGGCAGAGCCTTTCTAACGAAATATAACAACAAATTTAGCTACTCACTACCAATTGTAGTGGTAGGTTCTTTTTCATGCCATAAATTTATGACATGAACCCGCCGGCATTACTGAAGGCTTTTAACGCTCTTAAAAAATCTGACGTCTACGGCCGGGTTTGAATCCGCGATCTTGGGCACAGCAGTTCAACATGCTACCGACTACGGCACCGAAGTGTGGTATGAATTCTACACGGAACTGTAAAATGGGTTGCCTACCCACCCGCAATAGGCTTGAAATCTGCTCGCAGTGCGCTAGCGACGGGGCGGAGTTCGATTTCACTGATTGCCGCCTTCTTATGCAGTTGGTTGATTGGTTCTTAAGTTTAGGGGCTGCGACGACGCGGTCATGTAGCCCCGTGTACTTTGGGTGTGTGAAAAATATGTCTGATAACCGGTGTTAATTGTGATGACTGTATTAGTGTGTGTTATCTGTTTTTTAATTTAAATACTGCAACTTAGAATTTTTCAAATAGATTCTACTTTTGCCGCCAAGCGCCACCGTCAACGACTACTAGGCCAAGTTCAGAACTTAGCTACTAGACGCCACCGCAGTCGGCTCTTGTCAACGAACGTAGAAACCTAAGATCGTCGTTTTCATTCTTAACCTATCCAATTTAGCTTCACACAGGTGCAATTAGTGGAAGGTTCTTGAACATGCCATAAATCTATGACATGACACCACTGGCTTTACTTCCCCTCCGAAGGAAGGCATACTGAGAGATTTTTAACGCTCTTAAAAAATCCGACGGCTTCGGCCGGGTTTCAACCCACTATCTTGGGCATAGAAGCTCAGCATGCTACCGACTACGCCACCGAAGCCGCCTTCTTATGCAGCATTGCAAAGTATTTTGCTCTTTCAAAATATATTTACACTGGCTTCACAATAAGTTTGAGCGATTTCTGTTTCAGAACTTGTTATTTTTCGCTCCTGTTAATGGCTTTTGCAGAGCATTTCTGTCAAATATATTTTTACAACACAGTTTATTATAACACAGCGTATTTTTGTGTTGTATTTTATTTACAACACAATTTATTGCTTTTTAACCCAATACCACAAAACGGGATACAATTTGGAAATAATTTGTTACAAAAGTGTAATCAGTCTTCGATGCGACTAAAAAAGTTAATTTATCACAGACGTTACATATACTGCAAATGGACATTTACATAAGGTGTTCGAAGTAGCGTCCATCATTTTCCAAGTAGAGGGCCACTCGTCACGTGAAGTTCTCTCTTGCGTTCAACAACATCTGAGGAGTAATTTCCGCAAAGGCTTCGGTAATGACGAGCTCCATTTCTCCGGGTGTTTGTGGTGATCTTAAACATACTCTCGACCTGACGTAGCCCCAAATGAAGTAAACCAGGACGTTCACATCAGGTGAATGTGGTGGGAATTCTATAAAGCCGCCAATTCCTATCCACCGTCCAGGAAACAATCTGTTTAAAACTTCTCCCGCCAGTCTGAAGGAGTGCGCTGGATGACCATCTTGTCGGAAAAGCATGTTGTAATAAACTATGTTGTAAAATAAAATCTTATTTCATAGAAATGCTCTGCAAAAGTCATTAACAGAAGCGTAAAATTACATGTTCTGTAACAGAAATAGTTCAAACTTATTGTGAAGCGTGTGTAGATATATTTTGAAAGTGCAAAATACTTTGCAATGCTGCATAAGAAGGCGGCAATCAGTGAAATCGAACTCAGCCCCGTCGCTAGCACGCTGCGAGCAAATTTCAAGCCGATTCCTGGTGGGTAGGCAACCCATTTTACAGTTCCGTGTTGAATCGGAGCACGCTGTACACAAACTACCAGACAAACTCATCATTACTCGTACCTTCTACTCGCAGGGGATGTCAATTGGAAACACGCAAACTGGACATAGTTTCTACCAATGACAGAGGAAACAAATTCAACACGCACACTCCATCCCGACACAAATGACGTAGCACTAATTAAAATCATTTCTTACAACACATTCACTCAGTTCACTACGCTCCTACCAGTGCTAATTGAAATAGAGGCATAAACACACGACCCAAAAAGAATTGCCTGGGAGCAATTTCAACTGCAACAAGAACGGCTAATCCAGGACGCAGTGCGCCAATCAATTGAACTAGCGACCATTCAAACATTTGCTAACACACGTATTACAGTAGCGCTCCCCAGCACGCAGCCAAACCCAATCGGAATAATATTCTCCCTTCCTGATAAAGGCAAGAATACAGCACGGAAAATGTACCAATCCCTCGCACTCACATTTACAACTCCCCGCCAGGGGCTCACATCTAGTGGGACGCGGGTTGGCGACCACGGGTCCCCAGCTGAGTCTGGCATTGCTTCCACTTACTTGTGCCGGGCTCCTCTCCGTCTTCTTTCCTGTCGACCTCACTTGGTCAACTCTTGATCTCTTCCGACCCCGACGGTATTAGGGTATCCGAGGCCTAGGGAGTCTCTTCCTTTCCCGCCTTAATTGGCCCTTGTCACATCTTTTCTGATACCCTCCCTCTGCGAGGGGTCAGCCTTCTTTTTCTTTTCCTGATATCTCCTGCCTTCTGCTCAAGGCCCTCAAGGAGGCGGGGTGTATGTAGCCCCACCACTTCTGGTGCACCCTGGATAATGCTACACCCTCAGGGGCTCACGGCTGGTGAGTTTGGGAGTTGGCGACCCCGAGAGTTTCCTGAGCTGGGTTCGGTTTCCCCCTTTGTCCATTACATGTGGGGGCGGACCCTCTCCTCTTTCACATTCCTCTCTGTCTTTCATGGCTCTCCTTCCTTCCAAGTCCCTCAATCTGCATTCTTCGAGGGTTGAGGGCATTTCTTTTCCTCCTGACCTTTATTTGCCTTATTCTCCTTTTGTTTTCCATTTCTTCTTCTAGTATGTAGGTTAATTTTTTTTAGCTATAGTTTGCATTTCACTTTCATCTTCACGATCACCCAACCCATTAGGGGCCGATAGCCTAGATGTTAGGCCCCTTAAAACAACAATTATCATCATCATCAGCAGCAGCTTAACCTCCCAGTATGGCTTCACTGTGCAAGGGATCATTCCTCTACCGTCGCAAGGATGGTGTCTAACACACTGTGTCAGCAGATACAACTGGGGATAGCAACCGCTAACCTGGATCTAATTAAGGAAGGATCACGGAAGGGAGCTGACCGTGGACCTGTTGGAAGGAACCGTCCTGGTATTTGCCTGATGGTGAAAATGGGAATCCTCGGAAACCATTTTCAGAACGGCCAAGATGGGATTCGAACCCACGCTCTCCCCATTCCAGCGAGGCACGTGTTAGCGCGTTACCGCTTTCAGCCACCGTGGCCGGTGCAGACAATCAATACTAGACTATATAAAAATCAAGAATTGGAAAACAAATTACAAACAAAATATAGAACGCAACGATAACCTACATTCACCAAGGACGTTCAGTTCTTCATTTGACATCGCGGTCATTTAGCCCGGTGTACTTGGCTGTGTTTGTAATTTGTCTGATTTAAAAATTTAATTGGTATTCTGCCCGAAGGCATGTCCAAGCCCCCAAAGAGGCTACCCCCAGCCGGAGTTTATGTGTGGTAGGGTGGCCAGGACCTTTCCGCTCCTCCATAAATATTGGCCAACAGCGCGCAGTGCCTAGAACCGGCATACCATCCAAGTTCCGACCACGCCCAATGCTGCTTAACTGCGGAGTTCTCATGGGATCCAGTGTTTCAACATGGCTAGACCGTTGGCCTAATTTGTCTGATAACCTGTGTTATTGTGAAGGCTCTATTAGTGTGTGTAATGGCGGCTTCAGAGGCGTGGTGGGTAGCATGCTAAACTGCTATGCCCAAGTTTGCGGGTTCAAACCCGACTGAAGACGTCGGATTTTTAAGAGCGTTAAAATCTTTCGGTAAAGCCGGTGGGCCCATGTCATAAATTTATGGCATGAAAAAAAACCTACCACTACAATTGGCATCTAGTAGCCAAAGTTGGAACTAGTTGAAATTGAACTTGCTCATTCATCCTCATTCATTTCGTCTCATCCACACGCGACGGTATTTGAAGCTCACCCCATGGGTGTCCGCATAGAAGCAGCTACAAACCCTGGCGACCCGAACATGTCCTCGGACACTCCGGGCACAAGCAGCCATACGATAAATTAATAAATGTATTTGTATGTTAATTGCGTTAGCTCCTATATTTGTGGTTTGTGGTCAGTAAATTTCATTGTGTGATATATATACAGGGTTATTCAAAATGATTGTCGGGGTTACAAACATTCATAACACACAGTGCAATTGACGTAGGAAGATGAATCGTGTTTTATTGTGTACTGTAACTCAAAAAGTTTTTTTGACATGCATTACAAATGCTCGATAAGTGCGCCTTTGGTCACTCAACAGACATCAACTCGAAAGTCCATCTCTTCCCACACACGCCCCAACATGCCAGTCGTGATGGTGTCGAAGGCGGCTCGGATACGCTGCTTCAGTTGCAGAATATTCGCTGGTAGAGGAGGAACAAATACATGATCTTTCACATACCCCCACAGGGAGAAGTCACACAGTGTTAAGTCTGGTGACCTTGGTGGCCAGGATAAGAGCATCTGATCATGTTCCATTCCACGTCCAATCCATCGTCTTGGAAGTTCTTGATTTAAAAATGCTCTAACATGCAGTTCCATCTGGTGGTTATACATGGTACTAAATCGATGTAGAACAAAACTTTGAGAGTTAGAGTAACAGTTACTGCAACAATAACAATGGTATGTTGTCCACTGTTTCTACAAAAGTCACGAAACCCCGACAATCATTTTGAATGAAGATGCAAAATACAATTATTTACATTATACAGTATTTATAAATATATAAAGATTGAGACCTTGATCTGCAAGTAGCTTCAGTGTTATTAGAGCTTGATATCTAATTTCTCTAACCATTCAAAAGCTTGATGAATCTCCTTCATTGGACCATTGAACTTTCGGAGTGGGCAACCCATAGCGATGTGACTGATGGTCTGAGGCACATCTGCACAGTTGCAGAAAGGATTCTCGGCAATTTTCCATTTGTGCTTCCAGAACTGACATCTACCATGTTGAGTTCTTATACGGTTCAGCGACGTCCAGATTTTCCTGGGAAGGTCGAAACCAGGGGGCTGCTTAACTGGATCTGAGATAAGACCACATTTGAATTTGAATTTGAAGTCAGCCACTCGTTGCGCCAAGCTTCATTCACTTGACCAACTTCCTTCCTTGTGTCCAAGAAGGATTCCAGGATTTCAGCCTGAGATCTTTAGGTGAGCAGTCTAGATGAATTGGCAGAAGAGGGTTGTCACACCATTTAAGCCATTCTCTCTTCAGTGCCATTTGTATTCGAAGATGAGGAGGCGGGATGTTGGAGAGTACTGGTAACCATCCTAAAGGTGTAGATTGGATGGTTCCTGATACAGTCCTCATTGTGTCGTTCAGCTGTACGTCTATCTTCTTTGCATGGGCGCTGTTAAGCCATACTGGGCAGCAATATTCTGCTACTGGATACACTAGGGCAAGTGCTGAAGTTCTGAGGGTAGATGCTGTTGGGTCCCAGCCCGTTCCTGTGAGTTTGTGCAGGATATTGTTACGGGTTTTGATCTTAGCAGATGTTTTGCCTAGATGTTCACTGTAAGTCAAGGATCGATCCAAGATAACGCCTAAATATTTAGGATGAGGATTGAATTTCAGTAGATGACCCTGGTATTGAACCCTAGGAATGTTTGTTGTTTGTTGCTCAGATGAAAGTAGCTGACCTCTGTTTTTGCTATACTTGGTTTTAGTCTCCAGGTTTTGATGAACTTGTCGAGTCTGCAGAGATCTTCCGTAAGTACGGTTTCTGTTGTTGCAAAATCGTTGGACTGAGCTGTCAATGCAAGATCGTCAGCGTATAAGAACTTCCTAGCACTAGTAGGAGGTAAGTCTGCGGTGTAAATATTGAACAGCAATGGGGCAAGGACCGATCCTTGTGGTAATCCATTATTTAGTTTGTGAGATCTGTTTAAGTTGCCATTTAGGTGAATTTCAATCACTCTGTTGACCAGCATATTATTCAGTAGGATGGCAAGTGTCTTGCAAGGGATTATTTTCAGGAATTTGAGGATCATTCCTTTTCCCCAAACGGTATCGTATGCTGCCGTCAGATCCACAAACACAGATACGGTCTTCTTTCGATCTTGAAATCCTCTCTCTATGTGAGTGGTTAGGGCCAACACCAGGTCAGTACAACTGCGCTTTGGTCTGCTCTATTGGTATGTGGTCAAGAACTGTAATTGAGATTCTATTATATATTATTCTTTCCAGCAGCTTGTAACAGACGCTCAGGAGGGCAATAGGCCTGTAATCTTCTACACTATCTCCACTTTTCCCAGGTTTGAGTACAGCAACTACTTTAGTTCTTTTGAGTGCTGGTGGAAGTTGTCCATCGCGTGAGATGTTGCTATAAAATTTAGCAAGCCATTCAATTGTTCGAGGACCACAACGTTGTAGGAATTCTGGATAAAGACCATCCAACCCTTTCCCTGATTTTACTTCTTTTAGCGCAGTTGAAACTTCAGCATGGAACATCTTAGATTTAGGTTCTACCTGAATTCTTTTTGCCTCCATCTTGTCAGTATCGGTAGGTTTTCTTGTCAGACTAACTAATCTGCTTGCTATCACATCTAGCTTATCTTAGAACTGAATTTTGGAGTGCTGCTACCAAGTTACCTTAAAAGAGACCATGCTTTTCGACTGCAGTTGAAAATTCGTATTTTTCATTAGTTTAGTCCATTTGTTCTCTTCTAGCTGAGTCTAAAGACTGTAGTAGTTCTTCGGCAACTTCAGGATCACTTGCGAGTTTATACTCCTCACATAGTTCATTGCATTTTAGACTCCAACCAGGAATATAGGTCCTGTATCCTCTTGGGATATGTTTCCTTGCGATAGCACAAATTAGTCCAGCGAAGCGCTCGTAATGACCTATTTTAGGTGGGATCCACTGTATATTATGTTCCAATTCACTGGTGAATTTTGATCAGTTGGCTTTGGTAAAATTCCATCGTGGCAGTGGAACTGATCTGACGACAGGCATTTCTAGGCCAACTTTGACAAGTGCTGGTCCGTGCTGACTTCGGATGAAGTTGTCTAGAAAATCCCTGCTGTACTTTACCAATCGAGTCCTTTGAGACAAAGCACAGATCAGGGTTATAGTCCTTATTCCATCTGGCAGAGTGGAAGGAGCCCTTTTCTTCGGCATCATGCATTAGAAAAAGGTCTTCTGCATCAGCCCATTCCGACACATCTTGGCCCTCTTTGTAGGTATAATTATAACCCCAGTTAGTATTCTTGCTGTTAAAGTCTCCGAGGATTACAGCTGGGTGGTGAATGTTCTGGATGGTCTTACTCAAGATCCAAGGTTGACAGGGAGGCTTATAGGTGTTTATAATTTCAGTACGTGCAATTTTTATTTTGGAGGCAAACATATTGTTGTCTACATTTGTGCTTATAATGTAAACTTGCTCTATGTTGTTCTTTGCAGTGCCATAACTTTTGTGAAATGTTGCGTTAAGCAGGGTATATTCCGGAATCTTACATCTCGCATAAAGCTGATCCTGGTTTTCACAGTGGGTCTCTTGCTGTAGAACAACATCCACCTTGTGGTAGGTCAGTACTTTTGTTAGGTAATCACTTTTTGATCGGCTTACTCCTTCAATGTTGAGTTGTAGGATCCTCAGTGTGGGATCAAGGTCTTCAATGGGGCTCTGAAAAGAGCCATTTCCAGGAGTCATATTGCTATATCTTCTAATTTCCGGGATATCCTGAAAGCGTAGCTTTAGGTCCAGCAGCCAACGTTATTGCTTTCTTAACACCACCCAGGGTTCACGTGTAGAGTCCTTTAAGGTTATTCCTAAGAACGTGAAGCAACGGCAACCCCCATTGTGTGATAGATAACGATTATCGGCAATGAGCGTTCACCCTCTGGTCTCTAGATTATATAACCAGGGAGCGAATTTGGTTTCCTGTAGAAGTAAGATGCCGATGTGTAAGTCACACAGTTCTGTTCCAGGTCCTCAGCACTGCCTATCTGGTTTCCACGTAATAGAATCCCATCCAGCAAGTTTATGCCCTTGAGTAAATGGTCCATATATGATTAGTGGATGATGAACCGCCCGATTTGGTCTCTGGATACATATGAAGATGGACTCAGCTGTAACTTACATCCACGGCTGTCTCCTTCCAAGTCCTAGCCTCAATTACATGCAGTAAAATTCCTGTATAAATAGTTCGCCAAGGTGTTTACGTACCGTTTCACATTCCTCAAATGAGGTACGGGCTTTGCCAAATTCCTCGAAGAATGGGATTTAAATCTCCACTAATTGTCTGACTCTTTCCATGGTTCGTAGAGATCCTTATCTCGATGTAGTCTACACCTTGATCCCAATTCTAAACAGGTTTTCTAACTTTTTGTTCTGTCAGTAAATATGTCAGTTGGTGTGAGTAATAGAAAAATCACATCACGATATTGTATTACTGAGGTATTGTATCACCTAAACTAGATTAATGAATCAGGAGTAGTCTAATCAATTTGTGTATCCTTTTTCATAATGTTGTTCAATCCGGAATCTATCTAATTCGGGAAGAAAACTCGGACCCTTGCGATTCCGTTTTGATCAAGCTTTACTGTAGGTGATGTGCTCTCTATATGTTTGGTGTCGGTACGTGTGGCTGCTGTATCTGATGTCCTCAGCTGATCGGCTCTCAATGAAGCTATTGACCTCAATAACTACATCACACACACTCATAGCCTCCTGCATTTCTCTCGATCACTTCTCACTCCAAAACATTGCTATAAATAAACTGAGCTTTTCAATTCGCGACTAAACCATTCACGGTGGCAATCTTCAGTGTGCTACCACATACAGGGGTGTGCAAATTATTACAAGCGGCTTTGGTGGCGTAGTTGGTAGCATGCTGAGCTTCTATGCCCAAGATCGCGGGTTCAAACCCGGCCGAAGCCGTCGGATTTTTTAAGAGCGTTAAAATCCCTCAGTATGCCTTCCTTCGGAGGGGAAGTAAAGCGGGCGGTCCCATGTCATAGATTTATGGCATGTTAAAGAACCTTCCACTAATTAGACCTGTGTGAAGCTAAATTGGATACGTTAAGAATGTAAACAACGCTCTTAGGTTTCTACGTTCGTTGCCAAGAGCCGACTGCGGTGGCGTCTAGTAGCTAAGTACTGAACTTGGCCTAGTAGTCGTTGACGGTGGCACTTGGTGGCAAAAGTAGGAACTATTTGAAAAATTCTAAGTTGCAGTACTTAAATTAAAAAAAAAAACAGATAACACACACTAATACAGCCAACACAATTAACACCGGTTATCAGACAGATTCTACACACACCCAAAGTACACGGGGCTACATGACCGCGTTGTCGCAGCCCCTAAACTAAGGAACCAACCAACCAACCAACCAAATTATTACAATCAAATACACAATATTTATTCATCTCATCTATTTTTGTCAGGATTAGGGTATAACCCAACTCTTTTGGGTACATTCGTATTGACCGAATGAAAAGAACCAAACTTTTGTTATTTGTGAAGAATTGTATAATTTCAGAAAATTACCAACTATAAAATCAAACACACTAAATGTACACAAGTCCCGATTTGGGAACTAGAGTAGAATCTCTCTCGTCCACCGCTCCGGTTGATCCGACCGAACTGCCCGACTCGTAGCAGTGACTCCCGTCACACCTTTGTTGTTTACAGGTACTTCTTGTTATAGCTTGTCCGTTTTAGTGCTCCGTCATCTCTCGTATCGTTTCTGTCCGTGTTTTGTACAGTATGTATTGCACTGTGACGTTTTGAGTGCTTACTGTTCGTCGGTTTTACGACATTGTTCTTCTGTGTTCGTTACAGTACTCTACAGTTGTGTGAGTTTTTGCAACATATCAGGAGTGAAACGTAAACACGTTACTCTTTCATTAAATTAAAAATAATAGCAGTGCTACGAAGACTAAATAAAGGGGAATCATTTCAAAAAAAATGCCAAGGAACTCAATGTACTGTGCCGGTTGGCGACCCTGGCGACACGGATCGGCTCCAGATTCCCGTTGATCCGTCCGAGGCCCACAAACTGACCCCAGGAGGAATGCTCCCGGGAACCAGTCATCTCGCACGAGACGCCCCATTCAATATTGCTGCCGATACATTTCTGTAATTTGTGGGCACTCGCGATAACTGGGCGATTTACCGAATACCTTGCGCAACTCAGTGATTAACCAAAAACCAAAGCTCTTTACGTAAATGAGAATTTGAAAAACTGCAATACCACTTGTCAATAGGACAAGATACCTCAGTATGCCTACCTACCGAGGGGAAGTAAAGCCGCCGGGCTCATGTCATAGATTTATGACATGTAAAAGATCCTTCCGCAGACTAAACTTGTGTGAAGCTAAATTTCTAGGTTAGATTTCCCTGGAACGCTGTATCAAAGTTCCAACGTTCACCACTAGGTATCATTGATATCTGGTGCTGAATGTTGGAAGTACTTGAAATTGAACGGAACTTGTAGCTCACCCTATGGGTGTCCGCTTGAAGCAGTTACGGACTCAGGTGAGCCGAACATGTCCTCGGACACTCCCGGCACTAAAAGCCATACGATAAATAAATAGTGAAGCTTAAAACTAGACCGCATTCGAGATTCAAACCCACCTGAGTGGGTCCCTGTCTCATGTTCTATTCTCACTAAACCACTCAACCACCACAATTGCCATCGTCCCTGCGATCCCTCAAGCAACTGAGGTTAACCACAAGTCACTTGGTCATTAGTTATAACATCCCTCACTACAATATGGCAGCACGAGCAACGCTTTCATTTCCGAAGAACATTTATGGTGAGCAAGCATCTAAAGGCCTGGTCCATAACGTTTCCAAAAGGATGGCATATTGGCTTAAAACTCAGCAATTATTCTAGGTTTGTGCCGTGTATTTTGTGGGGTTTCGCCTATGACACCAAGCTGTCTCATCAGCGGGCTCTTGGAGTCCCAGCCCCGACCCCCACAAGAGTAGCGAACTGCGCGCTACCTCCCTTTTAATGAAGCGCACCTGCGCCTCCTTACTACGAGAACTAAAAGCTCTATATACCATCCTTTTGGAAGCCTTCATAGGGAGGTTAAGGCTGCTTGAGGTTTTAGTTATCGCAGTAAAGAGGTGCAGTTGCACTCTATATAAAGGGAGGTAGTGCGCAGTTCGCTACTCTCATGGGGGTCCGGGCGGGGACACCAAGAGCCCGCTGATGAAGCAGCTTGGTGTCCTAGGCGAAACCCCACACAAGACACGGCACAAACCTAGAAACATTGCTGAGTTTCAATAAAGTTTCCCGTTTGACTGCGACAGCCGTACAGTCCGGAATCGGTCACCCTGAGCATTCAGGCTCCCTTCCCATTGGCGCACCAGGTTAAAGATCCCCATGTCCTGCCGCGTGAACAGTCCGTAACAGAAGTACAGCTGGCCCCTAAACATGTCGACCCGCAATACTCAGCTGTTGGGAGAGTTGCGTGGCGTAACGTTGGAATCTACGGAGCACACGATCACTACCAGTGCGGTTAAGGGCAAGGTGTTGGGGTTGTCCTTCACAAAGTCGCATCCAGAGCCGGTAACACGGGACGGTACAGCCAACATGTATCTCGTTTTCACTTCCATTCTTAATGCGTTAGCATCGTCTAAACCAGGGGTGGCTAGACCTTGGCCCTGTAAATTGATCGGAATTGATGGGCTCCATATCAGCAACGCTGTCCAGCATTTCCCGGAGCGGCTAGCTGGTGAACCATGTCTTATTACCCCGTACAAATACAAACCGACATAACATAAGTGAATTAATTTACGTACTTCACAGTCATAGAGCGTTACTTTTTGATGTATAAGGATTACAACGCAACCAAGAACTACATTTTCCAAGGACCGCAAGCCGAGAAAAAGTTACTTTACAAAAATGATAACTTTCGTTCTTGAACACACCAAATTTTGAAATTAATAAACTAGTTATACAGCATTCCAATGTATATTGTGTTAAAATTTGGATTCGATCTGATGACGGGTTTGAGAGATAATAATTCCTAAATGTGACGCATGGTTGAGTCACGCTTAAAAACGGGCTCTTTTTGTGTTTCAACTGCGATAAAAAACAGTAAATATAAATTAATAATTCCAAATCTACATGAACTAACGTAAAATAGAACGACGAAAATGATGATGTTATTGGATTTTATGTAGGTATATTGGTTACTTCACAAACAACCTTCAAACTCGAGTATACATAATATTTTGGTCGACAGTAATGCAAAAACTACGAGCAAACAAGCTTTTGAAAACAACATTTAAACTTGATCGTTCCTATTAATTTTTTATAAAAAATAGTACATTATTCAACAAGCCTATGATGGCAATAATCAAGACACGAGTATGTTTATAAGACGAGCGAAGCGAGTTTTATAATTATAATATAATATTATTATAATTTACATGCGAGTTTACATTATAGGCGAGTTGCATACGACAGTTTATGTTCGACAATAATTATAACTATTTTATGTTCGAACATAAATATTCATAAATATCTGCCAGATTTCGCCAGTTTTATGTACTGAACAGAGCGCATGGTATACAGAAAATATCTTGTATTCGACCATGTCCTCCTCGAATACCTCACTATGACACTAGCCACGCAGTGAAATTTAAATTAGGAGGCCGTGGAAGTCAGCTCAGGTGCGATGCTATCCTTACCCAGTTGGTCACACAGATGTTTCTTGAGCTCTGATTGGTGGGAGAAACTCTATTATAATTATGAAAACTTTTACTATAATGGGCCTCATCATAGTGCAGTTTTCAGACGTATAATATTTACATTTCGCCATGGTCGAACATAAATATATTTAAAAAACAGATCTGGTGGACTTTAATTTGATAATATAAAATAATTGTGAAACAAATCTAAAAGAAATTGTTTGTATTCCCATAAATAGAGAAAAAATTGTACTTTAAAAAATCTCGACAGGTCTTTCTAAGAGTTGAGAAAACGCTTTCCTGAGTGGAGCAAAGGTTGGAATGTTTGTTGTAATTATTATCTGCTCCAATGAAACTTTTCGATGCGAAAAGGAATATGTTGATGGTCCTTCACTAACGGCTGTTGTGTTGTAATTTATGTTTGATTTTGATATATAAGGTGCGTTCAAAAAGTAACGAGCCGGAGGCATAATTACAGAAACCAGTACCTGTATGTTAGAAGTATTGGCCCGGGCTGTTGAGGCACTTGTCCCACTGTGACACGAGGCGGTGAATGGCTGTCTCATAAAATTCCCTGGGCTGCGATGTGAACCAGTTCCCACGTACAGCTGGACGTCGGCGTCCGAGGTGATTGGTTGGCCCCGCAGAGCCTTTTTCAGGGGACCAAACATGGCGTAATCACAGGGAGAGAGGTCTGGACTGTATGGAGGGTCGCCGAGAACCTCCCATTTGAATTTCTGCAGGAGTGCCGCGACTGTGTTGGCAGAATGAGGTGGTGCATTGTCGTGGAGCGACCACGGCGGCTATGGCGTTCACTGTCACTCGGCGGTCCTGGGTAATGAGAGCATCAACCAGCTGGACGTTGTCATCGGTAATGCAGGGGGTGCCCCAGATCGGGCATCATCGGCTAATGACACCCGTCCTTCCCTGAAGCGCTTGTGCCACGCCTTGACTCTTGCAAGGGACATGCAGTGTTCGCCGTACACTTGTGACATTCGGCGATGAATGTCCGTTCCCCCTACTTCCTCCGCTGTCAGAAACCGAACAACACCTCTTTGCTCTTCGGTTGACGCCTCCATGTCACTGTTTGCAATGCGGCTGGCAGCGTTGGACGATTGATGCATGCTGCTGCTCGCTTTGTATCGGCACGTGACGTGCACGCGTGCCTTCGGCCTTCCACGCTCTGGTCGGAACCACACCTCGTTACACACGCCACGATTAGCCTATGTAGTCACCGTTTTGCACATTCCATGCACGACCTCATACGGCCAACACAGTCACGGCACTCCTGCAGAAATTTAAATGGGAGGTTCTCGGCCACCCTTCATACAGTCCAGAACTCTCTCCCTGTGATTACGCCATGTTTGGTCCCTGAAAAGGGCTCTGAGGGGCCAACGATTCACCTCGGACGCCGACGTCCAGCTGTACGTGCGGAACTGGTTCACATCGTAGCCCAGGGAATTTTATGAGACGGCCATTCACCGCCTCGTGTCACAGTGGGACAAGTGCCTCAACAGCCAGGGCCAATACTTCTAACATACTGGTACTGGTATCTGTAATTATGCCTCCGGCTCGTTACTTTTTGAACGCACCTTTTATATTAGTTGCTCTTCAGTTTCCATGCGCTAAATAAATGTTGTGCAAATTGTGAGATTTATGTCCTTAGTCTTTTTCTTTGGACCAAATAAACCTGGAAAATACAAGAACGATCCACAACGCTGCGCCTACTATATTATTCTCCATTGTGTTGAGAGTACAGACCTAACCTCGTCAGTTGCGAGTTCCTGCAGACTTGGAGCGACCCAGATTCTCCACGCTACGTGCTTGACAATCTCCGCTGATTGAACTGCTCCATCACCTGGGGGCTCAGAGAGAAGACAGCGCTTTGATACAAACGACATCTCAGGTGTGCTCTTCCGTTCCACTTTGCTCCAGTTCTTCAAGAATCACGACAGTTAAATGTTGTCTCTGGACGATCCTTTCATGATGAGTAGATTTGAATGTCTACACTTACTAACTCATCATCGCCCATTCAAAACTATTGAAGTTGGAAACATGAAATTTTGGGGAGATATTCGTTGTATATCGAAAACTTCCACTAAGGAATGATATTTGGGTATTCAGGTTCTGAAGAGGTGTTAAGGGGGTTGAACCTGCATTTCATTGAATATCACTTTCTCACCAGTGGTTTCATTTGGGTATGTGATACTCGGCACATAAACTAATCATTATAAACAAGATGTTCAGTAAACAACATATAGCCTACTTTCTCCTAAATGCATGGGTATTGTTATAACTCTTTGTCCTTTTCAAGGAGTATAATTAAATGTTGGTTGTAGTAGCTTGTTGAAATACAACGTTCTATACGAATATTAAACATGAGTATGAGGTGCCCTTTGCTTGTGCTACCTCTGTAAAAAATGTCATTCAATTCGGTTTCACCGTGTTTGAATTGATATGGGGAATCGATTTGCACACATACATGGCCGGTATCTACAAACTATTGAGCTGATGACCTTGTAGTTCCGTCCAAATATGCTTCCCACACAAAGGTATGTTGTTGCAAAATTTGGTAAATATCAGATGATTAGTTTGGTCGTAAATTTATTTAAGCTTTTTACATTTGGGTGGCCACCATTATGTTTCCGTCAAGATTGTGGCGATATAAAACATGACAACGAGGTGCTCTTTGCTAGTGCTACCTCTGTACCAAATTTCGTTCAATTCGGTTTCACTGTGTTTGAAAAGATAGGGGGAATCGATTTGCACACATACATGGCCGCCATCCGCAAATTACTGGGCGGATGACCTTGTAGTTTGGTCAAAAGATTCTTTATACATAAAGGTATTGAGACCGTTAGTCGAGTCAACAACCACGATGACTTTCCTAACATCCCATAAGTCGAATAAAATTACCATGAGGATCAGGTGAACTTCCTAATAGGCTAAGCGGCACGAGACACTGTAGTCCACGGGGATCGTGGTACATGGTGACGATGGTCATAGACTGCCTAAGGAAAGGTTCACCTCAAAACTAGACTGAGAAATTAAACATCCAGACATAAGTAAAACACCGTGAAAATTTATTAAAATTCACAAGCCCCTAGCCTAGTTCGGAGGGTTATAATCGGCTAGTCCGCAAACTAATAAACAAAAGAAAATAAAGAGCAGGTCCCTACCTGAGAAGTTACTGAAAAAGAACCCTCGCGAAAGATCTATCTCACAATAATAAAGCGACGACAGCAACACTAGGAAAATGGTACGACGCGAGTCCCTAGTTCAAGTTACAAGGTTAAGCTAATATCAGAATTTACATTTAACAGGGTAGCAAAACAAATCTAAGTTAGGATGATACCATTTCCACATTTACATTTAACGGTAATCATCTAGCTAAGTCCTAACAGTTAATAACAAAATTTACGGCGATGACGTCCGTAACAGAAAACAATTACAACAAATCTAAGTGTACAGCCATGAAAAACATTTAATTATTCTTAATAACTACGTGCTATCAGCACACAATAAGGTAACATGTAGGATTTACACACTTGTACATCATAAATAAGTAATGAAATAGACACAAATCTTTATTAAATTCCTGCCTACACCTTGGTTTACTCTTTGTAAGCCATAGTCATCTAATGTGTGTAATTACGGTGACGAATGCGTAGTTGAGACCACGTCTGACATCGCATGGCCTGAGCTCCACAAGCTACGAACTCTAGGTTCGCACATGCTTCAGGTCGCTACAAAAGTGTCAACTGTCCTAGTCATTTCCACACAAGGAAATTACCTTCAACTGCACGGCTATGTCAACAGTTCCAAAATGCAACAGAACAAAGTTAGATAGAAAGAATTCATTAGTTAGCTTTTGTTTTACCAAAGTTATGCGTTTTATTATTAAGATGTCGGTTTAGGTTTATCGTTGGTTTATGGCGAATAATACTGACAATAGCTCGGGCACGGAGTGTCTACACTGAGATCATTCTCCACCAAAATGCCTCGACTCAACAGTCGGAATAAGATCAACGAGCAATAACAACTCGGACACACAATAACACGGTTTACCAGCGGCGCAAAGCTCGCATTCAATAACTCTGGGATAGGCCCGTCCACAACAGTTACCTTCCAATAACATCTAGTCAACGGGAACCCTCCCGGACAAGGTAATCACAAGTACCTTCATACAATAAATTCCTGCATTTAACAGGGTCGCCTGCAACTCACTATAGAAAACCTGACCTAATTGTACACGTCAAAACGGTACACGCAAGAAGTGCGCTCAACTAACAAAAGGCAATCTATAAAACATGTGATCTGAGACAGGGTTGAAAACTGGGTTACATAAGCTAAGTTGCAATGAAAGAAAGAGCGAATACAATTGCATTCTGTCTCTTGTCAATGTCCTCTGTCTCACAAACAAATGAAGCGTGCTCTCAAGGGCACTGGATTACAAAACCAGTTTATGTCACCAGCAGGCTACCACATTCCTGCGTTCGGTCGACACAAAACACACATAATTCAAGGCCGGCGATGTAATCAAAATAAAACTATACATCTGGCCTGTTCATAAAAAACTTTACCATAGGTTATGAACCTCTAAAGAGTCCGTGTATAAAAACACGCAATAAATCTGAATAGAATAATATAATTCCGTCTTTCTACCAAAGACGTCTAAATGATAGTAATCTTACAATTACTGGAGCTCTTTGCTCTCAAAATACAATACAGTAGTTGCTAGTACAACATCAAATAAAAACGTGTCTTACATGACACAAGCAAAATGATAATTGTGGCGCAGATTCCATACAAGGATCTGCTTAATGGTACGTTGGGAACTGAGTTCGATGTTAGGCAACGAAACATTCCTTCTAATAGTTAGGTTCAAACTTGACCAAGAATAGCTTCTGAGCTTATTCAAAAATGAAAATATAATGCATTTACAAAACTGGCAATTACAGTCGATTGCCTAACTGATACGACTTTTCTAACGAAAGTCAGGGGTGTATCAAAACTGGCTGCAAAGAATGCAGTTAAAGAAATAACCATGACATCTGATTGTCATAACTAAAGTCAGCAAAGACTTGAAAAATCACCCTAAACAGGGTTGTACAAAATAGCCTCGAATGACTGCGGTCACATTTAGCAAAAGATAGGCTTTGACGTTCTACGACGTTCATCAAGCTGCACCAGGGTTAACCAAAATGTCGGACCCAAGGGTGTCTCACTATACTGAAATAAATGACATTAAATTAAACTAGATACAATCCCTACCTAGAAAAATGGCTGACACAGGGTGTGGTTGATTCACAAACTACATTAAATCTAATATACCACCAGAACTAGAACAAGAGAAGGGGTGTTCAAAACTCACGACATGGAGAAGCTATCACTCAGCCCTCTAGTCAATAACCAGGGTTGTACAAATTCCTCTCCGGATCTCTGGAACGGTATTATCCTCATCAGGATTCCCATCTGGACTCCTCCAAAGACCAGGGTTCGATTCGTCCCTGTCGACAACTCCGTGAATATTCTGGATATGCCTGGAAATGGCATCTTGGGTTCCTTCCTTCTCGTCCTCGGTTCTGCAAGCTTCACCATCATGCTAGTTCTCGTAGAAACATCACCCTCATACCAGGATGGTATTAGCCCATGATGACTGATTCAAGCATGGTGTGGAATAGTCTGGTCACGTTGACGGTGAAATAAATTATGAAATTCATTCTTTCACTTTCCAAAAATATAATGTTCGTCGTAAGTTAGTAGGCTTTGATAGTAATTGATAACACAGCCTTAATTTCGTGGATGTGAATAGATACACGAGCTAGCACTGCTCTATGGTTCTGCACGTGCTAATGACGCTACTTTTCTATCATGCAGCATCGGTAAAATGTACGTCGTTTTGGAAATAAAAACTTCACTCTGGCAATCCAAATATGTTACACAATTACAATCACACTTATTTGAAGTAATTGCAACACATTTACCTGTATATTTTCCACAAGGCATTTGGCCCTCCACAAACACGTGGGTACTAAAATGTGGTGTTCCGGTAAAATTATATAATTCACTAATACTTGCCAATAATTATCTTCAATATATTTCTGTGGCTCACTGTGCATAAATACCAGTATTTTACAATATGCCAGTGCACGATGGCACCTGATAACCAATTCAACGCTAACAAGCGGATATTCTTCTTTGTCTTGCAGGACAAATACAATTACACGCCTATACTGGGCGGATTCTCCAGACGTAGTGCAAGGCACTGGGTGTCTCAAGGAAGTAGGTCGTCAAACCGAAGTCGTTGAGCAACTACTTACGTTCCTATTTGCGTATCTGCAAGGGTATTACCTTACCTTAAGCTAAAATAACATTCTCAAAAATGTTTTAATGATGCAGCATGACGAAATGGAATATTCTGAGTCTTGAGAAAGAATAAAAATAATTAATAAGACCTCAGATAAATAATTAGCAGTTCTCACCAAAGTCAAAAGTGCGATTCAACGCTACTTCAAGGAGTATCGCGTGAGCTCTCAGCTCCACGTGGCTTCCTGGGTGTGTTCAAAGGTACAACATCCCATCATAAATGTTCTGTCATAAAAAATATCACATGAACCATAGCTCAGCGGGTTCAGTATAATGTTGCACAATTGGGTAGAGATCAAATGGTTAGGTTGGTCATAATTTGATTTAAGCTTTTAACGTTTGGGTGGCCGCCAATACGTTTCCGTCAAGATGGCGGCGATATAAAACATGACACTGAAGTGCCCTATGCTTGTTCTACCTCTGTACCAAATTTCGTTCAATTCGGTTACACCGTGTTAGAATTGATAGGGGGGACAGACATTCAGAGTGCACACACACACACACACACAGAGAGAGAGAGAGACACACACACACAGACAGACACACAATTTTTGGCCCTGTGTAGATCCCATAAGTCTACTTTTTTGCAAAAATCGAAAGTAGGCTAATAAGCAGACACTTGATTAAGGGTTTTTCGATGTGGTGTAGGCCTATATTATAGGTGAAAGGGGTGACAAGTGGGGGTTGAAAGATTCCTAACGGAGGGTGTATCGCTTAAACGACATAGGCGAGAAGTTTGAAACTAAGGGGAAAATGCAGCTTAAAAAATATATAAATAAATAAATAGGTGTTCGACCGTTTTTTTTTTCATCAATCCAATTAAGGGGCGCGAGGGGAGGTGTGAAATTCTGGGGGGAAAAACGAAAGAGAGTGTCCTGACTGACTGACTGACTTACTCACTCGTCATCGCCCAGCAGAAGCTATTGATGTTAGAAACATCAAATTTTGAGGATATGTTCGTTGTACGTCAAAATACGTCCACTACACAAGGATTTTTGGATATTCAGGTTCCAAAGGGGTGTTAATGGGGTTAAACCTGTATTTCATTGAATAACAATATCTCACGAGTTATGTTACGTGTACTCTTTACAACTACAATATTCGCGGGCGAAGCTGCGACGGGTAATGCCAGTAAATCATAAATACGAGTATCTAGACGTGTTGGCTTTCACGGACTAGTAGTAGGAATCCAGCAATTCTTCCCAGCTTCTGCCGTGTGGTTTGCAAGGATCG
Source organism: Meconema thalassinum (assembly GCA_946902985.2). Lineage (NCBI taxonomy): Eukaryota > Metazoa > Arthropoda > Insecta > Orthoptera > Tettigoniidae > Meconema > Meconema thalassinum. The sequence goes on from OX336392.1 coordinate 553,503,500, forward strand.
GCCCGGATGCACCAAGTAAGTCTCATCAGCGGACTCTTAGTGGATCACGCACTATGCCCCTTATATGTAAATCGCATCGCAAATCTTTCCTGTGAAATCTGAAAGCTCCTAAATCCAGTTTGTCACTCTTTGGAAATCTGTGCAGGAAGAGCTGTAGGAGCTCTCAGTTCCCGCAGCAAATATATGCAATGTTGTTGTTGTTGTTAGTTTATATTGCTACCATATACAGGGTGATTCACCTAAAACTTGCACTGTAAATATTTCTGAAATGGAAGGTGATATTGACATGCGGTTTTAACCTAATGAAATTGTAACCAAGGGCTCGTATTTGTAGCTGATACACTGATATTTATAATTTTTAGAAAGTGGTTTTATTTACAACAATTACAATTTTTAAATGGAACAATACCCATTGACATTAAAAAAATAAAAGTAGAACAAATTAGAATACCAATGGTGTTTTGTGCACGATTCTAGTGCAAGTTGTTTACGAGATATTGATTGTTATTCGAAAATTGTACGCACTAACAACCAAGTGCTTAGTGGCGAGGTTACGATGTTGTTATGTTTGTTGAGGTTGTGGTTTGTGTACACTGAGTGCACTGCGACTTTCCAGTCAATTATTGTGTGATACTTCAAGTAGTAGGACGTGCTTGCAGGATGAGATTTACCATTGCAGAAAAAGCCGACATGCTCATGGTTTATGGCGAATGTAGGAAGAATGCCGTTCGTTCTTGTACCGTGTACGCGGAAACATATCCCATTAGACGTCAACCATCTCGGCAATTATTTGTGAGCCTTTTCAATCAATTACGTGAAAGTGGTAGTATAACGCCTAGAAAACGTAACAGAGACAAACAAGTGACTGGATAAGAGGGAGAAATTAAGGTTCTGGCTGCTGTTGCAGTAGATCCACAAATTAGTTCCCGTGCAATTGCAAATGGAAGCGGCATGAGTCAGGCAAGTGTACTACGCATTCTCCATCGTCATAAGTTCCATCCGTATCACATCTCTCTCCATCAAGTGCGGCATGGTAATGATTTTGAGAATCGTGTTAACTTTTGTACATGGGCATTAATACGTGATACCCCAGATTCGTCATGTATCTTGTTTACTGATGAAGCAACATTTTCTAATCATGGCCAAGTCAATCTTAGAAACATGCACTATTGGTCTGTTGAAAATCCCCGTTGGCTGCGTCAAGTAGAACGACAGCGTCCATGGAGTGTAAACGTCTGGTGTGGAATAGTGAACCATTACATCATAGGTCCCTTTTTCGTAGAAGGAACACTGAATTCGTGCAAGTACCTCAACCTCCTAACAGACCATCTTCCACAGATGTTAGAAGACGTTCCGTTTCAGACTAGGAGGAACCTGTGGAATCAACATGATGGCTGTCCGGCCCATAGTGCACGAATTACTGCAGATTATCTTCACGGATTGTTTCCAAATCGTTGGATTGGACGAAGGGGACCTGTACTTTGGCCGGCCCGTTCACCTGATTTGACTCCTTTAGACTTTTTCTGTGGGGGAAGCTAAAAGACACTGTCTACAAGGACATACCAACTACACCAGATGATATGAAACGGAGTATTACTGCTGCCTGCGCTGAAATTTCCTCTGAAATGCTAGAACGTGTGCAGCAATCTTTACATAGCAGACTGGAAGCTTGTATTGAGGCTGGTGGTCGTCATTTTGAACACAAGCTTTGAGGGTACACTGTACTTGTCAGAAACCTCAGAATTACTTCATTCACATTTGTTTTTCTTTAGTTTGTCCTAGGCATTGTCCCATTGTGTACAAATAACAATATCTCGTAAACTACTTGCACTAGAATCGTGCAAAAGACACCATTGGAAATCTAATGTGTTCTACGTTTATTTTTTTAATGTCAATGAGTATTGTTCCATTTAAAAAATTGTAATTGTTGTAAATAAAACCACTTTCTAAAAATTATAAAAATCAGTGTATCAGCTACAAATACGAGCCCTTGGTTACAATTTCATTAGGTTAAAACCGCATATCAAAATCACCTTCCATTTCAGAAATATTTACAGTGCAAGTTTTGGGTGAATCACCCGGTATATGAGTGTTTAATTGGCTACACCCATAAATTATTTACAATAATTTTCAAACATAAGACAATCTCTTCATAATTGATACCTTGACTTAACCTGAAGTAAGTTTTTCAAATATTATTTAGTTTGTAATCGTTCTATATCATTTTAAATTAATTTTTATAGTTTATAGCCTACTTTTCACATTTTGCAAAAATGAGGAAAAAGTAGACTTATGAGATCGGGCAAATGTGTGTCTGTCTGTCTGTCCTTCTGTCTGTCTGTCTGGCTGGCTGTGTGTGTGTGTCCCCCTATCAACTCCTAAACGGCTGGAGCAATCGAAACAAAATTTGGTAGGAGTAAAGATCTATACCTGAATATCTCACGGCCATATTTGAAAATGATGTCAGTGCTACCAACTGCTAAAAAATCGTAATTGAAATTTGAGCTCCATGTTGGATATCTTGGAAGGTATGAATGGGAGCTATTTCAAAATTGGCACACGTATAGATAATAATATTGCAGTTTAATTTCCAGGAGGCCATACATGGCAGTGTTGCCAAAATGATTATAAGCCTGCTGATAGGTCCAATTTTTAAATGCATATAACTTCTACACTATCGATTGGAATTCAACCAAATTTCGTATGTTGTATGTGTACATAACCAGATATGATTGAGCGTATTCTTAAGACCCACCGGGGCTGCCAACTGTTAATAAATGCTCCTAAATTATTTTATCCAAATACCAATATATCAGAAAGTATGCAAGCCGACAGCTTTAACCTATGCACACGTATAGTACCTGACATTCTATATTACTTTGGAGTAACTTATATACGTCAGTGCTACCAACATGATTCTAAGCCTGCTGACAGGTCCAACTTTAAATACATGTAACTTCCATACTAACATTTGGATTTCAACCAAATTTCGTATGTGCTATGTGTACCATAACAGATATGACTATGCGTATTCTTAATAGCAACCAGGGCTGCCAACTGTTAATATGTGCTGTCCCTATTTGTGTTACCCTAATATCAATATATCAGAAAGTATGCAAGCCAATAGCTCTAAACTTTGCACACGTATAGTACCTGGCATTCTAGATGAATTTGGAGTAACTAATATACGTCAGTGCTGCCAACATGATTCTAAGCCTGTTGATAGGTCCAATTTTAAAATGCATGTAACTTCTATACTAACTAATGGATTTCATTCAAAATTGGCACAACAATAGATCATATTATTTAAGATTATTTCTGACCAATACATGCATGACATTGTTGCCAACATGATTTTACGCACGCTGTTAGATCCAATGTTTAACTGCATGTAACGTCCATGCTATTCATTGGACTTCAACCAAATTTTGTATTCTGTACCTTAAGAGATGGAACTAAGAATATATTCAGTCATCTGGGCTGCCAACTGTGGTGCTCTATTAGGCTACATTATGCCAAGTATACAGTATTTCGAACTAATTAGAAAATTGATATTAGCAACTTAATTTCATCATTATTCTGCATAGGTTCATATACTGTAGAATAATCATTGGCATGAAAAGTAGGCTCTTTAGTTCGTCACGGAACTACTTGTTCATAATTATTTCAGTCTATAAAGTTCCCCTTGGTCCCTTTTATTATGGTTTTTGTTTTTCCTTTGCTTCTTTCAGGTTATGCATTGAGCTAACCTCATTGCTATTTGAAGTTGTTCCTTCCTCGCTCGTCTAGTTTGTATGCAGGCATTTGATTTGAATTATGGACCTGTTAAGCATAAGGCTTCTTCATTGGTTGTGTTCATATGGTGAAGTATTGTGATTTTTGCCAATTCAAGCTTCGACCAGTGTTTTGGAGCTGATTCACGAATGGACTGTCCACTGATTCTCTGTGTTATGATGGCTGAATATCATCGCTGTTTCATATATTTTTAGTTTTGCTCAACATTTTTCTGTGACCTACTTATATGGTGCACCATATTAAGTTAAATAGGCATTTGTTTTTTTATTTTTTGAGTGCTACGCTATTTTATATTTTTCTTCGGATATTTGTCTTGGCTGATGAAGGGGATAAAAGCTATTAATCCTTGAAACATGTACCAGGAGCAAATCTAATTATAATTTATTTTCGTTTATGTATTGACAAAGGCGGATATACAATTTGTTGTTAAAACTATTTAGTACGTCAATACGGAACCGTCATAGAAACTAGTTTAAATAATAGAGTTTTTTTTTTGTTTGAGTCTCCAGTATTTTGACTGGTTTGATGCAACCCTCCATGTCTCCCTGTCCTGAGCTAATAGTTTCATCTCTACATAGCTACCACACCCTACATCCAAGGCAATCTGTTTCACATATTCTAACCTTGGTGCACCCCTACAGCTCTTGTCGTCGACCCTTCCTTCCATAACTAAGCTTGCTATTCCTGGGTGTATTAGTATGTGTCCTACCAACCTATCTCTTCTCTTCATTAGCAGTCACCAGAAATATCTCACCTCTCCCACTCGTCTTAGTTCATCTTCATTTGTTACCCTATCTACCCATCTGATCTTCATCATTCTCCTGTAACACCACATTTCAAACGCATCAATTCTCCTCTTTTCTGCTGCACTAATTGTCCAAGTTTCTCTTCCATAGAGCACCAAGCTCCAGACAAAGGCCTTCAAAAATGACTTCCTAATACCCAAATCTATATTCGATGTCAACAGATTCCTTTTCTGTAGAAATGATTTTCTTGCCTGAGCCAACCTACATTTCATATCCCCTTTGCTTTGTCCATCACTGGTAATTTTGCTTCCTAAGTAACAGAAGTCTCCTACTTCCTTTAGCTTTTCACCTGTCAATTTGATGTCCATAGAGGCTTCTGATTCATTTCGGCTGCATACCAATATTTATGTTTTACATTTAATAATGAATTCTTTCCTTAAGACGGAGTCCATACCATTCAAAAACTAATTTAAATCCTCAGGTGTGTCGGCCAAAATGACGATGTCATCCGCAAATCTCGCAGTTGAAATTATTTCTTCTTGAATCTTCACTCCCACTTTAATTTTTTTTCCAATGCAATGTGCTTCACATATAAGGGTGGGTGAGTGGTTAACATGTCGGTCTACTGACCCCATGCTTGCAGGTTCACTCCTGGCCGTGGTAAGTGATTTTTTTAAGGCGGCAAAAATTACGACACGCATGTCATACGATGTTGGCATGTCAAAGAATCCATTCGAATTCAGTAGGCCGTGTTCATAATGGGAAAATTAATCTCGGGAGTTTCCGCCAATGCAAAGTTCCTCATTTCTCTACTAGAATGAGCTATAGTGGTAAAGGAGGTTAGATATCTAACCTCCTTGACTTTCATAGTGCTTCAAGGAACAACTAAATTCGACATGCAAGCTACCCTCTGGGTGTCAAATAACAATGCTTGCATCCGGCACCCGAGACCATACGATATTATTATTATTATTATTATTATTATTATTATTATTATTATTATTTATTTATTTATTTATTTATTATTACCCTAGAGGTGGTCTTGGTACGGCCACCAAGAGCGCGACTTTGAAGTGTTTATTTCCAAGGTGCTAAATCCAAGAATTGTTAAACTCCAGAAATCAGTATGTTCTTAATGTTCAAATAAGCGATTTGAATTAGAGTTAACATTATACGTGATTATGATGATCGTGTGACCTCCTAAGAGGCCGAATGGAGGTCTTTCTAGTGATGATGAAGACCCAGTCCCCCAGCCACAGGTAATAACCCCTGGAGATTAAAATCCCTGAAGGCCCGGCCGGGAATGGAACCCCGACCTAGCACACTAACCATTTAGCCACGGAGCCGGACACATTATGAATCATTGTCTATGCCGGCACTGACTTACAACAATTTATTTCTGACAGGAGCACACGATGTGGAGTACAACTTTGGAGGTAAACAAGATGTTCAGGAAAGAACATATAGCCTACTTTCTCCTAAATGCATGGGTATTGTTATAATTCTTTGTCCTTTTCAAGGAGTATGATTGAATGTTGGTTGTAGTAGCTTGTTGAAATACAACGTGCTATAGGGATATTAAACATGAATATGAGGTGCCCTTTGCTAGTGCTACCTCTGTACCAAATTTCGTTCAATTCGGTTTCACCGTGTTTGAATTGATAGGGGGAATCGATTTGCACACATACTTGGCCACCATCTGCAAACTATTGGGCTGATGTTCTTGCAGTTTGGTCAGAATATGTTTCCCACATAAAGATATGGTGTTGCAAAATTTGGTAGAGACTAGATTATTAGGTTGGTCGTAATTACATTTTAGCTTTTAACATTTGGGTGGCCGCGATTACGTTTCCGTCAATATGGCGGCGATATAAATCATGACACTGAGATGCCCTTTGCTAGTGCTATCTCTGTACCAAATTTCGTTCAATTCGGTTTCACCGTATTTGAATTAATAGGGGGAATCGATTTTGACACAAAGATGGCCGCCATCCGCAAACTATTAGGCGAATGACCTATTAGATTGGTCAAAGGATGCTCCCTCCATAAAGGTATGTAGTTGCAAAATTTGGTAGAGATCGGATGATTAGGTTAATCGTAATTTGATTTAAGCTTTGAACATTCGTGTGGCCGCCATTACGTTTCCGTCGAGATGGTGGCGATATAAAACATGACACTGAGGTGCCTTTTGTTAGTACTACCTCTGTACAAAATTTCGTTCCATTCGGTTGCACCGTGTTCGAATTAATAGGGGGAATCGATTTTCACACAAAGATGGCCGCCATCCGCAAACTATTACGCTGATGACCTATTAGTTTGGTCAAAGGATGCTCCCCTCATAAAGGTATGTTGTTGCAAAATTTGGTAGAGATCGGATGATTAGGTTAGTCGTAATTTGATTTAAGCTTTGAACATTTGTGTGGCCGCCATTACGTTTCCGTCAAGATGGCGAAGATATAAAACATGACACTGAGGTGTCCTTTGCTAGTGCTACCTTTGTACCAAATTTCGTTCAATTCGCATTCACCGTGTTCGAATTGATAGGGGGGGACAGACATTCAGAGTACACGCACTCACACACAAACACACACACACACACATACACACACACAGACAGACACACTTTTTTCGCCCTGTGTTGATCTCATAAGTCTACTTTCATTTTTCGCAAAAATCGAAAGTAGGCTAAAAATAGCATTCAAGAATGGTTTTAATAAAGGAAAATTACATCTAATACACAATGGAGATTAAGGAACGCAAAATCATGCGAAAAATTTTGGGACCAAGACTTAAAGATGGAATTCACCTTCCGAATCCTAATGCTGACATCTATTTAAAAATTACTAAAATCACAGACACAATCCGTATGAGAAGGATCCAATTCATGGGACATTTGGACAGAATGGACCCAACTAGGTTAACAAATAAAATCTATACGTTTTTGCAGAAAAAAGGCAACAAGGTCCAATTGGTACAAACAGGCGGAAAAGCACTTGGCTGAATTAAGTTTTCCCAATCTCAAAGATCGAGAGGAAATTAGAAAAAATTACTCATACACGGGGTTTTGAGGCAGAAGACACGTCTGGTCGCAGCAACGAAGAGTTATTGGGCAAACATCAAGGCCAAGAAGTGTTGATTCCGCGTGGTCCTAGGAGACCCATTCGCGCAGAAGAAGAAGAAGACGAAGAAAAGAGACTTTTAGCCTATTTTCATTTATAAATAAAATAGGCTTATGAGATCACCTTTTGTCCGTGTGTGTGTCCCCCTAATGAAATCTAAGCAGCAGAAGTGATTCACAATGAAACTCGGTGAGGTCATAGCACCGTTTCGGTCGACCCCGATCGTGTCGTTCAAAGTTAATTACATCTCACCAATCCAACATGGCGAAATATTTCACCAGTATTCTATATCTCCGAAACTATCGCAGATAGCACCCTGAAATTTTGTGCGGTGATAAAGGGCACTACTACAAGTTCATCTATGTAAATTTCAAATTCCTGTTAACTACAAAACGAACATGGTGGCCAAGCAAATTTGAAACTTTTAAATAGACTTTTCTCGCGATTTAACCATCCAAACGCAATGAAACTTGGTACAGAAAATGCTTATATACATTGCAATACACTGACATCTAAGTTGGTTGAATTGGTTACATAACCTCAAGATGGCGGCTGTGCGAAAGTTAAAAATTATTTTTATTTCTGGTGTATTAATCATGCGATCAAACTGAATGTTTAAATAATGAACCTACACAATAATAGTCATCTAATAGTACATAACTCTATGGCCTACATAATCATATAAAAATCCAACATGGCGACCATCTGAAATATTTAGACGGTTCTCAATATCTATTAATCTATGACACCAATCAAACTGAAATTGTATATGTTGATAGAGGCTATAAACATAGGTAGGATATATGAAAATAGGCTGTATAGTTCTCCACGGAACTACTTGTTTAATTATATTTCATTAAAGTTGTTTACATGAAGGTGAGAGAGACAATCATACGAAGAGTCACTTGTTCATTGCTTGCTCTCGCTAACAATACATTCTGCAGGATCTAGCTCAGTATTGTCTAACTTATCTAAAGGTTACTTAACGTCTTTTAACTTTCAACTCTTGCACTGGATGGTCCACTTTCACAATCATTTTAGCAGTTGGTATACGCCAGGCGTGAGACTACAGGTTTGAGCCCCGCCCTCAGGGAATACCAAATACCCGAGCACCAAGAAATTGAATATAATAGTAATAATAATGCACAATTAGACATTACTGCACTGTTATTCGACCAGAGGCTCTGTACGCGGCTGAGACTTTAATAATGAACAAGAAAAGTCTAATGGAAAAACTGGAGGCTAAAGAAAGGAAGATTTTGAGGAAAATCCTGAGTCTCATCAAAGAAAACAGCGAGTACAAAAGGCGTCACAACCACGAATTGTACAAGCACGTGGAGAAGATCAGTGAGACGATTGAAAACGAAGGATTGCCTTTTATAGCCACGTGACACGAATGAGCCCAGGCAGGATATCAAAACGGATATTGACGTACTTTCAAAATAAGAAAACCAAAGGGGCTTGGTTTACGGATGTTGAGAAAGATCTACGTGAAATGGAAATTTCCCGTAAAGATATCCAGGAGCGTGTTCCACTTCTGGAAAAACTACGTACGCACAAAGGTTTCCAGGAAAAGCCGAAGCTGAAGACAGGGAAGGCTTATTCCCAATAGAGAAAAGAACAACACCGGAGACGAATGTGGGAACACTGGGCGGTAGTTAGAGCTCGGAAGAAGAGACAGTTGAACTGACGTGGTCCCTAGTTGGCCGAATCGAAGAAAGAAGAAGAAGAATGCACAATTAGACAGAGAAGAAAATACCAAAAAACAATAGGTGATTACTCCGCGCACAAATTTACCAACAAAAACGGCACTCGACGAATTAAGTTATGCCAACAAAACAATTTGAAAATTATGTCAACCTCACTACGAAAATCCCCAAGAAACAGAAAGCATGTAGATCACATATCCACCACTTAGGCGAGTTTCAGATCGACCATGTCGCATCTCTTACACCTATCAGAAAGAAATTCACGATGTACAAGTCCGCAAAGGAGCGAAAATTGATTCTGACCACTATCTCTCCCGAATCAAAATCAAATTCACACCAAGGAGAAAATTTAACAAGAGACCCCCAATGATCCCCAAATTCGACATAAGAAAAATCAAAGACACCAAAATTGCTGAAAAATGGAAATAACAACCCACAGAAAACTGAGAAAATTTCGAAGGAAAAATCATTGAGACCACCAAAACCTTGATTCCCCTGACTAAAACCCCGAAACTTCCTTGGTGGAATCAAGAATGCGAAATCGCCCTCGACAACAGAAAAACTGCCTTCCAAACCTATAACAGTAACAAATCTGAAAAAAACCTGTAGATCTTCTTCTAGGTACGTAAACAGACGTCCAAATTTCTGAGACGAATCAAACGGAAATATCAATGATCAACCGACTTCTATCGAGAACGACTTCAGAAACTACAATACGCGTGATTTCTACAAAACATTCGCCAACCAAATCAAAGGGTACACACCACAAAACTTATGCTTCAGAAAACACGACGGAAAACTAGCATTGACAAATAAATACAATTGCCAAGAGCTAGCTACATACTTCTCCCGACTTTTGGATTGCCCAGAACCCACGGAAAGATTCCCAAAGAAACAATCAGACCACACATCAGAAGAATCTACAACCACCAACTCAGGATGAAATCCACTCCCACATCAATAGACTCAAAAACAATAAAGCCTCAGGTGAAGACGGCATCGCTGCAGAACTACTTAAAAACCTAGGACCCAATGAACTCAGAGAAATTACATTAATCATCCAAGAAATATGGCAAACAGAGAAAATACCTGATGACTGGAAAACTGCACCCATCCACCCACTACACAAAGGAGGAGATAAGTCTGACGTGAACAACTACAGAGGGATTTCTCTCCTTCCCGTCGCCTACAAAATTTTCTCAGCTTGTCTCTTGACACGAACACAGGAACATCTCGATCCAAAGTTATCAGAATTTCAAGCAGGATTCAGACCAAACCGATCCTGCCCTGAACAAATCTTCAACTTTAAAACCATTGTTAAAATGCATGCAATTCGAAATAAACCAGTGATGTGCACATCTTTCGATTTCCAAAAAGCATACGACTCGATCGATAGACAATCATTCTTCCAGATCCTTGAAGAAAGAAGGTTAGATCACAAAACACGGAAACTCATTGAACAAACGCTGACCAACACAAAAAACAAAGTAAAATGTATGGGGTAAATCTCGGAACCTTTCGAAATTCAGACAGGTGTGCGACAAGGAGATGGTCTTTCCCCTCTCTTGTTCAACATTGTCCTGGATAAAGTCATGGAAGAATGGGAAAAGGAGCTCAAGAAATGAAATGTCTGGAAACCAGTTACACTTGGCTATCGTAAAAACAATCTCTCTATACCATATCTTGCCTTCGCAGATGACTTGGTTATAGTAACAGAAAATCAAGAGACCTCAATAAAACAAATAGAAACACTCCAAGAATGCGCCGAAAAAGAGGGTCTTCAAATATCCTTCGAGAAAACTCAAGTGCTAAGTCACAAAGGCGACAACATGCAAACAAAATAGGGAACGATCAAAAGAGTCCCACCTTTCAAATATCTGGGAGAATTTATCGAACCAACTGGATCCGAAAATATCTCACCACAAAACCGTTTCCAGAAAACCAGGGCTTATCCGAAACCTCTATAACAAAAAATGCTTGTCAAGACAAACCAAACTTCGACATTACAACACTGTCATCAAACCGGAAAGTCTCTACGCAACCAAAACACTTACACTCAATAAGAAATATCAACTTGATGACATCAAGAAAGAAGAAAGAAATATCATTCGGAAAATACTGGGAGCATGACTCACTCCTCACGGGTACCGACTACAGTCAATCAAGACAACTGAAAAATACTCAAACATCGAAGTCGACATCAGAAAAAGACGAATGACATTATTCGGGTACATAAGTAGACTGCCGAATACACGTATAACCAAAAGAATACTAGATTACATATCATCACTCAAAAGTACAACTCCATGGATGAAAGAAGTACAAAAAGACATGCGAACTGCTAACATAACCGATACATCAGACTCCTTCCGTAACAAAGTGAACAACTGGGAAGTCCAACCAGAGCAACCAAAACCTACACCTTACAGACGAAAGAAAATTGGCATTCTCCAACAGAATGAAACAATATTGGCAAGATAAGAAGAACGTCAAGAATTGAGTCAAATTGCTTAACGCTTTCCAATATTGGGAAAATACGCTGTAAATAAATAAATACATAAATAAATAATATCGTATGGCCTCGGGTGCGGTGCAAGCTTTGTTTTTTGACACCCAGAGGGCAGCTTGCATGTCAAATGTTGTTGTTCCTTGGAGCGAAATGATAGACAAGGAGGTTAGATATATAAGCTCCTTGACACTACATCGCCTTCTAGTGGAGAAAGCAGAAACTTTTTGTGTTGGCGCAAATTCCCGAGATTAATTTTGCCATTATGAACACGGCCTACTGAATTCAAATAGGTTCTTTAACATGCAAACAACGTATAACATGCGTGATTTTTGTGACCTTTCAAAAATCACTTACCACGGCCAGGAGCGAACCTGCAATCTTGGGGGGTTGGTAGTCCGACACAATAACCACTCACCCACCGTGGCTAGCATATAATAATAATAATAATAATAATTATTATAATAATAATAATAATAATAATGCAACAAATGTGTTCCTCTCTTTCCTTTGCCTATCTCTCCCTCTCACTCCCTCAGGAGAGCTGAAATAGCTAGGGAATCACCGCTCACCAGGCATGCTGCAAGACTCATGCAGACAAGTGGACAGTCGAGTCTAATCAGCATCTTTTGTGTAACTCATAAAACAGGGATGTCCAATTACTTAACTGTGGATTTAAAAATACTATTTCACAAAATGATACAATTTCTGACTTACGCTCGTTTTATAAACATACTCGTGTCTTAATTATTGCCATTATAGGTTTGTTGCATACGATTGTTTATGTTAGACGATAATTATAACTTTATTGTATGTTTTAACATAAATATTCATAAATATCTGTGGGATTCAGTTAGTGAACAGGGCGTGCTGGCTTTGCTGACTGAACAGAGCGCATGCGTGGGTCAAGGCACTCCGAACGCAGAGACCATTCTCTTTGCTTGCCAACACAGAACGCCTATTGTTTACAGCGGATTTTGAGCGCATGCGCGAAGGTATCCATACCTAATTGGTCACACAACTGTTTCTTGACCCCTGATTGGTGGGAGAAACTGTTTCATAATGAAAATAGTGTTATAATGAGCCTCATTATGATACAGTTTTCTGACGTATAATGTTTACATTTCGACATCGTCGAACATAAACACTGTTAGTGTGGTTCGTGCAACAGAATCTGAATTGAAGAATGAATCTCCGGGAAGCTCCAGGCTGAGAAAGCCTCTTATGAGTGTGGGATGGTAAAGGAATGCAGAAAATATATTGTTATATAAAATATTGAAAATCTACAATTTTGGAAATAATCTGAATCGCAGCCAATGGCCATAAGCAGGGCATTCTTCATTGTGGGCTAACAAGTTCAATGTCAAGTAGTTCCAACTTTGGCCACCAGATCCCATTGTCACTATCACCTAGTGGCGAACGTTGGAACTTGATAGAGCGATGTGTACTAGCAAAATATAACCTTCAAATTTTGCTTCACATCACCAATTGCAGAGGTAGGTTGTATAAATCTATGACCAGTGCTGGATAACCCATTAGGCCCGACTAGGCCCAGGCCTAGGGCCCCCAATTATCTGGGGCCCCCAAGCAATTTCTAATTTAGTTCAATTTTATTCCGAAGATTTAGAAAAATGTTATCCGGAACTGAGACAGTTCCAGCATTATATCAAATTACAATGTCCTTGAAAAACTGAGTTCACTCATTCTGAACTTCACGAAATTCTTATTCGAGACAAGCTTGAGTCTGTTTTTCCGAACGTTGAAATTGCTTAAGCATTTTCCTGACCCTCATGATAACGAATTGTTCTGCGGAGCGCTCGTTTTCAAAATTGAAACGGATCAAAAGTGCGCAAAGAAGTATCATGTCACAAGAACGATTAGACATGCTAAGTTTAATGTATATCGAGTCAGATGTTCTGTGGGAAAATTATTTTGATGACACTGTAAACGATTTCATTGACCGAAAAAAACAGGGAAAAAATTGATTACATTTTACAGAAGTAAAAAATAGTATGATTTGTTAAATTGTTCATCAAATCATCTGAAATGTTTTCAAATAACGATGATCGTTTCAATTGAAATGTATGTATATATGTAGGCCTATGTATGATTTAATAAAAAGTGTATTATTCATCTTGAGAAAAAGAACTCTTGTATATACTATATTAAATGTACAGGTGCTAAAACATAAAAATTATTTAAAAAAATTAAGGGGCCTCATGTTACTTTAATCCGGCACTGTCTATGGCATGTGAAATAATCTCCTCTGGGATGTGGGATGTCTGGTCTAGAGCTGAAGCAGTTACGCTATCGGATATCATGTTGTTTGCTCCATCAGCCCTTGAGCGTGTTAATGGCGGGGGACCGAGCACGCGCAGTGTATTACATAATGTGATGTGCATCCGTCACGGAGCAATTCGTGCCTAAGGGCCTTTGGAGGAGGTCGTAAAACATGTTCACACTCCCGGGAACCCCACTAGGTGGACCACAAGAATGAGGAACTAGAAATTAAGTAGAGCTATGAAATGCAGATGGGAAAAGGAAAGAGGAGAGAAATTGGACCCAGCTCAGGAATCCTTTAGGATCGCATAGCACTATCGACAGTGGGGTTACACACTCCCTGCGTCATTTAGGGCATCCCCCCCACAGGGGCTCACATCTAGTGGGACGTGGGTTGGCGACCACGGGACCCTAGTTGAGTCCTGCATTGCTTCCACTTGCTTGTGCCGGACTCCTCTACGTCATCTTCCCTGTCGACCTCACTTGGTCAACTCTTGATCTCTTCCGACCCCGACGGTATTAGGGTATCCGAGGCCTAGGGAGTCTCTTCCTTTCCCGCCTTAATTGGCCCTTTTCTCATCTTTTCTGATTCCCTCCTTCTGCGAGGGGTCAGACCTCTTGTTTTCTTTTCATTATATCTCCTACCTTCTGCACAAAGCTCTCAAGGAGGCAGGGAGTGTGTAGCCCCACAACTTTTGGTGCAACCTGGATACTGCTACACCCTCAAGGGCTCACGGCTGATGAGTTCGGGAGTTGATGGCCCGTAGGGATTCCTGAGCTGGGTCCGGTTTCTTCCTCCTTTGTCCATTGCCATTGGGGCGCGCCCTCTCCTCTTGCCCTTTCCTATCTGCCTTTCATGGCTCTCCTCCTTTCTAAGTCCCTCAACCCTTGACCTAGTTAGTTAGTTATTGAGGTTTTAAGGGGGTGGAACTACGAGGTCATCTGCCCCTGAGGGCACCTATTTCTCCTTTCTTATATTTACCTTACTCTTCTTTTCTTTTCTTGTTGTAGTTTGAAAGCTAGTGAGTTTTAATTTACTATAGGTTCATTTTCATGATCACCCAACCCATTAGGGGCCGATAACCTAGATGTTAGGCCCCTTAAAACAACAATTATTATCGTCATCATCATCATCAACCTTTAGGGTGTGGAGCAGAAGGCAAGAGATAGGATGAAAGGAAAAGAAGAGGTTTGTCCCATCGGAGAATGAGGGATCAGGAAAGATGATACATAGGCCAATTAAAGTGAGGAAATGTCGGGCACCCTAAGCCACGGATACCCTTACACTGTCGGTGTCGGAAGAGAAAGAGCTTTGACCAAGGGAGGTCGACTGGAAAGATAACAGTGAAGAGTCGGGGTGACAAGTATGTGGAAACAATGTCACACCCTGTTAGGATCCCGAGTCATCAGCCCACGTCCCATCAGTTGTGAACCCTGGGGAGGAAGTTTTGAAAAAGAACACATTATTATTATTATTATTTATCGTATGGCTTTTAGTGCCGGGAGTGTCCGAGGACATGTTCGGCTCGCCTGAGTCTGTAGCTGCTTCCAGCGGACACCCTAAAGGGTGAGCTACAAGTTCCGTTCAATTTCAAGTAGTTCCAACTTTCGCCACCAGATATCAATGATACCTAGTGGCGAACGTTGGAACTTTGATAGAGCGTTCCGACGTAATCTAACCTAACAAATTTTGCTTCACACAAGTTTAGTCTGTGAAAGAATCTTTTACATGCCATAAATCTATGACATGGGACCGCCGGCTTTACTTCCCCTCCGAAGGAAGGCACACTGAAGGATTTTTAACGCTCTTAAAAAATCCGACGACTTCGGCCGGGTTTGAACCCGCTATCTTGGGCGCAGCAGTTCAGCATGCTACCGACTACGCCACCGAAGCCGTATTATTATTATATCACAAATTGTTCATTAAACACAGTTCTTCTGGTCTTCCATCTCAATCACTATTCAAGAATATCCTGACAATATTACAACCGTGCAGTACTGCTGCCTTCTGATGGGTGTTGAAAGGTAAATTGAGTTGGTGTACTGTAGAGCAGTATAACTCCCGTGGCTGAGATGACGGTGACTGTCTGTTTCTTTTGATTGGATATTTATCAGTACACTGATAAGCCCAAGGCCCCACTATATATACTGGGTTATATTTACACAAGATAGCAATTAGTGAGAATCGAGCAATAATTAAATTATTTACAATAAAGATTTGGGATATGTTAGATGTGCATTTATAAGGTGCGTTCAAAAAGTAACGAGCCGGAGGCATAATTACAGACACCAGTACCTGTATGTTATAAGTATTGGCCCTGTCTGTTGAGGCACTTGTCCCACTGTGACACGAGGCGGTGAATGGCTCTCTCATAAAATTCCCTGGGCTGCGATGTGAACCAGTTCCGCACGTACAGCTGGACGTCGGCGTCCGAGGTGAATCGTTGGCCCCGCAGAGCCCTTTTCAGGGGAACAAACATGGCGTAATCACAGGGAGAGAGGTCTGGACTGTATAGAGGGAGGCCGAGAACCTCCCATTGGGCACACACTTTGCGCAAGTGCAGTCGTTCCTTCATGATGGTGTGCACACTTCCGACGCTCAATCCGACCACGGCGGCTATGGCATTCACTGTCACTCGGCGGTCCTGGATAATGAGTGCATCAACCAGCTGGACGTTGTCATCGGTAATGCAGGGGGGTGCCCCAGACCGGGCATCATCGGCTAACGACACCCGTCCTTCCCTGAAACTCTTATGCCACGCCTTGACCCTTGCAAGGGACATGCAATGTTCGCCGTACACTTGTGACATTCGGCGATGAATGTCCGTTCCCCCTACTCCTTCCGCTGTCAGAAACCGAACACCACATCTTTGCTCTTCGGTTGACGCCTCCATGTCACTGTTTGCAATGAGACTGGCAGCGTTGGACGATTGTTGGATGCTGCTGCTCGCTTTGTATCGTCACGTGACGTGCACGCGTGGCCTCTAGCGACGGGCTGTGACTTTCCACGATCAGCCGATGTAGTCACCGGTTTGCGCATTAAAGCCTCCAGCTCGTTACTTTTTGAGCGCACCTTATACATAGAATAAGAAACTACAAGAGAAGAGAGGAGAGGATGTTATTACAGACTCACGAGAAACAACACGAACACAACAAAGAATCTGGACATGATTTATGAACAAATAACCTACTGGTTATACTTGTTTCCGAAGGCGTTTTATTTGTATTGCCAAGTCCATATACAGTATGTGCTGCCCTTTTCGTGGATCTTAGTTCTGATGTTGTGTGAGTTTGCTACTGCAATGTCTTTCAGCCATATGAATTATTCTTATGCATGTCACCAGTCTGTAATTTCATTATGTTCACTTGACAGTTCGGTCTCGGGCAGGTCGGACACCTCGCGAGGCTGCGAGTGAAGGGCTCAAGGGAGTGGAACGAGTATACTGGCTTTAATTGTATTGAAATGTGTTAAAATACTTGAGTAATCACGGAAGAGACGCGTCAATTTGCGCTTTAGAACTGATGGAACAGCAGTAACACTAACTTTACGACCCAATGTCGAGCCATCCATCCTTTATTGGCTGTGTGCGCCAAAGTGCAGTCTCTTTGAGCGCTCGGGACACCTTCTGAATACTGATGGTGACAGCGCGCATCAACAATACCCCCGTGGCTACTAATCAATAATAATAATAATAATAATGTTACGTGAACTTTATCGTCCAATTAAATCCATGATATAGCTTTGAGGATTTTAGGCCGAGTAGAAATTTAAAATACCAAGTTTCAAGACAACAGATTGTCCTATTTTCAAGGTTATAATGAAAGAAATAATAAATGAACAATATTGCATTTAGCCTTCATCGATAATAGGTATAAGATAGGAGTCCATATCGCTACTCCGTGACCTCCCGAGACCAAGAACAAGATGGTCACTCAAGTGTAAAGGGCAGCTATGATCTGTTCGTGGGATTCCCATCGCCTCTATTTAAGGCGACACTCCTGAGATAAACAAATATTTTTACCTAATGCATGGATTTTCACGAAACTTTGTGGGAATGTCACCCAAACAAAAGTAGAGATATCACAAACATTAGTTTCATATACAATTAACAGTTTTTCCAAAATATTTTTTTTTTGATATTTTATTTTTGGTATTTTTAATTCCATTTCTTTTTTCATAGATTTCAAATGTCATGTTAATGGAAATTTGGAATTAGGTAGATAATACTTCTTAAAAAAACACTACGTATCGATTTTTCTGTAAATAATTTATATAAAGAGATATTATAGTACTAAATTTGAGTAATTTTTTTGTTCAAAAATTTTGAACTTTTAAATCCCTACTACTGGGAAGAATTCTGCAATCAAGAATTCCATACGCAGGTTTCCTAATATAGCTGTGATACATATACCATACAAATTTCGTTACATTTGGCAGAATATTGTGGGAGAAAAATGGGATTTAAGTGTAAAATTACAATTGGCGGGAAAATTAAACAAAGTTCAAGTGACGTTATCTTCCTACCTAATGCATGGATTTTCACGAAACTTTGCGGGAATGTCACCCAAAGAAAAGTAGAGATATCACCAACATTTGTTTCATATACAATTTACAGTTTTTCCAAAATATTTTTTGATTTTTTTTTGTGGAATTTTTAATTCCATTTTTTTCATAGATTTCAAATGACATGTTAATGGAAATTTGGAATTAGGTAGATAATACTTCTTTAAAAAACACTACGTATCGATTTTTCTGTAAATAATTTATATAATGAGATATAATCGTATTAAATTTGAGTAATTTTTTTGGTTCTAAAATTTTGGACTTTTAAATCCCTACTACTGGGAAGAATTCTGCAATCAAGAATTCCATACGCAGGTTTCCTAATATAGCTGTGATACATATACCATAGAAATTTTATTACATTTGGCAGAATATTAAGGGAGAAAAATGGGATTTAAATGTAAAATTATAATTGGTGGGAAAATTAAAGCAAAGTTCAAGTGACGTTATCTTCCTACCTAATGCATGGATTTTCACGAAACTTTGCGGGAATGTCACCCAAAGAAAAGTAGAGATATCACAAACATTTGTTTCATATACAATTAATAGTTTTTCCAAAAATAATTTTTTTTGATTTTTGATTTTTGGAATTTTTAATTCAATTTTTTTCATAGATTTCAAATGACATGTTAATGGAAATTTGTAATTAGGTAGATAATACTTCTTTTAAAAACACTACGTATCGATTTTTCTGTAAATAATTTATACAGTGAGATATTATAGTACTAAATTAGTGTATTTTTTTTGTTCAAAAATATTGCACTTTTACATCCCTACTACTGGGAAGAATTCTGCAATCAAGAATTCCATACGCAGATTTCCTAATATAGCTGTGATACATATACCATACAAATTTTGTTACATTTGGCAGAATATTAAGGGAGAAAAATAGGATTTAAATGTAAAATTACTATTGGCGGGAAAATTAAAGCAAAGTTCAAGTGACGTTATCTTCCTGATCCATTACCTAGAAGTCACCAGCACCGTATGTTTTTCCTTCCTTTAGTTTCTTAGCAGCTTCTGTACGAATATTAGTAATTCTGGAAGCTTGTCTAGTATCTTGATACACAACTACAAGAGGTTACTTGCGCGCGAACTTCACAAAAGTAAACAGACTGGCTACCTCCACAGAACTCACAAGAAATAAGAAACATACAAGAATAACAAAACTTATAGTAATCGGCATTATTGTAGTGATATCAGGAATACCAATACAAGCATACAATGTTGCTCAATGACAGTGGAGTCAAGTACTGAAATATTAGTCCTTTGCAGGCTTTATAAATTCATTCAGAAACATGGTAGATCTTACAGCTCGATTCTGTAGAAATATATGCGGGGGGGGGGCTGTTGGCCCATCCCCGGGATGCGTAATTGCAAAGAACAGGGATATTTTATTGATTTGATTGAATGATAACATGACAATGACATCATAAATAATCTAACCAAGCAGTTCAGCAGATGTCACACCCATTTCTGCTGTGTGCAGACTGACAAACAAAGCATTATTAAGGTGACAAATTGTTTGAATTCAACGGAATAACTTTGTGACAAGAAAGAAGAAACCCTATCATTTCAATTTCAGTCATAAAAAAAATCACCAAAATGAACAAAATATCGACTTTTATCTCCGGAGTGTCGCCTCTACTAATCAATAATAATAATACTGTTACGTGAACTTTATCGTCCAATTAAATCCATGATATAGCTTTGAGGATTTTAGGTCGAGTAGAAATTTAAAATACCAAGTTTCAAGACAACAGATTGTCCTATTTTCAAGGTTATAATGAAAGAAAGAATAAATGAACAATATTGCATTTAGCCTTCATCGATAATAGGTATAAGATAGGAGTCCATATCGCTACTCCGTGACCTCCCGAGACCAAGAACAAGATGGTCACTCAAGTGTAAAGGGCAGCTATGATCTGTTCGTGGGATTCCCATAGCCTCTATTTAAGTTCCTAGGGTGTTTAGTAACTTCCATCGCCTCTCGTGTGAATTGATTCTCCATACTGATATTATTTATTATTTAGCGTATGGCTTTTAGTGCCGGGAGTGCCCGAGGACATATTCGGCTCGCCAGAGGCTGTAGCTGCTTCAAGTGGACACTCATGGGGTGAGCTACCAATTTCAAGTAGTTCCAACTTTCGTTACCAGATGTCACTGACACCTAGTGGTGAACGTTGGAACTTTGATAGAGCGTTTCAACGAAATCTCACCTAGAAACCGCCGGCTTTACTTCCCCTCCGAAGGAAGGCATACTGTCATACAGATGACAGATGTTTGATGGCCTTTCTGTATGGCATGATGGCATAAACGTGCATGCTTACGATGTTCCTTGATCCCTGTTGTGATTCTCCTACCTGTCTGACCAACATATACGTAACCACATTTAAGACCAACTGAATCTTTGATCAATCTCAAGGATTTGCCACGGGCAACATTAGGATTGTATATAGTCGTGATATTGCGTCTTCTGAGAACATTACTAATCCTGTTCGTGACGTATGGCAGATGAGAGGAGGATGAGCACACGTTATCCATGTTTATGGATAGTACATAAAACATTTTAAATACTTTTCTTGTAATTTAATTCCAAAAGGCGAGTACTTTGTGACTATTTATTTTAATAATGAGTTCCCAATTTTATAATTTCTATTTAATACTCTGATATTTAGAAGAAGTTATTATTTATTACGTTATTAGTTTGAAAGTATTTTTCATTTCCATTGATGATGATGAGCCAAAATTGGGTCGAAACATGTTCACACATGAACACAAGTTTTTACATTGTATTTATTGGACGGACGGATGCCGGCCCCGTGGTGTTGGGATAGCGCGCCTACCTCTCACCTCTGAGGCTCGCCACTGTCTGGGATAGCAACTACTCCCACAGACTCGCCCGAGTTCTCAGTAGTCACTCTAATCATGTGTTTCCTTGTTTCAGGTAAGTGGTGGCTCACTGGGTTCTTGTTGGGGCAGAGCAGGTAAGACGCTTGGCTCAGCTCCTTGCTATACTGCTAACTTCTCTGTTTTATGGGAGTTATTGTTCAATTGGGACTGGTATGGTCATCATTATTGTGCTGATTTGAGGTTTTGTCTACCATGGAGGAAAGAATATAAGAGGAGTTGCCCTGAGCTCGTATGAATGAAGCCAAGCGCATTTACTGTGCCCACTACCGTCACTAGAAGAAGAAGAAAGCCAAGCGCTGCAACCAAAGTGGGCGTAACCTTAACGCGTGTTCGGTGTTCTGTGACTTGCATGGGGCATTGTGCATGGCTAAACCTTATTTTGGCCCTGGTTTTTATCGTGCTCCGGTTATGCAACTTTGGAAACGTAATAACAGTAGTGATAAGTTTCTTTAAAAAAAAACACTTCAATTCTAATCTCAGCATGTGTAGGCCTACCCTATATTCCAAAAAAAATAAAAATCATTCCTCTGCAAATCCCAAATTATCAAACGGATGTAGGTCAATAATTACGGTAGGCCTACGTAATTAATCAATTCGAGGCTAATCGTTAAGTTCCTACCCCCCACAAAGAAAATACCGTACGGTACCGAAACGTATAGGCTATACCGTATTTTTGTACAAATATGCGTCCTTTTTGAATTGTTCTGTTTATTAATTTTGAGGTTCGTATTCTTGAATATCAAAATGTGTTCGACCAATGAGTGAAAGTGGCTGTGCTCGAAATTAGGCCTAAAAACTGATGAATGCCTCAACACCAATAAGAACTTAAAACTCAATCTGGTATAAATACCGTAATTAGTTCGGCATCATTAATTCCCAAGATGTTCCTTCTTTGGTATAACTCGCATCTTCAGACACCTGTATTCAATTTAATCAGTGTTTCACCGTATTATTACGTTTTGCCGCGTCTTCCTTACAAAACTAGCCTCGCAAAGGTGCTCTCATATTTATATTTAAATTGGCTTTTAAAACGATAACGTAGCTTATTTGTGCCAAGTGCCGAGCAATACAGGGTGTATTCTGCCTATCCAAGAAAAAATCTAGACTTGTCATTGCAGTTTTATGTCACTAAAATCCATTACTAGTTGGAGTGGTTTACGGCTTTAAGCATAGGGTCAGCCATTTAGTGGGCGAGCCGTTTGGCTTCAACAGCTTCCACTAGGCAGCGCAGCGAAGGCATCTCCTTCCTTTCTTTCCTCCATGATATATATACCGACCTAAAGCCTTGTTCGCACGACCTGTGGGTTGGCGACCCTGTTCTGGAATTTGTCAGACCTCACGCCTTGTTAACGCAAAGACTCGTTATTACTCGGGTTGGCCTTTCCCGTGTATTGTCGGTACCTCCCTCCGACATCAAAGGCTTGAGGCTCTACGGATGACAAGCCTCAGTACAGCTCGAGCACCCGTTTCCACAATTTGTTGTGGTTTGTTGCAGTTTGTTGCAGTGGTTTGTGCAGGTTAATTCAGTTTTATGAACGTTTTCAGTGCCTGATTGCGGATAATTTGGTAGTGGTCTAATGTTGTGATTATGGAATTTTGAGACCTGTACGAGGAAGCACCTTCTATCTGGAACCCTAAAAATGCTGACCACAAAGATAGAAAGAAGATATATGATGCTTGGAATCGAATCCAAGGTAGAATCAGCATTGAATACTCAGTTGTTTCACTCACACTTTGAAAAAATATATATAGTAGTCATACTTTTTAACTTATCATGGGACTGATGGTGGGGTGATAGACTTAAAATGTCTGTAGGTTTTGGGTCATTATTAAAGTAAATGAAAATTCAAAATCCTGCGTTTGTATACATTTTTATTCTTAGAGGAATCAATATTAATATGTTTGTGTAGACATCATCTCCACACCAGGCAATGGAGCCAAATAGAATGTCCTAAAATCAGTAGGCAGTAGGATAATTGACAGGATGATCATAGGAAGGACACAGTTCCAGACAGGGACAAAAGATCTGGTTCAAGTATATGCTCCACAAACGGAGAATAAAGAAGAGAAATTAAAAGAATTCCTAGAAGAGGTGGAAAAATATATAGAGGATAAGAAAATAATAGTAATGGGAGATTGGAATGCACGAGTGGGAAGAGACAAACAAGGAAGAGAGGAGATTTTGGGACCATATGGTTATGGCATTAAGAATCCAGAAGGGGATTTCTTAATGGACTACTGTCAGCGGAACCAATTAATTATAGGGAATACGTGGTTCAGAAAGAAAAATATTCATAAGATAACGAGGTATGGATGGGGAGATAGAAGAACGAAAACTCTGATAGACTATGTTTTATTCGAAAAAGGACATCAGAAAGAGCTAATGGATGTCACAGCCATGCCAGAGGAAGCCTTTGGGGAGACAATAGGGCAGTGGTAGCAACATTAAAAGGAGGAAAAGTTATGAGATTACCAGAAAAGAGGGAAATAAAGATTGAGGTCTGGAGATTAAAGGAAAAGGAGGGTGCTGAAGAGTTTAAGAAAGAATTGCAAGAACAGATACCAAGGACAGATATTACCCATGTGGAGCAAGAATGGGAAAATTTTAAAAGTGCATTTGTAAACAGTGCCGAGAAAACATGTGGTAGAACATCAGGAAATGTACGGGAAAAGGCGAAAAAATGGTGGAATGATAGAGTGAAAGAAAAGTTAAAAGAGAAGAAGAAAAGTTGTAAGGAATGGAAAACAAAAAGACTGAAGAAAGTAGAGCAAAATATATAGAAGCAAACAGAGATTGCATGAAAATAATTGCAGAGACGAAGAATAAAAGCTGGGAAGAATTCACTCAGGAAATAAGGGAGGATTTACATTGTGGCAAGAAATTGCTGTTTGGAATTATAAACAGCAGAAGGAATGAAAAGGTGAACACTGGGTTCGTGAAAAACAAAGAAGGAGAAATATTAACAAAACCAGAAGAGATAACGGACAGATTGAAAGAATAGTTCAGCGAGCTGTTGAAGGTGAGACGCCAGACATGCGGAGAAGCTACGCAATCAGCCAAAACGGTGGAGGAAGAAATAGAAGAAGAACCAGACATTACTATGGCAGAAGTGGAATGGGCAGTTAGGAAGATGAAGATGGGGAAAGCTGTGGGAATCGACGAAGTGGCAATAGAAATGATCAGAGCGGCAGGACCAGTGGGACTGCAGTGGACGTACAGACTTCTCAGGAGTGTGTGGAGAGAGAAGAAAGTTCCTGAAGACTGGAAAAGGGGAATAATACTGCCAATATTCAAGAAAGGAGACAGGAAAGTGTGTGGTACCTACCGAGAAATCACAATCATCTCGCATGTTGCCAAAGTAATGGAAAGAATCCTAGAAAAAAAGAATTCAAGTAAAGGCAGAAATCCAAATAGAGGAGGATCAGTTTGGATTTAGAGGGGGCAGGTCAACAGTGGAACCCATTTTCATTCTGAGACAGAACATTGAAAAGAGTTGGGAATGTGAGAAGGATGTGGTAATGACTTTTATTGATCTAGAAAAGGCCTATGATGGCATCCCTAGAGCAAAGGTTTGGGAAAGCTTAACAAATAGGGGGATAGGCAAGGAATTGAGAGACATGATAAAAGGAATGTGCATGGAGTGCTACAGTAGTGTGAAGACTAGAGTCGGGACATCGGAATGGTTTAAAATTGTCACTGATCTAAAGCGAGGAAGTGTGTTGTCACCATTATTGTTCTTAATGGTGATGGATGACATCATGAAGGCAGCAATGAAAGACTATAGTAGGGCAAAGATGAAGGTAATGTTGTTTGCAGACGACGTTGTGATCTGGGGCGAGGCTGAGATGGAGGTACAAGAACAGTTAGACGTGATAAATGAAAAGATTGAGCAATGGGGATTGAAGATAAATGTGGAGAAGAGTAAAACAGTGGTGGTGAGTTAGAGGTAAGAAACAAGGAAAAGGAATATTCAAAGTAGTAGATAAGAAATTGGAAGCGGTGAAACACTTCAAATACTTGGGAAGTGAACTGACTGAAGATGGAAGACTAGATTTGGAAATTAGCAGAAGAATACAACTCGGGAGTGCTTTCTACCAACAGGTGCGGGGACTAGTATGGAACAAGGATATACCAATTAAGGCTCAAGAAGTTGTGTACAAGGCATATTATGTTCCTATAATGACATATGCAGCAGAAACTTGGACAATGACTAAGTGGGATGAGAGCAGAGTACAAGCAGCTGAGATGAGATTCCTGAGAAGTATGGTCCAGAAAACGAGGAGGGGCAGAGTGAGGAATGAAGATATACGGAAAGAACTGGGAATACAGAAACTAAATTACAAACTGGAGCAAAACAGATTGAGATGGTTTGGACATGTCAAACGGATGAATGAAGTAAGGCTACCAAGACGAGCACTGGAACGACGGATGAGAGGGAAAAGAGGACGAGGAAGACCAAGAATGCGTTGGATGGACTCAGTGAAGAATAGCATCAGTAAAAGGAATCTGGTTTGGAACACCGTGTCGGAAGAGGAATGGTGGAACGACAGAACAAACTGGAGAGGAACCATATTTGCCCCCTCCCAGTGTCAGCTGGAAAAGAGGAAATGAAGATGATTATGGCAAGTAATACTTGTTGCTCCTTGCTAGAATAAACATATATATTGTTTCCGAAACCACAACGTGGCGTGAAGAATTTGCTTGTTATTCCTGTTTACATCTCTGATGAACTCCAGCTATAGAGGAAAAGGAAGCTTGTAGTTTAACGTGACCGTTAATCTCGCGATTATAAGCCACGGGACCTCCGTTTTACGTGGAATCTGAACCACAGAACATGGCATTTCACATCGAAAATCTCACATGCACTGACCGGGAATCGAACCCGGTCCGCCTTGGTGAGAGGCATGCAGCTTGACCGCTGCGCCACCACGCCCCAGCTATAGAGGAAAGACGTATACAAAATGCTCTATTAGTTACTTCCGGAAGCAAAATTCTAAACTCAAGTGGTACTATAAGATGCCAAATATAAGGTGCGTTCAAAAAGTAACGAGCCGGAAGCTGGAATGCGCAAACCGGTGACGACATGGACTAATCGTGGCGTGTGTAAGGAAGTGGGGTTCCGACCAGAGCATGAAAGGTCACAGCCCGTAGATAGAGGGCACGCGTGCACGTCACGTGACGATACAAAGCGAGCAGCAGCATACATCAATCGTCCAACGCTGCCAGTCGCATTGCAAACAGTGACATGGAGGCGTCAAACTAAGAGCAAAGAGGTGTTGTTCGGTTTCTGACAGCGAAAGGAGTAGGGGGAACGGACATTCATCGCCGAATGTCACCAGTGTACGGCGAAAACTGCATGTCCCTTGCAAGGGTCAAGGCGTGGCACAAGCGCTTCAGGGAAGGACGGGTGTCGTTAGCCGATGATGCCCGGTCTGGGGCACCCCCCTGCATTACCGATGACAACGTCCAGCTGGTTGATGCACTCATTACCCAGGACCGCCGTTTGACAGTGAACACCATAGCAGCCGTGGTCGGATTGAGCGTCGGAAGTGTGCACACCATCATGAAGGAACGACTGCACTTGCGCAAAGTGTGTGCCCAATGGGTGCTCCACAGTCTTCAACCACACCAGGAAGCATGTCGAATGGCCTACTTTCTTGATCTTGGTTGGACGATTGATGCATGCTGCTGCTCGCTTTGTATCGTCACGTGATGTGCACGTGTGACCTCTAGCGACGGGCTGTGACCTTCCACGCTCTGGTCGGAACCACACCTCGTTACACACGCCACGATTAGCCCATGACGTCACCGGTTTGTGCATAACAGCCTCCGGCTCGTTACTTTTTGGACGCACCTTATAGATCGACTCGGCACTCGAAAGCGAATGGGGAATATGATTAAAAAAAAACGATCTTGTGCAACGTTTACAGACAGGGATGCACTCAACGGGTTAAAAGAGCCGAAAAAGAAGAACGAAAATTTGATGGTGACTTACGGAAGCCGGCGTTGAAGGTAAAAGACGGGAACTGGGACTTGAACTAATTAAGTGTAGAAGCCACACTGAACACTGTGCTTACTAGCTGTGGTGACTCTTCTAGACTAGTGGCTGCCCGAGATTCACCAAGCCACGGGACTTTCCGCTCCATGGGGACGGCTTGAGGTCGGAATACGACAGACTACAAGTCCGTGAGTACGCTCGCCAAGCCACAGGCCGTGGCTTAAATTGCGGCGGCACCTCTTGACGGACTTCAAACAAGATCTGGTTTTAGTTACAACTTATTGATCAATCAATTTAACGAACTCATATTTTTGACGGTGATTGTGCAGCATCGACCGTCTTTCGGCTTTCTACAAGTCTAGAGATCAAAGGTTCCTATCCCAGCTTTACAGCCACCATCCTGAGTCTGGTTTCTGCCACACTCATCCCAGGCAAATGCGGGGATCGTATCTTATGTCAAGTCCCAGGACCATCCTACACCCTAACGCTGTTGCTGATGTTTTATTTGAGGGACTAGGACTTCGTGGTCAATTATCCCGGTGTACTTGGGTGATGATGATAGTTGTTGTTTTATGGGGCCTAACATCTAGGTTATCGGCCCCCAATGGTTTGGGTGGTCGTGAAGATGATAATTAAATGTAAACTATAACTAAAACTAACTACTAACTTATATACTAGAAGAAGAAATGGAAAACAAAAGGAGAATAAGGCAAATAAAGGACAGGAGGAAAAGAAATGCCCTTAACCCTCAAAGAATGTGGATTGAGGGACTTGGAAGGAAGGAGAGCCATGAAAGGCAGATAGGAAAGTGAAAGAGGAGAGGGTCCGCCCCACAGGTAAGGGACAAAAGGGGGAAACCGGACCCAGCTCAGGAATCCCTCGGGGTCGCCAACTCCCGAACTCACCAGCCGTGAGCCCCTGAGGGTGTAGCAATATCCAGGGTGCACCAGAAGTGGTGGGGCTACATACACCCGGCTCCTTGAGGGCCTTGAGCAGAAGGCAGGAGATAACATGAAAAGAAAAAGAAGGCTGAACCCTCGCAGAAGAAGGGTATCAGAAAAGATGAGACAAGGACCAATTAAGGTGGGAAAGGAAGAGACTCCCTAGGCCTCGGATACCCTAATACCGTCGGGGTCGGAAGAGAACAAGAGTTGACCAAGTGAGGTCGACAGGAAAGAAGACGGAGAGGAGCCCGGCACAAGTAAGGGGAAGCAATGCTGGACTCAGCTGGGGTCCCGTGGTCGCCAACCCACGTCCCACTAGATGTGTGCCCCTGGGGGGGGCTTGGAAAGGAAGTGGCCGTGGCGTTAAGTTAGGAACTTCCGCCAAGATGGTCGAGGTGGGATACGAACCCACGTCCTCTCACGAGGCAACCCTTGGAAGAGCCGGGAAATTAATTCCGACCTCCGAGTCACAGTCACCATAGAAATACAGGTTATTGGACCCGCCTAAGTACACGAAGCTATTCAAGTACTAGCTATAGAGACTGCGAACACAGAAAGGAACGGAACTACACTGGTCAAAACAATTAGGGGATCAGGTGAGATATCATACACGAGCTACATATGGTAACGTATTTTATTCAGAGTTCGGTTACAATTGTAATTTGTGTGTGCTACAGTACGATATTGTGCTGTCTCAACTCTTTACTGGAGGTTTGCATGGCGTTTACTCAGAGCGAGGCACCATGGGGCTACCATAATAGTGAAGAAGTCATTCTCGTTGCTTTCTAATATGGTGTGTGATCACCTTGGACGGCCAGGACAATTGCACACCTGCGTGGCGTGGACAATATGAGGTTATCAATCAGCTCTTGAGGGATAATTGGCCATTCTTCCAGGAGTGCAATATCCAGCTCGGCAACAGTTGTGGGAGGTGCTGGTCTGGCTGCAATGCGTCTGCCAAGTGCATCCCAGACATTCTCAATCGGGTTTAGGTGCGGTGAACAAGCTGGCCACTCCATTCGTTCAATGCCCTCGTCGTCAAGCATGTTGTCTACCAGTGCAGCTCTGTGGGGACATGCGTTATCGTCCACCAGAATGAACCCATCGCCTATGGTACCAGCGTAGGGCACAACACACGGTCGAAGGATCTCGTCTCGATACCTCTGAGCAGTCAAAGCGCCATTCTGAACGACATAGAGCTCCGTACGTACGCCAATACTGACTCCTGACCACACCATTCGTCCACCACCATGATATGGAGCTGTTTCCTGCACATAAGCGGGATTGTTCCGAGTTCCACGTTCTCTCCAGATGAGGGAACGACGATTGTCCGGCTGTACACAAAATCTTGACTCATCTGTGAACATA
Organism: Meconema thalassinum; assembly: GCA_946902985.2. NCBI lineage: Eukaryota > Metazoa > Arthropoda > Insecta > Orthoptera > Tettigoniidae > Meconema > Meconema thalassinum. Next base: position 553,533,443 of record OX336392.1, read on the forward strand.
ACCCGGCGCCATTCGTTACAACGCCAATCCTGATGTTCCTCCGCTCAGTTTCTGCGGGCTGAACGGTGGCGTGGATTCAATGGGACACACACCATAGGCCTCCGTGCATAGAGGCGACTTTCCCGAAGGCGATTTCGGACTGTTTCTGTTGATATTGCGCTTCCCGTTGCCGCCTGGAGGGTGCGTTGCAGCTGAGTTGCATTCAGTTTATTGTCTCGACGGTCTGTTAACCGGAGATAACGGTCATCTCTTGCTGATGTGACCCGTGGACGACCTTGGCCTGGCCTTCTTTTAACGGTTCTTGTTGTCTGAAATCTCGTCCAGGTCCTGGAAATTACACTTTGGGACACTCCAATAGCTGCAGCCATCTCCCTCTGTGTCTGTCCCGCTTCCAACCTTCCTATGGCTCTCCATGCCATACCTTCAGGTAAGTCATGTTGTTGTTGCATTGCACTACCTGCTCACTACACCATCTGAACCCAACAGCTTGTGTCATTCGTTTGGTAGAGTAAACACACGTCCACACCAACCCCATCTACAACAAATTTCTGTTATTACCACTATCTCGGTTGCCGTAATGTTGTTGTCTCCACTCCATAGAACCGACAGACGACGAACCATTTTAGGTCATTCTGCCGATGGCAATACGTCAGAACCTAGATATCTCAACTGATCCCCTAATTGTTTTGACCAGTGTATAAGGTTACAGTAGTAACCTCTTGAGCTGCTAGGAACTACGGAGAGAGGGATATGTACCCCCGTTATGAGCATCCTTCTGGCATGCATTTGTCCCAATTAAACACATAACGAGTCGCAAAGATATCGATAATTCACTTCACACGCACTGCGGAGTGAGTCCATGCTCATACTCTGTCACCGGCCAGGAGTACGGGGGATCGATTCTCTTCATGTTTCTCATTCATTTATTTACTTTTATTTTCAAATGGGGGTAATTCCCGGACGGAGAATTATACACTCACAGACAATTACCAACAATAATATCGAGCACACTTAAAGCTCACAATTCGCAATTTAGGAACTATAGTACGAGGGCAGATCAAAAAATAAGTTGCACTTCCCAGTTATGGCCATTTATTACACCTCCTATACAACAGCAACACGCCTATAACGACGTCAGGGGGCGTGGTGGTTCAGCGGTCTAGCTGTATGCCTCTCACCAAGGTGGTCCGGGATCGATTCCCGGTCAATGCATGTGAGATTTTCGAAGTGAATTGCCATGTCCTGTGGTTCGGATTCCACGTAAAAAGGAGGTCCCGTGGCTCATGATCTCAAGATTAACGGCCACGTTAAACTATTTTTTTATAACGACGTCACTTTTCCACATAGTTTCCAAGAGACTCCAAATATTTCTGCGAACGCACAACCAACTTGTCGATGCCGGAAGCATAGAAAGTTCCTCCAGCGTTCTGCAACCACACGGAGACAGCGGCCTTCACCTCGTCATCGGTCTGGAAACGTCGACCACCGAGCTCCGTTTTGAGCTTACCGAACAGATGAAAGTCAAATGGCACTAGGTCGGGACTGTAGGGGTGGATGTTGCCAGACCTCCCACTTGAAACGCTGCAGCAGTTCGCTCTTGTGAGGTGTTGCGTTATCGTGCAACAAAATCACACTGGCACTCGATTTCTCCCGGCGCTTCTCTTTAATCGCTTTACGCAACCAGTGTAACGTTTGACAATACGGCGTCGCGTTGATCATCGTTCCTTTCGGCATGAATTCCACGTGCAACGGGTTTCTGTGGCGAATCGTCACAGGCGATGACACGTGGGTCCACCACTTCACCCCCGAAACGAAGAGAACATCAATGGAATGGGTGCACCCCTCATCACCACAACGAAAGAAGGCTAAGGTTCATCGCTCCCTATAAGTTATTTTACGTTTCCATTTCTTACAACAATCTCCATTCAGTGGAAATTTAAATTACTAGCATTTGGTCTTGTGTCAATCAGACCGCATAAACCGTAACTTGTTTCCCAATAAATAGGTCTATCACCATCATAGCAACACAAAGATGCGCATTTGGCATGTGTCTCCTTAACCCTCTACTTGTGTGGTGGTATTACTGTGACGTACATTGTGAGGTGAGGCGATTAATCTTGCCTGTTCATAGGCACACACAATAAAACTATTTACTTGAAATTTGTCGTGTTGGTACTTCAACTACTCTAACACACCATGGACTACAAATACAAACATTTCTTAAAATCAAAGAATAGGTCTTTCGTACTCATATTACGTTTGTAATGCGAACAAATAAAAGTTTTCTCTGATTTAATTGATTTAAAAAATGAAAACTTAACAAAATATCATTATGCAATTTATTATTTAGAAACAAATATACATGGTTGACACATTGAAGCAGCAAAACATTCTTCTTCCGCTGGAAGTGTATCTCCCGCTTGCATGGTCAGTGTGGAACGTTAACTGTGAGGTGCGGTTGGTCACTGATACCATTCGTAAACTTTACAACGCAATCACCCGCACATAACAGTACATTAGCTGGAGCTTCAATGACTCAAGGCGATGTGCTCGCAAGGTACACAAAAGAAAAGGCGGGAAGTAACAATAGAAGGAATAAAACAACACTTCAAAATATTCTTGCGGTCACCTAGACCGCACCTCACAAGTAGAGGGTTAAGTTCTGTTTGACTAGATGTTCGGCGCAGGCTTGTAACCATTCTCTCCGCCAAGTGCTCGTACCGCCAATAAATTAGATGGCCACTCTCCGGTGATGGCTTCGTGGAGGACCACAGCAAAGGAGCTAATCTCTTAGATCATCACCAATCAATTTGGTCTGATGGAACTTTTTGTCTGACCGCTCCCCTTCACGTCTGATGGATGATATCTGTGGTTCTTGCTCGGAACCTGGACTCATAAAGTATGGATACGATGAATCTGCCTGGACAAGGCACACGAAATGTTCCCCAGGACGAGAATGACTTCATAGCAGGAGGAAAATACTTTGGCATCATCACGATCTTTTTGTTTTCCGTATATTCATTCATTCCCCGGTGGCAAATTGTATACTTATACCAAGTACACAAATCGTGATTTGAAAACTATAGTAATTACATCGTTGTATTTACCCAAAATGTCAGTCTTCTCTTAAACACATCAACATGTTTGGGGAAAGGCTCTAAGACTGTTGAGTTCCAATTATCACTAACACGGTTAATGAAAGAATATTCCCCATAATTTGTACGCTGTGGTCGGCCCTTGATCTGCCCTGCTTAGGTTGGTGGGATTTCCCAGACGTTTACTTAGTTCCCCCCATGCTGGCCGATTAGTGTAACATAGCGTATAGTCTGGATTTCGTCCTTCTATCTTCCAGAGATTCCCACTCTAGTCTCTCAGTTACACTACTTCTAGGATTAAAATCGTTGAGCACAATCCTAGCAGCCCTCCGAAACTTTGTTTTTTATTAGCCTATAATTATTAGTTTTTTAAATTTTTCGTTTAATTATTTTAGGCCTTTTTTCATTATTATTTTTGATGTGTAACATCTTTCCGCTCGGTTGCTGGATAGTTTTGTGGGAGTGATTTTGAAAATTTGGGGACGGAAGTGGATCGGAACGATCGAGCTGGCAGTGGTGGATCAAACGGAAGTACTGTATGCACTGCCCGCTCGATCCATCAAACGGAAGTGTACTAGCTCGCAGTGGTGGACAACGGAAGTATGCACTGCCCGCTCGATCGATCAAACGGAAATGTACTAGCTGGCAGTGGTGGACAACTGAAGTATGCACTGCCCGCTCGATCGATCGAATGGAAGTGTACTAGCTGGCAGTGGTGGACAACGGAAGTATGCACTGCCCGCTCGATCGATTAAACGGAAGTGTACTAGCTGGCAGTGGTGGACAACTGAAGTATGCACTGCCCGATCGATCGATCAAACGGAAGTGTACTAGCTGGCAGTGGTGGATCGAACGGAAGTATAAGACGCACTGCCAACTCGGTCGATCGATCCAGCTGGCAGTGGTAAGAGAAACAATCAGCGCGCGGTGTCGAAAATTGATACCATGACGCACTCTCGGCCATGTGGAATGTGTATGACATACTGAACGGAAAACGCTCATGCGAACTCTGGTGTCAAGTGATTTAAACAAATGACATGGTACATGTTCGAAGTCCTCGTATCAGTATTTAAATGGTAAAATGCCTTAATATCAAACATTGTAAGTAGTCGGCATTGCATTGGCATAAGGCATTTTAAACTCAATGTCACTCAAGAACATTATCGAAACAAGCAAAATATAAATGAAACTTAATTCCGTAATGCAGTATTATTGGAACGTGGAAATAAGTCACCATCTTGTGCACAATATTTGCGTAGTCGAAATAGCCGTGGGGTTATTGCGTATGACTGTGAATGTAGAGATCTTGGGTTCGAATCCTGGGCGGGGGATATATTTTTGCTACCAGATTATCATCTTAAACGATATTTATCATATCAATATGACTCATTTTAACAGAATGCATATGAAATTACGTGTTGGTCTGTGAATCAAGAGGACCTGTTTATTAGGAATTTAAGGTTACGAGCGGTGTCGCGACTATTAATCTAGTTGATCCATATCGTATTCTTAATTTAGGCTAGTGCTGGTGGAAGCTACAAATCATCTAATAAAATGAGTTCCGTATTATAAACTACAATAAACACTCCCTTTTACAATAGATTAATATTTGTGCCAATAATACTATAAAATACCCGTGTATCAACAATTCCACGTGAGGTTTCTTCTATGTCAGATGTTACACATCATATGCGACTACTGTAAGGCTCGTAAAGTTTTTCTAAACGTATTTCTTTCTAACATTTGGGCCTCCGGGGTGTTACATCTTTCAAGGTCGTTCCGAGTTCCCTTAATCTTCTTCCATAAATAGTCAAATAACTGTTTGGGTAATTTGGATTTGTCCAAGAAATATAAACCTCCGTTTCCTCGTGGTCTTGCGAGTTCCGTGGCGTAGTTGGTAGCATGCTAAGCTTGTATGCCCAAGGTCGCGGTTTCAAACCCGGCCGAAGTCGTCGGATTTTTAAGAGCGTTAAAAATCCCTCAGTATGCCTTCCTTCGCAGGGGAAGTAAATCCGGCGGTGCCATGTCATAGATTTATGGCATGTAAAAGAACCTTCCACTAATTACACAAGAACAAGAACAAAGTTCAGGTTCACACTAATACAGTCTTCACAATTAACACCGGTTATCAGACAGATTCTACACACGCCCAAAGTACACGGGGCTACATGACCGAGTTGTCGCAGCCCCTAAACTTGAGAACCAAAGATAACGTAACCTCAAAGTGAACCACTTCTGTTGAGTAAGACTTGAAACTGTTACCACCAACGGGATTCGAACCCCAATTTCCTGCTGTTCGGACCGCTCACATTATGCGGCCATGCTCCAACCAAGGAACAATTGTCAAGGTTTGCTCAACAGATATGGTCGCTCCATTCGTCCCTACAACATTACTCCTACATGGGTCGGTAAAATAGATAAGTAACAAACAAATATATAAATGAATGAGTAAAATGAAAGAAATCAATAAGTACATTATGCAACGAGCCTATAATGGCTATAATTAAGACACGAGTATCTTTATAAAACGAGCGTATGCGAGTTTTATAATTTCCATACGAGTGTCTTAATTACCATTATAGGCGTGTTGCATACGACTGTTTATGTTCGACGATAATTATTATAACTATTTTTTATGTTCGAAGATAAATATTCATAAATATCAGTCGAGATTTCGCCAGTTTTATGTACTGAACAGAGCGCATGGGACGCAGAGAATGCCTTGTAGTTAACCATGACCTTCTTGATTACCGCACTATGACACTAGGCAACGCAGTTTAGAAGGCCTTGGAACTCCACGCAGGTGCGATGCTATACCTTATCTAATTGGTTAAACAACTGTTTCTTGAGCTGTGATTTGTGGGAGAAACTGTTTCATAATGAACAAGAAGTTCCGTGACGAACTAAAGAACCTACTTTTCTTAAAATTTAAGATTCATGCCAATGACTAATCTACGAGTATATGGATCTATCTAGAATAATGACGAAATTAGGTTGGTTATATCGAAGTTTCTAATTAGTTCGAAATACTGTATACCTGGCATAATGTAGCCTAATAGAGAACTGCATTTGGCAGCCCTGGTGACTGAATATATTCTTAGTTCCATCTCTTAAGGTACAGAATACAAAATTTGGTTGAAGTCCAATGGATAGCTTGGACGTTACATGCAGTTAAACATTGGATCTAACAGCGCGCGTAAAATCATGTTGACAACAATGAGATACATGTATTGGTCAGAAATAATCTGAAATAATATGATCTATTGCTGTGTCAATTTTTAATGAAGCCCATTTGTTAGTATAGAAGTTAGATGCATTTTAAAATTGGACCTATCAGCAGCCTTAGAATCATGTTGGTAGCACTGACGTATATAAGTTACTCCAGATTAATATAGAATGTCATGTACTATACGTGTGTATAGTTTAAAGCTGTCGGTTTGCATACTTTCTTATATATGAGTATTTGGATTTAAAAAAAATTGAGAGCATTTATTAACAGTTGACAGCCCTGGTGGCTCTTAAGAATACGCTCAGTCATATCTGCTTATGTACACATATCACATACGAAATTTGGTTGAAATGCAATTGATAGTGTAGAAGTTATATGAATTTAAAATGTGGACCTATCAGCAGGCTTATAATCATTTTGGCAACACTGCCATGTATGGCCTCCTGGAAATTAAACTGAAATATTATTATCTATACGTGTGCCAATTTTGAAATAGCTCCCATTCATACCTTCCTAGATATCCAACATGTAGCTCAAATTTCAATTGCGATTTTTCAGCAGTTGGTAGCACTGACGTCATTTTCAAATACAGCCGTGAGATAATCAGATATAGATCTTTACTCCTACCAAATTTTGTTTCGATTGCTGCAGCCGTTTAGGAGTTGATAGGGGACACACACACACAGCCAGACAGACATACAGACAGAAGGACAGACAGACAGACACACACACATTTTCCCGATCTCATGTCTACTTTTTCCTCATTTTTGCAAAATGTGAAAAGTAGGCTAAAAATAGTGTTATAATGACCATCATTATGATACCGTTTTCTGACACATAATAGTCAGGGTCGAACATATTAGTACATTATGCAACTCGCCTATAATGGCAATAATTAAGACACGAGTATGTTTATAAAACGAGTGTATGCGAGTTTTATAATTTCCATACGAGTGTCTTAATTACCATTATAGGCGAGTTGCATACGACTGTTTATGTTCGACGATAATTATAACTTTATTATATGTTTTAACATAAATATTCATAAATATATGTTCAGTCACTAGAATGTTGTGATCGGATGCTGCGCTGGGTAGTATATCTCTGTTTTCCAAGCTCTTTGACCGACCGACGCATGCGCTCTGTGTGCTTCAATGCCATATGTGCAGATTGGACACCAGTATTCAGTAAAAATGTCACCGAATGGGTTTGAAAACAACGCGCGGTGTAGAAATTGGTTTTGGAGATATTAAGGTACAGTGCTATTTCTTGTCTCATATTCACCAGTTTATTTACGCGAACATATGGACGGTGCACTTTCGGTAATTTATACGAACATGTTGGATTTTGAGCGCATGATCGAAGGTATCCTTATCTAATTGGTCAAACAACAGTTTCTTGAGCTCTGATTGGTGGGAGAAACTGTTTCATAATGAAAAATAGTGTTATAATGAGCCTCATTATAGTACAGTTTTCTAACAGATAATAGTCAGGGTCGAACATAAATAAATTAATAATTAAATTAGCAACCACACGAACTAGCAGAGTCGAAGTGAATGTTAGTTAGTTGTTGTTGTTGCTTTAACAACCATCTGCTTCACGGAGAGGATGACTGCGCTATCCCCAGCCTTTATAATGAAACGACAGTCGTTGAGCGTAGTTATCACGTCTCGACGTTCTTAGCTCGCTGTCATGGGGGATGTAGGTCTTCCTCTTTGAGGCGTATAATTAATAATTAAGTATTCGCTCCCAGCCCCCACTTTCTTACGTCATCCACTGACGCGATGTCACACCGTCCATCATAAAGTGCTAGGCGTCTCCATTAGGCGCGCCACTATCTACTGGCGCTAATTGACTAGGTCATCGCAACTTGTAGTTATCATACCCCTTTGTATCTGCAGTGAGTTAGTAGAGGATAATTCACGTGATTCTCATATTCCGTAGTGCGATGACTTCTGTCAAAGTCGCCGTAAACTTTGTAAGAGACGCGAAATGTCCTACGGCACTGGGAATTTGTACCAAATTACATAAATACTGAACCACTTTTCAGAATTTATTGTAATTATTATTATTATCATCATGATTATTATTATTATTGTCATGTGTTGTGACATCTCTATATTACGCCTCGAGAGTTTAAAAGTGCGCAGTTTGTGTGTATGTATCTCTCTGTCTAACGTTGTGCAACCCCTGGCTACATACTGCCTTGTTCTCTCGTATTGGCTAGTGTTGTTGCTACCTTGCATTTTGTTGTGCAATTCGTTCTGCCATTGGCTCTGACAATATTTGACGCGAGTTTGGGGGCACTCCCAAACTACGCATTTGATATTTCTGAGAGGCTTCTCCCCTCTCTGGGGGACAGAAGCTTAGTCAGTCTTAGACGCGCCGAGATGTAAGGCGAACGTGTGCATTCGGGCAGAGGCCCACCCTCATGGCGCAGCGGAATGTGAGTACGGCTCAATGTATTTCTATCTAACGCAATGTAATTGTTTTTGTTAAACGTTCCTTCTTTTGCTTAATTCTCTTTCCTTTTCAAGATGTTATTGTTAGTATTTTAATCCTTGAACCAGATCTCCGGGACCTTGCGTAATGTCATACGGCGGAGTTCTTTTTGTTGCTTTTGTTATGTGCCCACCTCACAGTTTTATTATTTTGGTTAATACCTGTAAGATTCGAAAGTATTGCGTTTCTGCGTCTTGGCTTAAATATATTTTCCTGTCGGGCCTTAGTGCTCGTCTTTTGCGTCGGTGTCTCTTTGTACCACAAATGTTTCATTTGATTGGTAGCAATTGGACCTTTGTTTGTGGACAGTATGTGTGAGGTAACGGGACTGATGTCCAACGTCCCACTAATACGTGTCCCTTTTGTTTATAGAATATATGTGACGGTGGTTAACTGGGATTTTCTCCAGCTCCGATGTCATATTATTCTTTTTTTATATGTCGCGTTGGTGCGGCATTATGTTGGAATATAAGCCTATTTTATTATAGCGTGCTTTCGATTTTTACTGGTCTCTTTCGTCCCAAGTCAATTGTAATGTAATGTATCTCCGTATATCTCATTTTCCTTTTGTTTTGTTTTTCTCTTTCGATTTTCGCCGTATTACATAACTTAATTATAATTCCCCTTGTCTTCTCCTTCCTCCTATCTCCGTGAGATCTCTCTCCCCTTTGTTTTACTCCCCTCACTCCTCCCCCTTCCCTCCGGTATGTTTACATAACATCATGAAAAGCTTCGCGTCTTAGCAGTTCGAAGTTTGACTTTTTGCAAGTTTGTCGTTTCTCTCTAACTTTTGTAAGTTTCGTTTTATTTTCTTTCAAGTTTGTATCTTTTCGTTAGATTCATGTTGTTGAGCGGTACTCAGGTTCTGTCGTGCTTTTCAGTTTTTTTTAAGTTTTTGAATTCTTTATTCTTGGTATTGGGTTTCTTTTGTATTACTGATCTTGTCATAGCTTGCCTTTTTCTTTGTTTTAAATAATATGTTTATTTCGTGTACACGCTCTTTCTTTTGTCCTTAATACATTTTTATATTTTAAGTAATATAGCTCCCTTGTCTTTTCATTTCTTACATTTAAGTTCCCCTTCCTTATCCTTATCCTTATCTCGATTTCGTCAATCTTGTCTTTGTGACGTAACAAAGGCACGATTAACACGGCTCTGGGATTTATTTAATTAATTTTATGGGAATCTCGTTTCTGCACTTTTGATTATTGCATTAAGCAATTATTCGTTTGCATTTGGTTTTTTGGAAATCATCTTTTGCTCGCTCCGAAAACCTTGGGCCCAGCACCGGGTCGAGCAAGACGTCTTTTCCCCCATCCATTTGCGCCACTACAGGTCTTGGAAATAATAATAATAATAATAATGCGCGTCAGAGTAGCAGTGGAAGAATAAAATCAACAAGGTCGCAAATGGATGGGGGAAAAGACGTCTTGCTCGACCCGGTGCTGGGCCCAAGGTTTTCGGAGCGAGCAAAAGATGATTTCCAAAAAACCAAATGCAAACGAATAATTGCTTAATGCAATAATCAAAAGTGCAGAAACGAGATTCCCATAAAATTAATTAAATAAATCCCAGAGCCGTGTTAATCGTGCCTTTGTTACGTCACAAAGACAAGATTGACGAAATCGAGATAAGGATAAGGATAAGGAAGGGGAACTTAAATGTAAGAAATGAAAAGACAAGGGAGCTATATTACTTAAAATATAAAAATGTATTAAGGACAAAAGAAAGAGCGTGTACACGAAATAAACATATTATTTAAAACAAAGAAAAAGGCAAGCTATGACAAGATCAGTAATACAAAAGAAACCCAATACCAAGAATAAAGAATTCAAAAACTTAAAAAAAACTGAAAAGCACGACAGAACCTGAGTACCGCTCAACAACATGAATCTAACGAAAAGATACAAACTTGAAAGAAAATAAAACGAAACTTACAAAAGTTAGAGAGAAACGACAAACTTGCAAAAAGTCAAACTTCGAACTGCTAAGACGCGAAGCTTTTCATGATGTTATGTAAACATACCGGAGGGAAGGGGGAGGAGTGAGGGGAGTAAAACAAAGGGGAGAGAGATCTCACGGAGATAGGAGGAAGGAGAAGACAAGGGGAATTATAATTAAGTTATGTAATACGGCGAAAATCGAAAGAGAAAAACAAAACAAAAGGAAAATGAGATATACGGAGATACATTACATTACAATTGACTTGGGACGAAAGAGACCGGTAAAAATCGAAAGCACGCTATAATAAAATAGGCTTATATTCCAACATAATGCCGCACCAACGCGACATATAAAAAAAGAATAATATGACATCGGAGCTGGAGAAAATCCCAGTTAACCACCGTCACATATATTCTATAAACAAAAGGGACACGTATTAGTGGGACGTTGGACATCAGTCCCGTTACCTCACACATACTGTCCACAAACAAAGGTCCAATTGCTACCAATCAAATGAAACATTTGTGGTACAAAGAGACACCGACGCAAAAGACGAGCACTAAGGCCCGACAGGAAAATATATTTAAGCCAAGACGCAGAAACGCAATACTTTCGAATCTTACAGGTATTAACCAAAATAATAAAACTGTGAGGTGGGCACATAACAAAAGCAACAAAAAGAACTCCGCCGTATGACATTACGCAAGGTCCCGGAGATCTGGTTCAAGGATTAAAATACTAACAATAACATCTTGAAAAGGAAAGAGAATTAAGCAAAAGAAGGAACGTTTAACAAAAACAATTACATTGCGTTAGATAGAAATACATTGAGCCGTACTCACATTCCGCTGCGCCATGAGGGTGGGCCTCTGCCCGAATGCACACGTTCGCCTTACATCTCGGCGCGTCTAAGACTGACTAAGCTTCTGTCCCCCAGAGAGGGGAGAAGCCTCTCAGAAATATCAAATGCGTAGTTTGGGAGTGCCCCCAAACTCGCGTCAAATATTGTCAGAGCCAATGGCAGAACGAATTGCACAACAAAATGCAAGGTAGCAACAACACTAGCCAATACGAGAGAACAAGGCAGTATGTAGCCAGGGGTTGCACAACGTTAGACAGAGAGATACATACACACAAACTGCGCACTTTTAAACTCTCGAGGCGTAATATAGAGATGTCACAACACATGACAATAATAATAATAATCATGATGATAATAATAATAATTACAATAAATTCTGAAAAGTGGTTCAATACCTTGGTATTAACAATGACAATAAGAATGCAGGAATTACTCCTACAGATATAATGGCTAAAGAGATTGTTACTCTATACAAAATCAAGTCAGGAAAAACAACTATGAACTATGTCATTGACCACCCGGAAAAACCTATGACATGGCTCCATCCAGCCTATTTTCCTGGTACCGAAGATCCAAGAATAGCATTAAATGAATATATCCCATGGAAAATTTACACAGATGGAAGCAAAAGTGAAGAAGGAGTGGGAGCTGGCATAGCTATATTCAGATTGCACGAATTAGTAGACCAATTGAAATATAGACTGCAAGACAACTGTTCGAATAATCAGGCGGAGCAATTAGCCATACTTAAATCTCTGGAATTCTTAGATACTACTAGGACAGAGGATGGTGAAGATAAGAAAGTAATTATTTACACAGATAGTAAAATAGCAATTGACTCCATTGCGGACTTCAGAAATCATAACGAACTAATTGAGAAAATAAGAAGGACAACAGCTATTCTAAAAAGAAAAAAATTGGATACTAAATTTGAATGGGTTAAGGCACATACAGGTGTTGCAGGCAATGAACTGGCTGATAAAATTGCAAAGGAGGCTACAAAATTAAGTGAAGTTTGTTTCGATAGAATACCCATCTCAACTTTAAAAAAAAAATCTCAAAGAAGAATCAATTCATGAATGGCAGCAAAAATGGAAACGAACTTCAAAAGGCACACTTACAAAAGAATTATTTCCAACAGTTGCAGGTAGATTAAAATCCAAAATCACCTTAACACCTAATATGACTACAATACTGACTGGACATGGAAATATTGCTTCGTACTTACACAGACTTAAAATTATACGTAATCCCGAGTATTCCTGTGAAAGCAGCCCTCAGACTATAGATCATATAATTTTCGTGAGCAGTGAAGTGAAAAATATTAGGCAATTCTTGATCAATAGTGTTAATAGAGACGATAACTGGCCGATTCAGAAATCTGTGCTATTAAAAAAGTATTTGAAGGAATTTTCTAAATTTGTTAATGCTCTGGATTTTCAAGCTCTAAGGAAAAACGATGAATAATATTGTTTGATATTGTTAAGATTAAGTCATCTAGAAATTGAATCGTTGTAATGTAATTTATTTTGTTCATTTATAAAATGTATTGTAAGTGCATGTAGTGGAGCATGCAGAGAGTATGAACAGTAAATTTAAAAAAAAAAGAATGCAGCAGTAAGAATTCAGAAAACCATATTGACGGCAAATTGACAGGTGAAAAGCTAACGGAAGCTGCTTAGGAATCAAAATAACTAGTGATGGACGAAGCAAGGAGGATATAAGAAATATGTTGGCTTTGGCAAGGTATTAATTTCTTAACGAAAAAACATATGTTGGCATCTAATATAGATTTAGGTATACGGAAGTCATATACGAAAGCCCTTAGCTAAATCTTGGTGCTATATGGAAGTGAAACTTGAATTGTTGGAGCAGAAGAAAAGAGAAGAATAGAAGTGTTTGAAATGTGGTGTTACAAGAGAATGATGAAGATAAGATTTGTAGATTAACAAATAAGGAGTTATTATGACGAGTGGGAGAGAAGAAATGTTTCAGGCGACTGGTATTGGTGAGAAGAGATGGGTTGGTAGGAAACATACTAAGACACCCAGGAATAGAAAACTTAGTTATGGACTTAAGTTCATAGCTTCAATAACAAAGTTTATAGCGACACTAACAGGACTTTCCGCGACTCAAACAATGTTTATAGCGACATTAACAGGACCTTTCGCGTCTCTAACAAGTTTATAGTGACACTAACAGGACCTTTCGCGTCTCCAACAAAGTTTATAGCGACACTAACAGGACCTTTCGCGTCTCCAACCAAGTTTATAGAGACACTAACAATGTTTATAGTGACACTAACAATGTTTATTGTGACACTAACAGGACTTTTCGCGACTCAAACAATGTTTATAGCGACACTAACAGTGTTCATAGTGACACTAACAGTGTTTATAGTGACACTAACAGGACTTTCCGCATCACAAACAATGTTTATAGTGACACTAACAGGACTTTTCGCGACTCAAACAATGTTTATAGCGACACTAACAATGTTTATAGTGACACTAACAATGTTTATAGTGACACTAACAGGACTTTCCGCACCACAAACAATGTTTATAGCGACATTAACAGGACCTTTCGCGTCTCTAACAAGTTTATAGTGACACTAACAGGACCTTTCGCGTCTCCAACAAAGTTTATAGCGACACTAACAGGACCTTTCGCGTCTCCAACAAAGTTTATAGCGACACTAACAATGTTTATAGTGACACTAACAATGTTTATAGTGACACTAACAGGACTTTTCGCGTCTCAAACAATGTTTATAGCGACACTAACAATGTTTATAGTGACACTAACAATGTTTATAGTGACACTAACAGGACTTTCCGCACCACAAACAATGTTTAAAGTGACACTAACAGGACTTTCCGTGCCTCAAACAATGTTTATAGTGATACTAGCAGGACTTTTCGCGACTCAAACAATGTTTATAGCGACACTAGCAGGACTTTCCGCACCTCAAACAATGTTTATAGTGACACTAACAGGACTTTTCGCGACTCAAACAATCTTTATAGCGACACTAGCAGGACTTTCCACGCCTCAAACAATGTTTATAGTGACATTAACAGGACTTTCCGTGCCTCAAACAATGTTTATAGCGACACTAACAGGACTTTCCGCGCTTCAAACAATGTTTATAGTGACATTAACAGGACTTTCCGTGCCTCAAACAATGTTTATAGCGACACTAACAGGACTTTCCGCGCTTCAAACAATGTTTATAGTGACATTAACAGGACTTTCCGTGACTCAAACAATGTTTATAGCGACATTAACAGGACCTTTCGCGTCTCTAACAAGTTTATAGTGACACTAACAGGACCTTTCGCGTCTCCAACAAAGTTTATAGCGACACTAACAGGACCTTTCGCGTCTCCAACCAAGTTTATAGCGACACTAACAATGTTTATAGTGACACTAACAATGTTTATTGTGACACTAACAGGACTTTTCGCGACTCAAACAATGTTTATAGCGACACTAACAATGTTCATAGTGACACTAACAGTGTTTATAGTGACACTAACAGGACTTTCCGCATCACAAACAATGTTTATAGTGACACTAACAGGACTTTTCGCGACTCAAACAATGTTTATAGCGACACTAACAATGTTTATAGTGACACTAACAGGACTTTCCGTACCACAAACAATGTTTATAGCGACATTAACAGGACCTTTCGCGTCTCTAACAAGTTTATAGTGACACTAACAGGACCTTTCGCGTCTCCAACAAAGTTTATAGCGACACTAACAGGACCTTTCGCGTCTCCAACAAAGTTTATAGCGACACTAACAATGTTTATAGTGACACTAACAATGTTTATAGTGACACTAACAGGACTTTTCGCGACTCAAACAATGTTTATAGCGACACTAACAATGTTTATAGTGACACTAACAATGTTTATAGTGACACTAACAGGACTTTCCGCACCACAAACAATGTTTAAAGTGACACTAACAGGACTTTCCGTGCCTCAAACAATGTTTATAGTGATACTAGCAGGACTTTTCGCGACTCAAACAATGTTTATAGCGACACTAGCAGGACTTTCCGCACCTCAAACAATGTTTATGGTGACACTAACAGGACTTTTCGCGACTCAAACAATGTTTATAGCGACACTAGCAGGACTTTCCATGCCTCAAACAATGTTTATAGTGACATTAACAGGACTTTCCGTGCCTCAAACAATGTTTATGGCGACACTAACAGGACTTTCCGCGCTTCAAACAATGTTTATAGTGACATTAACAGGACTTTCCGTGCCTCAAACAATGTTTATAGCGACACTAACAGGACTTTCCGCGCTTCAAACAATGTTTATAGTGACATTAACAGGACTTTCCGTGACTCAAACAATGTTTATAGCGACACTAACAGGACTTTTTGCGACTCAAACAATGTTTATAGCGACACTAGCAGGACTTTCCGCACCTCAAACAATGTTTATAGTGACACTTACAGGACTTTCCGCACCTCAAACAATGTTTATAGCGACATTAGCAGGACTTTCCGCGACTCAAACAATGTTTATAGTGACACTAACAGGACCTTTCACGTCTCTAATAAAGTTTATAGAGACACTGACAGGACTTTCCGCGACTCAAGCAATGTTTATAGCGACATTAACAGGAACTTTCGCGTCTCTAACAAAGTTTATAGTGACACTAACAGGACCTTTCACGTCTCTAATAAAGTTTATAGTGACACTAACAGGACTTTCCGCGACTCAAACAATGTTTATAGTGACATTAACAGGACCTTTCGCGACTCAAACAATGTTTATAGCGACACTAACAGGACCTTTCGCGTCTCTAACAAAGTTTATAGTGACACTAACAGGACCTTTCTTGACTCAAACAATGTTTATAGCGACATTAACAGGACTTTCTGCACCTCAAACAATGTTTATAGCGACACTAACAGGACTTTCCGTGACTCAAACAATGTTTATAGTGACACTAACAGGACCTTTCACGTCTCTAATAAAGTTTATAGAGACACTGACAGCATCTTTCGCGACTCAAACAATGTTTATAGCGACACTAACAGGACCTTTCGCGTCTCTAACAAAGTTTATAGTTACACTAACAGGACCTTTCACGTCTCTAATAAAGTTTATAGTGACACTAACAGGACTTTCCGCGACTCAAACAATGCTTATAGTGACACTAACAGGACCTTTCGCGACTCAAACAATGTTTATAGCGACACTAACAGGACCTTTCGCGTCTCTAACAATGTTTATAGTGACACTAACAGGACCTTTCACGTCTCTAATAAAGTTTATAGAGACACTGACAGGACCTTTCGCGACTCAAACAATGTTTATAGCGACACTAACAGGACCTTTCGCGTCTCTAACAAAGTTTATAGTGACACTAACAGGACCTTTCACGTCTCTAATAAAGTTTATAGTGACACTAACAGGACTTTCCGCGACTCAAACAATGCTTATAGTGACACTAACAGGACCTTTCGCGACTCAAACAATGTTTATAGCGACACTAACAGGACCTTTCGCATCTCTAACAATGTTTATAGTGACACTTAGGACCTTTCACGTCTCTAATAAAGTTTATAGAGACACTAACAGGACCTTTCGCGTCTCTAACAAAGTTTATAGTGACACTAACAGGACCTTTCACGTCTCTAATAAAGTTTATAGTGACACTAACAGGACTTTCCGCGACTCAAACTATGTTTATAGTGACACTAACAGGACCTTTCGCGACTCAAACAATGTTTATAGCGACACTAACAGGACCTTTCGCGTCTCTAACAAAGTTTATAGTGACACTAACAGGACCTTTCGTGACTCAAACAATGTTTATAGCGACTTTAACAGGACTTTCTGCACCTCAAACAATGTTTATAGCGACACTAACAGGACTTTCCGTGATTCAAACAATGTTTATAGTGACACTAACAGGACTTTCCGCGACTAAAACAATGTTTATAGTGACACTAACAGGACTTTCCGCACCTCAAACAATGTTTATAACGACATTAACAGGACTTTCTGCACCTCAAACAATGATTATAGTGACACTAACAGGACTTCCCGCACCTCAAACAATGTTTATAGCGATACTAGCAGGACTTCCCGCACCTCAAACAATGTTTATAGTGACACTAACAGGACTTTCCGCGACTCAAACAATGTTTATAGTGACACTAACAGGACTTTCCGCGACTCAAACAATGTTTATAGTGACACTTACAGGACTTTCCGCGACTCAAACAATGTTTATAGCGACACTAACAGGACTTTCCACGCCTCAAACAATGTTTATAGTGACACTAACAGGACTTTCCGCACCTCAAACAATGTTTATAGCGTCATTAACAGGACTTTCCGCGACTCAAACAATGTTTATAGTGACACTAACAGGACTTTCCACGACTCAAACAATGTTTATAGCGACACTAACAATGTTTATAGTGACACTAACAGGACTTTCCGCGCCTCAAACAATGTTTATAGCGACACTAACAGGACTTTGCGCGACTCAAAGAATGTTTATAGCGACACTAACAATGTTTATAGCGACACTAACAGGACGTTCCGCGACTCAAACAATGTTTATGGCGACACTAACAATGTTTATAGTGACACTAACAGGACTTTCCGCGCCTCAAACAATGTTTATAGCGATACTAACAGGACTTTCCGCGCCTCAAACAATGATTATAGTGACACTAACAGGACTTTCCGCACCCCAAACAATGATTATAGTGATATTAACAGGACTTTCCGCACCTCAAACAATGTTTATAGTGATACTAACAGGACTTTCCGCGCCTCAAACAATGTTTATAGCGACACTAACAGGACTTTCCGCACCTCAAACAATGTTTATAGCGACACTAACAGGACTTTCCGCGACTCTAACAATGTTTATAGTGATACTAACAAGACCTTCCGCACCTCAAACAATGTTTATAGTGACACTAACAGGACTTTCCTCGCCTCAAACAATGTTTATAGCGACACTAACAGGACTTTCCGCGCCTCAAACAATGTTTATAGCGACACTAACAGGACTTTCCGCGACTCTAACAAAGTTTATAGCGACACTAACACGACTTTCCGCACCTCAAACAATGTTTATAGTGACACTAACAGGACTTTCCGCACCTCAAACAATGTTTATAGTGACACTGACAGGACTTTCCGCGCCTCAAACAATGTTTATAGTGACACTAACAGGACTTTCCGCACCTCAAACAATGATTATAGCGACACTAATAGGACTTTGCGCGACTCAAACAATGTTTATAGTGACACTAACAAGACTTTCCGCGCCTCAAACAATGTTTATAGCGACACTAACAGGACTTTGCGCGACTCAAACAAAGTTTATAGCGACACTAACAGGACTTTCCGCACTCAAACAATGTTTATAGCGATACTAACAGGACTTTCCGCACCTCAAACAATGTTTATAGTGACACTGACAGGACTTTCCGCACCTCAAACAATGTTTATAGTGACACTAACAGGACTTTCCGCGTATCAAACTATGTTTATAGCGACACTAACAGGACTTTCCGCGCCTTAAACAATGTTTATAGTGACACTAACAGGACTTTCCGCGCCTCAAACAATGTTTATAGCGACACTAACAGGACTTTCCGCGCCTCAAACAATGTTTATAGCGACACTAACAAGACTTACCGCGCCTCAAACAATGTTTATAGCGACACTAACAGGACTTTCCACACCTCAAACAATGTTTATAGCGACACTAACAGGACTTTCCGCACCTCAAACAATGTTTATAGTGATACTAGCAGGACTTTCCGCGCCTCAAACAATGTTTATAGCGACACTAACAGGACTTTCCGCGCCTCAAACAATGTTTAAAGTGACACTTACAGGACTTTCCGCGCCTCAAACAATGTTTATAGCGACACTAATAGGACTATCCGCGCCTCAAACAATGTTTATAGTGACACTAACAGGACTTTCCGCACCTCAAACAATGTTTATAGTGATACTAACAGGACTTTCCGCACCTCAAACAATGTTTATAGCGATACTAACAGGACTTTCCGCACCTCAAACAATGTTTATAGCGACACTAACAGGACTTTCCGCGCCTCAAACAATGTTTACAGCGACACTAACAGGACTTTCCGCACCTCAAACAATGTTTATAGCGACACTAACAGGACTTTGCGGGACTCAAACAATGTTTATAGCGACACTAACAGGACTTTCCGCACCTCAAACAATGTTTATAGTGACACTAACAGGACTTTCCGCACCTCAAACAATGTTTATAGTGACACTAACAGGACTTTCCGCGCCTTAAACAATGTTTATAGTGACACTAACAGGACTTTCCGTGACTCATTCAATTTTTGTAGCGACAGCAAAACACTTAAGTGAAGGAAGCGAAATGGTGCAGCGGTCTAACTACATGCCTCTCACTAACAGGAACATGGTTCAATACCCGATTAAGGCAAATGGGATTTTCGAGGTGAAATGTAACGTTCGTTAGTTGGGTGTCCATCTAGAAGGTGGCCTAATGGGACCCTTCACATAAAGGACCAGGAGAACTAGGCTACGCCCTCGCGAGGTGCGACGTGTATTTCGGCAGTGGCTGTAGTCTGGGTTGCAGCCTCCCAGGAGCAGCTCCTATCGATCTGTGCAGTCGGCCCCGGCTGAGCGAGGTCACCCAGCCACTGACCATGTTTAGATCCTCGTACATATGACCCGTAGATCTTCTCCTCACCAGCAGGTCGTTTAGATCCTCGTACACATGACCCGTAGATCTTCTCCTCACTGACCATGTTTAGATCCTCGTACATATGGCCCGTAGATCTTCTCCTCACTTACCAGCAGGTCGTTTAGATCCTCATACATATGACCCGTAGATCTTCTCCTCACTTACCAGCAGGTCGTTTAGATCCTCATACATATGACCCGTAGATCTTCTCCTCACTTACCAGCTGGTCGTTTAGATCCTCATACATATGACCCGTAGATCTTCTCCTCACATACCAGCAGGTCGTTTAGATCCTCATACATATGACCCGTAGATCTTCTCCTCACTTACCAGCAGGTCGTTTAGATCCACATACATATGACCCGTAGATCTTCTCCTCACTTACCAGCAGGTCGTTTAGATCCTCATACATATGACCCGTAGATCTTCTCCTCACTTACCAGCAGGTCGTTAAATCCTCAAACATATGACCCGTAGATCTTCTCCTCACTGACCATGTTTAGATCCTCGTATATATGACCCGTAGATCTTCTCCTCACTTACCAGCAGGTCGTTTAGATCCTCATACATATGACCCGTAGATCTTCTCCTCACTGACCATCCGACCAGCAGGTCGCTTAGATCCTCATTTCCTCTCACTGATAATTCAAGCAGGGATCGTTTGAATCCCCATGCCACTGATCACCCGACCCGTAGATCGATTAGGTCCTTACATCAATGATTACCTGATCCAGAGGTTGTTTAAGTCCTTATATTATAATATGAACATCCGACCCATAGGTTGTTTAGATCGTCATATCAATGATCATCTGATCCGAAAGTTGTTTAAGACCTCATATTATCACACTGAATATCCAGCCCTTAGATTGATCAGATCCTCATATCAATGATCATCTCATCCGGAGGTTGTTTTAAGTCCTTAAATTATATTACTTACTTACTAACCGACCAATAGGTCAATTAGAATGGCATGTCACTGAAGATCCGGTCCGTACGTCGTTTAGATCCTCATGTTATTGATCTTTCGACCACTAGGTCGTTCAGATACTGAGTGGAAATTGCTCACCCTGCCCGATGGAAATCCCACTGTGGCCTCGTCAGAATGGATCAGTGCTGGAGGAAGAACTTTATTAACAAAGTATAAGGCACCGTGGTTCGTAGACACTACAACAGCGAGCATTTTAGGCAAGGTTCTGAGGAGTGGAATGCCCTTGTATTCATGATCGGGGAGCCTACGTTTTCTCTCAGCTCGTGTAATTGTTTATTGCCATCAGCAGGGGAATGCTCCACAATCCTGAGCTCGGGATCGACATTATGCTCCGTTTTTTGTTGCGTCCTATCCGCCTCTTGTACGAGCCCAAACTATGTGGAAAGTATGATTTAATATTTGAAGCGCAGTTCCAAACAATATTGACATTCTTACGTGAATAATATGTCGGCCCCGTGGTGTTGGGGTAGCGCGTCTGCCCCGGGTTCGATTCCCGGCTCCATCAGGGATTTTAGAAGTTGACGTGAGGGCTGGAACGGGGTGCACTCAGCCTCGTGAGGACAATTGAGTAACTGCCTGACTGTGAGGCAGCGCCCCGATCACGAAAACCAAGATTAACGGCCGAGGGGACCCGATGGGCTGATCAAGCGTCACCGCAATATCTGTAGACCAAATGGAAGGGCAGTGGTCGCTTGGTAGACCTAGGTCCTCACGGGCTGTAGTGCCAGGGGTTATTATTATTATTTATACGTGAATAATATGAGCTCTCATAATATTGGTGATTCCAGAAGTACGATACGTGTTACAAGGTGTGAGATGCGCAGATCATGCGCTTCGCTTTGTTTGTAGCCACGTGTCATTACATAAAAATGGCAGGTGCGATTGAGAACCCGTTCAACGAGCAGAATTTAACGGCACAGGGCCACAAGCCAATGGCGTGGTCCAGGGAGTGGTGCAAAGTGCTTCTCAAAGGCAGCTGTTACGGAATGATTGTCAGGAAACGACGTATCCTGTGACTTTGATCTGTTTGGGCATTGTGGAAATTTGTGAAGGGACTAAGAGTTCACTCTGACCCAAGAGTTGATGATTTGTTCCACCAGCAACCAGAAACGCTCTCCACTTACCACAACATAACGAGAGTTTAGTCTGGTGAACTCGATGGCCGGCCAACGATGGAAACTGGTCATCCATGGGAATTTATTTATTAATCTAATACCCATCTCAGCTTTTTTTTTTAATCTCAAAGAAGATTCAATTCATGAATGGCAGCAAAAATGGGAGGAAACTACAAAAGGCACACTTACAAAAGAATTCTTTCCAACAGTCGCAGGTAGATTAAAATCCAGAATCACCTTAACACCTAATATGACTACAATACTGACTGGACATGGAAATATTGCTTCGTACTTACACAGACTTAAAATTATACGTAAACCCGAGTGTTCCTGTAAAAGCAGCCCTCAGACTATAGATCATATAATTTTCGTGTGCAGTGAAGTGAAAAATATTAGGCAATTCTTGATTAATGGTGTTAATAGAGACGATAACTGGCCGATTCAGAAATCTGTGCTATTAAAAAAGTATTCGAAGGAATTTTCTAAATTTGTTAATGCTCTGGATTTTCAAGCTCTTAGGAAAAACGATGAATAATATTGTTTGATATTGTTAAGATTAAGTCATCTAGAAATTGAATCATTGTAATGTAATTTATTTTGTTCATTTATAAAAAGTATTGTAAGTGCATGTAATGGAGCATGCAGAGTAAATTTAAAAAAAGAATCTAATGTATTTTTCTCATGTTTAGGGAAATACCCCTTATAATGGTGTTGGCCGACTGAAAAGTATTAATTGTGATTCATTGGAAAATATAAAAAAAATCTATCCGATCCTCTTCGAAATGAACATGCACGTGACATGTATCAGCCACACGCATGTGCTCAAATAAAAGCCAGAGATGATAAGAACGCCTCTACAGAAGTTCGCCACTGTTCGTGAATAAGCTCCAAGCTACTCGCAAATGTCCTGTTGGAACTATGACAGCGAGGAGCTGCTGGAGTCCTGGAGATCGAAGGTTTCATTCCCAGCGCTGATATTCCCTGGTCTCACCCTCCAGATGAATGCTGGAATGGTGTCCCTCCCCTGGAGTCCCATCAATCAATAAACAACAAAGTTCAACCAGGAGCTCACAACTTG
This sequence comes from Meconema thalassinum, assembly GCA_946902985.2. Taxonomy (NCBI): domain Eukaryota; kingdom Metazoa; phylum Arthropoda; class Insecta; order Orthoptera; family Tettigoniidae; genus Meconema; species Meconema thalassinum. Next base: position 553,557,018 of record OX336392.1, read on the forward strand.
TGGCGCGATCCTCTTATTCATCTTCCTTTTCAACCTCCCTTGGTCAACTCTTGTCATCTTCCGACCTTCATGGTACTGGGGTATCCGAGGCCTAGAGGATCCTTCATTTAACTGAATCTATTCGCAATTTTAATTTATATAAAATTTACTATACTTCATTTTATTTTATGTGCTTGACGTTATTTTGTTTTACTTTATTTTACTTTATTCGAGTTTATTTATTTTTTATTTTATTGGAGCTGAAACTCAGATGCTTGGCTTTTGTAGATGACATAGCAATCCTAATAATAAATACTTTATTGCGCACAATGTGCATGAACGTGGTTCTTACGAACCATCATTAATACAAAATTCTGTCGTTGTCACTGTAAAGGCCTTTTTCCGAGGGGTGTCCATATATTTCTAATATAGCAATCCTAATCAACAACTTAACGGATGCTGCTATTTCTGTCCAAGCACTCCACGAGATAGCGATGAAGGAAGGTTTACGAATATCATATGACAAAACCAAGTATTTTGGGAGTCACCATTACAGGAAAGCTCCTTTAACAGCTGCATATGGAACAATTGGGCAAGTTGATCGCTTCCGTTATCTCAGCGAATGGGTCCATCAGAATGGCAGAGATGGCACTTCGATCTCAGAGAGGTGCACTAAACTCAATGCAGCCTAAGTTATTGGCCGGACTGAGGAGATATTGGAGAACGAAGAAAGCGTCATAGAAGCACTCCTTCGTGGGCTTACATCACTAATAATAATAATAATATTTATTGAGTTAAACACATAGACAATGAGTCAGTTTCATTCGACCTTTGCATAATGTGTGATTGATTACATTCGAACAGGTAATAGAGTTCACAAACACGTTCACTATCGGCGCACAGTAGGTCAAAATCTAGGGGGACAAAATTATTTTTACGTTTTAATCGTGAATTTAGAATGAAAGCAACGTATATAATTTGTTTACTTCATAATAAACATCAGTTAAGACCTTTCTAAGCTACGTCTACACATGCAAGAAATTGTCTATGACTAGGAGTTGGATAGAGCATTCAGTTATCTCTTCAGAACAATTATCTACCCTCTATTTACTTTTAACAAAGTCACAAAGTTCCACATAATCGTCGAACCCAGTGCTTCAAACAGTTGCAAGCGTGTGAGAACTGGTTGCGCGGCATCTTCTAAAACGTAAAATAACTAAGTAAGTTGCAAAAATCTTATAACAGGCGTAAACTACAAGACTGTATCTACATTTTAACATTAAGTAGAAAGTGACGTGACATACTAAAAATCTAAGTGAAAATATAATTTTAAAAATAATAGTTAAATATTATATAATGCAAATATAGCTAAAATTACGTAACAATTACGCCCATTAATAAATGAAACACGTTACAAAGTTCATACCTTCAGCAGCATGTTCCATCGTAAAGCATCACACTAACCACAAAGACTTACATTCACCCTCCAATTCAGACTGCTTGAACAGTGGTGACATATTTACACTAAGATGCGTTTATATCCCAGAATAGTGAGCGGCAATTATATGAAAATGCTGTAGAAGTAATCAATTTTGATTTTTTTTAATAATGAAAATAAATAATTTTGTCCTCCTAGATTCTTTGACCCAGTGTGCGGCGCTCTGGTCATTGTTGCCCTCTTATATTTGCTGGCTAGTTGTCAAAAATCTCTAGATTCCTGTTTTCAAGTGAAAAAAACTTGATCAATCTCCATTTATGCAATAATAGACTGAAAATATTTTGTCGACGAAATGTATGTAAGCCACTATATCTACTAGGAGCCGATAACCTAGATGTTAGGGACCTTAAAACAACAACCACCATCGTCATTACCAATATCTGGCACTCCTGTCGATGACGAGAATCCCGACATGTGATCTCTCTGTCAGGTATCCTCAGTTATCGATTGACAGTCAGAGTTAATATTAATTTTAACCAGTGCCGCGGACAGACACTCTTCATGTTAAATGGCATTACTGGCGTGGCTGCATGCATAATGTGACAGCCAGCTCATTCCTCGCCTAGTTTTACTACCATTGATGTTGGTACCACTGTGCGCTCAGTTTCTTCTTCTTCTTTCTCCGTTAGGATCTTTTGAGGACCACGAACCAATTTCAATATTTAGTCCTTTGTTGTTCTTCCTCCAGTGCTTCTTCATCTTTTCGCTGTGTGTCTTCTTTCTCTCTTCCGACCATTTTGAGCCTGTTTTCTTGTATTGCCTTCCTTGGAGTCCTTCCATTCCCAATACCTTTTTTTTAAATTTCCCTCTCTAGTGCATCTTCTTCTCTTGCATTGTTTCTTTCTAAATCTTTCTTTACTTCTTGAAACCAGGCTGTTGTCGATTTCTTTTTCCAAAGATATTTAAAAATCTGTTCGGTTAATCTACTATCATTAATACTATATAAATGTCCGAAAAATAACAATCGCCTCTTCTTTATTGTCTCCGTTATGTTTTCAATGTTCCCATATATTTCTTCGTTACTTCTTAATTTCCAAAACTCTGTAGTTCTTAATGGACCGAGAATTTTGCGTCTAATTTTTCTTTCTGATACTTCTAATTTATCCAATTTATAATTTAGTATTGGATATTTACTGAGGGCTCTGACGCATCCCGAATGCGAAGTGGGGCTTTGCTCTTTTCAGAGACTCCCTTCAGTGTACTGTAAATATAGTGTAAGGCACTGATAAATAAATATGAAATGAAAAATGAAAAAATATAAGCATTCTGGTTTAATAACTGTTCTATTGACGTCCGAAACGGGGGAGGAGCTTACGGTCAGCTGTTTGCAATATGGCGGCGATATAGTGACGTGAAGTAATTGGGTGTGAGTTTGTTATGGCTTCTCATTTATGATGGCAAAATACTACATATTTCCTTTCATTGATAGAAATATTTTTATAATCAATTTAAATGCAGTACCTAATTACTACAAGTTAAAAATATTACCCACATGTAGATAGTTAATTTACTGTCTGCTGTTACATATAATTATGAAGCCTGTACTTGGGAGCCTAGCGGTATCGATGTTTTTATTAATTTACAATATATATATATATATATATATATATATATATATATATATATATATATATCTCACATAACACAAAGGACGACTCCCTGATAATAAATTGAATAAAGCAACACTGAATTTGCATGAATGTTTTGGGTTCAAAGAAGCGTTACTTGGGATGCTCAAATCATACTTCAATATTGCTAATATTGACCTACATACTTGCTGTTCAAAGGCAAGAATATTAATTTATTAATCTCTTGCCACAGGCAAGTTAAAATGGAGACATCCTCTTTATCAATATATTTAATTAAATATTTAAAATACAGATATTTAACAAAGCTGGAGTCTCCATTTGAACTTGTCATAAGCAAACGGAACAGATCAAAAACTACACTTTAAGCCAAACCAAATTCACTCCTCAGCTCGACATAAACCATAATACCAATTAAAACCTATAGAAAACATACTCTCCTTACTGTTGTACAACTTTCAAACCAACTATTCGCACTCAAAACTGTAAAACCCTGAAATGGGAACTAATTAAAGTTAGAATAGCCTAGGCCGATCCGGTCTCCTGCTACATTACCGCATATGTATACTGGGATGATGGGTCACCAAACCGGTACTTAAAACTAAGATTTTACATTTTAAATAACTAAATTCAATAGTAGGGAGATCATAGCCAAAAACACAATTTAAGCCAAATCATACTTCAATGACCTACATACTTGCTGTTCAAAGGCAAGAATATAAATTCTCTGGCAAATTAAGGCTAGGAACAGCATTTTTCTTAAGTTTTCTAACCATTTGGCTATTGCCAATCGGAATAACCCCTAAAATAAGTTTACGAAGAGCGGATTACATTCTTTGTACGGCACAGAAGTAATAGGCTATAAGTTTATCAGTATTTTTGAAGTAGCTAAATCCATGTGAATAAAAATTAGAGACAATAACTATCAATAATCGACAGTACCGGTGGAAAGAAGTCGTCTTCACAAAAATGCAGACTGCACACTGTCATGTAATATGTAACACGTTTTCCAATTGACAGCGCCGAAGCCCATCTTTCTCTCTGAACTTTTTGTACAGGAAAGTAGTGAAGATATTTCGTAGCCGTTTTATACGATTTGCAACCGTATACAGAGCAGTACCTCCTCGAATTTGACAAATTTCTTTCTGTTTCCATCACGATGTCAATGCTTCACCATCTAAATAAACCTCACCAGTCACAATGCTACAGCTTCAACATTCTGCCGCGTGGCTGCGCCATCCAACTTTTCTGACGTCAATAGCGCTGTATTTTCAATTTCTTAGATAAACATTTTTTGTCATAGATGATCCTGGTTATACCATATGCTCTTTGAATCTTGTTCACTTTTTCTTCTACAGCAGATTTTTTTAAGCAATTCTTCTGAATGATTTCCCCCAAATATTTTAACTTATCCACCCTCTTAATTGGACCAATTATTGTTATTAGGATTTCTGGAGCATTTTTAATATTTGTCATAAATTTTGTATTTTCTACAGAAATCTTTAAACTTGTTTTATGGGCTATCTCTTCTAATAGATTGATTTGTCGGCTCAGTTTATTTATTATTACCTTTTTCGTTAAATTCCCCCTTAAGGAGACCATTAAAACACAATCAATGTTCTTGTTTTTTCTGTCCCTTTCTTCTTTCTTTCCAGAAATCTCTCATTCACTATGTTATGGTGTTTGAAGCCATTTTCAGTGTTGCCTTAGTAAACGATTGTCAATCATGTTGACCGACTGAAAAAACATGAAACTTTTTTTTCTTCTTGTATATTCACTAAGCTTTCTCTCTTCTTTCCTGTTTTGTATCGTTGGGAGTTTGCTCAAATTTCTGTTTTCTGAGTTTTTCTCTGTAGAGATGTTTACTTTCTTGAGATCCTTATCTATTTACTTATTTACTTATTTATTTCTTTATGTATCTATTTATGTATCTATTTATGTATGTATTTATGTATTTATTTATGGATGTATTTATTCATGTATGTATTTATCTATTTATGTATTTATTTACCTATTTATTTATTTACTTATGTATGTATTTATGTATGTATTTATGTATTTATTTATGTAAGTATTTATGTATGTATTTATTTATGTATGTGTTTATGTATGTATATATCTATTTATGTATTTATTTATGTAAGTATTTATGTATGTATTTATGTATTTATTTATGGATGTATTTATTTATGTATGTATTTATGTATGTATTTATGTATTTATTAATGTAAGTATTTATGTATGTATTTATGTATTTATTTATGTAAGTATTTATGTATCTATTTATGTATGTATTTATGTATGTATTCATGTATGTATTTATGTATTTATGTATGTATTTATGTATTTATTTATTGTATGTATTTATGTATTTATTTATGTATGTATTTATGTAAGTATTTATGTATTTATTTATGTATGTATTTAAAAATGTATTTGTGTATGTATTTATGTATTTATTTATGTATTTATTTATCTATTTATGTATTTATGTGTGTATTTATGTATATATTATGTATTTATTTATGTATGTATTTATACATTTATTTATGTATGAATTTATGTATTTATTTATTTATGTATTTATTTTTGTATGTATTTATGTATCTATTTATGTATTTATTTATGTATGTATTTATGTATTTATGTATTTATTTATCTATCTATTTATGTATTTATGTATTTATGTATGTATTTATGTATTTATTTAATTATGTCTTTATTTATGTATGTATTTATGTTTTATTTATGTATGTATTTTTGTATGTATTTATGTATTTATTTATTTGTTTATTTATGTATTTATTTATGTATTTATGTATTTATTTATGTATTTATGTATTTATTTATGTATTTATGTATTTATATTTATTTATGTATTTATGTATTTATTTATTTATTTATTTATTTATCTTTATATATATATAATTCTTCGACACGTGTGTATGTGACTGAACTCCTCCTAAACGACTGAACCGATTTTGATGGAATTTGGTATGTATATTAGGGTGGGTCCATGTATGGTTTAGATTCACAATCTGACCCGGTAGGTGGAATGAACACAATTTTAGAACCACAATTTACACACAATTTTAGAACCACAATATACAGTCAAAAACAGTCGTCATGGAAACCACTAGCCTTGGCCTTCGTGAAAGCTGATGTCTTTGGACGGTTTGTCTCTGCACGTTAGAGCCACCTGGTCGCAATCTGTGCAACTACCGCCATTACATACACTCCTCCCGTGGCAAAAAGTTGTGTGTCATACCAAAGGTGGCAGTGATGTCGAATTCTACTGTTTGTCTCCGCACGTTAGAGCGTTTCAAAGTCCCGTATGCGTTCATATACCATTCATCCGATTGCGATGAAACTTGGGTGATATGTTGAGTGAGCTCCAGGGAAGATGTGTGGCTTAGTAAATCCATTTTACAATAGATTGCGCACGAATAGATTCAACAAATGAGCGACGATGCGCGAAGCGTTTCAACAAAGTCCTGTATGCGTTCACATGCCATTCGTCCGATTACTATGAAACTTGGGTGAGATGTTGTGTACACCCTACGGAAGGTTTCTGGCTTAATAAATCCATTTTACAATAGGTAGCGCAGGAGTAGATTCAACAAATGTGTGACGGCACGCGAATCATTTCAACAAAGTACCGTATGCGTCCATATACCATTTATCCGATTGTGATGAAACTTTGGTGAATTGTTGTGTACACTCCAGTAAATGTTTCTGTCTTAGTAAATCCAGTATTTAATAAGTAGCGCACGAGTAGATTCAACAAATGAGCGACGGCGCGCGAATCGTTTCCACAATGTCCCGTATGCGGTCATATATCATTCATCCGATTGCGATCAAACCTTGGTGAATCATTGAGTACACGCCAGAGAAGGTTTCAGGCTTAGTTAATCTATTTTACAATAGGTAGCGCATGAGTAGATTCAACAAATGAGTGACGGCACGGGAATCGTTTAAAGAAAATCACTTATGCGTCCATATGTCATTCATCCGATTCCGATGAAACTTTGATGAGTTGTTGTGTACACGCCAGGGAAGGTGTTCAACTTGGTAAATCCATTTTACAATATTGGTAGCGCACGAGTAGTTGTAACAAATGAGTGACGACGCGCGAAGCGTTCCAACAAAATCCTGTATGCGTTCATATATATATATTCATCCATTGCGATGAAACTTGGATGAGTTGTTGTGTACACTTACGTGAAGCTTTCTAACTTAGTAAATCCATTTCACAGTTGGTAGAGCATGAGTAGATTCAAAAAATGAGTGACAGCCCACGAATCATTTAAACCAAATCCCGTATGCGTTAAATGCCATTTATCCGTTTGCGATGAAACTTTGGAGAGTTGTTGTGCATGCTCCAACGAATGTTTCTAAATTAGTTAATTCAATTCACGATAGTTTAGAGGCCGTTAACATAAATTGAAAAAAATATTGTGTATCCAAAAGCACTTCAAGAAACAAAGTTACAACACTTTCTTTGATTGGCAGGACAACGTCTGCCGGGTCAGCTTGTTTATTTATATATTTATTTATGTATGTAATTATTTGTTTATTTATTTATGTATTTATTTATGTATTTATTTATTTATGTATGTATTTTACCAATACTACATAATGGTGTGTGACATAGTTGCTATAAAACCCTTGCCGATATCAGAATAATTGCCGTCTACCTGGAGGGCAAGCAAGGCAGACAGAAGCTCGCGGTGTTTTAGAAGTCAGGCAACAGCGGGGAGAGCAAATCTTCATACAGCGAACACAAGCAACAGGAAGAATCGTCTAACATTACTCACCCAAGTTTTTGACTATTTCTTTAGCATTTATGCACTTTATTTGGCACCGGGATTTCTTTCGTTCTCATACTGTACGTGTGTAAGGTGTAAGAACTCACGCGGACGGAGTGTGTTGCTCGCGTGCGACGTAAACGTGTGCAATCCCGCTTACCTCCACTCCACCGTGGGATCCGAAACAAGCTGCTCATAATTTGTCCACTGAGGTAGAGAGGAGATGACGTCACAGCAAGTGTAGTGAATAGCTGTGTAGCCAGCTCTAAGATCTTAACCAACATGCAGATTTTCTGGCCGATCATAGTTCAGCGCTTTAGACATCAAAAACGTAATCTTTTGAGGTTTAGGAAGCTATTGTGAATTTCTATTGAATGTATTTTCATGCTGGTTTACCACGGAGGAACATTTTTCTCCAAACCTGTTAATAATCAAGTTGAATAGTACCTCGCCTCCCCGCCAGGCTCTTGGACGGGAAAGTCATTTAGACTGAGCAGAAAAAAATACTCCGAGTTCACTTTGAACTTAATTCTTCATCTCTCTCTGCTAACAATGTGCGCTAATGAAAGCGTTTCTCCATCTCGCTCTAATCCCCATGTACAGTACAATTCAGGCCGCCTCCGACAAGAACAGGCCCCGCGCCGTCTTTATCCTAACAAGCGTGCATGTTGTTATTATTATTAACTCTACGTCTACAAGTATATGTGATAGTATTTACAATGAAAATGAAAATCCACAAATCCCATCTAGCGGCGAGGATATGAACTGTGCCGGCTGTCGAAGCCTGTCGCACTCCTCAGAGGCAATGATTAAATGAATGACAGATGAAATGAAATGATAGTGGAGAGTGTTGCTGGAATGAAATTTGCGAGAGGGAAAACCGGAGTACCCGGAGGAAAACCTGTCTGCCTCCGTTTTGTCCAGCACAAATCTCAGATGGAGTGACCGGGATTTGAACCACGGACCCAGCGATGAGAGGCCGGCGTGCTGCCGCCTTAGCCATTGGGGTTTCTATTAATTGCTATATAAACGATTAAGTGATTGGTCGCATAATTGATTAATTGTTTTTTTGTCAATAAAAGTCATTACCATATCCTTCCCATATTCCCAGCTCTTTTCATTATTGTTCGTAATGGCGATGGTTGACAGCATGAAGGCAGCAATGAACAGGATGAAGGTAATGTTGTTTGCAGACGATGTTGTGATCTGGGGCGAGGATGAGATGCAGGTACAAGAACAGACGTAATAAATGAAATATTGAGCAATGGGGATTGTAGATAAATGTGGAGAAGAGTAAAACAGTGGTGATGAGTAGAGATAAGAAAGAAGGAACAGGAGTAATCAAAGTAGAAGATAAGGGATTAGAAGTGGTGAAACACTTTAAATACTTGGGAAGTGAACTGACTGAAGATGGAAGACTAGATTTGGAAATTAGCAGAAGAATACGACTCGGGAGTGCTTTCTACCAACAGGTACGGGGACTAGTATGGAACAAGGATATACCAATTTAGGCTAAAGAAGTTATGTACAAGGCATATTATGTTCCTATAATGACGTATACCGGGTGAGTTAGCCGTGGTCGTTACGGCGTGCTGTAGGCAGTCGCTCACATCCGGGAGGCGAGAAGGTTCGAATCCCTCCGCCGGCAAACTTGAAGATGGTATTCTGTGGTTTCCCATCTTCCTTCCAGGAAATGCCGGGGTTGGTCCCTAACTATAGGCCACAGCCGCTACCTTCCAACTCCTCGTCCTTACACTCAAACTTTCCTCCCCAGATAACACTCCACACGCGACGGTATTTGTAGCTCACCCCATGGGTGTCTGCATAGAAGCAGGTACAAACTCTGGCGAGCCGAACATGTCCTCGGACACTCCCAGAACCTAAAAGCCATACGCTAAAGAAAGAATAATGGCATATGCAGCACAAACTTGGACAATGACTAAGAGGGATGAGAGCAGAGTACAAGCAACTGAGATGAGATTCCTGAGAAGTATGGTCCAGAAAACGAGGAGGGACAGAGTGAGAAATGAAGATATACGGAAAACTAAATTACAAACTGGAGAAAAACAGATTGAGATGGTTTGGACATGTCAAACGGATGAATGAAGTAAGGCTACCAAGACGAGCACTGGAACGACGGATGACAGGGAAGAGAGGACGAGGAAGACCAAGAATGCGTTGGATGGACTCGGTGGAGAATAGTATTAGAAAACGGAACCTGGATTGGACACTGTGTCAGAAGAGAAATGGTGGAATGACAGAACAAAGTGGAGAGGAACCATATTTGCCCCCACCCAGTGTCAACTGGGAAAGGGGAAATGATGATGATGATGATGAATCGATATACTTCTTTTCTCTCACCACGCTCTCATAGAAGGAAAACTCACGTGCAATTACAGTATTTCAATTATAGTGTAACATAATGAACCTTCTTTGGCTAAATCAAAGTAAAACAAAAATGTTCCTGGTCTAAATTGTAAACATTCAACAAGAATTCAAAACTCTTCGTTTTCTTTTTTGAAACCCTTCCCAATTTGCTTGATTGTTAATGTGTATCTCTTCAGTAGGTCATCACGATTGTGCCCAATGAATAGAAGATACAAATATGTAAACACACTCAAGTATCACAAATAATGGGGCGGTTTCGACTCTCATGTGACCATCATCAGATCCGGATCACTGTGTTAAGGTTAAAGTTTACACTAAATAAGTAATTAATTCATTAATTTAATTTTAAATTGCTACTAAGATATTGTAGTAGTTCGTCATCATCATCATCTTGCACAGTTTCCAGCCACTGGCCGGGTCTGTTTGGAACACAAGCCTCTCCAAAGTCTTCTGTCTTCCCACCATCTCTCAGCCTCCACCCTTGTCCAGCCTTCTCCTCTCTTCTTCACGCTTTCTTCCACCCCCGTCAGCCACCTGTCTCTCGGTCTCTTTCCTTTCCACTTCGTCTCGTGTACCCTCCTGGGTATCCTCTTCTCCTCCATTCGTTTTACATGTCCATACCATCTAAGACTAGATTTCTCCCATAAGTCCAACTCCTCGTCTACGTCGTGGGAGACGGGCAACGGCATGAAGTAGGGGATTGCCTGCAGGGGCGAAGTACAGTGGGGGCTTCGTGTACCCCAGGACCGCTATGGGTCCTGAAAAGTGACGGCTAACGGGGCTCTGGTGAAGCTACGTTAGACCCTGCAAGCCAGTAGTGGATGAAACCAAATGCTTTCAAGAATGGAACGAGCCTCGGACATGTAGTAGTTCGTCTTGGTTGTAATTACTGTATTTCAACGGTGAATCCCAATTTTGTTTTGACGGTTTATTTTATGAATTAAGTAATAAAATGTTTAAAAATGTAAATACACGCGTGTACAAATAAAAAACAATCAACAAACAAACATGAAGCTAGCGTGCACTATCAAAATACTGTGAAGTTTCGCGGTGGTGACTTGCCGCTTGGCCTGTGACTCGCCAAGTGATGAGATAAGCTGATGTTTGTCCTTCCGCTGTCAATCGCTCTTATTTGGTTATTTTTAACATAAAAAGGAAGTAACTTGGATAAATAGAACAAATAAAATGAAAAAGGCACAATCTCTAACCTGGTCAACATATAATAAAAATGCCTATCAATAGCTACTAAGATCCAACATTATAAAACTGTAACTCTCCCAGAAGCCACTCATGCTTGTGAAACACTATTTCAAATTAAAAACAAGTAGTTCCGTAAAGAACTATACAGCCTATTTTCATATATCCTGCTCATGTTAATTTCTTCTAACAACATACAAAATTTCAGTTTAATTGCTGTAACAGATTCGTAGATATTGAGAACCGTCTAAATATTTCAGATTGTCGCCAGGTTGGATTTTTATTTTTGTACTATTACATTAAGATTATTGTGTACGTGTGGTATTCAAACTTCAATCGCATGATTAGAACACAAGAAGTAAAAACGAGATTTTAAAATTACGCACAGCAGCCATCTTGTGATTATGCAAACAATTGAAATAAATTAGATGCCAGTGGATCAACATTTGTATAAGCATTTAACGTGCTACGTTTCACAGCACTCAGATAGTTAATTCGCGAGAATCGTCCATTTAAATATTTATACTTCGCGTCGCCGCCATGTTGGATTTGTGCTCACCTGGTTACTGAACGTCCTATAGGTGAACATATGTTCATAGTCTCTATGAACATAAAAAAATTCAGTTTGGTTGCTGTAAAAGATTCATAGATATTGAGAACCGTCTAAATATTTCGGAAGCTCGCCATTTAGGATTGTTATATGTATAGGTCATTGAGTTATGTACCATTCAAGGACAATTATTGCCTAGGTTCATTATTCAAACTTTCACTTCGATCGCATGATTACGACACAAGAAATAAAAACTTAATTTAAAAATTTCGCACAGCCGCCATATTGAGGTTATGTAAACAATTGATTTAAATTAGATGGCAGTGCATTACAATCTGCAAAATCATTTACTGTACCACATTTCACTGCGCTCAGAGAGTTAAATCACGAGAAAAGTCTATTAAAATATTTCAAATTCGCTTGGTCGCCATGTTCGTTTTTTACTTTACAAGTTTATGAAGTATACATAGATAAACATTTACCAGTACCCTTTATCACCGTACAAAATTGCAGGGTAATATCTGTAATAGTTTCGGAGATATAGAATATCAGTGAAATATTTCGCACAGCCGCCATTTTGAGGTTATGTAAACAATTGAACTAAATTAGACTCCAGTGCATTACTATGTGTATAAACACTTGCTGTACCTAGTTTCATTACGTTTAGATGCTTAAATCGTGAGAAAATTCTATTTAAAAGTCTCAACTTCGCTTGGTCGCCATGTTCGTTTTCTACTTTACAAGTTTATGAAATATACATAGGTAAACTTGTATCAGTACCCTTTATCACCGTACTAAATTGCAGGGTGATATCTGTAATCATTTCGGAGATATAGAATGTCAGTGAAATATTTCGCACAGCCGCCATTTTGAGGTTATGTGGACAATTGAACTAAATTAGACTCCAGTGCATTACAATGTGTATAAACATTTGCTGTACCAAGTTTCATTACGTGTGGATAGTTAAATCGCGAGAAAAGTCTATTTAAAAGTCTCAACTTCGCTTGACCGCCATGTTGGTTTTGTATTCACCGGGTTTTTGAAAGTCTCATAGGTGAACTTCTAGTAGTACCCTTTATCACCGTACACAATTTCAGGGCGATATCGGTAATAGTTTCGAAGATATTGAATGCTAGTGAAATATTTCGCACAGCCGCCATTTTGCATTGGTGAGACGTAACAAAATTTGAAGGGCACGGTCGAGGTTGCCGGGAATAGTGCTATGAACATACCGAGTTTCATTGAAATCGCTCCAGCCGTTTAGATTTTATTAGGGGGGGACACACACACGAATCACACACACACACACACACACGCACACACACACGGACAAAAGGTGATCTCATAAGCCTATTTTTTCAAAATTGAAAATAGGCTAAAAATGAACAAAGAACTGATCAGCTCCTCAAAACTGAAAGAAGAATTATTAGAACGTGCATAAATAAAAAGTATCAGGTTGAGGGAGTCTGGAGGATTCTCCCAAATGAAACTGTCTATCGTGAGATTGATCCAATCACCAGCACAATGAAGAAGAAAAGAATTTCATTTTTTTTTCATATCTTACGGCTCCCAAAAAAACAGAATTGTTCGCCAACTAGTGATGATAAATCTAGGAAAGAAAACTGGAGGAAAATGGATCCAAGAAATCCAACAAGATCTGAAAGCAGTTGGACTCAAGATAACACATGCCGAGGAGAAAAATAAAATTAACACCATTCTTAAAAATCACAAATTTTCTGCAGAAATGACACATAGAAAGCCCGTGGAGATTTCAGATGAGTTGAGAAAATCCCGATCTGAAAGAATGAAAAAGTACTGGAAAGAGTGCAAGAACCAAGCAGTACTACCTTCGAAGAAGAAGTGATTGTGGAACGACTCAAGTGGTCCAATGTGACCAATCAAGATTAATAATAATAATAATAATAATAATATTAAACAAGGAAGGACACTATGTATATTTTGGCAAAAATTAACTTTTATAGATTTCTATACTACATTCTCAACTTAACCCTGCGTTACTCACACATAGTCTCACGACCCGGGCGTAAGTTGTTCTAAAAGTGCGGCGAGTCGGTATAACTTCCGTTTCCAACCCCCCAAACCCACCCCTCAGTCTGCGGTGTAACCTTGAGTTGTAACAGTGCTGTTTCCTCCAAACCCGGGTTGTCATTCCGTGCGTGAGTAAATGTGTTTGTGCTTTTCCAACATTTTAGTATAGACTGTTATGTCTCAATCCTAAACAAAATGAATCATAATGAGGAGAATAGGATTCTTCGTCTACTAAATGAAGTGTCAAGTGAACCTGATATATTTAATGTTCTTCTGGAAGAAGCAGATTCAGACTAAAAAGTGTCAGTGTGTATGTGTAAAAGTATCAGATGTTTACAGAGTTGGAGTTATGCTAACCAAACAGGTTTCTTTACATTCACGTTTTCTAAGACGTCATTTTCAAAAGCAATGTTGTTTGATGAGTTATTTCCAGTAAAACGTTTTTCAGTTATTAGTTCTTTAGTTATACGTTTTTAGTTGATAATTACACATATTATAGGCTTGTACTTACGTAAAACAGGTAATTACCACTAGCATACTTCTGTACTTCTTATGCAAATTAGAGTTTGCCAAAAATATCAAAATTTGTTCATTATAACCAAATTTTAACAATGAACAGAAAACACGGACTGTGAGTCCGTGCGTGGGCATTGGTGTAACTTTGTTAGCGCGGGTAACGCAGGGTTAACCGATGCCCACTCATTTAAACTTCTTTTATTATCACGGGTCTGCTAACCAATTGATAATGCATGATGGAACCAGCAACCGAGAAATTCGAGTAGCATCATTCAGTCAAAGAACACCTTTTATAGAAAGAATCTTTTCACATCCAGAAGTATAGTCCTAACAATAAGCAAAAGACGTTGAAGACGTAAGTGAGGAGTGTGGCTTCGTATGGTAGTGAGACCTGGACAATAGGGAAGTCAGAAGAGAAGACGTTGATGGCTTTTGAGGCTTGGTGCTGGAGAAGAATGCTTAAGATCAGTTGGATACAACATAGGACAAATGAAGAGGTATTCAGAAGAGCAGGAGAAAGTAGAATGTTTATGAAGAGTCTGGAAATATTTTGGTCGATTAATTGATTGAACGCTCAGTCGATTATCCGATGAATAACTCTTAGGTTCGTGGTCAGCGCAACACCTCACTCAGCCGTTCCTCGTGTGGCAGAGTCAAACCAGTGACTCCCTGGCGAACAGTTGAATGATCAAGTGTTTTTTATTATTTGTAGCGTATGGCTTTTAGTGCCGGGAGTGTCCGAGGACATGTTCGGCTCGCCAAAGTTTGTAGCTGCTTCTATGCAGACACCCATGGGGTTAGCTACAAGTTCTGTCGCGTGTGGAGTGTTGTCTGGGGAGGAAAGTGTGAATGTAAGGACGAGGAGTTGGAAGGTAGCTGCTGTGGCCTATAGTTAGGGACCAACCCCGGCATTTGCCTGGAAGGAAGATGGGAAACCACAGAAAACCATCTTTAAGTTTGCTGGCGGGGGGATTCGAACCTCCTCACCTCCCGGATGTGAGCGACTGCCTTCAGCCACGCCGTAACAACCACAGCTAACGCACCCGGTTGATCAAGTGCAATCTATACTAATATAAAAACATAGGTGAACTTCTAGTAGTGCTCTTTATCACCGTACAAAATTTCAGGGTAATATCGGTAATAGTTTCTGAGATATTGAATGCTGGTGAAATATTTCGCACAGCCGCCATGTTGGATTGCTGAGACGTAATAAAATTTGAAGGGCACGGCCTGGGTCGGCCGAAATAGTGCTATGACCTTACCGAGTTTCATTGAAATCGCTCCAGCCGTTTAGAAGTTATTAGGGTGAAACACACACTCACACACGCATATACGCACACACGGACAGACGGTGATCTCATAATCCTATTTTATTTTTATTTTTTTTTTTTCAAAAAATGAAAATAGGCTAAAAATGAGATGGTGTGTGTCTGTTTGTCTGTGTATTACTCAATCACGCAAGAACCACTGGTCCGATTTACATGAAATTGTACATGGAGGTAGCTGATTTAGGCTACTTTTGATTTCGATACTTTGCACTATTTAAAGATGGCGACCATTTTAGTGACGTTACTACGCCCTTTGGTTTCAAACTTTCATATTTCCATTTCAAATAAAAATAGAACGCTCAGAAATAGCAAACTTTTGATGGCATATACAATGTTTAAAATTTAAATTTCTATCCGAAAGGTCCTTATCACTTTTCGTGTATATCCAACGGTTACCGAGTAAAACCTAAATTTGTGCTATAAAACATGGTCAACGCCGAGCGGTGTAGTTGGACAAAATGTTCCATCCTTAATCTCCCTCCACGCAGCACCTCGCATATCCCCTGTTTTAACTGCCACCTTCACATTATAATTTATTTATGAACCGTAGCGAACCACGGGTACTTCAGCTAGTAGATATAATAAATGACAATATTGGGATGAATATCAATGACCGGATGAGAAGTGCACCAGAGAATGTTTATCGGGCAATATTCTAAAAGATATTGGAGATGTGATCAAAGCCTTGTGTGCTGTAAGAGCCAGCCGAGACAGTGAAGGCGGTCGAAGCTTCTTAATGGTACAGCTTCCACAATTCAATTATCTGATCAGAAAGTGAAGTCTGTGACGGTACAGTCACTCACCACGTTCACAGTCTCTCGCTCGTGTACACTCACTGAATCTCCATAATCTCACCACTTGTCACTATATAGAGATTCGCCACTCATGTCAGCAGACACTTGCTTTTCAGTTTGTCAACACGAGTGTGGGAGGGGAGTTTCAATCAATTTCCTAGCACCTGAAATAATACCTGAATTATTTATACACAAGTCGCCTCCGTGGTGTATTTCCATAATATATACATAATTTACTAATATACACCCTTAATCACACCTGTATCTAACACATTGATACCATCATCCATTGTGGGTCATAATTATTCATAATTCATCTCAATAAATTGCACTCACATTCTGGTATGTTTTAAAACCAACCAATGAAGCTAAGCAAAACGATTGTATCATAATTCAGGTAAATATTCCAATAGTGATATCGAAGAATACCTGCATTAGCTTCGCTTTTCAAATCTTTTATAAAATGTATCATGATTAACACCGTTCAACATTCCAATCTCTACACATTAGAATGTCCACTCCAAACTCTCCCATTCAGCATAAAAATATTCCATTGTACTTGTTAATAATAATACGAGTCACACCTCACGTTAGCAATCCTTCAACAATACACACTTATTATAATTCCACCACAACCTTTCAAAGATTCAATATAGACTTTCGTAACACCAGTTACATCAATAATCTTTAAATAACTTCAATAACTTCAACATAATTCGATGACAATGTAATACTATCTCTGTGACAAATACACCTTCATGATAGTTCAGCTTAATTCAACAAATATTCTGCAAATTCTCATGCCACTCAACAATTCGTAATACAATCTTACAGATATAAATTATTAAACAAATGTTTCATGATCATTTCATTGAATTTAATTAGCTATGCTTTTTAAAACTACTCTTAATCATGATTTAATAAAAATAATGTATGAACTTTTAATCAGAAATTATGTTCACTGAATTAATATTAAAATATTTAAATTTTCCGTTTTAAAATGTATCTATCATTCATTAGAATCCAATAAATCCTACACCATGGAAATCATAGCAGTATCTTGAGGCAATGAAGTATCCATTAGAATCAAATAGGATCAGAAAGAATAGAAATAACCCTAGCTCATCTGAATTCAAAAGGACTGCAACATTCTATACCATGAAGTTCACGTTAATCAGATTATTCACTGAGTTTCATTAGAATAAATTGACGGCAAATTTCCTTCAAATAAAGCAGTAGGAATTCTCAAAATCGAGAATATTCAATATCTTCCCTCAATGTCTACTATCTCTTCAATAAATGTTCATAAATGTGATTGACAACAATAATTCTTCATTACGACGATATATTAATACCGTAGATCAATGTACACCAATTTCTGAAAATATTCGTAGATGTATTTAAAATGTTCATTAAAATAGCAATTCTGTGATATATTCTTCATGTAATCGCAAATCTTCTCCCTAACGATTTTCTTCTCAACGCCAAAAACATCTTCATGCTGAATTAATAAAACGCAATAGTTCCAAAATATTAAATGCATTAAATTCCAAAATCCAAAATCGAAAACTGTAGTAGGATGCATTCGTTATTCGAACCAAAATCCCAGTTGAAGATGTAGCAAAGCATGAAAACACATCGTACTTACACCACACTCCATTTATGCTAAGAAAATATATGGTTATTTCAAGAAATCTCAATCTCTCTCTCTCTCTCTCTCTCTCTCTATTCGTTTAGTCGATTTCGACTCTCCGTGTCCCCATGTACTAGACTACGCCAATTTCTCCTGTCCTGCACTGCCTCTCGAAGATTTTCCAAGCTGGAATTTAGTGCTTCTGTGATGCCATCCATCCATCTCATTCTTTGCCTCCCTCTTCTTCTTGAGCCTTCTATCTTCCCCAGCATTAAGGTCTTCTCTAATGAATTATGTCTTCTCATGATGTGTCCAAAGTAGCCCAGTTTTTGTTTCAGGATTAAGCCCTCCAAGGAACAAGCTGGTTTAATTTGCTGTAAAACTGACTTATTGGTTCTCTTCGCAGTCCATGGAACTCTAAGAACTCTTCTCCAACACCATAATTCGAAGGAATCTATTCTACGGCGTTCAGCTTTTCTTATGGTCCAGGTCTCACATCCGTACATCACAACTGGAAAAACCATAGCCCTTATTATACGGATCTTTGTTGTTAAGGTTAGGTCTCTACTCCTTAAGATATTGTCCAGATTTGAAAATGCATGTCTACCAAGTAGCAATCGTCTTTTGATCTCATGACTGCAGTCACCATCGACAGAAATCTGTGAGCCAAGATAGTTAAAAACAGAGACTATCTCCATTTTTTCTCCTCCTACTTGCAATGAATTGACAGTTGTAGTTGTCATAATTTTTGTTTTCTTGACATTCAACATTAGTCCAGCCTTTGAACTTTCTTCTTTCACTTTCAGTAAGAGATTTTTTAAATCTTCTTCAGTTTCAGCCATCAGGATTGTATCATTTGCATATCTCAGGTTGTTTATATTTAACCCAGCTATTTTGATTCCTGTTTCTTCTTCATCTAACCCCACATTCCTCATAATGTGTTCTGCATACAGATTGAAAAGGTAAGGTGACAATATACAGCCTTGCCGTACTCCTTTTTGAATCTTAACCCATTTAGTTGTTCCATATATGGTTCTCACTGTAGCTTCTTGATCAGAGTATAAGTTCCGGATGAGGTTATTGATATGTTCTGGTACTCCCATGTATTTTAGTACTTTCCATAACTCATTATGATCAACACAGTCAAAAGCTTTAGCATAATCAATAAAACAAAAATATACATCTTTCTGGAATTCTCTTGCCTTCTCCATTATCCATCGTACGTTAGCGATTTGATCTCTGGTCCCTCTTCCTTTACGAAATCCAGCTTGTTCTTCAGGTAACTCTCGGTCTACATACTGGCGTAGTCTATTTTGTAGGATTTTAAGCATGACTTTGCTAGCATGTGAGATAAGTGCTATTGTTCGGTGATTCGTGCATTCTTTAGAATTTCCCTTCTTAGGAATTGGGATGAATACTGAACTTTTCCAGTCTTTTAGCCATTGTTGGGTTTTCCATATTTGCTGACATATGGAATGTAAAATTTTCACTGCACTATCTCCAACTTCTTTGAACATTTCTATTGGAATTCCATCATGTCCACTAGCTTTGTTTTTAGCAATATTCTCTAGGGCCCATTTGACTTCAGTTTCCAAAATATCTGGTTCTGGTTCGAAGGGCACATGAACTTCATTATCCATAATACATGGTTCTTTCTTATACAGATCTTCTACATATTCCATCCATATTTCCTTAATGTCCTCTGCTTCTGTTAGATCTTTGCCATATTTATCTTTTACCATCCCAAATTTTGCCTGAAAATTTCCTTTGATATCCCTAATTTTCTTGTAAAGTTCCCTCGTCTTTCCCATTATGTTATTTTCCTCAACTTCCTTACATTGATTAGTTATAAAAATATTCTTATCTCTTCTAGCTAATCTTCTAAACTCTGCATTAAACTCAAACATTGCTGATCTGTCCCCTTTAATTTTTGCATTCCTTCGTTCTTCTGCAATTCGGAGTGCCTCACCCGATAACCATTTGGCCTTCTTCTTATTCTTTTCCTTGGGAATGTATTTTTCTGCTTCCTGCTTAACAGCAGCAGATACTTCTGCCCACAACTCTTCAGGGGTTTTGTCTCCAATCTGCAATGTATTAAATCTGTTTCTGACTTCTACTGTATAATCACAAGGAATTCTTCCCAGGTCAAATCTGTACGATGAGGCAGTTCTAGCCGTTTTCCTCAACTTCTACTACTACATAATGAAATGGTCGTCCCACTACCTTGTGATGAATCTGGTCGATATATGCATCAGCCTCCTCTCCATACGATACTGTGGTTCAGCATGCCCATTTACACGTCCTGGTCTCGAATTGGAATAGCCATCTCCTGCTACTCGTTCCCTCCTGGATTGTAGACAGCATCTATCATCTAACGGGCTTCTCGTACATCTAGTTTGTTGACACCATCTCTCTTGGTTGTTGACTGTCATCTCGTAATAGCATGTCATTTCTGAAGTATTGCTGTGGTTTAACCATACTTCCTCTATGATTTTGAGTGAATTGATTCTCCTGCTTATAGGCGTCGCTGGTTACTCATGATAATTCTCTAGTCACTGGTTGCTCATGATGATTCTCACTCAACTTTGCATGTTAGTTCCACTTTCCATTTAGCCAGACATGACTGTAGATTCTGTTAATAGTATAAATATTCCTCCTGACTTCATAATTGATAACATCGTAGATAGTTGTGGTTAAAAGTCAGTATTGAAATGCTTTTCCATTTGAAGAATAATGTCCTTAAAATTCCAATGTAGTCGCTGATATCATTAACGTTTTCACAATTGCATGTTATAATACATTTCCACTGTAGCACAAAATTATAAAGTTCTGCAACTTGTAACATTCACGTTACTTCAATATTGGAAACAGTTTATAGACACGAAGTGTCTCGCTCTAAGACGACAGAACACCTAATATCACTGTGAAGTATCTGGCTCTCGAACTCATGAACATCTCATGGTTTGCGAAGTGTTTGGTTTGTAAACGTAAGAATATCTCATCGCTCTGCTGTGGGAACACGCTTCAGCTAGACTCTCCTAACCCCCTCTCTGCCGTGAATATATCGATGTATCTCGCTGTAAAGCGTACAATTACTTCTTGCGTCAACTACAGTATCATAACTGAAGAAAATCCAACTGTAATAACATCGGATATATACGTATTAATTTCACGTACACAGTAATCTATAGAGTCAGCCCTGCATTCCACACAATGTATAAACACGTCGCGTCAATCGTGAATCTCGATATTAAAACTAGTCTGTCGAGAGTTATGTAACCTTGATTCAACTGTCTGTCTGCGGTGAGTAACCTTGTCCTTGAAACAAACAGGGTTTTGGAACAAATGCAAGTCGCTCACCTTTCCTGAAGCAGCAGCTCGTCGTGACGTAAGAAATATCTCGTAAAAATACAATCATCCCGTCTCCTTGCGTATCGTCAATAAATCCACTATAATTTCAACTGCAAAATACTGGTACAGTACCTACCGTCGGGCCACGGCCGCCTCCTTCCCTCTTCCTTCTCTATCCCTCCCATCCCGACCCATCCCTCACGAGGCCCCCTGTTCGCTTTGCAGGTGAGGCCGCCTGGGCGAGGCGCTAGTACCGCCTCCCCAGTTGTTTCCCCCAACATGATGTCAAGCTCCAGGACACGGCCTGTAGAGGCGGTAAAGGTGGGATCCCTCACTGAGTCCGTGGGAAAAGCCAACCTGGAGGGTAAACTGAATACAAAAAACAAGTATATCCCTGAAGAACTATACAGCCTATTTTCATATATCCTACTCATGATAATTGTATCTATCAACATACAAAATTTCAGTTTGATTGTTGTGATAGAATCGTAGATATTGAGAACCATCTAAATATTTCAGATGGTCGCCAGGTTGGATTTTTATTTATGTACTGTTACATTAAGATTATTGTGTACGTGTGGTATTCAAACTTCAATCGCGTGATAAGAACACAAGAAGTAAAAAAGAGATTTTAAAATTGCACACAGCTGCCATCTTGTGGTTATGAAAACAATTGAAATAAATTAGATGCCAGTGGATTTACATTTGTATAAGCATTTAACGTGCAAAGTTTCACTGCACTCGGATGGCTAAATCGCGAGAAACGTCCACTTAAATATGTATACTTCGCGTCGCCGCCAAGTTGGATTTGTGCTCACCAGGTTACTGAAAGTCATATAGATGAACTTATGTTCATAGCCTCTATGAACATAAGAAATATCACTTCGATTGCTGTAAAAGATTCGTAGATATTGAGAACCGTGAAAATATTTCGGATGCTCGCCATTTTGGATTGTTATATGTTTAGACCATAGAGTTATGTATCATTAAAGGAAAGTTATTGCGTAGGTTCATTATTCAAACTTTCACTTTGATCGCTTGATTACGACACAAGAAATAAAATCTTAATTATTAAATTTCGCACAGCCACCATCTTGAGGTAATGTAAAGAATTGAACTACATTAGATACCAGTGCATTACAATATGTATAATCATTTACTGTACCACATTTTAATGTGCTCAGATGGTTAAATCACGAGAAGAGTCTCTTAAATTGTTTCAACTTCGCTTGGCCGCCATGTTCGTTTTGTACTTTGCAGATTTTTAAAAGTTACGTAGATAAACTTGTACCAGTGGCCTTTATCACCGTACAAAATTTCAGGGTGATATCATAAATAGTTTCGGAGATGTAGAATGCCAGTGAAATATTTCGCACAGCCGCCATTTTGAGGTTATCTAAACAATTTAAGTCAATTAGACGCCAGTGCATTACAATGTGTATAAACATTTGACGTACCAAGTTTCATTACGTTTGGATAGTTAAATCGCGAGAAAAGTCTATTTAAAAGTCGCAACTTCGCTTGGCCGCCATGTTAGTTTTGTAGTTACCAGGTTTTTCAAAGTCTTATAGATGAACTTCCATTAGTTCCCTTTATCACCGTACAAAATGTCAGGGTGATATCGGTAATAGTTTCGGAGATACTGAATGCTGGTGAAATATTTTGCACAGCCGCCATGTTGGATTGGTGAGAGACAGTAAAATTTGAAGGGCACGGTCGGGGTCGGCGAGAACGGTACTATGATCTTACCGAGTTTCATTGAAATCGCTCCAGCCGTTTAGAATTTATAAGGGGGGGGGGGTTCACACACACACACGCACACACAGACAGACACACGGACAAAAAGTGATCTCATAAGCCTACTTTTTTTCGTAAAATGAAAATAGGCTAAAGAAGAAAAAATATATTATACACGCACTAAAACACTTCTCACACAAATTGGGGGCTAAATTGTATGATTAGTATCGTTTGTCAAGCGACCATCGTCAGATATACTCACTGAGGCTCTGTGGATATGTAGCGTATATAACGCTTATGTACAACAGTATTTACAATTATTATGGGACAGAGGTTTTTAATTGTCCACTTCTTCGTGTAGTGGCTAGCATCCTTGGGTGTCGCTCCAGAGGTCCAGGTTTACCAAGAAAATTAAATCTGGGGACACTGAGCCTTGTGAGGGGAAACTGAGAGGATGGCTCGATTCCCATCTCAGCCGTCTTGCAAGTGGTTTTCCGTGGATTCCATCTGCTACTCCGGGGAAATGCCAGGATAATTCCTAACCTAAGGTCACTGCTGCCTCCTTCCCAATCCTCAAAACACACACTAATCCAGCCATACAATAACACAGGTTATCAGATAATTTCCACACACAATCAAGTATATGGGGCTAAGTGACCACGATCTCGCACAGTCAACAACAAATCAAATGTTGAAATGCATTAAACAGGAATCAAACTTCGCCTTGGTGGGAGGCAAGCAGCTTGACTGTTGAGCCATCACGCCCACTTGACGGAAGATGAGGGCAATGTAAACAGTAATACGCCTCGACCGAGCCTTATCCTCAAAGGGACATGGGTGATGGTACTCATTGCCGACCTTCTCGCCAGTCTGGTGTGTACACAGCTCTTGAAGTGTTCCATAACAAACTTCACCGCAAGTTCCGGGCACAGAGTGTTGTAACTTGTCCAAGTAGCTGTCTAGTTAACGCACACCCCTCAAACTGTCAGAGCGCGCGGTTCTACGAGGAGATTCTAAGGGAAGATGACCTCGCTGTTACGCCCCTTAAGGGGGCTCATACACCGTCAGAGGGAATACAGTTACGAGTCATATCATAGCTTCACTAATATGTAACATAGAGTTATGGAACCTGACATACTGTATGTAGCCTATAGTAAATACAGGGTGCGGCAGAAATAACTGACGAATTTCAAACGTAAATAACACCTCAACGCAACACGATATTCACAAATTTATTGCGCAGCATAAAAGAGCAGTGCTTGCCATTTTTGTTACATAGATTGGAGCGGCAGATCTAACACCTGTATTGGCCACAGCGCTTAAGCAGGTGTTATTGTCGATGTGCGAGCGGCCTGGGAGAACACGTGCATCGCCTTGTCAGGGCTAGTCAGTCGCTAGCATGGCGTGGAGTGGTGAGCATTGAGGTTTCGTGATTGAAACGTTTACTTCAAAAATGCCGACTCTGTTACCACAACACAGAGTTTCTTTCGTAGACACTTTAGGTTACATAGACATGCGAAAGGTCCAAGCAGGAATACCATTCTGGTATGGGTGAATAATTTGAGAGGAACTGGTTCACGAAACCGCCTGGTAGGCCTCGTAGCGTTAGAACACCAGAGAATATCCGTGCAGTGAGTCATTCCTTTACGCAATCTCCTCAGAGAGATGTTTCCAGAACGTTTAATCTCCTTACGGGGTGACGTTCCATGGCCAGCCCGTTCCCCTGATCTCTGGGGATACCTGAAGGCTCGCGTCTTCCAACGTACGCCGCGAACACTACATGACCTGAAAGTTGCTGTCCGTGAAGAAATCGAGGCAATACCACTAGATGTGACTAGGAGGGTCATGCAGAACTTCAGGGAGAGGCTTCAGAATTGCATCGAAAGGGGCGGTCGACATTTGTATGACATTATTTCCAAAACTAGTGTGTATATGATGCAAAAGGCAAACATTGGTCTTTTAAACTGTGCAATAAATTTGAGAATATCGTGTTGCGTTGCTGTGTTATTCACGTTTGAAATTCGTCAGTTATTTCTGCCGCACCCTGTATATAGAGCTTTCATGTAATTTACAGAGAGAAACAGTATATAAAGTATTTGGTGATTTATTGAAAGGATCATATTCGTAATTTATTAAACTCAGTGAATCACAATAAAACAGGATTAAACAAGAAATACCAGTCTGAATGGAATGCATTTTTTTCATATAAAGTAAACACATAAATACCGAGGATGAACCTTATTCGTGAAATTATCTTCAAAAGTAATTGAGATATAGTATACTTAGAAAATTAAACAAAAGCTGTTCATTTTTTGAAAGACAAATTTTATATTAAAAAAACTATTTACGATATAACATTTATGGTGGTTCTCTTCAGTATTTATGCGTATTTTCAAGTATTTCCTACTTTTGCTACCAAATTCAACCGTCAACGACAACTAGTTGTTAATTGGTTACTAGATGCCACCGCAGTCGGCTCCTGGTTACGAACGTTGGAACTTAAGAGCGTTAGTCAAATCTAACCTATAATTTAGCTTCACATAGGTTTAATTAGTGGAAGGTTCTTTTACATGTCATTAATCTATGACATGGACCCGCTGGCTTTACTTTCCCTGGGATTTTTAACGCTCTTAAAAATCCGACGACTTCGGCCGGGTTTGAACCCGCAACCTTGGGCATATAAGCTCGGCATGCTACCCACTACGCCACTGAAGTCACCTAAATTCACTTAAACTCGATAACAATAAACATCTCTCCAAGGGAGTGGACATAGCTCTTAAGTTATTACGTCGATATCAATTTCAACATTGCAATAAAAAGAATAATAAGATTTAAAGTCAAATCTCCGGGTACTCTTAGTCTGTGGTTTGATATCAGGCGATATACATAAGTAGTGCACGCCGAGGGACTAAGCATCACGTGGTTAGAGAACATTGAGCGGGAACATCACTGCACAGAGTTACCACCTTGGCGAGTCGTATCTCAGCTTCTCATAAGCCAAAGCTTGAAGGTTGAACTTGACCGTCTGGTCCCGGCAAATGGATCGTAACTCTAACCTCGACTGATCACGTCGCGAGCCAAGACGATGTGTTACTTCATTTTATTACGTCTTAGAATCGAGGTCAGTGTGTGTGAGGAGATCAATAGGAATCTGGAGCCTCCCACGCGTCCGATGAGAGTCAGCGAGCTAATCGTAGCGCGTGCACACTTGGGGGGACAATGTTGTGAACAGGACACCAACTCAAGACCTTTAGTGCGTCCACACTAGACAGGGCAATGTTGCGAACAGGACACCAACTCAAGACCTTTAGCGCGTCCACACTAGACAGGGCAATTTTGCGAACAGGACACCAACTCAAGACCTTTAGCGCGTCCTCACTCGGCAGGGCAATGTTGTGATCAGGACACCAACTCATGACCTTTAGCGCGTCCACACTAGACAGGGCAATGTTGCGAACAGGACACCAACTCAAGACCTTTAGCGCATCCTCACTAGACAGGGCAATGTTGTGATCAGGACACCTACTCAAGACCTCACAGTGCATGAGACACCTCAGTGTTGTCCAACCCAAAGGATACGGAAACGATACGCGAGGTTTCTTTACAAAATAATCGACAGTACTGTAGTATCTTCTCCCGGAGGGCCGTACAATGGAATGTAAAATTTGCCGATCATCGCTTTACTCTTTGTACATTTTCACAGTGTTCACAGTTTCATTCGGTTACTTTTTACTTGCAAAATAGCGATGAATAATAATAATAGCAAATCATAGACGCACGCCCATGTGTCCCATGGAGTTGGTACAACGCTCTCACACGTCTGGGCTCTCGCACTGTCATAATAAGTTATTCATACAACATGTTCCGCTAAAGGATTTTTATATTAGAAATACATTTCACTACAATAATTTAGCAACTCCAAAAGTGGAACCATGTGGTTGACAACACTTCATCCAGAGGGTTGTCTGTTCATTTATTTGCGCTTTAAGGCAGTGGCGAAGTGAAGTGGTGCAATTTATAGATTTTATGAGTTGTCGATGAAATTAATCTTAATCCGGCGTGGATCACATAGACACTCACTTCCAACCACTGGAATACGGAATGAGTGCTTATCTGAAAATAACCAGTGAAGGACGAAGCAAAGAGGATATGAAAAGTAGGTTAGCTCAGCCAAGGAAAGCATTTCTACAGAAAAGGAATCTGTTGACATCGAATATAGATTTAGGTATTAGGAAGTCATTTTTGAAAGCCTTTGTCTGGAGCGTGGCGCTCTTTGGAAGTGAAACTTGGACTATTGGTGCAGCAGAAAAGAGGAGAATTGACGCGTTTGAAATGTGGTAATACAGGAGAATGATGAAGATCAGATGGTTAGATAGGGTTACAAACGAAGAGGTATTACGACTAGAGGGAGAGGAAAGATCTTTCTGGCGACTGCTAATGAAGAGAAGAGATAGATTGGTAGGACACATATTAAGACACCCAGGAATAGCAAGCTTAATTATAGAAGGAAAGGTCGAGGACAAGAACTGTAGGGGTAGACCAAGGTTAGAGTATAATAAACAGATTGCCTCGGATGTAGGGTGTGGTAGCTATGTAGAGATGAAACGATTAGCTCAGGACAGGGATGCATGGAGGGCTGCATCAAACCAGTCAAAACACTGAAGACTCAAACAACAAACAGCTTATCTGAATCCTCGTTGTTGCGAGAACGTCTGTTCACTTGTTATTCACCTATATAGTCCGTGAATTCACGAATTACAAACCATTTCGCAATAATTGTAGGTTGTCTAGATTTTAGCCTGTTGTTACCATCATGTTTAATAAGTTACTATCGTTATTGATGGGGGATTATTGCCTGAATTTACACCTCAGAGCACGGAACATCTCCAACACAAGGAGCAAGCTTCATTGCCCTGACTACGTCAGCTGAGAGCTCGTAAAATGAATCTAAAATAAGATTTGGAAGTGCGCAATATACAAAATATTGTTAACTCTTGCCAAACCAATTGTTCTCATAATAAACACCGCTAGCAGATCGGTTCATGGAATATCGCTCCGTCCATTAAGCTCAATAGATTTGAATCTGGTAATGATGATGATGATAATTGTTGTTTTAAGGGACCTAACATCAGGGTTATCGGCCCCTGTTGGTTTGGTGACAGTGAAATGAAACTAACCCTGAAGCTTACCCACCAGAAGAGGAAATGGAAAACATAAGAGGTTCCAACCGTTAGTGATACAGCTGAATACAATTCAAATCTCGGGGTTCATATTGTGAAACCAAGTGGGACACTCGACTCTCCAAGCCATTTTGAAAACCGGACATCGTAAGGTGCCAACTATCCTATTGTTCCTAGTCCCGTGTCAAGCCAACTCCATATAGGCCATGTAGCCCCGTGTACTTTGGGTGTGTGTAGAATCTGTCTGATAACCAGTGTTAATTGTGATGACTATATTAGAGTGTGTTATATGTTTTTTAATTTAAGTACAGACTACAACTTAGAATTTTTTAAATAGTTCGTACTTTTGCCACCAAGCACCAGCGTCAACGAGTACTAGGCCAAGTTCAGAACTTACCTACTAGACGTCGCCGCAGTCGGCTCTTGGCAACGAACGTAGAAACCTAACAGCGTTGTTTACATTCATAACCTATCCAATTTAGCTTCACACAGGTGTAATTAGTGGAAAGTTCTTTAACATGCCATAAATCTATGACATGGGACCACCGGCTTTACTTCCCCTCCGAAGGAAGGCATACTGAGGGAGTTTTAACGCTCTTAAAAAGTCCGACGGCTTCGAACCCGTTATCTTGAGCATAGAAGCCGGCCGCCTTTGCTCCCAGGAATTACCTTGGTACTCATTTCTGGTGAAGGCTGAGTGAATCCCAGGGCTATTTACGTTTCCGAAAGTGGTAGTTTTGTTTCTAAAATCCACTACCTAGGTGGGGATCGAACTCGCTCCCTTTCAGTTAGAAGCTCAGTGCCTCTACCGACTGCAGTCCCCATTCTCGTGTCAAGTGTACACAGTTAAAACATTATTTTACATTGTCAGTTGTTTCTATGAGGCCCGAGGTAGGCTAGGTCATCTTCCTCAGTACTACACTGTCTCCGTATGCCTCAGCACGGTCCAATTTCTCGCAGCCGCAATCCCTCCGTAAGTTTATCACATATCTTTTTATATATTTTTACTTATTCTTTGTCAGTCTTTCACATTTTTCGGTTTAATACCTACCATAGTTCACACTGGGATTTTCTTTTCCAGTTATGAATGGTCACTTCTGGCTGGTTTTCGGGGGCTATTATCGGAAGCAGGACATTGGAAACCAAAACAGTGCACCAAGCCATTTCTAAGGCTTTTAACGAACTTTTATTATGACAATGTTTTAACAAACTTTCTAATGTGTTATTTCAATCATCCATGTGTTATTTTTAATAAGTACTTTTATGGACTGGTAATGCTAGTGCTACCAAAACCGTAGGCTGATGAAGGTGCCAATGCTATAAGACACCGAAACATGTACCAACATACGTAAAGACAAGTGATTATGCCACGATAAAATCTTTCATAAAACAAGTATTGACTCGGCGGAACCATAAAAAAGTGACAGTCAGTCTTTGTATCATTTTAAATGCTTCAAATGCTGAAAAATGCTAGAAAGGCTGGAGGCTAGCCAAAAACTCTTGACATGTTAGAAAATTATCTGCATAATACTTATCTTGCTTTATAATACTTGACCTTGTTTAAAATTACTCGCGAACGGCAAGTGCAAACCAAGGTCAAGCGCGCGGGGACTTGCCCCTTCCATCCAGTCTATAAACACTTATAGTGGGCGATGTATTAACCATAGAGATATGCTCTCGCGGACTTTTATGTAGAACTTTTCATGCTGACCAATTCTTACGCTGATAGCATATTGATATTTTTAACGGTTTGCCCAGCGTAAGCTTAAGAAGCGCACGGACGCCAAGTTTGTTTTCGACTTTTTCACTGAAATCGTTACTACTTGGCTTCCTTTGATCATACATAAATTATTTTCTACAGAATCTTTCCTCGAGATATCCTTTACAGAATGGTGAAAACCGCATCAAAATCCATCCAGTGGTTCTCGAGATTACCCGTGACATCCAAGAATCGGGGATTTTTGTCTTATACTAACGAAGTAGAGATTGTCGGGGAACACATGCACCAAGCGGTAGTATGACGTCACACACCTCAGAGCATCTGGGTGCATTTCGTCCCGTCACCGTAACGTAACGCCAGACCCCAGCGTAACGACGAAGTCGACAAGATCATTTAAAATGATATAACAGCCCTCGTATACTTTTTAGTCGGTCAACAGGATTGTATCCAATTGTAATGGATAACCAGTTGAGCGTAGCCAGTGATGTTAGCTACTGCTCGAGAACAATCAGCTGAGCCCACCATCTACTCCAACCTGACCATTTAATAACAATCACAGGAGATCAGCAGCAAAACTTCAAGGTCAATCGCCACTAAAATAATATCTTAACAGAAATATCACATCACAAACATATGTTGGTCATGTGATCCGAATGGCGGAGGAGGAAGTTAAAGAGCGTGCGAAAAGCAGAGGCAGAGCTAGTAGATGATCATCAGATTCAGTGTCTAGCGACTTCAAGCCGAGAGGTGTACAGGTAGTGCTAACTGCTAATAGGGGATAATGGAACCCACTCGTTTGCACACAAAGGTTTCCGGAGAACAGTGAACGTTGAAAGGTAAAACAGCGAATGAATGACTAATATGGGGCTATTTAATTGCTGAAAGTCAATTGAATCTAAAACGACATATTGACAGACTTGAGCTGGACACTTCGTGAATGTTTCTGTCTACACAGCAATGAAACTCGATTCAAAATATATATATATACACACCGCGGACAGCCCAACAAGGACCACGCAAATATCACTTCCTTATAGTTCTAGTTTCCTTCTTTCTCTTCCAGAAGTCTGTCATCCTGGTCGACTGTGCAGCTCTTCTTTCAGCAGTCCATTCTCCTCTGTTGAGATTCTTCTTCTCCCCGACAAGAATTTTGAGGCCAACATTTATTTTTTTTCTGTGCTCCATTCGATTTAGACAATATTCTTCAGTAATTTTGAATTTTTGAAGTTCTTCTTTCATTTGTTTTACATAGCCTCCTTGCCCTTTATAGTTCCAGATTTTATCAAAAATTTGTTTGTTTAACCTTGAGCAATCCATCCGGACCATATGTCCGTAAAACTGAAGTCACCGTTTTCTGATCATCACTTCAAGGTTGTCGTTGTTGTTTGAGTCTTCAGTCTTTTGACTGGTTTGATGCAGCTCTCCATGCCTCCCTGTCCTGAGCTAATCGTTTCATCTCTACATAGCTCCGACACCCTACATCGGAGGCAATCTGTTTAACATATTCTAACCTTGGTCTACCCCTACAGTTTTTGTCCTCGACCCTTCCTTCCATAACTAAGCTTGCTATTCCTGGGTGTCTTAGTATGTGTCCTACCAACCTATCTCTTCTCTTCATTAGCAGTCGCCAGAAACATCTCTCCTCTCCCACTCGTCTTAATACCTCTTTGTTTGTAACCCTATCTACCCATCTGATCTTCATCATTCTCCTGTAACACCACATTTCAAATGCTTCAATTCTCCTCTTTTCTGCTGCACCAATAGTCCAAGTTTCACTTCCATAGAGCGCCACGCTCCAGACAAAGGCTTTCAAAAATGACTTTCTAATACCTAAATCTATATTCGATGTCAGCAGATTCCTTTTTTGTAGAAATGCTTTCTTTGCCTGAGCCAACCTACTTTTAATATCCTCTTTGCTTCGTCCATCACTGGTTATTCTGCTTCCTAAGTAACAGAAGTCTCCTACTTCCTTCAGCTTTTCACCAGCCAATTTGATCTCCATAGAGGTTTCTGATTTATTTCGGCTGCATTCCAGTATTTTTGTTTTACATTTATTAATTTTCATCATGAATTCTTTCTGTAAGACGGAGTCCATACCATTCAAAAACTCATTCAAATCCTCAGGCTTGTCGGCCAAGATGACTATGTCATCAGCAAATCTCAGAGTTGAAATTATTTCTCCTTGAATCTTCACCCCCACTTTAATTTTTTCCCTAATTTCCTTCATTGCTTGTTCAATGTAAAGATTGAAAAGTATGGGTGATAAGTTGCAGCCTTGCCTTACACCTTTCTGAATACCAGCTTCTCTCTCATGTCCTTCAACTCTAATAACTGCTGTCTGGTTTCTGTACAGATTGTATATCACCCTCCTATCCCTGTACTTTATTCCAATTGATTTCAAAATGTCAAACAATTTAGTCCAATCAACGTTATCAAAAGCCTTTTCTAAGTCTACAAAAGCCATGAAAGTTCTCTTATCTTTCCTTATTCTACCTTCTAAAATCAGCCTAAGACTTAGTACAGCTTCCCTTGTTCCTACATTTCTCCTGAAACCAAACTGGTCTTCACCCAACTCCGTTTCTATCTGGCTTTCAATCCTCTTGTAAATTATTCTAGACAGGATCTTTGAAGCATGAGTAATCAAGCTGATTGTACGGTAATCTTCACATCTGTCAGCTCCCACTTTCTTTGGTATAGGGATGATTACATTCTTCTTGAAATCAGGGGGTACCTCACCTGTCTCATAAATCCTACACACCAAGTGAAATAACCTGATCAGACCTTCATCTCCTATGCAGCGTAGCAACTCAATCGGTATATCATCTATGCCTGGTGCTTTGTTCCTGCTTAAGTCTTCCAAAGCTCTATCAAATTCTGATCTCAATATTAAATCTCCTTTCGCATCCTCATCAATTTCCTCCTCCCTTTCCATTACATGATTCTCAATCTCCTTTCCCTTATACAAACACTCTATGTAAGCTTTCCATCTCTCAACCTTTTCATCCCTATCTGTTAGAGGCTTTCCATTTGTGTCCTTAATATTACAGCACTTAGTCTTCTTTTCCCCAAAAGTATTCTTAATCCTTCGATAAGCTGTGTCTACTTTTCCTAATTTCAGACAATTTTCTATACCTGCACATTTCTCTTTCAACCATTCTTCTTTCGCTTCCTTGCACTTCTTGTTAACCTCATTTCTCAGACGTCTGTATTCTGCTTTCCCCTTTTCATCTCTTAGATTCTTGTGTTTCCGCCTTTCATCCATCAATTCTAGTATATCCTGAGTGATCCACGGTTTTCTACCTATTCTTTCTTTCCTACCAATGTTTTCTTCTGCGGATTTTGTTATTTCATTCTTCAAAAGTGCCCATTCGTCTGCAATTGAAGTTTGTTTAGGGTTTTTCATTAGTCCTTCCTTTATACTCTTCTTGAATCTTTCGTTTACATCCTTCTCTTTCAGTCTGTCTATTGCCCACCTTTTTGGCTTTTGACTTTTCTTCAGTTTCTTCAACTTTAATCTGCATTTCATTACAACCAGATTGTGATCAGAGTTTATGTCAGCACCAGGATATGTTTTACAATCCAAAATCTGGTTTCGAAACCTCTGCTTGACCATAATGAAGTCGATTTGGTAACGCCCTGTATCTCCTGGTCTCATCCATGTGTATATTCTTCTATTGTGGTTATTGAATAAGGTGTTAGCTATGACCAATTCATGCTCGGTGCAGAATTCTACCAGCCTGCTTCCTCGATCATTCCTTTCACCTAATCCGAAATCTCCTACTATCTTCCCTTCTCTCCCTTTTCCTACCACAGCATTCCAATCTCCCATTACTATAACATTTTCATCACCCTTGATATACCTCAGAATTTCGTCTATTTCTTCGTAGACCTTTTCAACATCCTCATCATCAGCCTGACTGGTAGGCATATACACTTGTACCACTGTAGTGCAGGTAGGTTTTGTATTGATTTTTGCTACAATAATCCGTTCACTATATTGCTCATAATATTCCACCCGCTGTCCAAGTTTCCTACTCAATATGAGGCCAACCCCTGCTTGGCCATTGTTTGATTTAGTGCTAATGACCCTATAGTCTCCTGACCAAAAGTCCTGTTCTTGCTGCCAGCGCATTTCACTAATCCCAACCAAATCCAACCTCAACCTATCCATTTCCCTTTCTAAGTTTTCTAACCTTCCACTTCCTAGCAGACTTCTAACATTCCACGCTCCGATCCGTAGAATGTCAGATTTCCTCTTTGTCACTTCTGTGATGTTAACCCCCTCTCGAGTAGTCCCCACCCGGAGATCCGAACGGGGGACTAGTTTACCTCCGGATTGAAATTTTACAAGGGAGGAGGCCATCATCACATGTAATTATGCATAGAGAGGTGCATATCCTCGGGAATAGCATACGGCTGTAGTTTCCCGTTGCTTTCAGCCGTGCAGCAGGACGCAGTGTAGCCATTATTGGCTTATATTATCAATATCTTAACCGTCTATAAGACTAGTAAAGAATTGATTTATTCTGAAAGGCTGCTACTCCCTTTCAGAATAAGTAAAGAGCAATTCTACTAACAAAAATACTAACCTTCTACCGTACTAACAATTAAATACAAAAACTCTACTAACAAAAACATAAGTTCCACCAACAACAAATACTACCACTAAAACATTCTGTCATCAGGCACACTCACATGCACCCTCACACAACACAGTCTACTGAAACAATGAACTATAACTAATAAACAATGCAAGTGCTACCAGACACACTCACACACCACAGCATAATAGAACAATGACATATATCTAATAGACAAACTAACTACCTACTTACAACTAAAACTAACTACATACTTACTGTACTTTTATTTGAATTGACAATATTTACAAAATGCAATTTAGATAGAAAATACTTACAAAATGTAAAATATGAAATGCGTTTTCTTTCCGGATTGTCTCTGGCCCTCACATTCCTATACTAAAGTTTGATTGGCCCTCGGGTAACAAAAGGTTGGACCTCCCTGGTCTAGACCAATAATTGTTAATTCATTAGGCCATACAAACACCCCTGGATTTTATCACGCACAGTGGGGGTAGACACGCATCAATAATTTTCATCCAAACCCATGGTTTGTGCCTAGACCAATAACTTTTAGGCAGCGAGGCGCTGGTTTTTCCCGATTAGTTCGAAACATGAAATTCTTGCGATCAGCGTTCATTACAGTGGTAAATACTGTTCTACATACTAAACAAACCTAACCTGGGGCTTATGCCCAGACCTCCTTGCTTGTAGTGCAATCGGTAATTTTCATCCAGACAGTCGTCTAACCAAGTAGCGACCAATGGTTTAGTCCAGTCAGTCGTCTAACCAAGAAGAGCTCGTTTATTTCTTTTTCTCACATAATTACAACATTACATGTGTCGTCTAATGTAGGCCTATTTAGTATCGGATATGTTGGTAACTAATGACGTCAATGATCGCTCACTGCGGCAGTTTCACATACCAAATATGCTGTCGAACATGGCTGCGGTTGTTAACTATACAATAAATAAAAACACATGTTTAAGTGATTTAGCACATATATCCGGTGCAGAAGTGATCAAGGTTAGTAGTTACAATTGGTAATGTCGTCCCCTCCCCCTCCCGCCAAAAGATGAAATAAGGTATGAAAATGATATATTATCAAAGTGAAAGCGAAAAGAAAGAAGAGTGATACATGGTACAGAATTAATCTGAAATTTCACTACAGTATATGTCGTTTTATAAAAGGGCATAGTGGGTTGGTTACAGACAGCGAAGGAGAAAACATCTATTAGGACATCACTTCCATAATTATTATTCATCATTACACAAGGAAAGCAGACCCGACCAGCAGTTGGAAACTGCTCAAGATGATGATGATTACACAAGGTAATTAGGCTAATTTAAGTATTCTACTTGGTTCATCACTCCTGAAGTGTTACCTCTATTACGTATGTCGTTTCGCCTTGAACATTTTTGGTTGAAGGCGGGCTATTATTTTATTTTAGAATATTCACTGAAAATTTGATGTAATCAGCGTAACGGCAGCCTTCGTAAAGAGGTTTACGCAGGCCAGCGCGTATCCCATTTTTGAACAGCTGACTGCGGTTGACTGTAGCGTTGGGGGTCTGCACCACTAGCGCTGGCCAACAGCGGGGCGCACTTGAACTCGGTCAGTGATAACACTATGTATTGTATTCGTCATGATAATGCTATTATTATGATCATGTAGAAATGAGTGGAAGTGTAGAGTGTAGTGTAGAGTGCGACAACGCTGCCTCAGTTCAATTCCCTCTCATATAATCCTCTCTCGCAATTTAAATATCTCAGCTCTCCACAGAAAATTGTTTTGTGTTGGTATCTTATAATTATAATTTTCAAGATATTACTCCGTCGATAAAGCTTGCCTTTCAACGCCTGTACTTAACTCGTCAATTTCTCAGTGAATTCATTGAATTTTCTACAAGTGGCTTTTAATGTGCCGGTTGATGAGAGGTCAGGAGACTATTCTACCAACCATCTCGCGTTGTGCGGCTAGCATTTTTTGGCAGTTGGTCCAGGTTCAATTTCCAGCTCTGCCAAGAAATTTTAATTTTGGTCTGAGGGATGGAACAAGGCACACTCAGCCTCATGAGGCAAAACTGAGAAAAGGAGGGTTCGATTCCTATCTTAGCCATCTTGGAAGTGGTTTCCACGCTTCTCAATCCATTGGAAGTAAGTAAAACAACATACATACATACATACATACATACATACATACATACATACATACATACTGCCCAAAGTTAAGAGTGTCTAACAAAGTTAAATCTACAGGTGTAACATCTCAGTGATTAGCAACTTTTTCAACCCGTATGATTTTTTGATATCTCTCACCGTTTTCATTTTCTGGGGCCCAGAATTTCTTCCTTTCTTTTCGAACCGTTATATTTGGGAAACGGTTGGCCGTATCGAACAAAGTTAAATCTACAGATATAAGACCTCAGTGATTAGCAACTTTTTAACTCTTATGAATTTTTGATATCCCTCACCATTTTCTTTTTTTGGGGCCGTGAATTTCATTCTTTTCTTCGAATCGTTATATCTCGGAAACCGTCGATCCTATCGAAAAAGTTAAATCTACAGGTGTAAGATCTCAGTGATTAGCAACTTTTCTACCCCTTATCATATTATTATATCTCTCACCGTTTTGATGTTATTAAATGTTTTTGGTTTTTGAAAAAAAAATGGGGCCCAAATGAATATAATAATTGGTAAAAATTCAACTGATGTTCTATTTGAATTCTACGGTAAATTATCTATAATAATCCGTTTTAACCTTTTCAATAAGTTGAATCATGTATTTACAGCAGTAAGATATTTCCCATCTCCGAGGACGTCCGGCTTTCATAACCATGTGATGGTGTCAGCATTGCCTAGAATAACATTTTATAATTTCACTACATTTCCTCGCAATCGGGTCGAAGGTCCGAAATGCAATTCCGCAGGCCTTGCCGCCAACGAAGTTGTTGTTTGAGATTATTACCCGTCTTGCTCGCCGCTATGTATAATAGCCGCACCGTCTCATCCAAAGCAGGTCGTGTGGCGTGGACTCCTACTTGTTATGAAAGCCGGATCTAGATCCTATAGGCTTTCATATAGCCGTGGTAGGATTTTTCGAGATCTCGGAAACTAAGCGCCGCCCAGTGTTCAAACCTATTCCAATCGAATCAGAGTCGAAAAATAAATAATTCAAAAAAAGTCTGTATGTACGTACGTATGTACGTGACGTTTTTGCGTTTAGCAAAGTACAGGTCGCAATTTTCAAGATATCGAGCTGAAATTTGGTACGGTGAAAGACTGGGGGCCTGTGAGGAACCCTATTGTTGGGCGTTAAAAACGGCGCAGGGCCGGATCTTTTTGTGGGGCTCTGAATTTCGTCCCTTATATTGGAATCAATATATCTCGGAAACGGCTGGTCGTATCGAAAAACGTTAAATGTACAGGTGTAAGATCTCCGCAGTATGCAACTTTTTTACTCATAACGATTTTTTGATATCTCTCACCGTTTTCTTTTTTTGGGGCCCTGAAAATGTCCATTGTGCGTGACATTTTTGCGTTTGGCTAAGTACTGGTCGCAATTTTCAAGATATTAAGCTGAAACTTGGTACGGTGAAAGAGTTAGTGACTGTGACGAATCCTATTGTTGGGCGTTAAAATCGGTGCAGGGCCGGATCTTTTTTGGGGGCCCTGAATTTCAAACTTTTTTTTGGAATCGATATATCTCGGAAACGGTTGATCGTATCGAAAAACATTAAATGTACAGGTGTAAGATCTCCGCGGTATGCAACGTTTTTACTCAAAACGATTTTTTGACATCTCTCACCGTTTTCTTTTTTTGGGGCCCTGAAAATGTCCATTATGCGTGACATTTTTGCGTTTAGCTAAGTACAGGTCGCAATTTTCAAGATATCGAGCTGAAATTTGGTACGGTGAAAGAGTTGGGGCCTGTGACGAACCCTATTGTTGGGCGTTAAAATCGGTGTAGGGCCGGACCTTTTTTTGGGGCCCTGAATTTCATCCTATTTTTTTGAATCGATATATCTCGGAAACGGTTGGTCGCATCGAAAAAAGGTTAAATGTACAGGTGTAAGATCTCCGCGGTATGCAACTTTTTCATTCTAAACGATTTTTTGATATCTCTCACGGTTTTCTATTTATTGGGCCCTGAAAATGTCCATTGTGCGTGACATTTTAGGGTTTAGCGAAGTACAGGTCGCAATTTTCAAGATATTAAGCTGAAATTTGATACGGTGAAAGAGTTAGTGACTGTGACGAATCCTATTGTTGGGCGTTAAAATCGGTGCAGGGCCGGATCTTTTTTTGGGGGCCCTGAATTTCAAACTTTTTTTTGGAATCGATATATCTCGGAAACGGTCGGTCTTATCGAAAAATGTTAAATGTATAGGTGTAAGATCTCCGCGGTATGCAACTTTTTTACTCAAAACTATTTTTTGATATCTATCACCGTTTTCTTTTTTTGGGGCCCTGAAAATGTCCATTGTGCGTGACATTTTTGCGTTTAGCTAAGTACTGGTCGCAATTTTCAAGATATTAAGCTGAAACTTGGTACGGTGAAAGAGTTAGTGACTGTGACGAATCCTATTGTTGGGCGTTAAAATCGGTGCAGGGCCGGATCTTTTTTTGGGGCCCTGAATTTCAAACTTTTTCTTGGAATCGATATATCTCGGAAACGGTTGATCGTGTCGATTTTACTATAAATTTCTGCATAGGATCTCAATCTATAACCTTCCTGTGTTTTCCTAGGACCATAAATCCTTCTTAAAATTCTTCTTTCTATCTTGAGCAAATTCTCCATTCCGGTTATATTTGTAATTTCCATGCCGTACAAGATGACTGGTCTAACAACTGTATTAAAATGCCGTAATTTTGCATTGATAGACAGGTTCTTTTTATTGTATATATTTTTGTACAAAAATTTAATCTTTCCAATTTCCTTTTTTTTTTGTGTTCTCAATTGCCAATTTATCCGTCCCATTGCTACTAATCATTTCTCCAAGATATTTAAATCGGTCAGTGACCCTGATGCTCCCATAATTTGTTTTTATCATTTTCTTAGTGTATTTCTGATCACTTGTTTTTACCAACGAAATCTGTAAGCCCGCTTTTTCCGCCGTTTCAAAATATTAGAAAAGCTTATAGTTTTACGTGACAATCATCTCGCAATCCTAAGTCATGGGACCACTTTTCACGAGGAATCTGATCCACCGGACGTGATATCTCGAATGCACTGCGAACCCCGCCCACCTTAGCAAGAAACAACCAGCTGACCCCTCCCCCTTCAATTGCAGAAATATCGGAATACATACATCTGATGTCTCTGAGGAGACGCATTCTGCAGTAGATAATGCTGCGAGGTGGCGAGGGAAAACAAGACAATACGAGCAGAGGTTTTGTTCTTGTGAAGTCCGCATCGTGTGTGAAGTTTAATAAGCTCTTGCCTCGAGACGGCGCATCGCGTCGCGAGCTCCACAATCCATTAGCGAGCTGAGATGAAACAATGCACTGTTTCTCTTATTCCCAGATACAGGCCCCAGCTTTCCCTTCTGAATAGGCAACCTATGCTGCCATATCAATGCTTCGGGTGGTATCCACACATCTCGAGCTTGTCTGTCTGTCTCTCTCTCTCCCTTCAGAGTTAGTCAACCTGGTCTACCTTATCAGTTCTGTGGGTGGTATCCACACGTCTCGAGCTGGCCTCTCTCCCTACTGTATTAGGCAACCTGGTCTACCATATCAGTTATGTGGGTGGTATCCACACGTCTCGAGCTGGCCTCTCTCCCTACTGAATTAGGCAACCTGGTCTACCTTATCAGTTCTGTGGGTGGTATCCACACGTCTCGAGCTGGTCTCTCTTCCTACTGTATTAGGCAACCTGGTCTATCATATCAGTTCTGTGGGTGGTATCCACCCGTCTCGAGCTGGACTCTCTCCCTACTGAATTAGGCAACCTGGTCTACCTTATCAGTTCTGTGGGTGGTATCCACACGTCTCGAGCTGGACTCTCTCCCTACTGTATTAGGCAACCTGGTCTACCATATCAGTTCTGTGGGTGGTATCCACATGTCTCGAGCTGGTCTCTCTCCCTACTGTATTAGGCAACCTGGTCTACCTTATCAGTTCTGTGGGTGGTATCTACACGTCTCGAGCTGGACTCTCTCCCTACTGAATTAGGCAACCTGGTCTACAATATCAGTTCTGTGGGTGGTATCCACGCGTCTCGAGCTGGACTCTCTCCCTACTGTATTAGGCAACCTGGTCTACCATATCAGTTACGTGGGTGGTATCCACGCGTCTCGAGCTGGTCTCTCTCTCTACTGAAGTAGGCAACCTGGTCTACCTTATCAGTTCTGTGGGTGGTATCCATGCGTCTCGAGCTGGACTCTCTCCCTACTGTATTAGGCAACCTGGTCTACCATATCAGTTATTTGGGTGGTATCCACGCGTCTCGAGCTGGCCTCTCTCCCTTCTAGGTTAGGCAACCTGGTCTACTTTATCAGTTCTGTGGGTGGTATCCACACGTCTCGAGCTGGTCTCCCACCCTTCTGAATTAGGCAACCTGGTCTACCTTATCAGTTCTGTGGGTGGTATCCACACGTCTCGAGCTGGCCTCTCTCCCTTCTATGTTAGGCAACCTGGTCTACTTTATCAGTTCTGTGGGTGGTATCCACATGTCTCGAGCTGGTCTCCCACCCTTCTGAATTAGGCAACCTGGTCTACCATATCAGTTATGTGGGTGGTATCCACGCGTCTCGAGCTGGTCTCTCTCTCTACTGAAGTAGGCAACCTGGTCTACCTTATCAGTTCTGTGGGTGGTATCCACGCGTCTCGAGCTGGACTCTCTCCCTACTGTATTAGGCAACCTGGTCTACCATATCAGTTATTTGGGTGGTATCCACGCGTCTCGAGCTTGCCTCTCTCCCTTCTAGGTTAGGCAACCTGGTCTACTTTATCAGTTCTGTGGGTGGTATCCACACGTCTCGAGCTGGTCTCCCACCCTTCTGAATTAGGCAACCTGGTCTACCTTATCAGTTCTGTGGGTGGTATCCACACGTCTCGAGCTGGCCTCTCTCCCTTCTAGGTTAGGCAACCTGGTCTACCTTATCAGTTCTGTGGGTGGTATCCACACGTCTCGAGCTGGTCTCCCACCCTCCTGAATTAGGCAACCTGGTCTACCTTATCAGTTATTTGGGTGGTATCCACACGTCTCGAGCTGGTCTCTCTCCCTTCTGAATTAGGCAACTTGGTCTACCTTATCAGTACTGTGGGTGGTATCCACACGTCTCGAGCTGGTCTCTCTCCCTTCTGAGTTAGGCAACCTGGTCTACCTTATCAGTTCTGTGGGTGGTATCCACACGTCTCGAGCTGGTCTCTCTCCCTTCTGAGTTAGGCAAACTGGTCAACCTTATCAGTTCTGTGGGTGGTATCCACACGTCTCGAGCTGGTCCCCCACCCTTCTGATTTAGGCAACCTGGTCTACCTTATCAGTTCTGTGGGTGGTATCCACACGTCTCGAGCTTGTCTCTCTCCCTTCTGAATTAGACAACCTGGTCTACCTTATCAGTTATATGGATTGCTTCCACTCATCCTGAACTTGCCTCTCCTTTTCCTTCTGTACAACGCAACTTGTGTGTCTTAACAGTAATGTAGGTGGCCTTCACACGGGTCTTCAGGAGCTACACATGATCGTGCGTTTACACTTCGTTTAGTTTTTCTCTGGACGATACTCATTAATGCATTACTTACTCCGTGTATAGTTTCAATATTTGGAGGAGATGACCTCAATGTTACGTTTGTTAAGACATGAATTATCTTTAGTCTCATTATATAACGTTATAATAAGTATTTATTTTATTTTAGCCTACTTTACACATTTTATAAAAAAAATGAGGAAAAAGTAGACTTATGAGATCGATCCGGGCAAATGTCTGTCCTGTCTGTCCTGTCTGTCTGTCTGTCTGCCTGGCTGGCTGTGTGTCCCCCACTATCAACTCCCAAACGACTGCAGCAATCGAATCCAACTTTGGTAGGAGTAAAGATCTATACCTGAATATCCCAAGCCCTTATTTGAAAATTATGTCAGTGCTACCAACTGCTGAAAATCCGCAATTGAAATTTGAGCTCCATGTTGGATATCCTGGAAAGTATGCATGGAAGCTATTCCAAAATTGACACACGTATAGATAATAATATTTCAGTTTAATTTCCAAGAGGTCATGCATGGCAATGTTGCCAACATGAGTTTACGCGCGCTGATAGATCCAATGTCTAACTGCATGTAACGTCCATGCTATCCATTGGACTTCAACCAAATTTTGTATTCTGATCCTTAAGAGATGGAACTTACAATATATTCAGTCACCAGGGCTGTCAACGTAGTGCTCCATTAGGCCACATTATACCAGGTATATTTCAAACTAATTAGAAATATCGATATTACCAACTTAATTTCGTCATTATTCTAGATAGGTCTATATAGATTGGCATGAATCTTAAATTTTAAGAAAAGTAGGCTCTTTAGTTCGTCACGGAACTTCTTGTTTATTATTATTATTATTATTATTATTTACGTGAAATCCCCCTTAAGGAACCCGTTAAAACACAATCAAAGTACATGTTTTTTTCTTTCTCTGTCTTCTTTTTCCCAAAAACTGATATAATCACTGTGCATCCTCTTTCCATCTTCTGTCCACTTATTTCCTGTTTTTTTTATTATTATTATTATTTCTGGGCGTTTGCTCAAATCTCTGTTTACTCAATATGTCTGCCATGTCTTCTGTAGAGTTGTTTAGGTTCTTGAGGTCTCCCACGGTTTCTTTTACCCAACCCCCCAGAGGCTCACATTTAGTGGGACGTGGGTTGGCGACCACGGGGCCGAACCTGAGTCTGGCATTGCTTCCACTTACTAGTGGCGGGCTCCTCTCCTTCTTCTTTCCTGTCGACCTCACTTGGTCAACTCTTGTTCTCTTCCGGTCCCCGACGGTATTAGGGTATCCGAGGCCTAGGGAGTCTCTTTCTTTCCCACCTTAATCGGCCCTTGTCTCATCTTTTCTGATTCCCTCCTTCTGCGAGGGGTCAGCCTTCTTTTTCTTTTTCTATTCCTGTTATCTCCTGCCTTCTGCTCAAGGTCCTCCAGGAGGCAGGGTGTATGTAGCCCCACCATGTCTGGTGCGTCCTGGATATTGCTACACCCTCAGGGGCTCACGGCTGGTGAGTTCGGGAGTTGGCGACCCCGAGGGAATCCTGAGCTGGGTCCGGATTCCCCCTTTTGTCCCTTACCTGTGGGGTGGACCCTCTCCTCTTTCACTTTCCTATCTGCCTTTTATGTCTCTCCTTCCTTCCAAGTCCATCAATCCGCATTCTTTGAGGGTTGAGGGCAGTTCTTTTCCTCCTGTCCTTTATTTGCCTTATTCTCCTTCTGTTTTCCATTTCTTCTTCTAGTATGTAAGTTAGTAGTTAGTTTTAGTTAAAGTTTACATTTCATTATCATCTTCACGGTCACCCAAACTATTAGGGGCCGATAACCTAGATGTTAGGCCCCTTAAAGCAACAATTATCATCATCAACTTATTAGCCAATTGGTGTTCAGTTTACTATTCATAACTATATTAAAATTGTTCTTGGTCAATCTGTCTTCGTTTATCCTGTGTATGAGTCCATAAATTGTTGGCCTTCTTTTCCTGATGTTTGTAATCGCCCCTGTCTGTTCGTATGGTTCTATTGTGGGTCTCATTATCCATATTCCCTCTTTCTGAACTGGACCGTAGATCTTCCTCAGTATATTTCTATTTATGCATTTATCCTGTGCACGTATAGAGCTGGTGATTTTCATGATGATGATGATAATTGTTATTTTAAGAGGCCTAACGTCTTGGTTATCGGCCCCTGATGGTTTGGGTGACCGTGAAGATGATAATGAAATGTAAACTATAACTAAAA
Source organism: Meconema thalassinum (assembly GCA_946902985.2). NCBI lineage: Eukaryota > Metazoa > Arthropoda > Insecta > Orthoptera > Tettigoniidae > Meconema > Meconema thalassinum. Next base: position 553,601,854 of record OX336392.1, read on the forward strand.
CTAACTACTAACTTATAAACTAGAAGAAGAAATGGAAAACTAAAGGAGAATAAGGCAAATAAAGGACAGGAGGAAAAGAACTGCCCTCAACCCTCAAAGAATGCGGATTGATGGACCTGGAAGGAAGGAGAGACATGAAAGGCAGATATGAAAGTGAAAGAGGAGAGGTTCCACCTCTCAGGTAAGGGACAAAAGGGATAAACCGGACCCAGCTCAGGAATCCCTCGGGGTCGCCAACTCCCGAAATCACCAGCCGTGAGTCCCTGGGTTGAGGAAGTCTTGGAGATACGACTGCAAATCGCGTGGGAGCGTTTATCGCCAAAGCGTCATTGTCGTTTGATCGTGTTGTGTCATTGCAGCTTTATCAGTGCGGTGTTTCTTCTTTAAAACTATTGGATAACTAAATCGATCATCGCCACATAACCGGCATACCACAGAGAATTTGTTTTCCGTAATCGCCCAGGGTACAAAAGTTAAAATAATCTGGACATCTTGTGGCTTAAACCTGAAATATCGTTCGTTTACACTCCAACGTTAAGGCGTCTGTCGCATGAGACTGGGTACTCCTACGCGATGAGACAGAGAGAAGTCCGGCTTAAAGCTATACTGTATAGTGTAACGTCTGTTCATGAGTTGCTTGAGTCAGACTAGGCTAAAGGAGTGGAATATTGTCGTTGGTTCCAGATGATCATCGTTGAAATTCCTGGCATTCTGCCCATTACACAGTTCACAGACGAGGCATGGTTTCTCACAGAACACACGCATTTGGCCAGTAGAAAACCCACATGGCATTCATGGAATACATATGAACCCATTGAAAGTCAGTGTTTGGTGCGCACTAACAGCAGATGTAATTGTGCGCCCATTTCTTTTCGATGATACCGTGAACACCGACGCATTGTCAGCGAATTTGTTGAGCAATTGGATGATATTGAGCTGCATCAAGTGCTACTTGCCATACGTCACGTGAGTCTATGGCGCTGATCCAAAGTTACTTTAGCGATTGTATAATCTGCAGGAACTTGTGGCCACCAAGGTCACCGGACGTTTACTTGTGAGGCTATCTAAAGGGATGATTCCACGCTACACGCACTAGAACTTTCTACCATCTGGGAGAATATTAAATGTGAAATCCCCGGTATCGACAACGTAATATCCCAGCAAACCACCAGAAATATGGAACGTGTTCAGCTCTGCCCAGAGGTGATCGGAGGGTATTAGCACAACCTTTTACAGCAAATTAATCTCCCAGATATTCTGTACAATTAAGACACAATAGCTCGTTACTGGAATCCTTCTAGTCAAATTAATTATATAAGGTGCATTCAAAAAGTAACGAGCCGGAGGCTGGAATGCGCAAACCGGTGACTACATCGGCTAATCTTGACGTGTGTTACGAGGTGTGGTTCCGACCAGAGAGTGAAAGGTCACAGCCCGTCGCTAGAGGGCATGCGTGCACGTCACGTGACGATACAAAACGAGCAGCAGCATGCATCAATCCTCCAACGCTGCCAGTCGCATTGCAAACAGTGACATGGAGGCATCAAACGAAGAGCAAAGAGGTGTTGTTCGGTTTCTGACAGCGAAAAGAGTAGGGGGAACGGACATTCATCGCCGAATGTCACAAGTGTACGGCGAACACTGCATGTCCCTTGCAAGCGTCAAGGCGTGGCACAAGCGCTTCAGGGAAGGACGGGTGTCGTTAGCCGATGATGCCCGTTCTGAGGCACCCCCCTGCATTACCGATGACAACATCCAGCTGGTTGATGCACTCATTACCCAGGACCACCGAGTGACAGTGAACGCCATAGCCGCCGTGGTCGGATTGAGCGTCGGAAGTGTGCACACCATCATGAAGGAACGACTGCACTTGCGGAAAGTTTGAGCCCAATGGGTGCCCCACAGTCTTCAACCTCACCAGGAAGCATGTCGAATGGCCTACTGTCTTGGTCTTGGTTGGACAATTGTTGCATGCTGCTGCTCGCATTGTATCGACACGTGACGTGCACGCGTGCCCTCTAGCGACGGGCTGTGACCTTCTACGCTCTGGTCGGAACCACACCTCGTTACACACGCCACTATTAGCCGATGTCGTCACCGGTTTGCGCATTCCAGCCTCCGGCTCGTTACTTTTTGAACGCACATTATAAAATGAAATTCGTGAGTCTCATATGATTCACCATGTATAATAATATAATATCACATCACATCACATAATAGTACATTATATAACGAGCTTATAATGACAATAATTAAGATACGAGTATGTTTATAAAACGAGCGGAGCGAGCTTTATAATTTCCATACGAGTGTCTTAATTACCATTACAGGCGAGTTGCATACATCTGTTTATGTTCGACGATAATTACAATTTTATTATAAGTTCTAACATATAAATTCATAAATATCTGTCGAGATTCTGTCACTTGACTTAAGTGAAGAGCGCATGGGCTGGATTCCCACTCAGGATCCAAGTCCTTCCAAAGCTTGTATCTTCTTTCTCTTGGGAATTTTGTGGGCTCAGCATTTGCTCTCTACCCAATAACAAATTCGAAAACTTTGAAACATTTTAGCACCAATAGGTAGCGTACAGGTACTATGTGGGATCATTTTGTTATGTTGGACACACTATAGGCTGTTAAAAAGGCTTTAAAATTAAAATGTATCGTATTATCAACTAGTTATTCTTCAAATTCGATGCGTATAGAATGTCAACGGAAGGCAAATCAATGGCGTTCCAAATAGAACAGTCATGACATCTGGAGGAAACGTTTCGCATAAGAAATCCCTTTACTGAATAAAGCTGGGATATTTAATTATTTCCGTGATCTAATGTCAAACGCCTGCTTCCTGCATAACGTTCTGGTGTGTTCATGTCAACAACAGCATTACAAAAATTGTCGGCGAAATCGTGCGAATGCAACGCCCTGTGTAGAAATTGGAGTTGGGAATATTAAGGTACAGTGCTATTTCTTTTGCAATATTGCCCAGTTTGTTTATGCAAACATTAGGGACGGTGCACACTTTTCATGTCAGTAATGGCTAGAAGGATGGTGTTGCAAACTTCTGGACGTAGAATCCTATATGTCTTGCATATTTCATAGTATTTCCCTGTGACCATAAAGGCTCGTACTGATTTTGTCTTTGTGTTTGGGATTGTAACTACAATGGTTAATCGGATATTCTTTACGTAGTCAACTTTCAAATCATGTAATTCATGTCCGACATGTTGGATTTTGAGTGCATGTGCGAAGCTCTCCTTACCTAATTGGTCAATGAATAAAAATCTTGAGCTTATATTGGTAGTAAAAACTATATCATAATGAAAAGATGAAGTACAGTTTTCCGACATATAATATTTATATTTCGACATCGTCGAACATAATATAATATTTGCATATTAAGGCTTTCACGGCCCGGATTATTCATGCTTTTGGGCTAATGCCGTGTGTATTTTGATTTGAACCATAGGTTTCGGAGAAACCTTGCCTCCTTTATCAATGGAAATAAACAATGTGGCCAAAGAAAGTATATCAATGAGATTACAAAAAATATAGATAAATTCATCTGTTCGTCACGAGAGAGCAGCTGCCAGAAATTACTGTATGGACCATGGTGGAACGGCGGACAGAGTAGTAAGTAACGAGAAGGTAAAGGGGGCGGGGTGAAAATATAGAAACTCCTCGAAGAATGAGGATGTCCAAAATAAAAGGTGGTGGGGGGGGGGGGGGTTAGATGGATATAAGGAAACATAAACAAAAGGGAAGTGTATCTGAACGATACCTAACGTCATACAGTCAACGGCCGAAAAAACAGATGGAAACTCCTCCAGTGACGAACAAAGGAGATCAAATCCAGGCTCTGAGCCATAGAGGGAAAATGTACAATTTTAAATATGTGAAGAAACAGAGAGACTGAGAGGAACTATATTCCTAGATCCTTAATAACTGGTAGCCAAGTGTCACTAAGCTGATATCCAGTGTCTCTGTTAAAATTATTATTGGGATTTTTACGGATTTCATCTGCCTCCCTTATAATTCTAGACCAGTTGTGCTTAACAAGGGCAAGAACATGAGCATCCTTGAAACATACATCGTGCCCTGAAGACCAACATCACTTTCATGTCACCGATACTGTCCCAGTACCTCTCGTCAGAGCCGACAATCGAACTCGAGCCTCCGATAACGCTAGCCACTACACCATGAAGTGAACCAACTCAATGTTTGCTTGGAATGGAAGTGGGAAACCACTACTCAGTTTGTCCTCACAGGACTGAGTGTAACCCGTTCGAACCCTCCAACCAGACTAGCAAGTGGACCAGCCCTTCAAACTAGAGCTCCCCCACGTAGCTGATAGCGCCCATGGTCCTGAGTAGAGAGCTGCACCACGCCTCTCTGGAGATCATGAGCCATGCGGTGCTCAGTTGAGAGCTCTCGGTTGTATTCCCTACACTCCACGTCACCTCGGGAACACTAGGATATGTCTCCAAGCTATTAGAGCCTAATTCCACATCTCTTATAACCATGTCCCTAAAGGGTTAATGGAGATATTGAGTGAACAATGTGAATAGAAATATTTTCTGCTTCATCAACTTGGGTTTGGCAAATTTGCACCGCTTTGTTCGGGATTGTCAAACCCTCATTCTTCCCATTTCCATGAGGTCGAATATAAGAGAAACTTCTTATGTGACTGATGGTCTTGACGCCCGGACGCCCTTCCTGTCGGCATCCATATCAGAGAAATTAAGCAGAGATGATGTGAAGAAAGTAATCGCATCTGAACAATGATGATGATGATGACGATGATGATAATGATAAGGGTTGTTTTAAGGGGCCTAACAATCTAGGTTATCGCCTCTAATGGTTTGGGTGATAGTAAAAGACGACATGAGAATTATAACTATAACTAATACTAACTACAGACCCACAAACTAGAAGAAGAAATGGTAAACAAACAAAGGATTAGGCAATAAAGGACAGGAAAAAGGAAATGCCCTCAACGAATGAGGATTGGGGGACTTGGAATGAAGGAGAGCCATGAAAGGCAGATAAGAAAGGGGGGAAAGAGGAGAAGGCCTTCCCAAAAGTCAGTGGAAAAAGGGGACAACACGGACCCAGCTCAGTAATCCCTTGGGTTCGCCAACTCCCAGACTCACCAGCCATGAGCCCCTGAGGGTGTAGCAATATCCAGGGCGCACCAGAAGTGGTGGGGCTACACACACCCGGCCTCCTTGAGGGCCTTGAGCAGAAGGCAGGAGATAACATGAAAAGAATAAGAAAACTGACCCGTCGCAAAAGGAGGGTATCAGGAAAGATGAGACAAGGGCCAATTAAGGCGGGAAAGGAAGAGGCTCCCTAGGACTCAGATACCCGGAAGAGAACAAGAGTTGACCAAGAGAGGTCGACATGAAAGATGACGGAGAGGAGCCCGGCACAAGTAGGTGGAAGCAATGCCAGACTCAGCTGGGGTCCCGTGGTCGCCAATCCACGTCCAAATAGATGTGAGCTCCTGGGGGGAAATCTGGACAAGGAGTTGAAAAATACCATCCCAGCATTTTCCTGGATTTGGGATATCATTTCAAAGTTTGAGCTCACTGGTCTGCACAGTTGCTACCTTCTAATCCAGGAAGGCGCTGCGCGGGGGCTCAGTGTTTATGAGAGATCACATACGCACCCAACTTGCGGAGCGCCAGGCAATGGCGACATGTCGCCTCATATCGACCAGTCTCTGCGCATTGGTCCAGCTCCAAGTACTGCGGGTATCTGCGTTAGCTTTATTTCCATCGGATAGCGAATACAGAACAGTCGCAGTAACTTACATTGAGTCAGACTCTTCTTCATTGCTGACGAGGTCATGGAGTCAGAGATATCTTCATAGCTGACAAGGTCATTGAGTCAGAGCCATCTTCATTACTGACGAGGTCTTTGAGTCAGAGCCATCTTCTTAGCTGACGAGGTCATTGAGTCAGAGCCATCTTCATTGTTGACGAGTTCATTGAGTCAGAGACATCTTCATTGCTGACGAGGTCATTGAGTCAGAGACATCTTCATTGCTGACGAGGTCATTGAGTCAGAGCCATCTTCATTGCTGACGAGTTCATTTAGTCAGAGACATCTTCATTGCAGACGAGTTCATTGAGTCAGAGACATCTTCATTGCTGACGAGGTCATTGAGTCAGAGCCATCTTCATTGCTGACGAGGTCATTGAGTCAGAGACATCTTCATTGCTGATGAGGTCATTGAGTCATTGAGCCTGAGGGCAAGGTCATCTGTGCTGTGTTATATAATATGAATATGTCCTACCGATTAATTCAGGGTCCATACGTTGATGACCTGTCATTCATTCTTTGTTTGGAAAATCGCACATAATAGAGTGAGTTTGGTTCCGCCGACCTTCCAATCGTTAGCGAGATAAATACCCGTAACACGTCACTTCATGTACGCCACATATTCTATCCACTATGTACAGTATTGTTGTGCATGACTTTACAACGGGCATGTTGGCAGCATTTTCTCACGCAATAAATATTCTTCAAAGAGGAAATATCTTGCTAAGTATCATGGCACTCTTTGTTTTGCGACCACTCCGGCAGATTTCGCTCGTAGTTCTTCAGAACGTGTTAGTTTTATGTCCCTGCGCAATACTGTCTTGCAAGTTTCGAGCCGGTGAAATATTTGTGTCCTTACTGTCCGCGAAGATGATAATTCTGTTGACAGGTGTGACAAATGCGACCACGCACTCTCTTTATTAGACGACCCAGGTGGGCTTATTGCCACTATTGCTCTTGCTTCCATTCCCCCTTGCAAGCAGCCCATCACATTGTGGCTTTGTTTGTAATTCAAGGACACAACATAGTTACTCATCTGTCCTCAAAGGTAACTTAACTGGCGGGAGTAGGGAAGGTTGATTTAGGCTATTGGACTTAACAGATTCCTTCTTAGTTCCGTTTGGTGCGGCTGTGGACCACGTGGTTCTTATCTCTGACACAGTATTCCTTCATTCTGGCACTGTGAATGTCCTTCCACTCCTGAGTCCATTTCACACCTACTCCTGGACGCACTGCTTTTGCTGTTAGTGACTGGTCAGAGTCTGATGTTCTGTATTTATTCCTCTCGTAGATGTTACTGGGGTCAATATCCAATTGTTCAAGGTCTTTCCTGACTAGTTTCGTCCACTTGACGTTAGTTCCTTTCCCTCTAGAGACAGTGTTGAAATATCTGGAGGTGAGCCTCTGATTATCCATTCTCACAATATGACCATAGAAGATCAGCTTCCTCTTCCTCATAGCTGTTGTATTGCTCTCCACTTGTTCATACAGTTCATTGTTGTGCCTGATTCTATACTTGCCTTCCTCTTTAAGAGACCCATGATTTTTCGCGGAATCATCCGGTCTTTCAGCTCCTATTTCTGGAGTTGTCCTTTTCTGATCATATTTAGGTATTATGAGGCATATAGTACTGATGGTCTCACTACAGTACTGAAGTGTCTGAGTTTGAGATTCATTAAGAGGGATTTGGATTTGTACATATTCTTGCATAGGTGGTAGGCTCTCTCCAGTGTGGTGCATCTGTCGCTCATGTTTGGGGTTATCCATTCCCCTAGGTATTTTAAGGTGTTAGTCCTTCGTACTGCTTTGTCCCCCAGTGGGATTGACTCAGGCGCATCCACCGTATCGTAGTGTGGCGATCGTTAAGCCCACTTTAGCTGCTATGTAATTCAGAAAGGACAGTTGATTTTATTTATTTATATATTATTGTTTTATTGATTGATTCATTCATTCATTTTATTTATTTATTCATTTATTTTATATTAATTATTTAATTTATTTATTTATTTATTTATATTATACTATATTATCCTTATATTTTAAACACTAAGGTGTTTTTTGTACACACGAGATTGTGAAAACGACTTAACCGATTGGCTTCGTAGGGCATTCCCACGAAAGCTCTTGGCATGCAGATTTTCAGATTTTATTTAAAAAGGAAAATATAATATGTTACGGTATATTTTAAATGTTTAAAGAAAACTGTAATATATGTGGCAATTGCGCGTGCGCACAATGGCGTTTTTTTATGAGAGAAATGGCGGATAAAGGATCCACCGTATCGTAGTGTGATCTTTGTTTATGAGATATATACTGGAATAGAATCATGAAATAAGGGAAATATCGAAGAACTGTAACTGGTAGTGGGGTGCGTTTGTTGTTTACGTCACTTAATATTGCACTCTAATTTCGTTGTCTGGGTTGCTCAGCGGGCTAACATTGTGGACAACGAAATTGATTATGCATCGTCGAAGGAGTTTGATTCCCACCTCAGACATGTAATTTAATTTCCCAATTATTCTTTCTTGCAATTGGTATTACATTGTCTAAACATATGTTACGTTTATTATTCCAGTAAGGTAAGGAATTCTCCATGATTTACGTTGCCAGATACTTTTAAATTATTAAATAAAACTGGCCACAATCCCTTTCGCCATGAGAGAAAATTGGCGAACATAATTCTTTTGATGGACTCAGACATCGTGGTCACTGAGCCCCGTCTACTTTGGTGTGTGAGTGCAAACTTTTCTCTGATAACCTGTGTTAATGTGATGGCTGTGTTGATGTGTGCATTTGTAATTAATGTGGGGAATGGGGAGTTGACGACTGAGGCTTTAAGTTAGGAACTATCCCAGTATTTGCCTGGAGTGGAAGTGGGAACCCACGGAATACCACATCCAAGATTGTTGAGATGGGAATCAAACTTTGCTCTTCTTAGTTTTACCTCAAGAGTGCGCCCCGTTCCAGTCCTCAGACCAGAATTAAATTTCTTGGTAGAGCAGGGATCGAACCTGGAATCCGGGGCGATAGCTCAGAATGTAGCCTTAAGAGTGGGCTTCCCTGTGTTAATACGATCTTTGACAAGCACTGAACATATAATTCTAAAACTCCCTCCATTACGGAGCCTGACGGAGTGTCTATGCTCATTCCAGTAGTTGGCGAAGTGATTCTATGCTCCCTTGCATAATTTACTGTCATGGAAATGCAAAGTATTGTACCTTCAACAGGTGATGGAAATTGATTATTTAGAGCAGTTTCATTCAGTTTATTTCAAAATGAAGATCGTTATCCTGAGTTGCGTTTGCAATCAAATTGCAAAAATTGCAAGGATTTTATTATTGGCGATCAGTCTCATCGGCAAGCAACTTGAGAATGGAAGTCTCTGAACTTCATTGTATAAGTGAATATTATTGTTTATTGATTATTTGTTTAGAGTGCATAACAATGAGTCTAACCACGCAGTTGATTTTGGCAATGGAAGTAAGTTATTATTTGCGATTTAATATTTGGCAGCTGCGTTGATGCAGGCCACTATAGTGTTATTTAATATGACGTTAATTTGGGGAGAAATGCTGCTATAAATAAACCCATTTGACGAAATAGAACATTAGCCGCAAAAAAGTGGAAAATCGGAGAAAAATACGAAGTCACTTTTAAAATGCAATATTAATATGGCATTTCAGAAACAATTCCAGATACTATGACGAACAAATGTAAACATTGTTCTGCACTGTATTTCTCTTGCGAGAAATCTACACTTGGTTACTTTGACCTTTGCTGTTGTAATGGTAAAATTGATCTGACTAAATATAAAATATTTGACAGGCTGCATCAATTATTTTTCACTGGTGATGATATCTCAAGGAATTTTAGAGAGACTAATCGGCAGTACAATGCTATGTCCTTCGTTTCATTTGGTGCCAATGTTACTGTGCCACACGCATACGGTCCACATTGTTTTAAAATGTATGGAATTGCACATCATCGCATTTCTTCGTTATATTCCAAAATTATAAGCGACGGTTTGCGGTCAGTTGTATTAGATTCCTCAGAGTTCTTGAATTCCTTGGAACTAAATGACTTGCCTCCACATACTCCAAACGCTTGACCCGTTATGTTGCTGAGAAATCTGAACGTTTCCCAAGGGCTCATAAATGCAACCATACTGCTTGGATTTGAAAATAATAGGTGCAGTTAAAATTAGGCAGAGAGGTCTAATCCTTCGACTTGATTTAATACCATCCGATAAAACACTATCATTTTCTTTTTAGAGGCAATCCTTTCCAATTCATTTGGCATACTTTATCACAATCAATAACGCTCAAGGGGAAACTCTGGAACGTTTAGGTCTCAATTTGCCTCATCAATTTTTCAGTCGTGGCCAGCAGTATTTTGCTATGTTGAGAGTGCAATCTTTTAACGCCCGTATAGTTTCAATAGAGCCAAAAATAATCGTACAAAGAATGTACAGTAGGCCTATATAAGAAAATTCTTCAGTAAATATTTCTCTATTGACCGTCATGTTTTGACGGGTTTCAACTAGTATTATATTATTTTGTCTGTGTATAACAGACACGCGCCTAAGAATGAGAACCACTGGTACAATTGATTACACATAATTCGCTAATATTAGGATCGAGTAATCGGGAGGCATAGGTTTTGGCTTGTACTCCGAATTAATTGTAAGTAATCACTAAATACTAATATTTCAATAATTCTGTGTAGGAAAGTGTGTGGGTATAATGAAAGAGTTCAATTGATCTGACTGCAGGCAGCAAGTTCTTGTTGGTTCCTGCTGAATGTTCATTGCATCGGGGGAATGTTTGTGAATGTCAGTTCTAGTTCTTGGATAGTGAAATGTAATTATATTGCCGGTAGGCTATGTCACTAAATACAAAAGGTGCCAGCTCCTGAGTTGTTGTGACAAATTGACATTTCCATAGTCGATCCAATGGTCCTGTGTTCGATTTCCCGCTCAGCATACTCTGGTCTGGGGGTTGGAACACCGTTCCAGCCCTCAAACGAGAATTAAATTTCTTGGCAGAGCCGGGAATCGACCCGGATCTTCGGGGTGATAGTCAAGTATGCTAGCCACTACATCACGAGGATACTTCTCGTAAAGAGAAGCTAAGACTCCTAGCACTTGCCGCTTGCAATTGATGGTGGAAGAGAGACGGCGAACGAACATCCTGAGTAGTTCCGTCATCATAGTTGCCTGATGCTCCTATTATTGGGATTGATAATGCTGGGATTGTTATTGACCTAAAGATTGTTTGTTACCCTTGGCAATGATATACTGTGTCAGAGAGTGATTGTTGGAAATGCTGGGATTGTTATTGACCTATAGACTGTATGTTACTCTTGGTAATGATACACTGTGTCAGAGAGTGATTGTTGGGAATGCTGGGATTGTTATTGACCTATAGACTGTCTGTTACTCTTGGCAATGATACACTGTGTCAGAGAGTGATTGTTGGGAATGCTGGGATTGGTGTTGACCCACTCTTGGCACGGACCGCCAGTGTGTCAGCTGTGCTCTGGAAATATCGCGGAGAAGCGCGCGACCTTCCCAACTATCGCACCTGTCGCTAGCTCTCCCGAGTGAGTCAATGGCTTCCCAGCTTCGCTTATTGTGACCACTTTAATACAGCAGCGCCAGTTCCTTGTTGTCGCGGTTCGAAATGGATTGTGCTATCCCATTCATCTCCAGTGATACCAAATGTGTGGCATCTTGTTGGTCAGACAAATACAGCGGTTGTAGGTTGGTATGCGTGTTAATACTTGACGTTACTGTGGACCATCTGGAATGTTTGCTATGCCCTGATGTAACCTACCTATTGGGCTCCTCGCCGTTTCTGGAATAGCAGCTACCTATTCACAATCCCGGCGTAGGATCATCCTCACCAGAGCCGGTAGTGACGTCACTTTGGGCAAGGGATTTCTATTTCTCTAATAATGGAAAACATTAACTGGAATCTGATTTATTTATTCATTTATTTATTTATTCATTTATGTATTTATTTATTTATTTATTTTGGGATGTATAATAGCGGGCTAACAAGAAATAACTGGCAAAACGAAATAAATTGGTAGTCGAAAGACATGAAAGCCAACATTATATCAGTCCGTTTCTTTTTGGTAACAGATTTAACGGAAAGAAATGAGGAAGCATAGCAACTATGTTAGCTTCTGAAACACAGGGTCTAGAAGCACACGATGGAATCGCCAGCGCAATCCGAACATCAGGGGCGAAACCCTACGAACGCTCCCATGGAGCCCACACAGCCTCCAACTCGGCGATCAAGAGTTGCCACCTTAATTTAAGGTAATATTTTATCGCACAGGGTAGCCACTTCTTTGGGGGTAATTCTAGGGTATTTTTCATCTCAAACGCAGATATAGCATTTGCATCTGGATAGTAAAATAATAACGACAATTTTACTTCTAGAACACTGAAGCTCTGTAATAAATAGCATTTAGATACCTCTGCCTTACAGTGTTGCGACGTTGTTCTGTGAGTTTGATGTCCATTTTTATTGCTGTGGGTTTAAAGATGCTGTTGTACCGGGGTTTTACCCCAGAAGGGATTTCTCTTGCAGTTAGGCACACTCCGACGCCAAGGATTTGACCCTGCAAGTTGAACCAAAGTCGGCCTTGACAGAGCCACCAGAAACATTGTGAAGGACGTGACCTTATCACATGGTGTAGGCCCTTAATATACAAAGTATGGAATATTAATTGTTATCATGGATTTGGAAATATCAGGAATGTATCAGTGTACGCTCAATGTGAAGGGGCGGATCAAGACGAAGTAGACAGAGGCACTGAGTGATGTGGTAGTGAGAGTTAACAAGAAGGATAATGTGGTACTGATGGGGGACATCAACGCCACGATAGGAAATAAAACTGAGGGGTATGAGAAGGTAATGGGTAGGCGGGTGAGGATAGGGAAGCAAACACCGTGGCATTATATGTTGCAAACTCATTCTCAAAGCATAAGGAGATTCACAGATACACATGGGAGGGTAGAGGAACCACGTCAATAATAAGACTATGTTATTACTGACTTTGAATTTAGTAAATTGATAAGGAATTGTAGGGTATACCTTTTGATAAAACAGATCAAAAATCGGTCTGCTGTGAATTAAGCATAGCATCACTCCCTATATTATTCTGCTAAGGTTCCATTCCAGTTTTGTACCGAAAATAAGATCCCATTAATACCAACCTACACATATGGGGTACTTACAGGTTCAGCATAACCCAATGCGTAAGCGAAACGCACTCACTTACTCTTTGAAGCCTCACAATTAAATAAATACCTTAAAACATGTATATTTACAATGAAAGAATGCAACACGGTAACCATGGTAACAGAATCTCACAGGCCCATCTATTTCTGTAAGACGCAATGCAATTCCAATTATTACATTACTGTGAAGGTTTCCAGAAGGTTATAAGGTTATCACTGAACCAAATTAAGCTGTAAAATTCATCAATACATACAGTATACTGCGCTTAAGGGGGTCAAGAGGTACTCTAGAGGTACAAATGGTCTTTTTCACCCGACTATAAAGGGTCTCCGAAAACCACATTTAAAGGCCCTTAAGATAACAGTGTATGTGATATTCCCAGAAAACTAACTTCGCTCTGATATACCTATGAAGAAATGACAAATCCCTAACCACTGCACCAGTAGCTAAATTGATAAAGTCTGATTATTCATACCAAGAATAAATCAGTCATAGCATTCATGATTGAGATTTTGCTAAGTGTACTCTTTACAACTAGAATATTCGCGGGCGAAGCCGCGACGGGTGATGCTAGTAATATATAATATCGTATGGCCTCGGGACTGAAAATCATCAAACTTTTGTTGTTCCTGTATTATTGTGGCCAATTTTGGAATAATTTTGAGTAACATTTAGTCTGTTTTAAAGTAATTTCAGTACTGAATGGCAACACTGCATGGGGTGCTTATTGGCATTCATGAGAGTGGAAACAGAATATAGAGGCCTTGGCCGTTCCTGGAGATATTTGTGGTGCACAGTTTAAATTCTAGTGTGAGTTTTGCAATGAGCGGAGGAGTATTAACCCGCTGCTACTTGCGACTGACGCACAGCATTTGATTGAGAATGTCGCATGTAATGAAGTGCTTATGAATGTGCGCTGCTCTTGCTGGACGCAATGAGGGCAGACCGCCACTTAACGCGTATATTAAATTAGTGGATGAGATTTCAAGTATCTAGAAGTCACATTTCAAACAAACGCTAAGTGTTTCACAAAACATGTATTAGAAAAAGCTACAAATGCAATAATGACTATGCATGGAATACGTTATATAAGATCCCTCAGATTAGAGACAGCAATGTCTCTATTTCAAGCAAAAATACTGCCCATATTGACGTATGGCTTAGAAATTCTGGCCGTATCTCTCAATGAAAAACTTCTCCACATTATAAAGGGTAAAAGCCTTATACATTAATAAAGCAATTGGAGTTTCAAAGACAACAAGATCTGGATTAGTTTATCTCCTGGCAAGAAAATCCTTCCTCATAGAAGATCTTAGGACACAAATACATCTACCTAGCACAAATGCATCAGAGAACCTATTGGTAACACTGATCCAAAAGCGAGAAGACGTATACCCGGAGTATTTTTGCATCTGGCGCCATGATTGATCGATCATGGACGAAAGCAAACTTTGAAATGCGTCACGTCTAAACAAGAATGGCAGTACACGGCTTCCATCACATCATTTGTCACAACAAGGCGTATCATGAGCCTTCAATTGCATGCAAGTATGAACTGTGTGGACATGCATGCGATCACTATGACCACTTGGAACTCTGTACAAAAAGAACAAGGGCAATCAGTGATTATGCGAATCAAAAGAAATTTAGTTTCTGTAAATAGTATTTTTGTAAACCTATGGCCACTTGGCTACATCAAATGTTGAATAAATTAGAGGATTCATGTAGCTGATGGGTTTAAATAGAGCACACTGGCTGGTTTTTGATGCTTTTCAACTTGAGCTGTCTGCCCAAGAGATTGTTGCCACGGTGATGGACCACGACATAGAGTCAGTGACTCTGAGTTGGAAACATGAATCCAAAATGCAGAGAATCCTAATTAAATTGATATTATGTAAACGTCTGTTGTGACTGAAAGTAGCCCCTGGAGGTAGGTAGCACTTCTTACACTACTAAGTTGGGGCTGCAGAAAACTAATTCCCACACCCGACATCTACATCTGTCATATTGCGTTGTGTTTATCCTATTCTTAAGCGCTTTATCCACAGTGATGTCAATTTATTGTTTTAGTAATACGGAAACTAAAAGTCGGGAGAGATGGCGCACTTTCTTAGAGACCACACCTTACCTTAAAAAGGCAACAAGTCTTTGACTTAATGTTTTTATCCTCTCATCGCACTACAGGGTCTTTCATATAAAGTAAGAACGGCGAGCGGCAGCTTTGTTATTCGCTGCTACGGCGGCCTTGGCCGAGCTTGTGGCGCGCCATGGCCCCCTGCTGTACTATTGAAAGCTCGCGCATAGTACATACGAGGACTGTTTTTTTTTTTTTTTTTTAAGTTCCGATGGGCGTTATAAAAATAACAGATTGACTTAGCAAACTGATTTTACTACTAAATGTTTGCTTGTTTTATTCGTATGTCTCAACATAATCGCGAAAACGATTGAAACATTTGTCGTATCGTTACTCCAGCTTTCCAATGCCCTCGGTAAAATATTCTGCCGCCACTGAGGTGGGTTTGTCTGGACAGTCTCCTGAAGTGTTTCCTTTCTGGCGAGGCGTTGCCGCCCAACCGTACCTTCAATTCTCGGAAAAGGTGAAAATCAATCAGTGCTGGTTTGGACTAAACAGCAGATGGTCCAAAATTTCACACTTGAATTCTTTGAGAAAGTCAATCGTAACGTTGGTACAGTGCGGTCGTGAATGATTTCCCCCTTTTTTAGAATTGAATGGTTTGGGTGATTGTGAAAGATGAGATGAGAATGAAAACTATAACTAATACTAACTACAGACTTACAGACTAGAAGAAGAAATGGTAAACAAATAAAGGATAAGGCAAATAAAGGACAGGAAGAAAAGAAATGCCCTCAACCCTCGAAAATGAGCATTGAGAGACTTGGAAGGAAGGAGAGCCATTAAAGGCAGATAGAAAAGGGAGAGAGGAGAGGGCCTGCCCCAAAGTCAAAGTCACCAGCCGTGAGCCCTTGAGGGTGTAGCAATATCCGAGATGCACCACAAGTGGTGGGGCTACACACACCCTGCCTCCTTGAGGGCCTTGAGCAGAAGGCAGGAGATAACTTGTTAACAACAAAAAAAGGTTGACCCCTCGAAGAATGAGGGATCAGGAAGAGAACAAGATTTGACCAAGGGAGCTCGACATGAAAGAATACGGAGAGGAGCCCGGCACAAGTAAGTGGAAGCAATGCCGGACTCAGATGGGGTCCTGTGGTCGCCAACCCACGTCCCACTAGATGTGAGCCTCTCGGGGGATTTTGGGAAGAGAAAAGGAAGAAGGGAAAGAAATGAAAATAGTGTCATCGTGAGATTTTTGAATTCAAACACTGTCCATAAGGGCAAACACAGTCCATACCATAAGGGCAAACACAGTCCATAAGGGCAAACACAGTCCATAAGGGCAAACACTGTCCATAAGGGCAAACAGAGTCCATAAGGGTAAACACAGTCCATAAGGGCAAACACTGTCCATAAGGGCAAAACTGATGTAAGAATAATAATGAAAATGAAAATCCACAGCCTGCTTCCAGTCTCCGACCGGGTCAGGAATGGAATAAATGAAGCTCCCATCTAGCGGCGGAGGATATGAACTGTGCCGGCTGCCGAGGCCTGACGCACTCCTCTGGGGCAATGATTAAATGAATGACAGATGAAATGAAATGATAGTGGAGAGTGTTGCTGGAATGAAATGTTGACAGGGAAAACCAGAGTACCCGGAGAAAAACCTGTCTGCTTCCGTTTTGTCCAGCACAGATCTCACATGGAGTGACCGGGATTTGAACGACGGACCCAGCGGTGAGAGGCCGGCGTGCTGCCGCCTAAGCCACGGAGGCTTCCCAGAATAATAATAAGTTTAATAATAATATGTCTGGGGCAAGGCAAACATGCACCTGGACGCGCGAAACGAGATGATATCCGTGCCAATTATTACGAGTGTGTCCAATAAACCAGAGATTATAAATATCGTCCAAGGGAACTCTCGAATATCCACCCACACGCGTAGGTGCGCGAGATAAACAACATCATCACTGCTTCGCACAGTCACGGGCTGTCTCCATAATATCACCGACAGCAGTGGCTACGCTGGCTAAAGCGCAGCGTTAGGTCATGAGGCCAAGCTCTCTGCTGACTCGGTAGACGCGTGGGTTCGAGCCCCACCGTCGGCCGTCCTTGAAATGGTTTTCCGTGGTTTCCCCATTTTCAACACCAGGAAAATGCTGGGACGGTACCTTCTGACAGGCCACGACCGCTTCCTTCCTCATCCTTGCCCAGTTTCATTCATCTTCATCCATTCCATCTCTCATCCCGTCGCGCAGGTCGCCCACGGACGTCGACTAGAAAGACCTGCACTCGGCCTCTCAGGAGGTCACACAACCAAAAAAAAAACATAATATCACAGGTTATCAATCATGTTCCAGGCTGCTCGAGGTCCTGGATTCATTTCTCGGCTCTGCCAAGAATGATCCGAGGGTGGAACGGGGGTCACGTTTTTTAAGATAATTAAGAGGAAGTAGGTTCGATTCCGAACAAATACAATCTAGAAGAGGTCTTCCATGCTTATCTACTTTTGTTCCTGGCCTTCTCAGTCCTATCCCCAATTACACACCAGATCAGCCAACTAATTAACACAGGTTATCAAACAGGCTCATGACCACGTTGCTTCAACAGCAAACAACCTGAATGAATTAGAGAATAACAGAGTTCACTCCATTCCAAGCTCAGACCGTTCGGTGATTGAACTCTGAAACTGCCTTAAGAAGCAGGACTGAGTTCGATTCCCCTTCAGCAACCCCAGAAGTGGTTTACTCTTCTAATCCAAGCAAATGCCGGGATGATATCTACCCAATCTTAGACCCTATTACAATTACACACACTGGAACAGGCAACGCAATGACACAGGTTATCAGAGACACCCAAGAACGAGGGACTCACTAACGTGTACTAGTGTATGTATGGTAACTCGCAGACGAGGCCATGCTACCATCTCAGCATTTCCCTAAAGAAATGGAGATACCCCGGTGCAACATAGGTACTGATAACCTAGATGTTATGTCCCCCCTCCCACTAATGACTAACACTTCTACCGAGTTGGTCTTCAAACTTTGTTGTTATTTAGAAATAGAAAACTTATCCTGGAGTTAATTGGAGACCCCGTCCAGTCCCGCCCCAGTGCAGTGGCATTAGTGACAAATCGGTCAGTAATCGTATGATTGGACGAAGTAGAATGTCCCAATAATTATAATAATCATAGAAACAAGGAGAAAAGAAAGCAGAAAGAAAGAAAGAAAGAAAGAAAGCATAAAGAGAAAAAGCATAAAGAATGAAAGAAAGAAAGAAAGAAAGAAAGAAAGAAAGAAAGCATAAAGAGAAAAAGCATACAGAAAGAAAGAAAGAAAGAAAGAAAGAGAGAAAGCATAAAGAGAAAAAGCATAAAGAAAGAAAGAAAGAAAGAAAGAAAGCATAAAGAGAAAAAGCATAAAGAAAGAAAGACAGAAAGAAAGCATAAAGAGAAAAAGCATAAAGAAAGAAAGAAAGAAAGAAAGAAAGAAAGAAAGAAAGACAGAAAGAAAGCATAAAGAGAAAAAGCATACAGAATGAAAGAAAGAAAGAAAGAAAGAAAGAAAGAAAGAAAGAAAGAAAGCATAAAGAGAAAAAGCATAAAGAAACAAAGACAGAAAGAAAGCATAAAGAGAAAAAGCATAAAGAAAGAAAGAAAGAAAGCATAAAGAGAAAAAGCATTTTAGAGACGCTGGGGTGACGGAACTTTGCCCCGAAGGGAATCTTTAACGTGCCAGTAAATCTACTGACACGGCTCCCTCACAGCTGCTCAAGCTCAAATGCCAGGATACGAACCTGCAATCTTGCGCCCAGCAGGCGAGAACGTTACCGCTGAGCCACGCAACCAGTCATCTGAGACGACAAGAAGCAGTGACCCGTCAATGGGAAAATATTAATAGCTTAAAGTTTTCCACCCAACATGCGTCTCAAATCAAGGAAAGCGTTCTGGACAGGGCGTGAGATGCAACCACTCTGGATAGGAAGCAAAGCCAGTAAACGTCATCACGGCATCGAAGACCCCAGGGTTGCAGCTGGTGTCAACTAAACAGAATCCGGAAGAAGTAAGAGACTCTCAGAATCCCCATTGTGTGATTGTGAAGCTTCAGAGCAATGTCCCAAGAGACGTTTCAGTGGTGACTGGAAGGACGTCATCAATGCCCCTTCAACAGTATTGGAATGGGTAGACTCACTCGATATCACTCTTTAAGATCAGAGCTCTTGTACTATGTATAGTCCTTATATACTTTGTTGTAATCTTATATCTTACTAGCTGTACCCGGCATGCGTTGCAATGCCAATCAAAGAAAGTTTTGGCGTTGTAATTTTGTTTCTTGAAGTTATTTTGGAAACAATCTTTTTTCAATTTCCGTTAACTGCCTCTAAACTATCGTAAAATGGATTAAATAATTTAGAAACATTCGTGAGAGCGTGCAGAACAATTCACCAAAGTTTCATCGCAATCGGAGGATTGGGATATGAACGCATACGGAATTTTGTTTAAATGTTTCGTGCGCTGTCACTCATTTTTTTAAATTGACTCTTGCGCTACGTAATGTGAAATGGATTTACTATGTTAGAAACTCTTCGTAGTGCCCTTTATCACCGTAGAAAATTTCAGGTTGATATTAATAATAGTTTCGGAGCTATAGAATGCCAGTGAAATATTTCGCACAGCCGTCATCTCGAGGTTATGTAAACAATTGAACTAAATTAGATGCCAGTGCATTACAATGTGTATAACCATTTGCTGTAGCAAGTTTCATTGCGTTTGGATGGTGAAATCGCGAGAAAAGTCTATTTAAAAGTCTCAACTTCGCTTGGCCGCCATGTTCGTTTTGTAGTTAGCAGGTTCTGAATGTCCCATAGGTGAAGTTCTAGTAGTGTCCTTTATCACCACACAAAATTTCAGGGTGATATCAGTAATAGTTTCGGAGATATTGAATGTTGGTGAAATATTTCGCACAGCCGCCATGTTGGATTGGTGAGACGTAATAAAATGTGAATGGTACGGTCGTGGTCGGCCAAAATGGTGCTATGACCTTACCAAGTTCCATTGAAATCGCTCCAGCTATTTAGAAGTTATTAGGGGGGCACAGACAGACAGACACACACACACACACACACACACGCGCGGACACAAGGTGATCTCATCAGCCTATTTTTAGCGTATTTTCATTTATGAAAAAATTGGCTTATGAGATCACCTTTTTAGTTAGTTATTGTTGTTTTAAGGGGCGGAACTACGAGGTCATCTGCCCCTGAGAACACCTTTTGTCCGTGTGTCTGTCTGTGTGTGCTTGTGTGATGGTGTGCGAATCCCTCCCCCCCCCCCCTAGTAACCTCTAAACCGCTGGAGGGATTTCAATGAAACTCGATAATTTCATAGCATTATTCCGGACGACCCCGACCGTGCCCTTCAAATTTTGTTACATCTCACCAATCCAACATGGCGGCCGTGCGAAATATTTCACTAGCATTCAATATCTCCCAAACTATTACAGATAATACCCTGGAATATTTTACGGTGATAAAGGGAACCACTAGAAGTTCACCTATGTGACTTTTGAAATACTGGTAACAACAAAATCAACATGGCGGCCAAGCGAAGTTGCGAATTTAAATAGACATTTCTCGCGAATTAACGAACCAAACGCAATAAAACTTGATACAGTATATATTTATACACATTGTAATGCACCGACATCTAACTTCGTTCAATTGTTTACATAACCTCAAGATGGCGGCTGTGCGAAATATTTCACCGGCATTCTATATCTACGAAACTATCAGCGGTATCAGCCTGAAATTTTATACGGAGATAAAGGGCACTACTAGAATTTCATCTATAAGACTTTCAAAAACCGGTTTACTACTAAACGAATATGGCGGCCAAGCGAAGTTGAAGATTTTAAATAGACCTTTCTCGCGATATAATTATCCAAAAGCAATGAAACTTGGTACAGGAAATGTTTATACACATTGCAATGCACTGGTATCTGATTTAGTTCAATTGTTTACATAACCTCAAATTGGCGGCTGTGCGAATTTTAAAATTAAGTTTTTATTTCTTGTATCGTAATCATGCGATCGAAGGGAAATTTTCAATAATGAACCTAGGCAATAATTTTCCTTTAATGGCACATGACTCTGTGGCCTATACTTATAACAATCCAACATGGCGACCATCCGAAATATTTAGTTGGATCTCAATATCTACGAATCTATTACAGCAATCAAACTATTTTTTTAAATGTTCATAGGGGTTATAAACATAAGTTCACCTATAGGACTTTCAAAAACCTGGTGATCACAAATCCAACATGGCGGCGACGCGAATTATAAATATTCACATGGTCGTTTCTCGCAAGTGCAGTGACACTTGGTACAGTAAATCCTTATACAAATGTTAATCCACTGGCATCTTTTTTTTTCAATTGTTTCCTTAAACACAAGATGGCAGCTGTGCGAAATTTTAAAATCTCGTTTTTACTTCTTGTGTCCTAACGATGCGATTGAAGTTTGAATATTACACGTACACAATAATCTTCATGTAACAGTACATAACTCTAAGACCTACATATGTAAAAATCCAACATGGCGACCATTCGCAATATTTAGTCGGTTCTCAATATCTACGAATCTATTACAGCAAACAAACAATATATTGCTAAACATCATCACAGATGTAGACTTATAGGTGACATATTACATTCTTTCTTAATGGTTAAATCTCAAACTGGAGGTGAATTGTATTTGGAATGCTGCCACGGAGCAGATAATGTCTCGTTTAGCGTCTGCAGACCGCAGTAAGATGGAACTGCCACAAAGCTGAGCCATTGTAGTTTCGTTGACATCTGCAAGCCACAATACAGCGTGTGGTTTATCCTCAACTGTGTTATTGTCGCCACATATTTCAGAATATTTGGACTACATGAAGAGTGCACAATTTCTGTGATCAAGAAGAAAGGGTCAAATTTTAGAGTGTTTTCACATTGTATTTTTTGTTTTTTCCAAATTTCAACTATTTCGTTCTTCCTTCATTCTTTCTTTCTTTCTTTCTTTCTTTCTTTCTTTCTTTCTTTCTTTCTTTATTTATTTATTTATGTATATTATTTCCGTATGTATATTTGGGGTAAACATCTTTCACCTTTCATTAAGGTGCACCATAATAAGGTTTTTGAAGGGAATGTTTAGTAGTGTTAAGCTATCCAACCACATTTTATCTATATCGGCTGATGTAGGGGCCAAAACAATTAGGCCTCGAAACATGTACCAATGACCACTAAGTGATAATTTATATATAATACAATAAAGGCGGAACTTTTGCAAAATATCAATGCTAATTTTGTCATCAATAAGGAACCAGAATGAACCATTCCAATACTAAGATCCACAAGTTGGAATAATGTATACAAATTACCAATCGGAGAATATTCTAATGACATGTACTGTACTGCCCTAGTCGATGTAAATCTCTTCCTACGTGTGGGATATTTGTCGATCACCTGAATCACTTAACGAGGTAGATGTATTTTTAATTTGGCGCGAAGTGACGCTACGGGACACAGCGAGGCTGACAGCTGAATGGCGGCACGCGCACGCTTGTCGTCGCTCTTGTTTAACATCTGCTTCCAATTCTCCAAGAACTGCTGTAGCATTTAGTAGGAAGGACAACGGTATCATCACAACATAATGTACAGTACTTCCACTCGTTTCTGTGCACCATTAAACCCTTTAGAACTTTCAGTGGCTTCTGGCACATTTAAGAAAGTCTCTGTTTCACTACAGAGCTTAATTATCAGAAGCTCTTCAGTAGGTATAGCCTCCGTGACTTAGGCGGCAGCACGCCGGCCTCTCACCGCTGGGTCCGTGGTTGAAATCCCGGTCACTCCACGTGAGATTTGAGCTATACAAAGCGGAGGCAGACAGGTTTCTCCCCGGGTACTCCAGTTTTCCCTGTCACGAATTTCATTCCAGCAACACTCTCCACTATCATTTCATTTCATCTGTCATTCATTTAATCACTGCCCCAGGGAGGTGCGACAGGCCTCGGCAGCCGGCACAGTTCATATCCTCACCGCTAGATGGAGGCCCGGTCGGAGACTGGAAGCAGGCTGTGGATTTTCATTTTCTCAGTCGGTCAACATTGTCAACACCCTAACTTCAAGGAAATATTACTAGCAATGTTTAGATTACAAAGATGGAGGGACTTAAGTGAATGACATGTTTCGATAGTTAAGCGGTCATCTTCAGATCCTGTTCACTTAGGCCTTGTTAATGTACGATGTTTATCAATTACACTCATGCACAAATATATATACAATGTTTAGATTACATTATTTTGGAACAACTTGCGTAAGGAGTATTTACAGATAGTATTGCTCACTTCTGTGGTAGTTGCGTTTGGATTATTATTGAGACCAACTTTAGGAATGATGTTGTCTACACTGTTCTGTTATTTATGTTCTAAATGAAACGTTCCTATTTAGACTGGTGGCCTGATTGTATGGTGTGGCGAATACACTAGAATGCAATAAGGTTATGTGAACATATCTGGTATTAGAAACTTGAGTCCTAAAGCGTCCGCACTCGGACTGGAAAGCTTTCTTTAACATAGAACTACGCTACACTGCTATCACTTCAATTTCCAGGAACTCAACTCCGGTTTACGACAAGGTAGGTTTGTTTACCGCTCTTTAATCTCCTACTAATACTAGCATCCCGCCACGGCTTCGCCCGGGAACAGTTATGAATGTATTACATGATAAGCGGTTTTCTTCCCCTAGCTAGCTCGTAAACTACTGTCGCCGAAGATTTATGGAAGAAATGAAAACGTAAAAACACGTATAGTGAGCGAAGTATCGAAGATAGAGATATGCTCTCACGGACTATTTTGTAGAACTTTTCATGCTGAACAATGTTTACACTCTGAGTATATTGATATTTTTAACGGTTTACCCAGCGTAAGCTTAAAAAGCGCACGAACGCCAGGTTTTCTTTTTCGACTTTTTCACTGAAATCGTTACTGCTTGGCTTCCTTTGATCACAAATAAATTATTTTCTACAGAAATCTTCCTGGAGATATCCTTTACAGAATGGTGAAAACCGCATCAAAATCCATCCTCTGGTCCTCGAGATTACCCGTGACATCCAAGAATCGGGGACTTTGTTCTATACTAAGTAGAGATAATAAAGCTGAAGAGTTTGTTTGTTTGTTTGTTTAAACGCGCTAATCTCTGGAACTACCAGTCGGATTCGAAACATTCCTTTTGTACATGATAGCCAGACTCAAGAGGAATAGTTTAGCCTATGTAGCACTATGCTACACCTCTCACGTAACCTTAAAGATTGATTTTTGTTCAGTAAGTCGGAAAAACAAGCACTTCCGAACAGCTTCAATAATGCCTAAATCTATTGTTGCCTGGCAATGCGGGCTGCATCTCGTAGGCCCTGCCAGTGTTCTGGTGCAGAATTGCGAGCTGCTTATAAATAGCAGTCACGGGGAATAATTAGTGCAAAAGGATTTCTTAGGCCCCTTTAAACAGTTATCATTATCACAATAGTATGTCTCTGTATGAGGGCGATGGTGATGGTGCAGTATACTGAGGTTATCAGCTTCAATAAGCGTTGCTGCTTATCCTTGAGCGCTCCAGTTCTGTAGTAGTATTCATTATCATCCATAAAACAAATAGATCCACTGGGCGAAGCCAGGCACTACTGCTAGTTCATAATAAAATAATAAAATTTCATTTGTCCTGTAATATTTCAAAATTTCTTAAGATGGTCCCCGGACACTCTGTCCTGGAGGAGGGTGTTCCAGAACCCCTGATACTCCCTAATTTAGAAACAAAGCCCTGGCTATAATGGATTCACAATCTTCCCAAGGGACCGACATATGCTCCTGAGTACATGGATCGTATAACTCACGTGCGTGTGAAATATTTATCGCAGCGCCCCTAGCGGTGAGACATGGCGCTAATCCCGTAAGTGGGGCGGCAGGTCGATCGGTCCCCAGAGAACATCAATTACAAACAGATTCATTGGCTGGTCCATAGACAGCCTGTCGCAAACAATAAGCTGGCCCATTTCCACCAAAACAACACTAAATTTACTGAAGAACCAACGCGTTAAAATAATATACTGTAGACTGGGCAGAAGAATGCAAAGGTAACTAAACTAAGAGATGTTGCGGAGATAATATTAGAAACAGTAAGCAAAATTAGTTCCAACGCGCTTCCTTGTTAAACATTTACTTACTTACTTAATTCCTGCCGCTCCTTTCGGAGCATAGGGCCTTGGCGAAATTTCTCCACGCAGTTCGGTTCCTGGCTATTCTCTTCACTTGACTCCAGTTCTTGTCCTCCTCTGCAATTTCATTTTCGATCGTCCTCTTCCATGTCTTCTTAGGTCGACCTCGCTTCCTGGCGCCTTGAGGATTCCAGTCTAGCGCCGTCCTCTCAACAGCTCCGTCCGGCTTCCTTAGTGTGTGACCGATCCAGCGCCATTTCCTCTCCTTGATCTGGATGCTAATCGGTTGTTGATTGGTGATGGTCCAAAGATCTTCGTTTGAGATTATGTCCGGCCACCTCACATTCATGATGCGACGCAGACATCTGTTAATGAACACCTGTAGCTGGTTGTTGATCGGTTTTGTGACTTTCCATGTTTCACAGCCATAGAGAAGAATCGACTTTACGTTGCTATTGAAAAGGCGGAGCTTGGTCTTCCTGGAAATGTTTCTATTTCTCCAGATGGGGTAGAGCTGGACAAAGGCACCATTTGCCTTCCTGATACGGCTTCGAACATCTTGTTCTGCTCCCCCATCATTTGTGACTATACTCCCAAGGTAGAGGAAGGACTCAACTCGCTCAATTTCCTTTCCGTTGACTGTCAAGCTAGTCGTGACGTCAGAATTTATCCTCATCCCTTTGGTCTTGTTGGTGTTAATCATCAGTCCTGCACGTTCTGCTTCTCTCTGCAACCTCCCCAGCTTATCTTCTATGTCTCGGTACCGTTGTGCCATAAGACAAATGTCGTCCGCGAAATCCAGATCTTCAAGCCTGTCATTTATACCCCATTGAATACCCCTCTTCCGTCCTCCCATTACCTTCTTCATCACACTATCCAGGACCAACAGGAACAAAGTGGGGGAAAGGACACACCCCTGTCTCACTCCGGAACTGACCTTTATCTTTTCTGTTAATTTTCCTTCGTGTAGAACCTGGCACTCATACCCTTCGTACATCTCTTCCATGATTCTTATGATCTTTGTTGGAATTTTATATTCCTCGAGGGTCTTCCACATGATTCTTTGATTTACGGAGTCGAAAGCTTTCTCGAAGTCAACAAATGTGAGGTAAAGGGTATTTCGCCACTCCACACTCTGCTCCAGGATGATTCGGAGGGTGTTGATGAGATCCACACAGCTGCGATGTTGTCGAAATCCAGCCTGTTCCTTCCGAAGCCTTTTTTCTACGCAGTCTTTTATACGATTCAGGATGACTCTCGCCAGTACTTTGCTTGGAATGGACAGCAAGGTGATTCCCCTCCAGTTATTACAGTTAGTGGTGTCCCCTTTCTTCGGTAACTTGACGATCAACCCCTTCTTCCAGTCGGTTGGTATTTTCTCCTCCTTCCAGATCTTCTCCAACAGCGGGTGCAGCAGATTGATCGTGATATCCAGGTCTGCTTTCAATACTTCCGCTGGGATATTATCCAGACCTGGTGCCTTCCCGCACTTTATCTGCTTCAACGCTGTCCGTATTTCGCCCCGAGTTGGGGAGTCGAGGCTGATGTCCGGGTCACTTTCTGCTTCCTCTTCATCTCCTCCTCGCTGCTTACTTTCTGGTCCTCTATCTCTATTAAGAACCTCCGCAAAGTGTTCTCTCCATCTAGTCAGCTGCTGTTCACACGTCGTGAGGATCTCGCCCGTCTTGCTCTTCACAGGCCTAGTTTTATTAAAACCTTTCTTCGAAAGCATCTTTGTGATGCCATAGAGCTCCTTAACGTCCCCCCTTCTTGCCGCTTCTTCTGCTTTCACCGCGTGCTTGTTAAACATAAGAAAATAATAATAATAATGTTTCTGGGAAGCCTCCGTGGCTTGGCGGCAGCACGCCGGCCTCTCACCGCTGGGTCCGTGGTTCAAATCCCGATCACTCCTTGAGTCCATATGAGATTTGTGCTGGACAAAGCGGAGGCAGACAGGTTTTTCTCCGGGTACTCCGGTTTTCCCTGTCACAACTTCATTCCAGCAACACTCTCCACTATCATTTCATTTCATCTGCCATTTATTTAATCATTGCCCCAGGGGAGTGCGACAGGCTTCGGAAGCCGGTACAGTTCATATGGTGGGGTCATGTGAAGAGAGTGGGAGAGGACAGATTGTGGGGTAGTTGATAGCATGCTGAGCTTCTATGCCCAAACTCGCGGGTTCAAACACGGCCAATGTTGTCGGATTTTAAGAGCGTTAAAACTCCCACAGTATGCTTCCTTCGGAGGGGATTTATGGCATGTAAAAGAACCATCCACTAACTAGAATAGGCCGGTATGCGCGGCAGTATTAAAGGTGCCGGGACGTCTTCAATAGACCGGGCAGTGCTTAGTTGAATGGCTTTTTAGTCCTCGCGTGGCGAAGACAGTTCCACGGTCTTTAATACACACATCAAAAAAAGTTTTGCATCACCTCGGTTCCAAGAGTTCCGGAACCTTTAAATACAAAGGGAATAGAGATCAACACAAACAACATTTCAGCTCGTTTTATTGCTCATGAGACCCACACATTGCATGTTGTACCATCATACAGCTAGACTTTCAGCATTTGTGGTCCAGATTGCAGTACACACCACTACCTCTAATACCCAGTAGCACGTCCTCTTGCATTGATGCATGCCTGTATTCGTCGTGGCATACTATCCACAAGTTCATCAAGACACTGTTGGTCCAAATTGTCCCACTCCTCAACGACAATTCGGCGTAAATCTCTCAGAGTGGTTGGTGGGTCAAGACGTCCATAAACAGCCCTTTTCAACATATCCCAGGCATGTTCGATAGGGTTCATGTCTGGCGAACATGCTGGCCACTGTAGTCGAGCGATGTCGTTATCTTGAAGGAACGCATTCACAAGATGTGCACGATGAGGTCGAGAATTGTCGTCCATGAAGACAAATGCCTCTCCAATATTCTGCCGATATGGGTGCACTATGGGTCGGAGGATGTCATTCAGGTATCGTAAAGCCGTTTCGGAGCCTTCCATGACCACCAGTGGCGTACGTCGGCCCCACATAATGCCACCCCAAAACATCAGGGAACCACCACCTTGCTGCACTCGCTGGACAGTGTGTCTAAGACGTTCAGCCTGACCAGGGTGCCTCCAAACACGTCTCCGACGATTGTCTGGTTGAAGGCATATGCGACACTCATCGGTGAAGAGAACGTGATGCCAATTCGGTGGGGTCCATTCAGCATGTTGTTGGGCCCATCTGTACCGCGCTGCATGGTGTCGGGGTTGCAAAGCTGGACCTCGCCATGGACGTCGGGAGTGAAGTTGCGCATCATGCAGCCTATTGCGCACAGTTTGAGTTGAAACACGACGTCCTGTGGCTGAACGAAACGCATTATTCAACATGGTGGCATTGCTGTCAGGGTTCCTCCGAACGGCAATCCGTAAGTAGCGGTCATCCACTACAGTAGTAGCCCTTGGGCGGCCTGAGCGAGGCCTGTCATCGACAGTTCCTGTATCTCTGTACCTCCTCCATGTCCGAACAACATCGCTTTGGTTCACTCTGAGACGCCTGGAAACTTCCCTTGTTGAGAGCCCTTCTTGACACAAAGTAACAATGCGGACGCGATCGAACTGCGGTATTGACCTTCTAGGCATGGTAGAACTACAGACAACATGAGCAGCGTACCTTCGTCCTGGTGGAATGACTGGAACTGATCGGCTGTCGTACCCCCTCCGTCTAATAGGCCCTGCTCATGCATGGTTGTTTACATCTTTGAGCAGTTTTAGTGACATCTATGAACAGTCAAAGGGACTGTATCTTTGATACAATATACACAGTCAACGTCTATATGCCGGAGATCTGGGAACCGAGGTGATGCAAAACTTTTTTTGATGTGTGTAGTTGTAGATCTTCCTGTATTCAATTACATACTGAACCCATATGTAATTGGTTCAAGCGTCGAATCCATAATTTATTTGCAAAAGAAGAGAGGAAATAATAGAGTCTTTAGAATCACTTAGAAAGATTTTAAGAAGTGGGTTGTTATAATGTGGCGCAAGAATGGGTGACCACGAGTCATGCGGACGTGAGATCATGCTTGACGCATCGATAGGAGCTGGCTCATGATTATAAATAGAACGATAAAAACTTTCCACGACGAGTAAGAGAGAAGAGGTTTTGGAAATAGACCTTACTCACCTAGAAAATGACAACCTCGCAATGGTGCAAGAAGAGAAAAAATTAGAATTAAGCCATTTGCGAGCATTTAATTAATGAAAGAAACACATCATTGTTGATCATTCTGGAATAGAGGTTTTTGTGTGGGGAAAAAGTTTATAATATTTGCACAGGAAAGAACTGCAAACGTAGCATGACGTCGTTAGTAATTCCCCGAGACCAGAGTTGGTAGGGATGGAAAAATAAACCTCAACGCCCACATATCTGAGGAGACAAATTATTTAATATCTTGGAATTGTGTGATCGATTTTCATGATCAAAGAAACCAGTTTACGTTTAGAACAAGAGCTTTCCAGAGATATATTTTTCAAAGTTATACGACAATTACTTCAGAAGTTAGTGCTGGAGAAGACGCGGATTTTATCTTTTTGCCGCCGATTACGATATAAAACCTGGACGTGCCAGGAGGAGCATGCAGTTATTGTCAGCCTACGGGCGTGACACTGTGTCACTATCATCGCTAAATGCAGTCTTTACCAGACCTTGAGAGGTCGTGTTACGCTGTATCACCAACGAGCACCCCGTATGGGAGTGGCCGTGCAGTATCGTCATCTGTATCGCCGTGTGAAGACACATTAGAATCCTAGTATAGGAATAATATCGGCAAGCTTCAGACTCTATAAAGTTCACAAGTATAGTAAAAGTTTAGGCCGTGGACTTGAGAAATAACAGGCGATAGGTACTCGAATATAATAGTTCAGTTAAAGAACCGACGCATCATAAGGTTTCGAAGTACCCAAGGAAAGTGAAATAGACAGTCTATCTACGTTAAAGAACCCAAGCAGGGTAGAACGAAATAGTAACGCCTAGTGTTCCGGAAATTTAGGAACTAGAGCGCAGGACGATAAAAATCAGGAATCGTAGTTCCAGGCTTTGTCTAGGTAGACAAATGAACAGTTAAACATTGGGAGTACTCCAATAAGCTACGAATCAAGGTAACAGAAAGTACAAGGAAATTACTAGGTCATCGATAAACAGTTCGAGCGATCGAGATAGTAATACATTAAGGACAGACTTTTATTGAGACGAACAAGTAGCGTCTAGCAAGATACGACATCGTGCAGGAAAGTTATAGGAGCCGATAGTCAAACCCAGGATTAGAAGATCAGCCGTTCCAGTGAGGTTTAGTTCGATCGAGACTTTCCATCATCTCGTCAGATTAGGAAGCCGACGTGCTATAGTGCAACCCTTGGAAACAGGAAAGGAAAAGAAATCACGTGTGTAAGGCAAATAATTAACGCCCAAGTGATAAAATTTTTATGTAATGTAAATATAGTGAAATTTTTTAGTGTAATATTTTAGTGAATTGTATTGTGTTAAGTGAAAACGAAAGCAAAATGGTATTCGTTATGTTCCAAGTGATTAAGGTAAATATTTTATGTGGTGTTAAAAAGTGTCATTGAGTGTAAATATAACCATGAAGATGGCTTAAGAAAAAGTTGGTGGGCGAAAATGTTCCATCGCTGGAGAATTCGGTCGCTGACCGTACCGTCATGTGAGTGTTATTATGTGTTTTGGAAGATTTGCGTATAATCCTCATGAGAGAGAAAGAGTAGGGATGTTTAATAACAGGTGAAAGAATGATTGCGCGATCTGAACGATTACTTTGAGAGAAATATAATAAATATGTGAAATATAAATGAATCCCTTGTGGAATGTATTCAGTAAAATATCAGTGTAAATGATAAATGGTATAAATATGAGAAAGCAAGCGTAATAATAATAATAATAATAATAATTATACAAATGAATGAATATTGTGATGATTTTTATATTGAAAGTAGTAGCTTCCGAGCTCCTTTAGATGAATTAATATATGTTATGAATACATGTTTTTATTGGTAAAAATGATTATTGTTAAGGGAAGAAGAGTAATATATTTTGAGATGTAGATCAAACGTTGATTCTGAATTTATTTAGTTCTTTGAAGGCAACTTGGCTAATTAATGTATAAGCGCCATGTAACGCATTGAAGTAATTTATCACGCTAGGGATGAGTTGAAATGCTCGGTAAAAGTAATTATGAGGGACAGTTGGTCGTGGGGAATGAACTATTATAAGCCCTCAAAGTTGTGATAAGTGATCACGAGGCATTGTGTGTTGTATGTTAAAAGGGTGCTATTTATGTTGTATTATGAGCGCTGGTAAGAGGCGAGGCCTGCCCTAAGTCGCTAATGTTATAAGTCCTCCAAATTGGGATACTGCTCCCGAGGCATTTGAAAGGATCGAACTCAGAGTCGTCCGTGTTGAAGCCCCTTAAATATTGGTTGTATTATTGAATTTTTCTTACCCGCTAATGAGGACACTTCATAATTATTACATACCGAAGCTATGAGAATAGGTCTGTTGAACCTAAATATGTTGTTTTATGAATTTGTATTAGAAGCCTTGTCATTCAGATAATCGCATTTGAAACAGCTGTGTGGAAAGCTGATGTAGCCAGTCCCTTGTGAAAGCGAGACTGTGAGCTCTCTTCTCTCCCTGCAATAAATCACGCCAAGTAGTTAAGATTAGACCCTTACCCTCTGGTAGTGCGGTAGGTTAGGACGGACTGTTTGAGTCATAATATACACAGAAGTGTTTAAAGATTGTTTGAACGACCCGGTCTTTGAACTGAGGTCCCTTTATATCCATTATTATCGCTTGCAGAGTTCAGATCGTTGCTTTCTTATAAAATATGGTCTTTGAAGACAAAAATGATAAATCCCTAACTTTATTGTTAAATGATTTAGTGATTCACGAGTTCTATTGAAGACATTAGATTCCGGGAGTAATCTTAAGTTTGACTAGTTTAGTAGTCTTCTATAGCTCGGGAGTACGCAAATTTTTCCCAATCATGGTAGTGAGTTATTAGCTTGAGAGAGAGGGATGGTAACATATGAGCATTGTGAAAGCCCAAAATTAATTGAT
This sequence comes from Meconema thalassinum, assembly GCA_946902985.2. NCBI lineage: Eukaryota > Metazoa > Arthropoda > Insecta > Orthoptera > Tettigoniidae > Meconema > Meconema thalassinum. Next base: position 553,634,378 of record OX336392.1, read on the forward strand.
GATTAGCCATACTTTGATAATTATGATTAAAAGATATACTCTAGTAAATGGTTATGGATGTGTATTAAATTGATAACACAGTGTATGTAAACATTACCGAGCCATTTGGATCTCTTTATTTTAAAGAATATGAATTGACACCATATGGAAGTGAAACCTAGTTGAAGTGTGTTGGTTTTTGGAAAACCAGTCATTATGATTTTGTAAATTGTTTGATATGAATTCCTTGTTCAATTTCGGACAAGTGTGAAGTGGAGTGTCAGTATTTTTATTTGTTTAATTTTTTGTAGCGCCATATTTTTGGATAATTAAATATTTTAATAGTAGGATTTGATTTTTGTTTATTTTTGGAGGTGTATCCTCTGCTTAATCCAAAGTGTGTAAGTCACAGAGTAGGACAACAAACCATGAACCCCGATACTCCCGATTGAGCATTGCTGGTAAACTGTGATTTGCATATTTCATTGTTGAATGGGCACAATACGTGCTTATCTAGATTTGGCAACGTCACACAAATAAACATAGCACTGACCTCAGAAAGCACACAGGAACAAAGGGGGATGAAAGGAAAAACCAGTTTCATCCAGTTAACACCCGGGTTAGTCGACCAAAACTGGTGCTAGATTGAACACGAAACTGCTCGAAGTTCCAGTCAGGAAGACAACCGGATAAGTATTTACATTTAGCATACACCGACAGTTGCATTACCAATACTGCAACTAAATAATTGTACATATTCTTCACTTGCATTTTCAAACATAGATGCTATAGCCTAAGTGTAAGGGATCTGATGATGACCGCTTGACGATCGAAACTGTATTTATTAATCTCATGTAATTTATTTCAGGAATAGGACATAACCCAACTCTTTTTGGGTGCATTCGTGTTGACCGACTGAAAAGCACCAAACTTTTGTTTGAGTAACTAGAATTGTATGAAGCAAAATTTCTAGGTTACATTTGATAAACGCTCATTAAGTTCCAACGTCCATGTGCTGGTTACACCGACAGTAGTGGCTACGCACGTTAAAGCGCAGCGTTAGGCCATGGGGCCAAGCTCTGTGCTGACTCGGTAGACGCGTGGGTTCAAGCCCCACCGTCGGCTGTCCTTGAAATAGTTTTCCGTGGTTTCCCATTTTCAACATCAGGCAAATGCTGGGACAGTACCTTCTGACAGGAAACGGCCGCTTCCTTCCACATCCTTGCCCAGTTACATTCATCTTCATCCATTCCATCTCTCATCCCGTCGTGCAGGTCGCCCACGGGCGTCGAATAGAAAGACCTGCACTCGGCCTCTCAGGAGGCCACACGACCAAAAAAAAGGTGCTGGTTGCGGTGACATCTAGTAGCCACGTTCGCAAATAGGTGTCGTTGATGGTAGCATTTAGTAGAAAAAGTATGAACTACTTGAAATTGAATGTCTGCAGTCCTTACCTCAATCACAGATAACACGCACTAATACAGTCATCACAATTAACACCGGTTAGCAGACAGATTCTACACACACCCAAAGTACACGGGACTACATGACCGCGTTGTCGCAGCCCCTAAACTGAGGAACCAACCATAGACTATCTCAGAGTGTATGAGTTCGGCTGTAGAGGGCAAGAGAAGCAGAGGTAGAGCTACGAGGCGGTGGTAAGATTCAGTGTTGAACGATTTCAAAGTGAGAGGTGTAGAAGCAGTGCTAACTCCTAATAGGGGATCATGGGGGTGACTTGTTCGCAAACAGAGGCTTGCAGACTGGACTGGAAACTCAAAGGCAAAACGGTCCCAAATTTAAATGTACGTATGTAATAAGAAGAAGAAGAAGAAGAAGAGAAACTTAATGCTTTTCGGTCGGTCAACACGACTGTACCCTAATGAGATGGGTTATTCCCTAAACTTGAAAAAATTGCATGAGATTAATAAACACACTTGGATGACCAGTTTCGATCGCCAAGCGATCATCATCAGATCCATTACACTTAGGCTTTAACATCTATGTCTACAAGTATGGGTGGTAGTATTTACAATATATATTTACATGATGATGATGATAATTGTCGTTTAAAGGGGCCTAACATCTAGGTTATCGGCCACTAATGGTTTGGGTGATCGTGAAGATGATAATGAAATGTAAACTATAACTAAAACTAACTACTAACTTATATACTAGAAGAAGAAACGGAAAACAAAAGGAGAATAAGGCAAATTAAGGACAGGAGGGAAAGAAATGCCCTCAACCCTCGAAGAATGCGGATTGAGGGACTTGGAAGGAAGGAGAGCCATGAAAGGCAGATAGGAAAGTGAAAGAGGAGAGGGTCCGCCCCACAGGTAAGGGACAAAAGGGGAAAACGGACCCAGTTCAGGAATCCCTCGGGGTCGCCAACTCCCGAACACACCAGCCGTGAGCCCCTGATGGTGTAGCGTTATCTAGGGTGCACCAGAAGTGGTGGGGCTACACACACCCGGCCTCCTTGAGGGCCTTGAGCAGAAGGCAGGAGATACTGTGAGCCCCTGAGGGTGTAGCATTATCCAGGGTGCACCTTAAATGGTGGGGCTACACACACCCGGCCTCCTTGAGGGCCTTGAGCAGAAGGCAGGAGATACTGTGAGCCCCTGAGGGTGTAGCAATATCCAGGGTGCACCAGAAGTGGGGGGGCTACATACACCCGGCCTCCTTGAGGGCCTTGAGCAGAAGGCAGGAGATACTGTGAGCACCTGAGGGTGTAGCAATATCCAGGGTGCACCAGAAGTGGTGGGGATACATACACCCGGCCACCTTGAGGGCCTTGAGCAGAAGGCAGGAAATACTGTGAGCCCTTGAGGGTGTAGCATTATCCAGGGTGCACCAGACGTGGTGGGGCTACATACACCCGGCCTCCTTGAGGGCCTTGAGCAGAAGGCAGGAGATAATGTGTGCACCTGGGGGTGTAGCAATATCCAGGGTGCATCAGAAGTGGTGGGGCTACATACACCCGGCCTCCTTGAGGGCCTTGAGCAGAAAGCAGGAGATACTGTGAGCCCATGAGGGTGTAGCATTATCCAGGGTGCACCAGAAGTGGTGGGGCTACATACACCCGGCCTCCTTGAGGGCCTTGAGCAGAAGGCATGAGATACTGTGAGCCCATGAGGGTGTAGCATTATCCAGGGTGCACCGGAAGTGGTGGGGCTACATACACCCGGCCTCCTTGAGGGCCTTAAGCAGAAGGCAGGAGATACTGTGAGCACCTGTGTAGCAATATCCAGGGTGCACCAGAAGTGGTGGGGCTACATACACCCGGCCTCCTTGAGGGCCTTGAGCAGAAGGCAGGAGATACTGTGAGCACCTGAGGGTGTAGCAATATCCAGGGTGCACCAGAAGTGGTGGGGATACATACACCCGGCCTCCTTGAGGGCCTTGAGCAGAAGGCGTGAGATACTGTGAGCCCATGAGGATGTAGCATTATCCAGGGTGCACCAGAAGTGGTGGGGCTACCTACACCCGGCCTCCTTGAGGGCCTTGAGCAGAAGGCATGAGATACTGTGAGCCCTTGAGGGTGTAGCATTATCCAGGGTGCACCAGAAGTGGTGGGGCAACACACACCCTGCCTCCTTGAGGTCCTTGAGCAGAAGGCAAAAGATAACATGAAAAGAAAAAGAAGGCTGACCCCTCCCAGAAGGAGGGTATCAGAAACGATGAGACAAGGGCCAATTAAGGCGGGAAAGGAAGAGACTCCCTAGGCCTCGGATACCCTAATACCGTCGGGGTCGGAAGAGAACAAGAGTTAGCCAAGTGAGCTCGACAGGAAAGAAGACGGAGAGGAGCCCGGCACAAGTGAGGGGAAGCAATGCCGGACTCAGCTGGGGCCCCGTGGTCGCTAACCCACGTCCCACTACATGTGAGCCCCTGGGGGGGTATCTACAGTATGTACACTTATTTAGTTGCTTGAGTTATTAAACTAACACAACTTGTCAATGAAAGTCTATGTGGCGGGTGGTTTATACGTCTGGATGGCCCTCATCAGAGGTGTCTATTAAAGGTGAAATGAAAGTCGGAAAGAAGTAGTCATGGCCGCATGCTAGGTATCTTCCCGGCACTGGCGTTTAGTAGAAGTGTGAAGCAACAGCATGGATGACTGAGTTGGAAGGGGAATTTTAGGGAATTTTGGAAAATATCTGGGGATTTGAAGATAACTGGGAGAATTCGGGGTTATCTAGGGAATTTTCAGGTAAATCTTGGGGTAGTTTAGGGAATTCTTGGGGTAAATCTGGGGTATTTTAAGGAATTCTTGAGGGGGGAGGGAGGAATTTTGGTAAATCTTGGGGGATTTTGGTTTGGGGTGATTTGGGGAAATCTGGAAGTAATTTGGGTAAATCTTGAGTAGTTTTGGATCAATCTGGTGAATTTTCGGGAAATTAGGTGCTTTTAGAGAAATCTAGGTGTAAATCTAGGTTAGTTTAGGGAATCCTTGGGGGAAATTTTGGCAAATTTTGGAGCATTTTGGGGGAATTTCAGGAAATCTGGATGAATTTTACTTTCCTCGGTTGACACTCCTGACGAAACATCCATAAATCCCGTTCGCATATACTTTGAGAAGCCCCACCGGCATATTAATGGCGCCACTAGTCCCACAGTCTTCTTGTAATGGCATTGTGGAAAACCTCGTAACCCCACCTACCCTTGGGGACGTCCTGCCACCCGCACATCGCTTAGTAGGGGAGATATGATATGATGAAGAATTGAAATCTCCTCTTATTGAATAATAAACTAATCGCAAGGAATAACATACAGTTAATCCCGTAGAAAAAAATATAAAAAAAATCTGAAAATATTTAAATAAGTTAAAGAAACAATTTCTAAAATTAAATCCTCTGAATAAAATCCTGCCAAAAAAGGTATACCACATAATGCTAAGTTTGAAACATTAAAACAAATAACTGTTAAAGGTATTTGTCTACATAAGCTACCCATAAATCGAATATATTGGGAATTTTTTATATTATGAATTACAGAACCTGCACCCATAAATAATAATGCCTTAAATAATGCATGTATTAGTAAATGAAAAAACGCTAATTTAGGGAATCCTATAGCCAAGATTCTTATTATTAATCCCAATTGTCTCAATGTAGAAAGAGCAATATTTTTTTTCAAATCATATTCAAAATTAGCCCCTAATCCTGCTATAAACATTGTTAAGCCAGCAATCAATAATAATCCCTTACCTAATCTATTATCAGCAATAACCCCTGCAGTTACCAAAGTTGAAGAATGAACTAAAGCTGAAACAGGAGTAGGAGCTGCTATAGCTGCTGGTAATCAAGAGGAAAAAGGAATCTGAGCTCTCTTTGTTATAGCCGCCAAAATTACTAACGCAGTAATAATGTACATAATTCTAGAATTCTTCATCACATCCGATTAATAAATATAATTTCATTTCACAAAATTTAATATTCAAGCAATAGCCATTAATAATGCCACATCACCAATTCGATTAGATAAAGCTGTTAATATCCCAGCTCTATAAGATTTCACATTTTGATAATAAATCACCAAACAATATGAAACCAAACCTAATCCATCTCACCCTAAAAGAATTCTAATCAAATTAGGGCTAATAATTAAAAATATTATAGATAAGACAAATATCAATACCAAAATAATAAATCGATTAATCGCCAAATACCCGTGCATATATTCCTCACTGTAAAAAATTACCAGTGAAGAAATAAATAAAACAAATCCTATAAATAATAAAGACGTCACATACTAACCCGCAATACATTCAGGGGCAAAGTCGATATCACTCGAACGCATGGTCCGATTTTGACAAATGAGGTGTCGTTGGACTCGGGCTGACGCCCTCTTTCCAATGGACAACTTATTTCAACCCCAAAATAAAACCTACCCCTACTAGGGGATGAAATTGTAATTTTTTAGTGAAAATCATTTTACAAATGCAACAGACATGAGGGGCGATACCACTATGAACTTAAACGTTGTTGCTCATATAGCGCATGCGTTTTGCTGGATGTCGCTATGAATCAACAATTTGTTTTTGTTTTTTACGCATGCGCACTTGGAATTTTTGTAAGAGGGCGAACTCTTTGAAAAACTGTTTTATAAGAAGGGGTTTTGGTGGTGAGGAGAGAGCCAGATAGTCGCCTACTTTCCTACGATGTTTGCCGATATCTCTCGAACGCAAGGTCGGATTTGGACGTGTGACGTGTCAAATCGCTTGTCTCGAAGCCCTATATATGTTATTAATAGGTTAAAGTTTTGAGAATGAGGGAAACAGGCTTTTTGGGGGTAAAAACGTGATTTTAGACTTTTTCCGTTATTTCACGAATGCATGGTCGGATTTGGTCCTATGACGTGTCAAATGGCTGGTCTCGAAACCCATTTTATTTTGGTAATAGGTTAACGTTTTTGAGAATGAGGGAAACAGAATTTTTTGGTGTAAAACTGTGATTTTAGACTTTCTGTTATATCTCACAAACCAATAACGCCAGAGACGTATACGAGGGGTCGTAGGACTCGGGCTAACGCAACCCCTCCCCCACACCTCCCCCCTTTCGAATATAGTATTTATGTTTTTATAAAAATTGCGAAAGGGTCTAACGACACTTTTGTTGAAAACATTTTAGTTTTTAAACCTTTTTTTTAATCTGTCTAAAATGTTCATGAAGAGTGGTTTTTTATTTTTTATTTTTCATTTTATGTTTTTGTAAATGATCTTAATGTGAGTGCTTGACCATGGCACTAGTACAGTCTGTCTATGTGTGTTAGCGGGACCGTAGAGACTTATTACTACTGCAAGTAAGAATGATTTACAAAATAACGGCTATCTACCACTGTATTTGAAAAACAAAACTATTGAAAAGAAACAAAAATACTATTTACCATTCATTCATATATAAGTGTTAATTCTCTCTCTCCCCACCCTACCTCACCGTATTTTCTCTGGTCCAACAATCAATGCTACCCATACATACACAAGCTTTTTATTTCTCTCTCTATATATATATAAGCTTTCTCTGTTCCACAAGATAAAAATTATGGTTGCTGGATTGTATCCTGCACTGTTTATGCGACATACCATTGCCAGTTCATAAAACCGTTAGGTAGTTCTCTACACATAGCGATTTTACCACTGCTCTACCTACGCCTTTTGCTTGTTTGGCTTTCTTACAGGCTAGTATGCGAAAGGCAGGATTAACTGTATATCAAACCCAGTCCACCTTTGTATTTGTAATCTAAGTAATAATTTGTAAAGAGACAAGTGTAATCAGTTTTAAACATTATCTCTGCTTTTTTGTTTGTTTGTTTATGACATGTATATTAACCTAAAATAAACCCTAGTCTACTTTAGTGAAAGGCTAACAGTTTAACCACTGCGTCACCATACCCTTCTTTCTTAGTTTGATTCGTTCTAGGCCTTAGAGCTAGAAATCGAGTTACAGTAAGATCTCCAGTGAAAGAGGCACATGTGCTCACCACTATAGCACGTAATGTTTAGCTGGTAACATTAGACAACCGAAAATGATTGTATTTCTGTTAGCCAAGCATTTCTGTCATTTGCCTACTGTGTGAGCACTGCCAGCAAGACAGTTTAGTTTAGAACAAGCGAGTGTGTGTGTATAGATTATTAACCTCAAGTATTTAAAGCTTGTTGTGTGTAGCGACCATCTTGCTCAGTAACCACTGAGTAAGTTTTAACAGTCAACTCATAAAAACAGCATAGGATAGTTGTGTGTGTGTTTCATGTACTTGGGAATATGCATTAGCACCATGCGCTAGCTTTACCTTACCCTCTAAAAGTAGAGCGTTATCCCTTCCTTTGGACATTGCCAATGACTGCATTCCCCCACAAGTTTTACACTTAAGCCCTTGGCTTGTTCTTGATTAGGCTTGGTTTGCTTTAGGCTTGGTTTGGTTCAGTTGGGTTTGATTCGACTTGGTTCAGTTTAGTTTAATGTAGTCACCATTTTTTTTATTTTTAGCTACACTCTTTAACCAATTAATTAATGATGGTCTACTCTTAGTTCTTGAATCGATAAATTGAATTTTTTGTACACCGTTTGTCAAGCCATGCCTACAACCTATACTCCCTATGTACTACAGTCAGATCTGAAAACAAGTTCCAATGGTCAAAGACGTGTCAGTCACCATACATGTAGCCTACAATAATTCTTTCTTTACCTAGCTAGGTTTCGTCACTCACAGTAAACATCTAACATTATGGGTTTGCAATATATTAAGAAAAGCAAAAGTCCATGATCATGTTGTTTTGGGTCTTTTTGGGGGAAATTCATAAGCCATGAAAGAATGACATCATGTCAAGTTCTGGGGGGACCTTGTATGTCAAAATCCCATTATCGATTTATAAAATCTCAAGGCCATGCCCTAGCAGTTTTGGATTATTTCAATCAATGAGTCCACCATAGAAAAGATCGGAAAAATAAATACCCTTAAAACAAGTCGTCACATGACCCTCTCCGAACAATGCTTCGCAAAATATAAATTCATCCATTGAACATTGAACATGATCGATGACATCATCCTCGCCTCCCCCTCCCACCATGGTTGCCATATCGTTTGACCTTCAAGTGTCCTCAGCATCTCTGTGCTTTTATCATTGCCCTGTTGTCTAGTCAAGTCAATGCATTCCAATAAGCTCAAATAACATCCACATCCTGTCAGTCTGCCCCAGCAAGTTTGTTTTCTATACTCACTTCAAGCAACATATAACCAAGTTCTGTTTGTTCTATCTAAAGCCAGCTTCATCTGATCAAGGAATTATCATTTGTCATGTCACTCATAATCGTTTACACGTTAAAGACCCCCTTCAGGGGGTTTAGGAATTAGGAATTTCATCATAGGAAAAATCGGAAAACGAACCCTCGACCCACCGTCTCATCGAAATAGCGAATACTGTATTGGTATATCACCTGCGTGGCCAGTAATAGCCTCGTTGAAACACGTGTCCAGTGGTATCGTCTCTTTCTATCTACAACCACTCTTCATGAACATTTTAGACAGATTAAAAAGAAAGTTTTAAAAACCAAAATTTTTTCAACAAAAAAGTCGTTAGACCCTTTCGCAATTTTTTTAAAAACATAAATACTATATTCGAAATGGGGAGGGGGAGGGGGAGGGGGGGGGGTTGCGTCAGCCCGAGTCCTACGACCCCTCGTATACGTCTCTGGCGTTATTGGTATGTGAGATATAACCGAAAGTCTAAAATCACAGTTTTACACCAAAAAATTCTGTTTCCCTCATTCTCAAAAACTTTAACCTATTACCAAAATAAAATGGGTTTCGAGACCAGCCATTTGACACGTCATAGGACCAAATCCGACCATGCATTTGTGAAATATCGGAAAAAGTCTAAAGTCACGTTTTTACCCCCAAAAAGCCTGTTTCCCTCATTCTCAAAACTTTAACCTATTAATAACATATATAGGGCTTCGAGACAAGCGATTTGACACGTCACACGTCCAAATCCAACCTTGCGTTCGAGAGATATCGGCAAACTTCGTAGGAAAGTAGGCGACTATCTGGCTCTCTCCTCACCACCAAACCCCCTTCTTATAAATCATTTTTTCAAAGAGCTCGCCTTCTTACAAAAATCCCAAGTGCGCATGCGTAAAAAAACAAAAACAAAAATGTTGATTCATAGCGACATCCAGCAAAACGCATGCGCTATATGAGCAACAACGTTTAAGTTCATAGTGGTATCGCCCCTCATGTCTGTTGCATTTGTAAAATGACTTTCACTAAAAAATAAAATTTCATCCCCCAGTAGGGGTAGGTTTTATTTTGGGCTTGAAATAAGTTGTCCATTGGAAAGAGGGCGTCAGCCCGAGTCCAACGACACCTCATTTGTCAAAATCGGACCATGCGTTCGAGTGATATCGACTTTGCCCCTGAATGTATTGCGGGTTAGTATGTGACGTCAGAGGGAGAGATGGTTGGGGGGGGGGGGGGTAATAGAACTCCTAGCTCTCCCCTACTTCGCTTGACATTCATACATAATCAATCGGCCGCCATATTGGAGCCGCGAGTGCATGTCCACCCCCTTAGGAAGTTAGTTGAAACTAGGTAGCTTAACGTATAGTATGACCCTTTCTTTACATCTCTGAGGATGAGAGGTAGTTGAAACTAGGTAGCTGAACGTATAGTATGACCCTTTCTTTACATCTCTGAGGATGAGAGGTAGTTGAAACTAGGCAGCTGAACGTATAGTATGACCCTTTCCTTACATCTCTGAGGATGAGAGGTAGTTGAAACTAGGTAGCTGAACGTATAGTATGACCCTTTCTTTACATCTCTGAGGATGAGAGGTAGTTGAAACTAGGCAGCTGAACGTATAGTATGACCCTTTCCTTACATCTCTGGGAACGAGAGGTATTTGAAACTAGGCCCAAAAAAACACTATTTTCCACGTAGTAGGAATAGTTTTTATCTTAGGATAGAAGAGACTTGTTGTTTGGATTGAGAGCGTGAACCCCTCTCTTTTGAGCCATCTTACATTTTTTTACGATTTATAGTTTAGGAGATATCAACTATTTTTGGAAAAGTGCCACCACCATACTACTCATCTCTGCAGTAAGAGTAATAATATCATATAGCCTCGGGTGCCGGGTGCAAGCTTTGTTATTTGACACCCAGAGGGTAGTTTGCATGTCGAATTTTGTTGTTCCTTGAAGCACTATGAAAGTCAATGAGGTTAGATATCTAAGCTCCTTGAACACTATAGCGCTTTCTAGTAGAGAAATGCGGAAACTCCCGAGATTAATTTTGTCATTAAGAACACGGCCTACTGAATTCAAATGGGCTCTTTGACATGCCAACATCGTATGACATGCGTGTCGTAATTTTTGCTGCCTTTCAAAAATAATTTACCACGGCCGGGAGTGAACCTGCAAGCTCGGGGTTGGTAGTCCAACACGATAACCACTCACCCACCATGGCAAGCTATCTCTGCAGTGAAATGATGGTAAGGCAGGAACTATACCCAAATTAATATTACCAAGGTATGGAAAACTGTTATAGTGAAGCTTGCTGAGAACATCTGAATATCGACAAAGAAAGGCCATGTATAATAAAGAAATGTCTAGATCTAACAAGTAGTTCCGTGATGAACTAAAGAGCCTACTTTTCTTAAAATTAAAAATTCACCTATGTTTGATCTATGTAGGGCTATCTAGAATAATGATGAAATTATTATTTATCGCATGGCGTTTAGTCCCGGGAGTGTCCGAGGACATGTTCGGCTCGCTAGAGGCTTCAATGCTTCAATGCGGACACTCACGCGGTGAGCTACAAGTTCCATTCAATTTCAAGTAGCTCCAACTTTCGCTACCAGATGTCTTTGACAAGTAGTGGTGAACAACTTTGATAGAGCGTTTCAACGAAATCTAACCTGTAAATTTAGTTTCACACAAGTTTAATTAGTGGAAGGTTCTTTTGCATGCAATAAATCTATGACATGGGATCGCCGGATTTACATCCCCTCCGAAGGAAAACATACTGAAGGATTTTAACGCTCTTAAAACATCCGACGACTTCGTCGGTTTTAAGCCCGCGGTCTCGGGCATAGAACCTTAGCATATTACCAACTACGCCCCCGAAGCCGCTTATGATGAAATTAAGTTGGTAATACTGGCATTCATACCTGAAATATTGTAGCCTACTACAGTTTGTTCTATCCATGAGCGTGCGAGTCCACGGCTCAAATGCTTAGAGAGATTTGGTAGGTCTGCTGCCTCGAAAAATGCGCACTTTTAAATCCCTTACGCCATCCACACATTATATCAGATTTGTTTAGTAATCCAGTAAACGATACGGAAGTTAGGTGCTGTTAAATATTTACCCTATCAGCACGCGTAGAATTATGTTGGGAACACTGCCACGTATGGGTTCCTCGAAATGAATCCATTAAGTTAACCTATAGGCTATACCAGGGCCATCCACACAGCGCTCCGCGAGCGCTTTGGTGGAAGGTAGTATCGCGCCGAAGTGAGCAGCCGACCCATCAGTCCCTAGTCTAGTCCAATGCGCTTTGTTGACAGCATGTAAGTAAATCAGTTTCGTAGTGGTCATGCCTGAATATCATACAAAGAAAAGGAGTGGTGAAGCAGCAGCCTTTAAAGCAGAATGAGAAAAGTCATTTTTCTGCACAGCTTATAAAGGGCATGCCAAATGTTTGGTGGGCAACAGAGATGTAATGTGTTAAAAAAGAACACACTTTGTTGTTGAATTTTCCTCTCTAATATGTTCACATTTTAGTTTGGAATAAATCACAATATTCTTTACTTAACACTTGTGTTCGTTTCCTGCACATCGGAGCACCTTTCGATTCGTATATGCGGTATATTTGTTATGGCAAAACAGCCCTGTTAATATGACAACATTCCCACAAGAGCCGCCAGCCTCACGACTGTACGTACGTATCTAGTCAGCGTGGTGCCACAGTGTAGTGGTGGTAGGGGAAGGAGTGCTAGTCTGACTGCCCAGTGCTCTCCTCGCTGCCACAGTGTAGTGGTGGTAGGGGAAGGAGCGCTAATCTGACTGCCCAGTGCTCTCCTCGGTGCCACAGTATACTGGTGGTAGGGGAAGGAGTGCTAGTCTGACTGCCCAGTGCTCCCCTCGCTACCACAGTGTAGTGGTGGTAGGGGAAGGAGCGCTAATCTGACTGCCCAGTGCTCTCCTCGGTACCACAGTATACTGGTGGTAGGGGAAGGAGTGCTAGTCTGACTGCCCAGTGCTCTCCTCGCTACCACAGTGTAGTGGTGGTAGGGGAAGGAGCGCTAGTCTGACTGCCCAGTGCTCTCCTCGGTACCACAGTGTAGTGGTGGTAGGGGAAGGAGTGCTAGTCTGACTGCCCAGTGCTCTCCTCGCTGCCACAGTGTAGTGGTGGTAGGGGAAGGAGTGCTAGTCTGACTGCCCAGTGCTCTCCTCGCTGCCACAGTGTAGTGGTGGTAGGGGAAGGAGTGCTAGTCTGACTGCCCAGTGCTCTCCTCGCTGCCACAGTATACTGGTGGTAGGGGAAGGAGTGCTAGTCTGACTGCCCAGTGCTCTCCTCGGTACCACAGTGTAGTGGTGGTAGGGGAAGGAGCGCTAGTCTGACTGCCCAGTGCTCTCCTCGCTGCCACAGTGTAGTGGTGGTAGGGGAAGGAGCGCTAGTCCGACTGCCCAGTGCTCTCCTCGCTGCCACAGTGTAGTGGTGGTAGGGGAAGGAGCGCTAGTCTGACTGCCCAGTGCTCTCCTCACTACCACAGTGTAGTGGTGGTAGGGGAAGGAGCGCTAGTCTGACTGCCCAGTGCTCTCCTCGCTGCCACAGTGTAGTGGTGGTAGGGGAAGGAGCGCTAGTCTGACTGCCCAGTGCTCTCCTCGCTGCCACAGTATACTGGTGGTAGGGGAAGGAGTGCTAGTCTGACTGCCCAGTGCTCTCCTCGGTACCACAGTGTAGTGGTGGTAGGGGAAGGAGCGCTAGTCTGACTGCCCAGTGCTCTCCTCGCTGCCACAGTATACTGGTGGTAGGGGAAGGAGTGCTAGTCTGACTGCCCAGTGCTCCCCTCGCTACCACAGTGTAGTGGTGGTAGGGGAAGGAGCGCTAGTCTGACTACCCAGTGCTCTCCTCGGTACCACAGTGTAGTGGTGGTAGGGGAAGGAGCGCTAGTTTGACTGCCCAGAGCTCTCCTCGCTGCCACAGTGTAGTGGTGGTAGGGGAAGGAGTGCTAGTCTGACTGCCCAGTGCTCTCCTCGCTGCCACAGTATACTGGTGGTAGGGGAAGGAGTGCTAGTCTGACTGCCCAGTGCTCTCCTCGCTACCACAGTGTAGTGGTGGTAGGGGAAGGAGCGCTAGTCTGACTGCCCAGTGCTCTCCTCGCTGCCACAGTGTAGTGGAGGTAGGGGAAGGAGTGCTAGTCTGACTGCCCAGTGCTCTCCACGCTACCACAGTGTAGTGGTGGTAGGGGAAGGAGCGCTAGTCTGACTGCCCAGTGCTCTCCTCACTGCCACAGTATAGTGGTGGTAGGGGAAGGAGTGCTAGTCTGACTGCCCAGTGCTCTCCTCGCTGCCAGAGTATAGTGGTGGTAGGGGAAGGAGCGCTAGTCTGACTGCCCAGTGCTCTCCTCGCTGCCACAGTGTAGTGGTGGTAGGGGAAGGAGCGCTAGTCTGACTGCCCAGTGCTCTCCTCGCTGCCACAGTGTAGTGGAGGTAGGGGAAGGAGTGCTAGTCTGACTGCCCAGTGCTCTCCTCGCTACCACAGTGTAGTGGTGGTAGGGGAAGGAGCGCTAGTCTGACTGCCCAGTGCTCTCCTCGCTGCCACAGTATAGTGGTGGTAGGGGAAGGAGTGCTAGTCTGACTGCCCAGTGCTCTCCTCGCTGCCAGAGTATAGTGGTGGTAGGGGAAGGAGCGCTAGTCTGACTGCCCAGTGCTCTCCTCGCTACCACAGTGTAGTGGTGGTAGGGGAAGGAGCGCTAGTCTGACTGCCCAGTGCTCTCCTCGCTGCCACAGTATAGTGGTGGTAGGGGAAGGAGTGCTAGTCTGACTGCCCAGTGCTCTCCTCGCTGCCACAGTATAGTGGTGGTAGGGGAAGGAGCGCTAGTCTGACTGCCCAGTGCTCCCCTCGCTACCACAGTGTAGTGGTGGTAGGGGAAGGAGTGCTAGTCTGACTGCCCAGTGCTCTCCTCGGTACCACAGTGTAGTGGTGGTAGGGGAAGGAGTGCTAGTCTGACTGCCCAGTGCTCTCCTCGCTGCCACAGTGTAGTGGTGGTAGGGGAAGGAGTGCTAGTCTGACTGCCCAGTGCTCTCCTCGCTACCACAGTGTAGTGGTGGTAGGGGAAGGAGCGCTAGTCTGACTGCCCAGTGCTCTCCTCGCTGCCACAGTGTAGTGGTGGTAGGGGAAGGAGTGCTCGTCTGACTGCCCAGTGCTCTCCTCGCTACCACAGTGTAGTGGTGGTAGGGGAAGGAGTGCTAGTCTGACTGCCCAGTGCTCTCCTCGCTGCCACAGTGTAGTGGTGGTAGGGGAAGGAGCGCTAGTCTGACTGCCCAGTGCTCTCCTCGCTACCACAGTGTAGTGGTGGTAGGGGAAGGAGTGCTAGTCTGACTGCCCAGTGCTCTCCTCGCTGGCACAGTATACTGGTGGTAGGGGAAGGAGTGCTAGTCTGACTGCCCAGTGCTCTCCTCGCTGCCACAGTGTAGTGGTGGTAGGGGAAGGAGTGCTAGTCTGACTGCCCAGTGCTCCCCTCGGTACCGCAGTGTAGTGGTGGTAGGGGAAGGAGCGCTAGTCTGACTGCCCAGTGCTCCCCTCGCTGCCACAGTGTAGTGGTGGTAGGGGAAGGAGCGCTAGTCTGACTGCCCAGTGCTCCCCTCGCTGCCACAGTGTAGTGGTGGTAGGGTAAGGAGCGCTAGTCTGACTGCCCAGTGCTCCCCTCGCTACCACAGTGTAGTGGTGGTAGGGGAAGGAGTGCTAGTCTGACTGCCCAATGCTCTCCTCGGTACCACAGTGTAGTGGTGGTAGGGGAAGGAGCGCTAGTCTGACTGCCCAGTGCTCCCCTCGCTGCCACAGTGTAGTGGTGGTAGGGGAAGGAGCGCTAGTCTGACTGCCCAGTGCTCCCCTCGCTACCACAGTGTAGTGGTGGTAGGGGAAGGAGTGCTAGTCTGACTGCCCAGTGCTCTCCTCGCTGCCACAGTATACTGGTGGTAGGGGAAGGAGTGCTAGTCTGACTGCCCAGTGCTCTCCTCGCTACCACAGTGTAGTGGTGGTAGGGGAAGGAGTGCTAGTCTGACTGCCCAGTGCTCTCCTCGCTGCCACAGTATACTGGTGGTAGGGGAAGGAGTGCTAGTCTGACTGCCCAGTGCTCCCCTCGCTACCACAGTGTAGTGGTGGTAGGGGAAGGAGTGCTAGTCTGACTGCCCAGTGCTCTCCTCGGTACCACAGTGTAGTGGTGGTAGGGGAAGGAGTGCTAGTCTGACTGCCCAGTGCTCTCCTCGCTGCCACAGTGTAGTGGTGGTAGGGGAAGGAGTGCTAGTCTGACTGCCCAGTGCTCTCCTCGCTGCCACAGTATACTGGTGGTAGGGGAAGGAGTGCTAGTCTGACTGCCCAGTGCTCTCCTCGGTACCACAGTGTAGTGGTGGTAGGGGAAGGAGTGCTAGTCTGACTGCCCAGTGCTCCCCTCGCTACCACAGTGTAGTGGTGGTAGGGGAAGGAGTGCTAGTCTGACTGCCCAGTGCTCTCCTCGGTACCACAGTGTAGTGGTGGTAGGGGAAGGAGTGCTAGTCTGACTGCCCAATGCTCTCCTCGGTACCACAGTGTAGTGGTGGTAGGGGAAGGAGCGCTAGTCTGACTGCCCAGTGCTCCCCTCGCTGCCACAGTGTAGTGGTGGTAGGGTAAGGAGCGCTAGTCTGACTGCCCAGTGCTCCCCTCGCTACCACAGTGTAGTGGTGGTAGGGGAAGGAGTGCTAGTCTGACTGCCCAGTGCTCCCCTCGGTACCACAGTGTAGTGGTGGTAGGGGAAGGAGTGCTAGTCTGACTGCCCAGTGCTCCCCTCACTACCACAGTGTAGTGGTGGTAGGGGAAGGAGTGCTAGTCTGACTGCCCAGTGCTCCCCTCGCTACCGCAGTGTAGTGGTGGTAGGGGAAGGAGTGCTAGTCTGACTGCCCAATGCTCTCCTCGGTACCACAGTGTAGTGGTGGTAGGGGAAGGAGTGCTAGTCTGACTGCCCAGTGCTCCCCTCGCTACCACAGTGTAGTGGTGGTAGGGGAAGGAGCGCTAGCCTGACT
The DNA here is from genome assembly GCA_946902985.2 of Meconema thalassinum. Taxonomy (NCBI): domain Eukaryota; kingdom Metazoa; phylum Arthropoda; class Insecta; order Orthoptera; family Tettigoniidae; genus Meconema; species Meconema thalassinum. Next base: position 553,651,136 of record OX336392.1, read on the forward strand.
GCCCAGTGCTCTCCTTGCTGCCACAGTGTAGTGGTGGTAGGGGAAGGAGTGCTAGTCTGACTGCCCAGTGCTCTCCTCGGTACCACAGTGTAGTGGTGGTAGGGGAAGGAGCGCTAGTCTGACTGCCCAGTGCTCTCCTCGCTGCCACAGTGTAGTGGTGGTAGGGGAAGGAGCGCTAGTCCGACTGCCCAGTGCTCTCCTCGCTGCCACAGTGTAGTGGTGGTAGGGGAAGGAGCGCTAGTCTGACTGCCCGGTGCTCTCCTCACTACCACAGTGTAGTGGTGGTAGGGGAAGGAGCGCTAGTCTGACTGCCCAGTGCTCTCCTCGCTGCCACAGTGTAGTGGTGGTAGGGGAAGGAGCGCTAGTCTGACTGCCCAGTGCTCTCCTCGCTGCCACAGTATACTGGTGGTAGGGGAAGGAGTGCTAGTCTGACTGCCCAGTGCTCTCCTCGGTACCACAGTGTAGTGGTGGTAGGGGAAGGAGCGCTAGTCTGACTGCCCAGTGCTCTCCTCGCTGCCACAGTATACTGGTGGTAGGGGAAGGAGTGCTAGTCTGACTGCCCAGTGCTCCCCTCGCTACCACAGTGTAGTGGTGGTAGGGGAAGGAGCGCTAGTCTGACTACCCAGTGCTCTCCTCGGTACCACAGTGTAGTGGTGGTAGGGGAAGGAGCGCTAGTTTGACTGCCCAGTGCTCTCCTCGCTGCCACAGTGTAGTGGTGGTAGGGGAAGGAGTGCTAGTCTGACTGCCCAGTGCTCTCCTCGCTGCCACAGTATACTGGTGGTAGGGGAAGGAGTGCTAGTCTGACTGCCCAGTGCTCTCCTCGCTACCACAGTGTAGTGGTGGTAGGGGAAGGAGCGCTAGTCTGACTGCCCAGTGCTCTCCTCGCTGCCACAGTGTAGTGGAGGTAGGGGAAGGAGTGCTAGTCTGACTGCCCAGTGCTCTCCACGCTACCACAGTGTAGTGGTGGTAGGGGAAGGAGCGCTAGTCTGACTGCCCAGTGCTCTCCTCACTGCCACAGTATAGTGGTGGTAGGGGAAGGAGTGCTAGTCTGACTGCCCAGTGCTCTCCTCGCTGCCAGAGTATAGTGGTGGTAGGGGAAGGAGCGCTAGTCTGACTGCCCAGTGCTCTCCTCGCTGCCACAGTGTAGTGGTGGTAGGGGAAGGAGCGCTAGTCTGACTGCCCAGTGCTCTCCTCGCTGCCACAGTGTAGTGGAGGTAGGGGAAGGAGTGCTAGTCTGACTGCCCAGTGCTCTCCTCGCTACCACAGTGTAGTGGTGGTAGGGGAAGGAGCGCTAGTCTGACTGCCCAGTGCTCTCCTCGCTGCCACAGTATAGTGGTGGTAGGGGAAGGAGTGCTAGTCTGACTGCCCAGTGCTCTCCTCGCTGCCAGAGTATAGTGGTGGTAGGGGAAGGAGCGCTAGTCTGACTGCCCAGTGCTCTCCTCGCTACCACAGTGTAGTGGTGGTAGGGGAAGGAGCGCTAGTCTGACTGCCCAGTGCTCTCCTCGCTGCCACAGTATAGTGGTGGTAGGGGAAGGAGTGCTAGTCTGACTGCCCAGTGCTCTCCTCGCTGCCACAGTATAGTGGTGGTAGGGGAAGGAGCGCTAGTCTGACTGCCCAGTGCTCCCCTCGCTACCACAGTGTAGTGGTGGTAGGGGAAGGAGTGCTAGTCTGACTGCCCAGTGCTCTCCTCGGTACCACAGTGTAGTGGTGGTAGGGGAAGGAGTGCTAGTCTGACTGCCCAGTGCTCTCCTCGCTGCCACAGTGTAGTGGTGGTAGGGGAAGGAGTGCTAGTCTGACTGCCCAGTGCTCTCCTCGCTACCACAGTGTAGTGGTGGTAGGGGAAGGAGCGCTAGTCTGACTGCCCAGTGCTCTCCTCGCTGCCACAGTGTAGTGGTGGTAGGGGAAGGAGTGCTCGTCTGACTGCCCAGTGCTCTCCTCGCTACCACAGTGTAGTGGTGGTAGGGGAAGGAGTGCTAGTCTGACTGCCCAGTGCTCTCCTCGCTGCCACAGTGTAGTGGTGGTAGGGGAAGGAGCGCTAGTCTGACTGCCCAGTGCTCTCCTCGCTACCACAGTGTAGTGGTGGTAGGGGAAGGAGTGCTAGTCTGACTGCCCAGTGCTCTCCTCGCTGGCACAGTATACTGGTGGTAGGGGAAGGAGTGCTAGTCTGACTGCCCAGTGCTCTCCTCGCTGCCACAGTGTAGTGGTGGTAGGGGAAGGAGTGCTAGTCTGACTGCCCAGTGCTCCCCTCGGTACCGCAGTGTAGTGGTGGTAGGGGAAGGAGCGCTAGTCTGACTGCCCAGTGCTCCCCTCGCTGCCACAGTGTAGTGGTGGTAGGGGAAGGAGCGCTAGTCTGACTGCCCAGTGCTCCCCTCGCTACCACAGTGTAGTGGTGGTAGGGGAAGGAGTGCTAGTCTGACTGCCCAGTGCTCTCCTCGCTGCCACAGTATACTGGTGGTAGGGGAAGGAGTGCTAGTCTGACTGCCCAGTGCTCTCCTCGCTACCACAGTGTAGTGGTGGTAGGGGAAGGAGTGCTAGTCTGACTGCCCAGTGCTCTCCTCGCTGCCACAGTATACTGGTGGTAGGGGAAGGAGTGCTAGTCTGACTGCCCAGTGCTCCCCTCGCTACCACAGTGTAGTGGTGGTAGGGGAAGGAGTGCTAGTCTGACTGCCCAGTGCTCTCCTCGGTACCACAGTGTAGTGGTGGTAGGGGAAGGAGTGCTAGTCTGACTGCCCAGTGCTCTCCTCGCTGCCACAGTGTAGTGGTGGTAGGGGAAGGAGTGCTAGTCTGACTGCCCAGTGCTCTCCTCGCTGCCACAGTATACGGGTGGTAGGGGAAGGAGTGCTAGTCTGACTGCCCAGTGCTCTCCTCGGTACCACAGTGTAGTGGTGGTAGGGGAAGGAGTGCTAGTCTGACTGCCCAGTGCTCCCCTCGCTACCACAGTGTAGTGGTGGTAGGGGAAGGAGTGCTAGTCTGACTGCCCAGTGCTCTCCTCGGTACCACAGTGTAGTGGTGGTAGGGGAAGGAGTGCTAGTCTGACTGCCCAATGCTCTCCTCGGTACCACAGTGTAGTGGTGGTAGGGGAAGGAGCGCTAGTCTGACTGCCCAGTGCTCCCCTCGCTGCCACAGTGTAGTGGTGGTAGGGAAAGGAGCGCTAGTCTGACTGCCCAGTGCTCCCCTCGCTACCACAGTGTAGTGGTGGTAGGGGAAGGAGTGCTAGTCTGACTGCCCAGTGCTCCCCTCGGTACCACAGTGTAGTGGTGGTAGGGGAAGGAGTGCTAGTCTGACTGCCCAGTGCTCCCCTCGCTACCACAGTGTAGTGGTGGTAGGGGAAGGAGTGCTAGTCTGACTGCCCAGTGCTCCCCTCGCTACCGCAGTGTAGTGGTGGTAGGGGAAGGAGTGCTAGTCTGACTGCCCAATGCTCTCCTCGGTACCACAGTGTAGTGGTGGTAGGGGAAGGAGTGCTAGTCTGACTGCCCAGTGCTCCCCTCGCTACCACAGTGTAGTGGTGGTAGGGGAAGGAGCGCTAGCCTGACTGCCCAGTGCTCTCCTTGCTGCCACAGTGTAGTGGTGGTAGGGGAAGGAGTGCTAGTCTGACTGCCCAATGCTCTCCTCGGTACCACAGTGTAGTGGTGGTAGGGGAAGGAGCGCTAGTCCGACTGCCCAGTGCTCCCAGAACGCAATGACTGGATGCCCTGCTCTATACACATGTGCCAAATTTTGAACTGTTTGCCTGTATGACACTAGGGTTCAAAATTATGGCGAACATCTATCAACAGTTGGTAGCCCTGAAGACTCAAAATATATGCCGAGTTATATATCTTGAGACATATACACACATGAAGTTTGGTTGAAATTAATTTGTTAAAGTGGATATTACGTGCAGTTGTACCTTGATCCTATACGCTAGCATGGAGTTGTGTTGGTAGCAATAACTTTGATGGTTTACTCTGAATATGTCTAATATATATGCTAAATTTGAAGTGTGTTCCTTACCACATTGTGAGAATCTGCTACCTTGTAAAGACAGATTGTCATGTTTATGTTTCTGTTTGCAGGTAAGTGGAAGAGGCTTTGTCGCTACAGAAACTTACAACTCTGGTGAGTGATAGTTTGCAAAACCTCTACCGGTACCGAGCTATTGTAATATTGAAGTCTGTGTTCCAGTTGCCACCTTGTCAACTCACAGTAAACTAACAAACCGTGCAGGGCTGATGATCTTGATATTCCACCTCTTAAAACAACCAACTAAAGTATGTTCGCCGAGTCGAGACAGTGGAAGTAAACACTGCCCTCAAGGGGAACGTAGACTTGCGCCTGTAGAAAGAAAGTAACTGTAAATAGCTAACCCGGGCCGCAGTACAGACTTGTATTTTCCAAGGATCATGTAACTATAAGAGATTCGTCACTTTTGTTTATAGAATTTCCGAGAGAGAGCAACCTCCTGAGTAGGGGGGTAAGGCGGTTTCTAACCCACCCATTTTATTTGTACCAGACTGTACAAGTTAAAATAATTAATATCTCTCAAACGCATGGTCGGATGTTGAGAAATGTGGTGTCCTAGGACTCGGGCTGACGTCCTCTTTCCTATGGACCATGTATTATATTTTTCAAAATTTTTTTAAAATCTTTCGTTTTCGAAAATAGGCTATAGCTTGAAAACCAAACAGGATAGAACGTTGTGCCATGGCTCAAACAAATGGTCTTTATGACCTTTATTTTTTGTAATAAAACTTTTTTATTTTTTATATTTTTTTGAAAACACTCGAATTTTGAAAATCCTATATTTTGGATGTGACGCATGGTTGAGGCACGCTTGAGGACTGGCACCTTTTTTGTTCCGGCTGCGATTGAGAGTATTGAAGTGTGAATTAGGGATTCCAAACCTGCACGAATTGGCGTGGAGTGGTGCGACGAAAGTGATGTTATTGGATTTTGTGTGGGCCTTTTGGTTGCTTCACGGACCACCTTCAGACTCGAGTGCGCATGGTGTTTTGGTCGACAGTAGTTTGTCTTGCTTGGTCTTTTCTTATGATTAATGATCTAAGAAAAAATGTGGTGTTACCGTAACTTTTTATAGTCCTATAAAAGTACAGTAAGTATGTAGTTAGTTTTAGTTGTAAGTAGGTAGTTAGTTTGTCTATTAGATATATGTCATTGTTCTATTAGACTGTGGTGTGTGAGTGTGTCTGGTAGCAGTTGCATTGTTTATTAGTTATAGTTCATTGTTTCAGTAGACTGTGATGTGTGAGGGTGCATGTGAGTGTGCCTGTTGACAGACTGTTTTAGTGGTAGTATTTGTTGTTGGTGGAACTTAAGTTTTTTGTTAGTAGAGTTTTGGTATTTAATTGTTAGTACGGTAGAAGGTTAGTATTTTTGTTAGTAGAATTGCTCTTTACTTATTCTGAAAGGGAGTAGCAGCCTTTCAGAATAAATCAATTCTTTACTAGTCTTATAGACGGTTAAGATATTGATAATATAAGCCAATAATGGCTACACTGCGTCCTGCTGCATGGCTGAAAGCAACGGGAAACTACAGCCGTATGCTATTCCCGAGGATATGCACCTCTCTATGCATAATTACATGTGATGATGGCCTCCTCCCTTGTAAAATTTCAATCCGGAGGTAAACTAGTCCCCCGTTCGGATCTCCGGGTGGGGACTACTCGAGAGGGGGTTAACATCACAGAAGTGACAAAGAGGAAATCTGACATTCTACGGATCGGAGCGTGGAATGTTAGAAGTCTGCTAGGAAGTGGAAGGTTAGAAAACTTAGAAAGGGAAATGGATAGGTTGAGGTTGGATTTGGTTGGGATTAGTGAAATGCGCTGGCAGGAAGAACAGGACTTTTGGTCAGGAGACTATAGGGTCATTAGTACTAAATCAAACAATGGCCAAGCAGGGGTTGACCTCATATTGAGTAGGAAACTTGGACAGCGGGTGGAATATTATGAGCAATATAGTGAACGGATTATTGTAGCAAAAATCAATACAAAACCTACCTGCACTACAGTGGTACAAGTCTATATGCCTACCAGTCAAGCTGATGATGAGGATGTTGAAAAGGTCTACGAAGAAATAGACGAAATTCTGAGGTATATCAAGGGTGATGAAAATGTTATAGTAATGGGAGATTGGAATGCTGTGGTAGGAAAAGGGAGAGAAGGGAAGATAGTAGGAGATTTCGGATTAGGTGAAAGGAATGATCGAGGAAGCAGGCTGGTAGAATTCTGCACCGAGCATGAATTGGTCATAGCTAACACCTTATTCAATAACCACAATAGAAGAATATACACATGGATGAGACCAGGAGATACAGGGCGTTACCAAATCGACTTCATTATGGTCAAGCAGAGGTTTCGAAACCAGATTTTGGATTGTAAAACATATCCTGGTGCTGACATAAACTCTGATCACAATCTGGTTGTAATGAAATGCAGATTAAAGTTGAAGAAACTGAAGAAAAGTCAAAAGCCAAAAAGGTGGGCAATAGACAGACTGAAAGAGAAGGATGTAAACGAAAGATTCAAGAAGAGTATAAAGGAAGGACTAATGAAAAACCCTAAACAAACTTCAATTGCAGACGAATGGGCACTTTTGAAGAATGAAATAACAAAATCCGCAGAAGAAAACATTGGTAGGAAAGAAAGAATAGGTAGAAAACCGTGGATCACTCAGGATATACTAGAATTGATGGATGAAAGGCGGAAACACAAGAATCTAAGAGATGAAAAGGGGAAAGCAGAATACAGACGTCTGAGAAATGAGGTTAACAAGAAGTGCAAGGAAGCGAAAGAAGAATGGTTGAAAGAGAAATGTGCAGGTATAGAAAATTGTCTGAAATTAGGAAAAGTAGACACAGCTTATCGAAGGATTAAGAATACTTTTGGGGAAAAGAAGACTAAGTGCTGTAATATTAAGGACACAAATGGAAAGCCTCTAACAGATAGGGAAGAAAAGGTTGAGAGATGGAAAGCTTACATAGAGAGTTTGTATAAGGGAAAGGAGATTGAGAATCATGTAATGGAAAGGGAGGAGGAAATTGATGAGGATGCGAAAGGAGATTTAATATTGAGATCAGAATTTGATAGAGCTTTGGAAGACTTAAGCAGGAACAAAGCACCAGGCACAGATGATATACCGATTGAGTTGCTACGCTGCATAGGAGATGAAGGTCTGATCAGGTTATTTCACTTGGTGTGTAGGATTTATGAGACAGGTGAGGTACCCCCTGATTTCAAGAAGAATGTAATCACCCCTATACCAAAGAAAGTGGGAGCTGACAGATGTGAAGATTACCGTACAATCAGCTTGATTACTCATGCTTCAAAGATCCTGTCTAGAATAATTTACAAGAGGATTGAAAGCCAGATAGAAACGGAGTTGGGTGAAGACCAGTTTGGTTTCAGGAGAAATGTAGGAACAAGGGAAGCTGTACTAAGCCTTAGGCTGATTTTAGAAGGTAGAATAAGGAAAGATAAGAGAACGTTCATGGCTTTTGTAGACTTAGAAAAGGCTTTTGATAACGTTGATTGGACTAAATTGTTTGACATTTTGAAATCAATTGGAATAAAGTACAGGGATAGGAGGGTGATATACAATCTGTACAGAAACCAGACAGCAGTCATTCGAGTTGAAGGACATGAGAGAGAAGCTGGTATTCAGAAAGGTGTAAGGCAAGGCTGCAACTTATCACCCATACTTTTCAATCTTTACATTGAACAAGCAATGAAGGAAATTGGAGAAAAATTTAAAGTGGGAGTGAAGATTCAAGGAGAAATAATTTCAACTCTGAGATTTGCCAATAACATCGTCATCTTGGCCGACAAGCCTGAGGATTTGAATGAGTTTTTGAATGGTATGGACTCCGTCTTGAGAAAAGAATTCATGATGAAAATAAATAAATAAATGTAAAACAAAAATACTGGAATGCAGCCGAAATAAATCAGAAACCTCTATGGAGATCAAATTGGCAGGTGAAAAGCTGAAGGAAGTAGGAGACTTCTGTTACTTAGGAAGCAGAATAACCAGTGATGGACGAAGCAAAGAGGATATTAAAAGTAGGTTGGCTCAGGCAAAGAAAGCATTTCTACAAGAAAAGGAATCTGCTGACATCGAATATAGATTTAGGTATTAGGAAGTCATTTTTGAAAGCCTTTGTCTGGAGCGTGGCGCTCTATGGAAGTGAAACTTGGACTATTGGTGCAGCAGAAAAGAGGAGAATTGAAGCATTTGAAATGTGGTGTTACAGGAGAATGATGAAGATCAGATGGGTAGATAGGGTTACAAACAAAGAGGTATTAAGACGAGTGGGAGAGGAGAGATGTTTCTGGCGACTGCTAATGAAGAGAAGAGATAGGTTGGTAGGACACATACTAAGACACCCAGGAATAGCAAGCTTAGTTATGGAAGGAAGGGTCGAGGACAAAAACTATAGGGGTAGACCAAGGTTAGAATATGTTAAACAGATTGCCTCCGATGTAGGGTGTCGGAGCTATGTAGAGATGAAACGATTAGCTCAGGACAGGGAGGCATGGAAAGCTGCATCAAACCAGTCAAAAGACTGAAGACTCAAACAACAACAGGAACTCTACAAAAAAAAATTGTTTAACGTAAATCAATGGTCCCTACCCCCTCTACCCCCAAAATAAATTTCAAGTCTCTAGAGAAAAAAATTGTGTTTTGTAAGTACTGGGGTAAGACGGGAGCTGCTTACAAAAGCAAGTTGTGAGCCCCTGCGACCTTGGAATGGAAGGAGTCATGCTAGGAAGGCGTGCTTGGATTCGTTTTTTTCGTCTCGTCATGCTCTTTACGGAAATGTAGATGTCGAAAATGTGAAATGCTGGAAACACGGTTTTCTTGGGGGGGGAAACCATGATTTTGAACTTTTTGCTATATCTCGCGAACCAATCATGCTAGAGGTGTGTTCGACAGGTCCAAGTACTCGGGGTGATGTCCTCTTTGCTATGGACCACTCATTGTAATTTTAAAAAAATTGGGAAACTCGATTTTGGGGTAAACACGTGTTTTTTGTGATTTTTGCCGATATCTCACGAACCAATAACGCTAGAGACGTGTACGAGGTGTCCTAGGACTCGGGGTAACGCCCCCTTTCAAATGTGGTAGATATTTTTTCCAAAAAAAAATAATCACAAAGGGCCTAACGCCATACATGTTGAAAAAACGTTTTCTTTTTCTTTACCTGTTTATAATGTCCATGAAGCGTGGTGGTTGAGAGAGACAATACGGCTGGGTGTGTGTGTGTTTCAACGAACCTGTCGCTGACCACGGTGGCTGTGTTCAATAGATCAATCGATATTTCGACGGGTCGGTTTATGACAGAGCGAGCGTGCGTTTTTTCACACATTTTACCTTTAACGTGTAAACGGTAATGAGAACTTGGTTCTATGTTGGTCGAAGCGAGTAGAGAAAACAAACTTGCAGACGAGCAAGAGGTGAATGTCATTTGAGCTTATTGGAAGGCGCTGATCTGACTTGACAACAGGTGCAATGGAAAAAAAATGACCAAGACGCTTCAAAGTGAAATAATCTGACTATTGTGGTGGCAGGGAAGAGCGAAAGGCATGTGAACATGTGTGAAACCACATGCACGCTAAACCAGTGACATCCTGTCTTGCTTCGTACGTGACAAAATGCAAGTCCATGTGAAATTTGATCTTTCACAGGTGTTCGCTTGGACGTTATCTGTCCACGTGCGCGATAACTGTTAACAAGTTACATCCTGTTTTGCTTCGTACGTGACAAAATGCAAGTCCATGTGAAATTTGATCTGCCACAGGTGTTCGCTTGGGACGTTAGCTGTCCACGTGCGCGATAACTGTTAACAAGTTACATCCTGTTTTGCTTTGTACGTGACAAAATGCAAGTTCATGTGAAATTTGATTCGCCACAGGTGTTCACTTTGGGCGTTAGCTGTCCACGTGACCGATAACAGAATGTTCAAAGCGTGGGAAAAAATGATTATACATGCAACGTAGCATATATAAAGACATGTCGTTATCATTTCCACTCTCACTTGGGTGGACTACCTTTGAACACACTGCGTTGTATGAAACCCCTGGTCTTGTTTAACAGTTTTGGTGTTGGTGGAAAATACTTAACCTTGTTGTGGGGTAGGTATTTATTTATATATTTATTCATTTATACATTTATTGATTAATATATATATTTACAAGCAATTATTTATTGATTAGGTAATTAATGATTTTATTTATTTGTTTGCAGATAACCGGCATACCTTACATGTCTGAGGGAGAAGAAACCATTGCACTTTTGAGCCCACTAGAAGGGAAGAGCAACAAGTCACTGCAAGTAAAGGTGAGATGATTTTTTTAAACTAACTTGTTTCATTTTTTTGTTTTATGTTTTATTTTATGAAATGTATGTATTAACCTGAATTTAGGTATTTATAGCGGTTTATTTTATTTATTTTTAGAAACTTGGAAAGAATAGCCTTACCGCCGTAGCAGTCGCTGAAAAAAAACAGAAACGCACTAAAGCGAAACCACTGCCAAAGAGTGAACTGTTTAAAACTCAGGTAAGTCCAACTTAAAAATGCTATTCCATTTTACCACTACTGAAAACTCGTAGACAAAAAAAAATCATTACCTGTACATGACTGGGACAATGATTGCTTTCTTGATTAATGGCTATGTTGTTGTTGTTGACTGGAAAAAGTACAAGGCCATGTTGGATTTTCTAAAAATAAAAATAATAAATTTAATTTATGACTGGTTCCCTATGGACTCAACGAATATCCACAGGTTTGAACATGATAATGTGAACAAAATGACATGACATTCATTTTTGTTTATATCTTGGTTAAAGGGAGGGTGGGGGAATGTAAATGACTGTAGCTTTATAAAAAAGAAAATAAGTACATGGGTTACTGTTAGTGCCAACATACAGTTTATTTTTAATGGTGTTTTGATATATTAATGCCAATTAACGTTAACGTTTTATTTACAAGTATTGATTGATTGATTGATTGAGTGATGGGTTATTTTGTTTGCTTTTAGGTGTCGTCATGTGCCATTAACGTAATGAACAGACAGTGAACAAGCATGCATTATGCTTTAAAGTACTCTGTGCTCTTGTGCAATGTTAATAACTTACAATAAGAAAAAGTTTTATTATAACACATGGCGTTAGTACCAAATACAACAAGTGAGCAAGTTGGTTTACCACGTGGGTTAAATTTAAAATCAGAACATGATCGATGGTTAACATTTGAATCCTGACCTGTAGGCTTTTTGTCGACGCATGAACTTGCAAAAGCCGTTTTTTTTACTTGAACCGAGAAGATGTGGTGCGCTGTGTGTTTTGTCGTATTGAACTTTCACACTGGGAAGAAGGGGATGATCCCTTTAGAGACCATTTGCGATGGTCTCCTCACTGTCCTTACATGCTTGGAAAGCAAGTGGGTAACCTACCCGTGCATTCATTTTACCGAACCACAAGACCATTGGCCGCTACTTACGTTGCTGAATCACAAATAAATAATAATAATAATGTATTACCAGCCAACGGTAGTGTCGATATATGTGGTCCATATGCCATAGACAGTGTTGAATTGGCGTGTGCTTTTGAAAAATTGGGAGTTTACAAGACTAAAGCACTAGCACACTCAGAGTACAGCTCTGTTGAAAAACGTTTCGAATCTTATAAAAATGTTTGGTCATTAATATTAAAACACCTTACCAAACAGCTAAGTGAAGCTGGATTTTTTTTAATACTGGTGAAGGGGATAAAACAATATGTTTTTATTGTGGATTTGCTTTAAAGGATTGGCAAATGACTGATGACCCTTTTGTGCAACACGCTCGTTGGTTACCAAACTGTAAATACATGGTGTTGCTTAAAGGTCAGGAATTTGTGAACACTATTCGTAAAGAAAAAGTGATTGCAGCACAAGACATAAAAGTGCCTTTAGAGTTAGAGCACGCGGAGCAAATACCTAAGGCTGAAAGAAAAGACTTGTCTCACGAACAGATACAAAAGTGTGACCAACAATTATGTAAAATTTGTTATCAAGATGAACTAGGTGTTGTATTTTTTACCCTGTGGACACATGATAGCCTGTGTCAAGTGTGCATTAGAACTTAACACTTGTGCTATATGCAGAAAAGTAGTATCTGCTACAGTTAGGGCATTTCTTGCATAACTAGTATAATTTATTCGCCATGCATAGTGCAAAATCCCTAATTGCACAATATTATTAAAGCTGTTTTAGAGTGTAATAGATATGCTTTTGTTTTGTTTATAGGCTACTACAATGAATGTTTTGAATGCTGTGGGACAATCATGTGGCTTAGAGACAAAGAAGCTCAGCGAATTGCCAACGCATATTCCATTCCGCATTATCAAGATTCGGAAATTGAAAACAGCATATGGTGATCGTGTACTTTGTGTATGTGAAAACTTTGAGACATTTCTGCCTATACGGTTTAATGATATGTCGGAAAGTGTTTTTGATGAAGTCAATAATGCTGTGCAACCTGTACACTTAATTTATGAAGGTTTTAAAAACAATAGGTGCATGGTTCGTTTTAATTAAATAAATTTAAAAAATGTGAAATAATAATGGAAAATATAAGTAATGACAATATACTGAAAAAGAAAGAAAATATGTGTATAGAATAGTAATGTTTTAGTGTTTAGTGTTGTCTTTAAAAATATTATGATGAAACAAAAAAAACAAGAAATGTATATAAAGTTTGTAAATAAATGCAAAATCATGTTACAATGTTGTTTTATTTTATACAAAGTTAGTATATTTAACATTGCAGAGTATACATGATTATGACAATAAATGCACACTGAATACAAGCCTTTCTCACTTTACAATAGTCTGTTATAGTTTTAAACACAAGGCTTGTTGTAGATTATTTTATAGCAATGTCCATTCAACGTTGTTTTCGAAAAGTGGGAAGCCGCAATGGTTGTATAGGCATAAAAGCTTTATTGTTATTACTATTTAGTCACTTTGATCCCCTTGCATATCAAGAGCAGATGACCTAGTTGTTCCACTCTTTAAAACGACAACAACAACACTACCTCTTGCATAGTTTGTGATGTTGATGGCTCTTGCGACGTGGAAGATGGATTAAAAATAACTTTTAGAACTGGGGTTAAACGTTGCTCATTAAACAATGCACTATTTTGAGTAGCAATATGGTTTTCTTGATTTTTTGTCGACGGCAACTGTGTTTCATGCAGCACACTACATTGATGATCACTGACACTTAAAACCTCACTATTTTTACTTTTTAGGTCACCACGACAATGTTTGGAACGTTGCTTTGAACAACGCCAAATAACAGTTCCATTTTTATTGGTTCGTTTCACAATATATGAATATCCTTTATAGTATGCGTAAGGCTTACCATACCTAGTCACTGATACTTCCATATCAACTGTCAAGCATAGACTAAGCTCTAGTAAAGTCAAATTGGTAATAAGAATACTAGTTTAGTGTGAGAGCAAATATGGATCCAAAGAGTTCAGGTAAACGTGAAAGCAAATAAGCAAATATAAGAAACAAGAGTGGGGGGTAAAAGTGGTCACAAAGTGGCAGACCCATTACACAATAATTTCAGCACGACGAAGCTCTTGTTCAATTTCTTTGATTTCCCAATCGTGACCGATATGCCCAGCTTGTCGTAAAGCATGCAATTGTCGAAGCCGTTGAATTAGCTTACTGGGTTTGTTCCAGTATACAAATTTAACAAATGATTTTTAGGTGTAAACAAAGCATTACCATTATCATGATCATTATCATCATCATCATCATCATTATCATCATCATGATCACCATTATCATGACCATCATCACTGTTACTATATAGTCCTTTTTGATCCTCTTGCAATACCACTTTATTTATAGTCTGAGTTGATTTTGATAGTGTTGAAGGTTTCTTGGACGTTGACAACTGTCCTAACATGACGTTTTGAGGACATGATAAGTCCTTTTGAACAAACACTGCACTATCTTTAGCCGCAATATCGTTTTCTTGAACTTGCTTTTTAGCATTTTGATAGTTGTTTGTAAACAGTAAGCGTGGTTCGTTTCGAGCACTACATTGATGAACACTCACACTTAAAACCTTTCCATTTTTACTTTTCAGATTGCCTCGACATTTTGTTGACCTCTCTTTTGAGCATCTCCAGAATATTATTCCATTCACATTCTGGCGATTATAGTTATAGGAGTAGCCTTGATAGAGTGCACGTAGCCTACCTTTGTTGGTTGTAATAAGTCCCATAGTAGTAACTGACCTGTCAGTACGATGTGCACACTACAAAAGTTACAACTGTTTTGCTGATGGAGTGACCTACCATAAGCTTATATATTGGTTTATGTGTTGGCTTTTTGTGTTGGCTTTTCGTGTTGGCTTTTGTGTTGGCTTATGTGTTGGCTTTTTGTGTTGGCTTTTTGTGTTGGCTTTTCGTGTTGGCTTTTCGTGTTGGCTTTTTGTGTTGGCTTTTCGTGTTGGCATTTCGCGTTGGCTTTTGTGTTGGCTTTTCGTGTTGGCTTTTTGTGTTGGCTTTCCGTGTTGGCATTTCGTGTTGGCTTTTCGTGTTGGCTTTTTTGTATTGGCCTTTCGTGTTGGCTTTTTGTATTGGCTTTTCATGTTGGCTTTTTGTGTTGGATTTAGTATTGGCTTTTGTATTGGCTTATTTGACAAGTTATTTGTGTCAATGTATTTAGTGGATTTTTTTCTTCGTGTTGGAAAGTAGTTGAAAGAGAGGGAATATTTAAAGACTTAACCTCAGCTCACTAACCTAACCTAACCTAACCTAACTTTACCTAACCTAACCTAACCTTTCAACTCTCAGATGTTAATTAAATTCTGTGCATAGTCGAGTTGGAACCCAAGACCTCAGGGGTAAAAAAACAATTATTTTTGACGACTTATTTTGGTAACTTACTTTAATGGCTAACCTAACTTTACCTAACCTAACCTAACCTCAGCTCACTTTGGATATTACTAGTAAGTGTTCATATCCTCTGCTAGGTAGCATGCTAGTAGTACAGGTAGTGCTGATATTTACCGCTAGGTAGCGGAAACATACTTTGCATGTTGCATGTGACACTTGTGAAGTTTAACCACATTCAAGACGTGCTTGTATAAGTTCTCTATTTAAACTCAATATACAATTCACCACTAAATGTTCAGAACTAACATGTATAGCCATGTTTAGGGTATATAGGAGACCCTTAGCAAGAAAGGCTGTCTAACCCACGAGTGTACAGCCTTGTCATACGCAGTAAGCACCTGTTGGCAGAAAACAACAACAACAACAATTTGAGAAAGCCAACAAAAAACTGTTTCCTTTAAATACATTAATGGATATGTTGTTGGCTTTCTCAAATTGTTGTTGTTGTTGTTTTCTGCCAACAGGTGCTTACTGCGTATGACAAGGCTGTACACTCGTGGGTTAGACAGCCTTTCTTGCTAAGGGTCTCCTATATACCCTAAACATGGCTATACATGTTAGTTCTGAACATTTAGTGGTGAATTGTATATTGAGTTTAAATAGAGAACTTATACAAGCACGTCTTGCATGTGGTTAAACTTCACAAGTGTCACATGCAACATGCAAAGTATGTTTCCGCTACCTAGCGGTAAATATCAGCACTACCTGTACTACTAGCATGCTACCTAGCAGAGGATATGAACACTTACTAGTAATATCCAAATTGAGCTGAGGTTAGGTTAGGTTAGGTAAAGTTAGGTTAGCCATTAAAGTAAGTTACCAAAATAAGTCGTCAAAAATAATTGTTTTTTTACCCCTGAGGTCTTGGGTTCCAACTCGACTATGCACAGAATTTAATTAACATCTGAGAGTTGAAAGGTTAGGTTAGGTAAAGTTAGGTTAGGTTAGGTTAGGTTAGTGAGCTGAGGTTAAGTCTTTAAATATTCCCTCTCTTTCAACTACTTTCCAACACGAAGAAAAAATCCACTAAATACATTGACATAAATAACTTGTCAAATAAGCCAATACAAAAGCCAATACTAAAGCCAACACAAAAAGCCAACACGAAAAGCCAATACAAAAAGCCAACACGAAAGGCCAATACAAAAAAGCCAACACGAAAAGCCAACACGAAATGCCAACACGGAAAGCCAACACAAAAAGCCAACACGAAAAGCCAACACAAAAGCCAACACGAAATGCCAACACGAAAAGCCAACACAAAAAGCCAACACGAAAAGCCAACACAAAAAGCCAACACATAAGCCAACACAAAAGCCAACACGAAAAGCCAACACAAAAAGCCAACACATAAACCAATATATAAGCTTATGGTAGGTCACTCCATCAGCAAAACAGTTGTAACTTTTGTAGTGTGAACATCGTACTGACAGGTCAGTTACTACTATGGAACTTATTACAACCAACAAAGGTAGGCTACGTGCACTCTATCAAGGCTACTCCTATAACTATAATCGCCAGAATGTGAATGGAATAATATTCTGGCGATGCTCAAAAGAGAGGTCAACAAAATGTCGAGGCAATCTGAAAAGTAAAAATGGAAAGGTTTTAAGTGTGAGTGTTCATCAATGTAGTGCTCGAAACGAACCACGCTTACTGTTTACAAACAATTATCAAAATGCTAAAAAGCAAGTTCAAGAAAATGATATTGCGGCTAAAGATAGTGCAGTGTTTGTTCAAAAGGACTTATCATGTCCTCAAAACGTCATGTTAGGACAGTTGTCAACGTCCAAGAAACCTTCAACACTATCAAAATCAACTCAGACTATAAATAAAGTGGTATTGCAAGAGGATCAAAAAGGACTATATAGTAACAGTGATGATGGTCATGATAATGGTGATCATGATGATGATAATGATGATGATGATAATGATCATGATAATGGTAATGCTTTGTTTACACCTAAAAAATCATTTGTTAAATTTGTATACTGGAACAAACCCAGTAAGCTAATTCAACGGCTTCGACAATTGCATGCTTTACGACAAGCTGGGCATATCGGTCACGATTGGGAAATCAAAGAAATTGAACAAGAGCTTCGTCGTGCTGAAATTATTGTGTAATGGGTCTGCCACTTTGTGACCACTTTTACCCCCCACTCTTTTTTCTTATATTTGCTTATTTGCTTTCACTTTTACCTGAACTCTTTGGATCCATATTTGCTCTCACACTAAACTAGTATTCTTATTACCAAGTTGACTTTACTAGAGCTTAGTCTATGCTTGACAGTTGATATGGAAGTATCAGTGACTAGGTATGGTAAGCCTTACGCATACTATAAAGGATATTCATATATTGTGAAACGAACCAATAAAAATGGAACTGTTATTTGGCGTTGTTCAAAGCAACGTTCCAAACATTGTCGTGGTGACCTAAAAAGTAAAAATAGTGAGGTTTTAAGTGTCAGTGATCATCAATGTAGTGTGCTGCATGAAACACAGTTGCCGTCGACAAAAAATCAAGAAAACCATATTGCTACTCAAAATAGTGCATTGTTTAATGAGCAACGTTTAACCCCAGTTCTAAAAGTTATTTTTAATCCATCTTCCACGTCGCAAGAGCCATCAACATCACAAACTATGCAAGAGGTAGTGTTGTTGTTGTCGTTTTAAAGAGTGGAACAACTAGGTCATCTGCTCTTGATATGCAAGGGGATCAAAGTGACTAAATAGTAATAACAATAAAGCTTTTATGCCTATACAACCATTGCGGCTTCCCACTTTTCGAAAACAACGTTGAATGGACATTGCTATAAAATAATCTACAACAAGCCTTGTGTTTAAAACTATAACAGACTATTGTAAAGTGAGAAAGGCTTGTATTCTGTGTGCATTTATTATCATAATCATGTATACTCTGCAATGTTAAATATACTAACTTTGTATAAAATAAAACAACATTGTAACATGATTTTGCATTTATTTACAAACTTTATATACATTTCTTGGTTTTTTTTTGTTTCATCATAATATTTTTAAAGACAACACTAAACACTAAAACATTACTATTCTATACACATATTTTCTTTCTTTTTCAGTATATTGTCATTACTTATATTTTCCATTATTATTTCACATTTTTTAAATTTATTTAATTAAAACGAACCATGCACCTATTGTTTTTAAAACCTTCATAAATTAAGTGTACAGGTTGCACAGCATTATTGACTTCATCAAAAACACTTTCCGACATATCATTAAACCGTATAGGCAGAAATGTCTCAAAGTTTTCACATACACAAAGTACACGATCACCATATGCTGTTTTCAATTTCCGAATCTTGATAATGCGGAATGGAATATGCGTTGGCAATTCGCTGAGCTTCTTTGTCTCTAAGCCACATGATTGTCCCACAGCATTCAAAACATTCATTGTAGTAGTCTATAAACAAAACAAAAGCATATCTATTACACTCTAAAACAGCTTTAATAATATTGTGCAATTAGGGATTTTGCACTATGCATGGCGAATAAATTATACTAGTTATGCAAGAAATGCCCTAACTGTAGCAGATACTACTTTTCTGCATATAGCACAAGTGTTAAGTTCTAATGCACACTTGACACAGGCTATCATGTGTCCACAGGGTAAAAAATACAACACCTAGTTCATCTTGGTAACAAATTTTACATAATTGTTGGTCACACTTTTGTATCTGTTCGTGAGACAAGTCTTTTCTTTCAGCCTTATGTATTTGCTCCGCGTGCTCTAACTCTAAAGGCACTTTTATGTCTTGTGCTGCAATCACTTTTTCTTTACGAATAGTGTTCACAAATTCCTGACCTTTAAGCAACACCATGTATTTACAGTTTGGTAACCAACGAGCGTGTTGCACAAAAGGGTCATCAGTCATTTGCCAATCCTTTAAAGCAAATCCACAATAAAAACATATTGTTTTATCCCCTTCACCAGTATAAAAAAAATCCAGCTTCACTTAGCTGTTTGGTAAGGTGTTTTAATATTAATGACCAAACATTTTTATAAGATTCGAAACGTTTTTCAACAGAGCTGTACTCTGAGTGTGCTAGTGCTTTAGTCTTGTAAACTCCCAATTTTTCAAAAGCACACGCCAATTCAACACTGTCTATGGCATATGGACCACATATATCGACACTACCGTTGGCTGGTAATACATCATTATTATTATTTATTTGTGATTCAGCAACGTAAGTAGCGGCCAATGGTCTTGTGGTTCGGTAAAATGAATGCACGGGTAGGTTACCCACTTGCTTTCCAAGCATGTAAGGACAGTGAGGAGACCATCGCAAATGGTCTCTAAAGGGATCATCCCCTTCTTCCCAGTGTGAAAGTTCAATACGACAAAACACACAGCGCACCACATCTTCTCGGTTCAAGTAAAAAAAACGGCTTTTGCAAGTTCATGCGTCGACAAAAAGCCTACAGGTCAGGATTCAAATGTTAACCATCGATCATGTTCTGATTTTAAATTTAACCCACGTGGTAAACCAACTTGCTCACTTGTTGTATTTGGTACTAACGCCATGTGTTATAATAAAACTTTTTCTTATTGTAAGTTATTAACATTGCACAAGAGCACAGAGTACTTTAAAGCATAATGCATGCTTGTTCACTGTCTGTTCATTACGTTAATGGCACATGACGACACCTAAAAGCAAACAAAATAACCCATCACTCAATCAATCAATCAATCAATACTTGTAAATAAAACGTTAACGTTAATTGGCATTAATATATCAAAACACCATTAAAAATAAACTGTATGTTGGCACTAACAGTAACCCATGTACTTATTTTCTTTTTTATAAAGCTACAGTCATTTACATTCCCCCACCCTCCCTTTAACCAAGATATAAACAAAAATGAATGTCATGTCATTTTGTTCACATTATCATGTTCAAACCTGTGGATATTCGTTGAGTCCATAGGGAACCAGTCATAAATTAAATTTATTATTTTTATTTTTAGAAAATCCAACATGGCCTTGTACTTTTTCCAGTCAACAACAAAAACATAGCCATTAATCAAGAAAGCAATCATTGTCCCAGTCATGTACAGGTAATGATTTTTTTTTGTCTACGAGTTTTCAGTAGTGGTAAAATGGAATAGCATTTTTAAGTTGGACTTACCTGAGTTTTAAACAGTTCACTCTTTGGCAGTGGTTTCGCTTTAGTGCGTTTCTGGTTTTTTTCAGCGACTGCTACGGCGGTAAGGCTATTCTTTCCAAGTTTCTAAAAATAAATAAAATAAACCGCTATAAATACCTAAATTCAGGTTAATACATACATTTCATAAAATAAAACATAAAACAAAAAAATTAAACAAGTTAGTTTAAAAAAATCATCTCACCTTTACTTGCAGTGACTTGTTGCTCTTCCCTTCTAGTGGGCTCAAAAGTGCAATGGTTTCTTCTCCCTCAGACATGTAAGGTATGCCGGTTATCTGCAAACAAATAAATAAAATCATTAATTACCTAATCAATAAATAATTGCTTGTAAATATATATATTAATCAATAAATGTATAAATGAATAAATATATAAATAAATACCTACCCCACAACAAGGTTAAGTATTTTCCACCAACACCAAAACTGTTAAACAAGACCAGGGGTTTCATACAACGCAGTGTGTTCAAAGGTAGTCCACCCAAGTGAGAGTGGAAATGATAACGACATGTCTTTATATATGCTACGTTGCATGTATAATCATTTTTTCCCACGCTTTGAACATTCTGTTATCGGTCACGTGGACAGCTAACGCCCAAAGTGAACACCTGTGGCGAATCAAATTTCACATGAACTTGCATTTTGTCACGTACAAAGCAAAACAGGATGTAACTTGTTAACAGTTATCGCGCACGTGGACAGCTAACGTCCCAAGCGAACACCTGTGGCAGATCAAATTTCACATGGACTTGCATTTTGTCACGTACGAAGCAAAACAGGATGTAACTTGTTAACAGTTATCGCGCACGTGGACAGATAACGTCCAAGCGAACACCTGTGAAAGATCAAATTTCACATGGACTTGCATTTTGTCACGTACGAAGCAAGACAGGATGTCACTGGTTTAGCGTGCATGTGGTTTCACACATGTTCACATGCCTTTCGCTCTTCCCTGCCACCACAATAGTCAGATTATTTCACTTTGAAGCGTCTTGGTCATTTTTTTCCATTGCACCTGTTGTCAAGTCAGATCAGCGCCTTCCAATAAGCTCAAATGACATTCACCTCTTGCTCGTCTGCAAGTTTATTTTCTCTACTCGCTTCGACCAACATAGAACCAAGTTCTCATTACCGTTTACACGTTAAAGGTAAAATGTGTGAAAAAACGCACGCTCGCTCTGTCATAAACCGACCCGTCGAAATATCGATTGATCTATTGAACACAGCCACCGTGGTCAGCGACAGGTTCGTTGAAACACACACACACCCAGCCGTATTGTCTCTCTCAACCACCACGCTTCATGGACATTATAAACAGGTAAAGAAAAAGAAAACGTTTTTTCAACATGTATGGCGTTAGGCCCTTTGTGATTATTTTTTTTTTGAAAAAATATCTACCACATTTGAAAGGGGGCGTTACTCCGAGTCCTAGGACACCTCGTACACGTCTCTAGCGTTATTGGTTCGTGAGATATCGGCAAAAATCACAAAAAACACGTGTTTACCCCAAAATCGAGTTTCCCAAATTTTTTAAAATTACAATGAGTGGTCCATAGCAAAGAGGACATCACCCCGAGTACTTGGACCTGTCGAACACACCTCTAGCATGATTGGTTCGCGAGATATAGCAAAAAGTTCAAAATCATGGTTCCCCCCCCCCAAGAAAACCGTGTTTCCAGCATTTCACCTTTTCGACATCTACATTTCCGTAAAGAGCATGACGAGACGAACAAAACGAATCCAAGCACGCCTTCCTAGCGTGACTCCTTCCATTCCAAGGTCGCAGGGGCTCACAACTTGCTTTTGTAAGCAGCTCCCGTCTTACCCAACTACTTACAAAACACAATTTTTTTCTCTAGAGACTTGAAATTTATTTTGGGGGTAGAGGGGGTAGGGACCATTGATTTACGTTGAACAATTTTTTTTGTAGAGTTCCTAGTTTCCAAAATATAGGATTTTCAAATTCGAGTGTTTTCAAAAAAATATAAAAAATAAAAAAGTTTTATTACAAAAAATAAAGGTCATAAAGACCATTCGTTTGAGCCATGGCACAACGTTCTATCCTGTTTGGTTTTCAAGCTATAGCCTATTTTCGAAAACGAAAAATTTTTAAAAAAAATTGAAAAATATAATACATGGTCCATAGGAAAGAGGACGTCAGCCCGAGTCCTAGGACACCACATTTCTCAACATCCGACCATGCGTTTGAAAGATATTAATTATTTTAACTTGTACAGTCTGGTACAAATAAAATGGGTGGGTTAGAAACCGCCTTACCCCCCTACTCTCCTGAGGCTATGTACTGCTCCGGCAAGTCTGGCAACATAAAAAGTAAAAACCGATATGAATGTAGCCTTTATTACACGTAATTGAACAGTATGTTCTGCGATGAGTTATTGATTATATTGATGAAAATAATACAAACATAACTGCGCCTTTCGCTAGGCGCTGAAATATACGTCCAGATAGGAAAATAGTACTCTTTGATATATATCAATGTTGGGAATAGATTTGTCACGAAGGACACAGTTATGCCGTTCTAGAGCTTAATTCACCTTTAGGCTCTCCTACTCTACAGAATTGTTGGGATATTCGATGAATATAAAGAAAACTGTCCAAATGCACCCACTATATTGCCATAACCTCACTTTTGGCCTAGCATGCCCGCTGCCACCCACCCCTCCCCGTAGCCCTAAACCACAAATTTTATTGCAATGCAAAGGAGAATGGGCAAGAAAACAAACAAGAGATAAAATGCACACATTTATTCTCTATATATTTTTATTCGGGAGTAGTCCACATTGCCCACTAGTTTTACACATGGTCAACACCAGGAAGATGAAAATTGCCGTATTGTTCTTACTATCATTATAATTCTTACATCCCGGTGCTTGGCAATTTTTCCTCCCTTGCAGTGGCATGATTAACTCTCAATTCAATTCAAATAAATAATCAAAATACTGAACAAATCAAAACAACCAACAACACCACGAGGAAAATCAATCAAAACAGACTATTCCCGCTTCCGCCAGTCGGTTTGATGTGAGCGTTCATGAGTGCCAACTACGGAACCTTAGTGCTAAAATTAATTCTTCATTGGTTGGCAGAACATCCAGAGCAGAGCTATACCGCGACCCACACGCTCCCTATGATCTGTCATCCCCCTGGTCTTTTCTACGGCTGCGGCAGATAAACTATCTCGAATGATCTTGGCTAGCCCTGTCCGACCGAGTCGATCACGTGAACTGAGCGTGTTTCCTGTCCGGGCAGTCAAGTGAGCTCGAGTAAGTATTTACCTGCACTGTCTCGACTCGGCGAATAGATTTTTTTTTTTGTGACCATTGACAATCTGAGACACAGGACGCATGAGCGATATCATACATCGACGGCAAGTGCTTTGCGCAAGCTGGAAGGGCTAAGGGGGGATCCGTCATGGTTAGGATCTGCTATCAAACCTCAGTCGAATATCAATAGTAAGTTAATGCAAACTCGTCAATAATATTGAAATTATAATGTCTGGTAATCAGTTTAAAATAACAAACATTTTTTCGTTTTTTTTTAATATAAAATGTAGAATATGGAATCATGTCACGGGCCTCACCGGTCATGTAGCCCCGTGTACTTGGACCTACATTTTGTGTAGGAGGCAGCCGTGGCCCCAGTTCTGCCTCGCAAGACTGAGTGAATCCTATCCGAGCCCTCAGACCACAATTACATTTCTTCGCAGAGTCGAGAATCAAACCCAGACCTCCACAGTGGCAGCCACTACGTAAAGAGGTAGACGCATCAAGAGTCGCGGGCCGTAGTTTTGACCTCCCTGACTAGGACGCACTGTTCCAAAGAAGCCAAGTGTTGAAGAGAATGTCCATTTACATGGCCCTGTAAAAGAACGACATCCGTCAAAATGTTAACACACCTAAAATCGCATAAAAAGAGCAGTGAAATGCGGTAGTGAAAGAATGGAGTGCACAGGAAATGCACTTGATGACAGGTAGTGTACATCTTAAAGAATGGAGTGCACAGGAAATGCACTTGATAGCAAGTAGTGTACATCCTAAAGAATGGAGTGCACAGGAAATGCACTTGATGACAGGTAGTGTACATCTTAAAGAATTGAGTGCACAGGAAATGCACTTGATAGCAAGTAGTGTACAACCTAAAGAATGGAGTGCACAGGAAATGCACTAGATGACAAGTAGTGTACATCTTAAAGAATTGAGTGCACAGGAAATGCACTTGAAAGCAAGTAGTGTACATCCTAAAGAATGGAGTGCACAGGAAATGCACTTGATGACAGGTAGTGTACATCTTAAAGAATTGAGTGCACAGGAAATGCACTTGATAGCAAGTAGTGTACATCCTAAAGAATGGAGTGCACAGGAAATGCACTTGATGACAGGTAGTGTACATCTTAAAGAATTGAGTGCACAGGAAATGCACTTGATAGCAAGTAGTGTACATCCTAAAGAATGGAGTGCACAGGAAATGCACTTGATGGCAAGTAGTGTACATCTTAAAGAATGGAGTGCACAGGAAATGCACTTGATGGCAAGTAGTGTACATCTTAAAGAATGGAGTGCACAGGAAATGCACTTGATGGCTGGTAGTGTACATCTTAAAGAATGGAGTGCACAGGAAATGCACTTGATGGCAAGTATTGTGCATCTTAAAGAATGGAGTGCACAGGAAATGCACTTGATGGCAAGTAGTGTACGTCTTAAAGAATGGAGTGCACAGGAAATGCACTTGATGGCTGGTAGTGTACATCTTAAAGAATGGAGTGCACAGGAAATGCACTTGATGGCTGGTAGTGTACATCTTAAAGAATGGAGTGCACAGGAAATGCACTTGATGGCAAGTATTGTGCATCTTAAAGAATGGAGTGCACAGGAAATGCACTTGATGGCAAGTAGTGTACGTCTTAAAGAATGGAGTGCACAGGAAATGCACTTGATGACAGGTAGTGTACATCCTAAAGAATGGAGTGCACAGGAAATGCACTTGATGGCTGGTAGTGTACATCTAAAAGAATGGAGTGCACAGAAAATGCACTTGATAGCAAGTAGTGTACATCCTAAAGAATGGAGTGCACAGGAAATGCACTTGATGACAAGTAGTGTACATCCTAAAGAATTCAGTGCACAGGAAATGCACTTGATGGCAAGTAGTGTACATCTTAAAGAATGGAGTGCACAGGAAATGCACTTGATGGCTGGTAGTATACATCTTAAAGAATGGAGTGCACAGGAAATGCACTTGATGGCAAGTATTGTGCATCTTAAAGAATGGAGTGCACAGGAAATGCACTTGATGGCAAGTAGTGTACGTCTTAAAGAATGGAGTGCACAGGAAATGCACTTGATGACAGGTAGTGTACATCCTAAAGAATGGAGTGCACAGGAAATGCACTTGATGACAAGTAGTGTTCATCTTAAAGAATTGAGTGCACAGGAAATGCACTTGATGGCAAGTAGTGTACATCTTAAAGAATGGAGTGCACAGGAAATGCACTTGATAGCAAGTAGTGTACATCTCAAAGAATGGAGTGCACAGGAAATGCACTTGATGACAAGTAGTGTACATGTTAAAGAATGGAGCGCACAGGAAATGCACTTGATAGCAAGTAGTGTACATCTTAAAGAATGGAGTGCACAGGAAATGCACTTGATGGCTGGTAGTGTACATCTTAAAGAATGGAGTGCACAGGAAATGCACTTGATAGCAAGTAGTGTACATCTTAAAGAATGGAGTGCACCGGAAATGCACTTGATGGCTGGTAGTGTACATCTTAAAGAATGCAGTGCACAGGAAATGCACTTGATGGCTGGTAGTGTACATCTTAAAGAATGGAGTGCACAGAAAATGCACTTGATAGCAAGTAGTGTACATCTTAAAGAATGGGGTGCACAGGAAATGCACTTGATGACAAGTAGTGTATATGTTAAAGAATGGAGTGCACAGGAAATGCACTTGATAGCAAGTAGTGTACATCTTAAAGAATGGAGTGCAAAGGAAATGCACTTGATGGCTGGTAGTGTACATCTTAAAGAATGGAGTGCACAGGAAATGCACTTGATAGCAAGTAGTGTACATCTTAAAGAATGGAGTGCACAGGAAATGCACTTGATGGCTGGTAGTGTACATCTTAATGAATGGAGTGCACAGGAAATGCACTTGATGGCTGGTAGTGTACATCTTAAAGAACGGAGTGCACAGAAAATGCACTTGATAGCAAGTAGTGTACATCTTAAAGAATGGAGTGCACAGGAAATGCACTTGATGACAAGTAGTGTACATGTTAAAGAATGGAGTGCACAGGAAATGCACTTGATAGCAAGTAGTGTACATCTTAAAGAATGGAGTGCACAGGAAATGCACTTGATGGCTGGTAGTGTACATCTTAAAGAATGGAGTGCACAGGAAATGCACTTGATAGCAAGTAGTGTACATCTTAAAGAATGGAGTGCACAGGAAATGCACTTGATGGCTGGTTGTGTACATCTTAAAGAATGAAGTGCACAGGAAATGCACTTGATAGCAAGTAGTGTACATCTTAAAGAATGGTGTGCACAGGAAATGCACTTGATGACATTTAGTGTACATGTTAAAGAATGGAGTGCACAGGAAATGCACTTGATAGCAAGTAGTGTACATCTTAAAGAATTGAGTGCACAGGAAATGCACTTGATGGCAAGTAGGGTACATCTTAAAGAATGGAGTGCACAGGAAATGCACTTGATGGCAAGTATTGTGCATCTTAAAGAATGGAGTGCACAGGAAATGCACTTGATGGCAAGTAGTGTACATGTTAAAGAATGGAGTGCACACGAAATGCACTTGATAGCAAGTAGTGTACATCTTAAAGAATGGAGTGCACAGGAAATGCACTTGATAGCAAGTAGTGTACATCTTAAAGAATGGAGTGCACAGGCAATGCACTTGATGGCTGGTAGTGTACATCTTAAAGAATGCAGTGCACAGGAAATGCACTTGATGGCTGGTAGTGTACATCTTAAAGAATGGAGTGCACAGAAAATGCACTTGATAGCAAGTAGTGTACATCTTAAAGAATGGAGTGCACAGGAAATGCACTTGAAGACAAGTAGTGTACATGTTAAAGAATGGAGTGCACAGGAAATGCACTTGATAGCAAGTAGTGTACATCTTAAAGTATGGAGTGCACACGAAATGCACTTGATGGCTGGTAGCGTACATCTTAAAGAATGGAGTGCACAGGAAATGCACTTGATAGCAAGTAGTGTACATCTTAAACAATGGAGTGCACAGGAAATGCACTTGATGGCAAGTAGTGTACATCTTAAAGAATGGAGTGCACAGGAAATGCACTTGATAGCAAGTAGTGTACATCTTAAAGAATGGAGTGCACAGGAAATGCACTTGATGACAAGTAGTGTACATGTTAAAGAATGGAGCGCACAGGAAATGCACTTGATAGCAAGTAGTGTACATCTTAAAGAATGGAGTGCACAGGAAATGCACTTGATGGCTGGTAGTGTACATCTTAAAGAATGGAGTGCACAGGAAATGCACTTGATAGCAAGTAGTGTACTTCTTAAAGAATGGAGTGCACAGGAAATGCACTTGATGGCTGGTAGTGTACATCTTAAAGAATGCAGTGCACAGGAAATGCACTTGATGGCTGGTAGTGTAGCCTACATCTTAAAGAATGGAGTGCACAGAAAATGCACTTGATAGCAAGTAGTGTACATCTTAAAGAATGGAGTGCACAGGAAATGCACTTGATGACAAGTAGTGTACATCTTAAAGAATGGAGTGCACAGGAAATGCACTTGATGACAAGTAGTGTACATCTTAAAGAATGGAGTGCACAGGAAATGCACTTGACTGCAAATAGTGCACATTTTGAAGAATGGAGTGCACAGTAAATGCACTTGACTGCAAGTAGTGCACATCTTAAAGAATGGAGTGCGCTGTAAATGCACTTGACTGCAAGTAGTGCACATCTTAAAGAATGGAGTGCACAGGAAATGCACTTAATGACAGGTAGAGTGCATCTTAAAGAATGGAGTGCAAGTGATACAGTGCGTATTGCGATACGACTCTCGATATATTGCCCCGGCTACGGCACCTTATAGGCCAGCCGTCTCCACAACGAACTGACGGCTCGCACCGCCATGAATATTCAATGTTTTATGGCCAAACAAACAGTGTCGCTATATCTCAAGTTGACAGGCTGCCAGAGAGAATAGATGTAGCTATCGAGGAGGAGCTGCGACCAAGAGAAGCCTGAGTGTAGTGTCGTCATGTTGGCACCTACTGTATGTGGCGAGGGTAGTGATAACAAAGATCAACAAGGAATGAAGGATATAGCAATGACTATATTTACCAATAACCACTCGTATATGAGACGCGTTCCAATTTGTGTATTGATTTTGGGGTGTGTTTGAGTCTTCAGTCTTTTGACTGGTTTGATGCAGCTCTCCATGCCTCCCTGTCCTGAGCTAATCGTTTCATCTCTACATAACTACCACACCCTACATCCGAGGCAATCTGTTTAACATATTCTAACCTTGGTCTACCCCTACAGTTCTTGTCCTCGACCCTTCCTTCCATAACTAAGCTTGCTATTCCTGGGTGTCTTAGTATGTGTCCTACCAACCTATCTCTTCTCTTCACTAGCAGTCGCCAGAAACATCTCTCCTCTCCCACTCGTCTTAATACCTCTTTGTTTGTAACCCAATCTACCCATCTGATCTTCATCATTCTCCTGTAACACCATATTTCAAATGCTTCAATTCTCCTCTTTTCTGCTGCACCAATAGTCCAAGTTTCACTTCCATAGAGCGCCACGCTCCAGACAAAGGCTTTCAAAAATGACTTCCTAATACCTAAATCTATATTCGATGTCAGCAGATTCCTTTTTTGTAGAAATGCTTTTCTTGCCTGAGCCAACCTACTTTTTATATCATCTTTGCTTCGTCCATCACTGGTTATTCTGCTTCCTAAGTAACAGAAGTCTCCTACTTCCTTCAGCTTTTCACCTGCCAATTTGATCTCCATAGAAGTTTCTGATTTATTTCGGCTGCATTCCAGTATTTTTGTTTTACATTTATTAATTTTCATCATGAATTCTTTTCTCAAGACGGAGTCCATACCATTCAAAAACTCATTCAAATCCTCAGGCTTGTCGGCCAAGATGACGATGTTATTGGCAAATCTCAGAGTTGAAATTATTTCTCCTTGAATCTTCACTCCCACTTTAAATTTTTCTCTAATTTCCTTCATTGCTTGTTCAATGTAAAGATTGAAAAGTATGGGTGATAAGTTGCAGCCTTGCCTTACACCTTTCTGAATACCAGCTTCTCTCTCATGTCCTTCAGCTCGAATGACTGCTGTCTGGTTTCTGTATAGATTGTATATCACCCTCCTATCCCTGTACTTTATTCCAATCATTTTCAAAATGTCAAACAATTTAGTCCAATCAACGTTATCAAAAGCCTTTTCTAAGTCTACAAATGCCATGAACGTTCTCTTATCTTTCCTTATTTTACCTTCCAAAATCAGCCTAAGACTTAGTACAGCTTCCCTTGTTCCTACATTTCTCCTGAAACCAACTCCGTTGGGTGAAGACCAGTTTGGGGTTTGAAGCCATATTTTCAGTGTTGCCATAGTAAACAAAAGATTGGTGCTTTTCAGTCGGTCCACACGATTGTACCCAAATGAGATGGGTTATTCCATATTTTTTCAGGATTCAGGAATAACCCATCTCGTGTAGACCGACTGAAAAGCTTGCCACGGTGGGTGAGTGGTTATCTTGTCGGACTGCCAACCCAAACTTGCAGGTTCGCTCCTGGCCGTGGTAGCCTAAGTGATTTTTGAAAGGTGGCAAAAATTACGTCAAGCATGTCATACGATGTTGGCATGTCAAAGAACCCATTTGAATTCAGTAGGCCGAGTTCATAATGGCAAAATTAATCTCGTTAATTTCCGCCTACACAAAGTTCCTCATTTCTCTACTAGAAAGCGCTATAGTGTTCAAGGAGATTAGATATCTAACCTCCTTGACTTTCATAGTTCTTCAAGGAACAACGAAATACGACATGCAAGCTACCCTTTGGGTGTCAAATAACAAAGCTTGCACCCGGCCTCAGAGGTCATACCATATTATTATTATTATTATTATTATTATTATTATTATTATTATTATAGCTTGCCACGGTGGGTGAGTGGTTATAGTGTCGGACTGCCAACCCCAAGATTGCAGGTTCGCCCCTGGCCATGGTAAGTGTTTTTTGAAGGCGACAAAAATCACGATACTCATGTCATACGTTGTTGGCATGTTAAAGAACCCATTTGAATTCAGTAGGCCGTGTTCATAATGGCAAAATTAATCTCGGGATTTTCCGCCAACACAAAGTTCCTCCATTCTCTACTAGAAAGCGCTGTAGTGTCAAGGAGTTTAGATATCTAACCTCCTTGACTTTCATAGCGTTCAAAGGAACGACGAAATTCGACATGCAAGCTACCCTCTGGGTGTCAATTAATTAAGCTTGCACCAGGCACCCGAGGCCATACGATATTATTATTATTATTATTATTATTATTATTATTATTATTATTTACCGACTGAAAAGCATCAAACTTGTTGTTGCATATTGATGTGGTGTTGTTAATTCATTTGACGGGTTTGGGATACCTTCGTCATCAGCCCCGTGTAGTTGGGTGTATGTTGAACTTGTCTGATAACGTGTTAATAATAATGATAATATTGGATGTATGTCCCTTCTATCTACTGAGGTCTTTAGAGACGCCACGATGCCCGAATTTTGCCCAGAAGGGGATCTTTAACGTGTCTCCCTCGCATTTACACACCCTCAAGCGGCTTCGGTGGCGTAGTTGGTAGCACGCTGAGCTGCAGTGCCCAATGTCGCGGGTTCAAATCCCGCCGAAGTCGTCGGATTTTTAAGAGCGTTAAAAATCCTTCAGTATGCCTTTCTTTGGAGGGGAAGTAAAGCCGGCGGTCTCATGTCATAGATTTATGGCATGTAAAAGATCCTTCCACAGACTAAACTTATGTGGAGCTAAATTGTTAGGTTAGATTTCGTCGGAACGCTTAATCAAAGTTCCAACGTTCGCCACTAGGTATCATTGATATCTGGTAGCGAAAGTTGGAACTAATTTAAATTGAACGGAACTTGTAGCTCACCCTAAGGGTGTCCGCTGGAAGCAGCTACAGACTCAGGCGAGCCGAACATGTCCTCGGACACTCCCGGCACTAAAAGCCATACGATAAATAAATGAAATACGCACCCTGCGCCACAATTTGATCCTGCAACCTTGGAACCAGCAGGCGCTTAACCTGATAACCTGTATTCATATGGTGACTGTAGTAGTGTGTATGAGCTAGGCGCCCCAGGACTAGAAGTAAAGTACTATCCCAGCATTTTCCTGGAGGGAGTGTGGAAAACCAGCACTGAAGATAGCCGCTGTCAGTGCCGGGATTCGAACCTGACTTGCTGCAGCTGCCCCAGCGGCCGTGGTTGTAAATTTAACAACGAGCATGGCAACACCGCGGGCAGTGCTGTAGTTATTAGTGGAAGGAGAAAGTCACACTTGTAACCATCTCAGCATTTGCCTAGAGTATGAGTGAGAATTGAATCCATCTGTTCACAATTTTGCCTCACGAGGCTGAGTGAACCTCGTTCCAATCCTGCCATTAGAGTTTAATTCCTTACGTGTTGATATGAACGTCATCACATCTAATCTCAATGAACACCCACCTTAGTCTGTTAATTAATGAAATGTACCAATTTCTTCAGCGATGTTGTTAAAAAGAAAAGAAACTAATGTAATTACGAGAAAGGCTTACAGGTTTTTCTCCGGGTACTCTGGTTTTCCCAGTCAACATTTCATTCCAGCAACACTCTCCACTACCATTTCATTTCACCCCCCAGGGGCTCACATCTAGTGGGACGTGGGTTGGCAACCACGGGACCCCAGCTGAGTCCGGCATTGCTTCCACTTACTTGTGCCGGGCTCCTCTCCGTCTCCCTTCCTGTCGACCTCACTTGGTCAACTCTTGTTCTCTTCCGACCCCGACGGTATTAGGATATCCGAGGCCTACGGAGTATCTTCCTTTCCCACCTTAATTGGCCCTTGTCTCATCTTTTCTGATACCCTCCTTCTGCGAGGGGTCAGCCTTCTTTTTCCTTTTCATGTTATCTCCTGCCTTCTGCTCAAGGCCCTCAAGGAGGCAGGGTGTGTGTAGCCCCACCACTTCTGGTGCACCCTGGATATTGCTACACCCTCAGGGGCTCACGGCTGGTGTGTTCGGGAGTTGGCGACCCCGAGGGATTCCTGAGCTGGGTCCGGTTTCCCCCTTTTGTCCCTTACCTGTGGGGCGGACCCTCTCCTCTTTCACTTTCCTATCTGCCTTTCATGG
The DNA here is from genome assembly GCA_946902985.2 of Meconema thalassinum. Taxonomy (NCBI): domain Eukaryota; kingdom Metazoa; phylum Arthropoda; class Insecta; order Orthoptera; family Tettigoniidae; genus Meconema; species Meconema thalassinum. Next base: position 553,683,724 of record OX336392.1, read on the forward strand.
CTCTCCTTCCTTCCAAATCCCTCAATCCGCATTCTTCGAGGGTTGAGGGTATTTCTTTTCCTCCTGTCCTTTATTTGCCTTATTCTCCTTTTGTTTTCCATTTCTTCTTCTAGTATATAAGTTAGTAGTTAGTTTTAGTTATAGTTTACATTTCATTATCATCTTCACGATCACCCAAACCATTAGGGGCCGATAACCTAGATGTTAGGCCCCTTAAAACAACAATTACCACCATCATCATCATCATCATCATCATCATTTCATGTTATCTGTCATTGATTTAATCATTGCCACCAGGGGAGTGCGACAGGCTTCGACAGCCGGCACAGTTCATATCCTCGTCGCTAGATGGGGGCTTTATTCATTCCATTCCCTGACCCGGTCGGAGACTGGATGCAGGCTGTGGATTTTCATTTTTTTCAATCTGATATTAATATAAATAATTTTGGGAAAATGCCATGTATCTAACTAGTTGGTGTTGTTCAAGGGCGTACTACAGGGTGCCAGGTATGTGCAGCTGCGAGAGGTTGCGTCATCAGTTTAGTTGGCTGCACGGTGTCCTTGATAGGGTGAAGGCCACATGTGTGGGATGTGGGCTGTCGAAATCGTTATTTGTATAAGATTATTGGAAGAGTGCAACAATATGTTATGAATGGCTGCGATGAGTACAACGTTAACTGTTTGTTTCATCATTTTAATGATCTTGTCGACTTCGTCGTTACGCTGGGGTCTGGCGTTACGTTACGGTGACGGGACGAAATGTACCCAGATGCACTGAGGTGTGAGACGTCATAGTACCGCTTGGTGCATGTGTACCCCCGACAATCTCTACTTCGTTAGTATAAGTCAAAAATCCCCGATTCTTGGATGTCACTGGTAATCTCGAGAACCACTGGATGGATTTTGATGTGGTTTTCACCATTCTGTAAAGGATATCTCGAGGAAAGATTCTGTAGAAAAAAATTATATATGATCAAAGGAAGCCAAGCAGTAACGCTTCAGTGAAAAAGTCGAAAACAAACTTGGCGTCCGTGCGCTTCTTAAGCTTACGCTGGGCAAACCGTTAAAAATATCAATATACTATGAGCGTAAGAATTGGTCAGCATGAAAAGTTCTAAAACAATTCCGCGAGAGCATATCTCTATCTTCAATACATCGCCCACTATAAGTGTTTTTAGACTGGATGGAAGGGGCAAGTCCCCGCACACTCTGGTGAGCGTGACGGCATCCCGCGCGCTTGACGTTGCTTTGCCCTTGGTTTGCACTTGCCGTTCGCGAGTAATTTGAAACAAGACAAGCAAGATAAGTATTATGCAGATAATTTTTAATATATCAAGAGTCTTTGGCTTCGAGCGAAGCATTTTCAGCATTTAAAATGATACAATGTCTAGTCTTTCAGACTGACTGTCACTTTTTTATACAAGCGACAGCCGTGCTGCCAACATAACTGGTGACGTAATCTCTCGGAGCAGGTTGTAGGCACTGCGAAGAACATTCCCTGGTGCGTTGTATATTGTTTTATACATTATTCCTTTCTACCCAAATGAAGTACATTACCCATCAGTTGTTACGTCCACGTAATCTCCTTCTAACTTGAGGCACTTTTGCCATCGATGTGTCAGTCTCTCCAGACCTTCCTGAAACTATTATTTCGGAGTGCTGCGTACAGCAGTGTCCAGGGGTTTCTTCATGTTGCCGAACAGGTGATGATCACTTGCTGCCAAGTCGGGAGAGTATGGTGGGTGATGCATCACTGTGAAACCTATTTGATCAATGGCAGTGGTGGTCTCTCGGCAAGAGTGGGGGCGGGCATTGTCATGCTACAGAAGCACACCATTAGCCCATTTTCCTGGCCGCTTAATTAGAATGGCACGACGTAAGCGCTTAAGGGTTGCCACATTTGCTTTATTGTTAGTCGTAGCCCCCAATTCCAGCCAATCAATGAGGATGATGCCCTTTGTGTCCCAGAACACTGTCGCCATTCGCTTGCCAACTGACGGCACTGTTCGACATTTATTTGACTGCCCCTATGCTTCCATTGCATGGTCGCCGTTTTGCGGATTTTGCAGAACTGGACACAGCTGTCAAGGCATGGGTGCGCAGCACTCTGAAAGAATGGTTTCAGGAAGGTCTGGAGAGACATAAAGAGTGCATAAAGTTACAAGGAGATTATGTTGAGAAGGTGGACGTAACAACTGATGTGTAGTGTACTTTATTTGGGTAGGAAAGATTAAAGTGTTAATCAATAAGTACGCCCGACGTATGTTGCTATAAATCGTTCTAAAAGTGTATCTTGAGATGATCAACAGTGTGGAGCGGAGCCCGTATTTATGTTGTTGCTCCAATGGAAACTTTGCAGTGATACGAAATGTTAAAGGTTGTGTAGTCTTCTTATCGGGTTTTGTGATCTGCTATGTGTTAGTGTTCTATTGTAGTTCTCATGGGTGTTAATGCATTACATGTACAATATTATTAACAAAGCTTTGACGTAATTACCTTAGTTTCTTTTTAACAACATCGCTGAAGAAGGCCATAATATGCACATTTAATTAAATAATGTATATTCATTTATTATTATCATTATTATTATTATAATTATTATTATTATTATTGACTAAGGTGTAATACCTATTGGTATTTCTTTTAGATTAACTTTCTTGGCAGAGCAGGGAATCGAATCTAGTACGTTTAACGATGGAGGCAACAGCTAAAGAAACTGTCTCTCGCAGAGTAGTAGAGTGTCTAGACGGTTCTCTCAAGCGAATGATAGGTTTCGTCGGTAGAAGTTTCTGACCTGTGAGTTTGTGACATATCCAAAATGAAAAGGAGTTTCCATTTTTAAATATATATCAGGGTTTTCAAACTTAACTTACCTCTTTAACAGACCATATAGCGTAAAAAGCGAATCGATATCGCAGTCTCTACAGACACATTGATACAAGACTTCAAACATTGTTTCATTGGAACTACAGTATAGTGTGAGTCTCCCAGAGCAGAGGTTTCCATACAGCACGCCGGCACACAGTGGGTCAAAATCGAAATCTAGGGGGACAAAATTATTTTTACGTTTTAATCATGAATTTAGAGTGAAAGCAACTTATATAATTTGTTTACTTCATAATAAACATCAGTTAAGACCTTTTGCAAGCTGCGTCTACACATGCAAGAAATTTTCTATGACTAGGAGTTGGATAGAGCATTCAGTTATCTCTTCAGAACAATTTTCTACCCCTAATTTACTTTTAACAAAGTCACAAAGTTCCACTTTTGACATAATCGTCGAACCTAGTGCTTCAAACAGTTGTATACGTGTGAGAACTGGTCGCGCGGCATCTTCTAAAACGTAAAATAACTAAGTAAGTTGCAAAAAGATGCAAAAAGTCTTATAACAGGCGTAAACTACAAAACTTTATCTAAATTTTAACATTAATATTAGTAGAAAGTGACGCAAGTGACGCGACATAGGCTACTAAAAATCTAAGCGAAAATATAATTTTAAAATTAATAGTTAAATATTATATAATGCAAATATAGCTAAAATTACGTAACAATTACGCCCATTAATAACTGAAACACGTTACAAAGATCATACCTCCAGCTGCATGTTCCATCTTAAAGCATCACACTAACCACAAAGACAACCAAACCACAGCCACTTACATTCACCCTCCAATTCAGACTTCTCGAACAGTGGTGACAGATTAACACTAAGACGCGTTTGTATCCCAGAATAGTGACTAGCAATTATATGATAATTCTGTAGAAGTAATAAATTTTGATTTTTTAAATCATGAAAATAAATAATGTTGTCCTCCTAGATTTCGATTTTGACCCACTGTGCTTCTGTCTGTCGCACTCCCTCCCGTACTTTGTTGTGGTCGAACGGTGAAATTTCAATGTCAATGTCGTATAATTCACTACCTTATCAGTATTTCAGTGCAAAGCAAGTACTGGTACATGGAGAAACGTTATGTACTGCGCCCGAAGAAACCCATCAGTACTTATATCCACAGATCGAAAAAGGATTGCAGACATGTAAGTTACCCAGCTCACAAACTTACCATGCCTACTAAGTAAAATTGGGAATTTAAGGAACATACAGGATAAATATTATTCGTAAAGAAAATAGTACTACTAGACAAGGTACAAATTTCTACTATCATTTACATTTAGAGCAAATCGAGAAACTCCAATCTCGAGGGGTGATAAGGTCTAATCTATAGTGAGCGCCTGTATCTATACCTCGTAGTACTATTTTCGACGATGACGACAATGAAAACGGAATCAGCTTAGATAAAAGTTGACTAAGTCGCTAAAAAGCGCCAGCCGTTTATTAAGCTAAAAAAAAAACAAGTATAAAAACTGGCTTCCTCCCTTAATATTGTGTCTCCCTGACACTTCAACAAAAATAACTGCAAAAATAAATTTGCACGTGGCATTAATATAATTGGGAAATGTGAAACGGCGTGTTATTAAGTATTGCCCTATTTTATACAGGTCCGCTTAAACTATGAACCGTAGTTCCATATCTATTCAAAAATTATTCATGAACTATGTGCATATATATATTTTTTAAGAATCTCTCAAATATTACACTTTAGAATGTTATAAAGATTAAATTTTCTTCCTCCAATAAGTCTTTCATCTACTCAATTTTCTTAAACATCAAATATCCGAACATACACCGCAACTATCGTGTTGAAAGTAATAAATACTCGTCATAATCAATTGAACATAAGTGACAAACATTTAAGCTAAGCACTGTTCCTTTTTACCTTTATCTATTTATCATGAAACTGAAATAAGTTCTGAAATTCTTTACTGAGTTAACAATTTTCTGATAAACGTGAATACTGGACGTGCACGGCATTAACCTTCGTTTCCACACTCCTCTTTCATAATTATACAACAATTTCTTTCTCTCTTAAACACCCTGTACAGAATCTTCCTTCAATACACTCACATAACTTCACAATTATTGCAATCAATACTAGAAAAACTTAGAGACTCCTCAGCCTCTCTTCGGAAAATTACGTAACTCCTTTACGTTCATATCTCCTTAATTTGCACGGTAATTCAACTATAAACTTCCACTTCAATACATATACTTCCTTTACTTTAACATTTCTCCTCTATACTGATATAACTTCGCCTCGTGCTTATAATTTCATTTCTGCAATAAATCTCTGTACTTTCACTTTCTGATCACCCTGTGATTTAACTTTGTTAACTTTCTTTTTCACGTGTTTAAATTCAGCTTTACATTTTATTACCACTTTTCAAGAAATATCAGTAAATATTCATATTCTTAACAAAAGATATAAGTTTGACTTCCTTCCATGAATATATTTGTTTAACAAATTCATCTATGCTTTTTAACGCTCTAAATCTCATTAGACATATGTGTATAAGCTTTTCGTAATACTTCCGTTCATAATAATTGAAAATAATTTCTGACACTCGAATCAACATCATGAGTTGTCGAAATATTCTTTACACTTCGTGACGTTACTTCTTAAATATGCTGTACTTAAATTTGCTCCAATAAACTTCATTTTACTTCAATTACAATCTTACTCCTTCTTTACTTCGTTCAACGTTCTATTCCTTTTATATGTTCACTCTACATTCTTTTAAATAATTTGCTTCATATTCCTCTAAACAATTCATTTATATTCCTTTCAATAATTCGTTTAATCTTCCTCTAAACAATTCGTTCTAAGTTCCTCTGAACAATTCATTTATATTCCATCGCTGCGATAAAACAGATTTAATTAAATTAAATCTAACGCTAATATGAAAAATATTACACGATTTTACTTTAATATAACCTTAGTGTTAATAGTATCATCATGCCAAAATTTCGTCCAAGTGACTGAAATTTTCAAGAACAAGGCAAATAACTCCGTAGAAAAATACGAAAAATCACTATAACAAGATCTACACAAATTTAATTACTTTGACAAAATTATACGTTCTAAATAATGCAGTTGAAAAATACTGTAGAAAAATACTGTTAAAAATGCTGTTGAAAGATATGCGGTTGAAAAATATGCGGTTGGTCAATTGGATAATCACAGAACATAACTACAATTCTACATGATAAAAAGACAATTTCTTCACTACCTTGTGTTGGCTTCTGGACTAGAAAATACCTGCATCTCTCCTCCCAAACCAAACTTGTCGTGTTCCATAGCATCGCCCACAGCTATGAAGACCGGTTTGTGACAGAACCAGCTGGACTCGTGGTGAATGACCTCGCCGTGAACAGCTCCGCCAGCTATCCGTCCCCCGTACACAGCAAGTAGACCGGCTTCGATTCTCCATCTCTTCAGAATAGACATCTGGTTTTCTTCAGAATAGACATCGGGTTTCTTCAGAATAGACATCGGTTTCCTTCAGAATAGACATCACGGTGGAATATTGTCGTTTATGCAAGCGTTTTTCGTATTTCAAGATGTGTTAAAACTCTCGTAGAAAAGTATAAGTTTTTGCTCGGTGATGTTGCGCTTTGCGTAGATATTCTGTTGCGCCTTTCATGTTAGTGAATCTGGAATTCAACTGACATCCTTGTAGTCTTCACTTCCCTATGCTTTTGCTTAGCACATGGTAATATTCATATTTCTGACAATATAATTAAGACCTCCCCGTTGCTGACTTCTAACTTGCATTTTCAATACAATGTTCGAATATACTTTTTCACGTAGAAATACTGAATAGCTTCTTGTCGAAATGTTTCAAGCTATGTGGAACAACTTTGCATAAGCACTGCAATATATGGTTGTACTGTTCCGTTCTGCTTTATGGATTGTAGCTTGCTCCTAAGTTATTGTAAGTTCTGGAATTGCACTCTTCTTAGCTTCCAACTTTTATGAACCGTAGCACTATTATAAGAATACTCGTTTCTGCTCGAGGTCTTGTCTCGTTCAAATCTCAAATTGGAAAGAACTCTCTCGTCCCGTTCTCCGCACTCCTCAAGTTCCAGTCTCTCTGCTTCTCCTCTCGTGGTGTGACGTAACTCCTACCACCTCTCCTCACTTCAGTCCGCAGTTCGACCTTCGTCTCTTCCCCTCTCTCATGACGTAACTCTCGCTTCAAGTGGCGTGATGTTTCTCGTAATATGGACCTCCCACATTCATATAATGGAATATATGTCCTTCTTTAAATCATTCCTATTTCCTTGCCTTTTATAAATGCATAAGATCTATAGTATTTCACTCATTTCCATACAGTTTTTCTCATATTTCTCAAATTTTTAATAAATAAAAATTGTTATCCACTCATTTATTTTCTGGGGTCTTGGTTCATCTCCCGATCAGTTCTTGAGTAATGACCTTCAATAAATTCTGGCGCAGTACATGTGTCAGACATTGGACGAACAGTTTGTTTGCATTACGTCCGGTGCGCTAGCGATCCCAACCTGGCATGGCCAAACGCAGCGAAGAACTGTCAGGGCAGATAGCCCAGCCAAGAAAGTCAAGAACATTTTTGATTTAAAAAAATATTTTTTGAATATTTTTTGTATATTTTCTGCTTTTCCAAAACTTTTTTGAAATGAATATTTTTGAAAAATTATTTTTTCAACATGTTTTCGATTTTCTTTTATTTTTTGATTTCTTTTTTTTTTTTTTTTTTTCTTTTCTTTTCGAACACAAGTGAACATCAGCATGTTTTGCAGTGCACTTATTGTCTGAGTACGTGCTGCCAGTTACTGCGTTTGACAACAGAATGTAATTGTAGAAGCGAGTATACTCGTAACAATAACAAACAACTGAAGACCTTCATTCTCCACGTGTCGCACGCGTTTCTCTCTGACTTTGCTACCAAGTACTAGTTGGCTGTTGTGCTAACAGTTATTTCTTGTTATGTTATAGTGTCTCAGAGGGCACGATTGACTCCCAATTTTCTGTCATAGGACTCTCCTTTTATATCTTCGGAGACGGGAAAATGACCTAGTAGTTGCACTCACAAACTACTCTTTGAACCGGTCAAACATTAATTCAGAGTCAGCAATTCTTCTAGGTTTGTGCCGTGTCTTGTGTGGGGTTTCGCCTAGGACACCAAGCTGGGTCATCGGCGGGCTCTTGGTGTCCCCGCCCGGACTCCCACAGGAGTAACGAACCGCGCGCTACCTCCCTTTTTATGGAGTGCAACTGCACTACTTGACTGCGAGAACTAAAAGCTCAAGCAGCCTCTTCCTCCCTATGAAGGCTTCCAAAAAGATGGTATATTGGCTTTCACGGCCTGTGAATTAAAACTCCTAGGCGAAACCCCACACTAGACATGGCACAAACCTAGAAGAATTGCTGAGTTTTAATTCACCGGCCGTGAAAGCCAATATACTATCTTTTTATTAATTCCGGGATTCAAGTCTCAGTCTGATGAAACATTGTGGAACATAATATCACAATTTCGATTTCAGGCTTTCTGCCTACGTCTCCTGCTAAGTGGTCTTCCAGCACAGAGCCTCCAATGTTTCCTCATGAGAAATGGTTCAGGGGATGAATTCTTATTTTCTTCTTGAAGATCTTCTGTTTAGTTTTGTGTACCGGCCCATTATCAGAGACGCCAGTGCTGTTCGGCTCCACAGATGTTCTCATCAGTAGTAACTGTTTTTGTGCGAGGTGCGGTGTAATATGTTCCAGTAATTGGCAGGTAATCATGTTACCTGCGACTGTGCTCATAATTGCTGCCAACTTGCTAGCAATTAAATACGCAAATTACTAGCTAGTGCTTTAATACAGTCATGGCTTTACATTCTTCGATCGTCTAAAGCAGTAATACCCAACCTTCCAGTGAATACACTGCTAATGCCTGCATTCTAAACACAATAAGGACAAGACAAGTGTACTCTGTCACATCAACATTACATTACGATCATATTACAGACATCAGTGACTACGCAGCGTTAGGTCATGGGGCCAAGCTCTCTGCTGACTCGGCAGACGCGTGGGTTCGAGCCCCACCGTCCCCCCAGGGGCTCACATCTAGTGGGACGTGGGTTGGCAACCACGGGACCCCAGCTGAGTCCGACATTTCCTCCACTTACTTGTGCCGGGCTCCTCTCTGTCTTCTTTCCTGTCGAACTCCCTTGGTCAACTCTTGTTCTTTTCCGACCCCGACGGTATTAGGGCATCGAAGGCCTAGGGAGTCTCTTCATTTCACGCCTTAATTGGCCCTTGTCTCATCTTTTCTGATTCCCTCCTTCTGCGAGGGGTCAGCCTTCTTTTTCTTTTCTCGTTATCTCCTGCCTTCTGCTCAAGGCCCTTAAGGAGGCAGTGTGTATGTAGCCCCCTAGATATTGCTACACCCTCAGGGGCTTACGGCTGGTGAGTTCGGGAGTTGGCGACCCCGAGGGATTCCTGAGCTGGGTCCGTTTTCCCCCATTTGTCCCTTACCTTTGGGGCGGACCCTCTCCTTTTTCACTTTCCTATCTGCCTTTTATGGCTCTCCTTCCTTCCAAGTCCCTTAATCCGCATTCTTCAAGGGTTGAGGGCATTTCTTTTCCTCCTGTCCTTTATTTGCCTTATTCTCCTTTTGTTTTCCATTTCTTCTTCTAGTATGTAAGTTAGTAGTTAGTTTTAGTTATAGTTAACATTTCATTATCATCTTCACGATCACCTAAACCATTAGGGGCCGATCATCTAGATGTTAGGCCCCTTAAAACAACAATTATCATCATCATCATCGAGCCCCACCGTCGGCCGTCCTTGAAATGGTTTTCCGTGGTTTCCCCATTTTCAACAGCAGGCAAATACTGGGACGGTACCTCCTGACAGGCCACGGCCGCTTCCTTCCTCATCCTTGCCCAGTTTCATTCATCTTCATCCATTCCATCTCTCATCCCGACGCGCAGGTTGCCCACGAGCGTCGACTAGAAAGACCTGCACTCGGCCTCTCAGGAGGTCACACGACAAAAAACCATATTGTATTCTTTGTTCGAAATTTAATGGTTTTCAGTCAGTCAACACGATAGTAACCAATTGTAATGGGTTATTCGTAATCATGAGATTAATAAATACACTAGGAGACCAGTTTCGATTGTCAAGCGATCATCATCAGGTCCATTACACTTAGGCTATTAAATCTATGTCTACAAGTTTGATTTATTGTATTTACACTGATTTAGTTACAGCAGTAATGAAACTAACACTACTAGTCAAGTTATGAGGTTTTTGTTGAGACACTGATAGTGGTTGCTTGCTTAGTGTGATCATGTGATTGTCCCTCCCTATATTATTCTGCTAAGGTCCCATTCCAGTTTTGTACCGAAAATAAGGTCCCATTGACACCAACCTACACATATGGGGTCCCTACAGGTTCAGCATAACCCAATGCGTAAGCGAAACGCACTCACTTACTCTTTAAATGCCTCACAATTAAATAAATACCTTAAAACATGTATATTTACAATGAAATAATGAAAGAATGCAACACGGTAACCATGGTAACAGAATCTCACAGGTCCATCTATTTCTGTAAGACGCAATGCAATTCCAATTATTACATTACTGTGAAAGTTTCCAGATGGTTATAAGGTTATCACTGAACCAAATTATGCTGCAAAATTCATCGATGCATACAGTATAATGCTCTTAAGGGGGTCAAGGGGGACTCTAAAAAAAATTCACGCAATTTTCACGTGTGAGTGTGGTACGAAAGGTCTTTTTCACCCGACTATAAAGGGTCTCCGAAACCCACATTTAAAGGCCCTTAAATTAACAGTGTCTGTGATATTCCCAGAAAACTAACTTCGCTCTGATATACCTATGAAGGAATGACAAACCACTGCTCCAGTAACTGAATTGATAAAATCTGATCATTCATACCAAGGATGAATCAGTCATAGCATTCATGATTGAGATTTTGCTAAGTGTACTCTTTACAACTAGAATATTCGCGGGCGAAGCCGCGACACGTAATGCTAGTTGTTATTAAATAGTCAGCTTATTGCGGATTGTGCACTTAGCAGTTTGAGCGATGTGTGGTCCGTTTCCACACAGCTCCGCTACCAGCACTGAACTCCAAATATCATAACCCATACTTGTAGACATAGATGGTATAGCCTAAGTGTAATGGATCTGATGATGATCGCTTAACGATTGAAACTGGTCATCCAAGTGTATTTATTAATCTCATGATTTTTGATTGAAGATAGTTGGCAACCCTGGTCAGAAAAGGGTTAGGTGGATCAACCGTCACTGAGGGCGATCACACTTATTAGACAGCAGACGGTGCTTTGCTCATAGCCTGCCGTCAACTTGGATAAGAGTGATGGGTGGCCTACTGAATTATGCAAGGGACACACATTTCTCCTCTTAGTCTGACTGGCAACGTCAATTTCTTTAAAACTCTTCTCTGAGTATCTCCTGAAATTAGCAGCAATGATTTATAACAAAATTATATCATCCCGCCTTCACCAAGCGCGAGTAGACTATCCATTACCTACAGCACTGTGCGCCAGATAGCCGACAATAATATATACTAATATAATAAAGATGAAGAGTTTGCTTGTGTGTTTAAACGCGCTAATCTCTAGAACTACCAGTCGGATTCGAATAATTCTTTTTGTATATGATAGCCTGATTCAAGAGAAATAGTTTAGGCTATGTAGCACTAGGCTACACCTCTCAGGTAACCTTAAAGATTGATTTTTGTTCAGTAAGTCGGAAGAACAAGTGCTGCTGAACAGCTACAATAATAACTAAGTTTATTGTTGCCTGACAATGCGGGCTGCATCTCGTAGCCCCTACCAGTGTTCTGGTGCAGAATTGCGAGCTGCTTACAAATTGCTGTCACGGGGAGTAATTAGTGCAAAAAGATTTCCTAGGCCCCTTAAAACAGTTATCATCATGACAATGGCATGCCTCTGTATGAGGGCGATGGTGTTGGTGCAGTGTACTGAGGTTGCTGCTTATCCTTGAGCGCTCCAGTTCTGTAGTAGTATTCATTAACATCCATAAAACAAATAAATCCACCGGGCGAAGCCGGGCACTACTGCTATGATAATAATAACTATAATAAATAAAAGTAATAATAATCTTCTTTTTTTAATTTCCTAATATTAATGCAGCCAATGGCCAGTTAGTTACATACTCAATCAAATTGATTCACAACAGAATTGAGACAATGATACAACCCATCACGTGATATCTCCCACAGAGTTTCCCACACACACAGTCCGTACGAGTACATGGCTCGTCTAAACGTATGGTCCTACAACACTTGTGATGGAAACCATGCACTGCAAATCTGGTAACAAGATGTCTGAGCTGATAGTTTGCTTCTTTCCAGTCCATCGTTGTCATGTGCAGGCGTGTGGTTGAACAGCTCTCACTGCCAAATCGTAGATATACAACTCCGCCAGGCAATGCGCCTCATCTCTGGTACTCTACGTTGCACCCCTACCCAGTGGCTACCTGTACTTTGTAATATCGCTCCACTCCATATAAGGAGACAGCAGTCTCTTGTTCGCTTGTGGTACAGGATCAAAGAAAATGCTGAGCTTCCTACTCATCAGGATGTCATACGGCTCTCTACAAAGAGGTTGAAATCCCGAAAGCCAGCATGCAAAACAGCTATTGATCTTTCGTCCACTGAGTTCAACCTCCGAAATGCCTGGAGAGATGAATGGCGAAACTCCTCACCTTGCGGCCTACTTCAAATCAGTGACCCCACCACAAGACTTGCTGGTTTTAATCTTCTTCGGACAGTTTGGTCAAGGCTCAACAGAATCCGATGTGGTACTGGTCGAACAGGTGCAGTGGAGTTGGATAGATTCCCCCCGATGTGACTGTGGTTTTGAAATGCAGACTATCGAGCATATTGTGCAGGAGTGCTCTCTGCATTCATATCCCGGCCCCTTGGATGATCTCCATTCAGCAACTCCTGATGCAGTTGCGTGGATTACAGACATTCCTGTCCAAATTTGAAGAGACGGTCCTAATGCTGTGAATAGTGTTTATTGTAAATAATGTATATAATTCTTTTCTGTCTTGTAAGCATCATACGCTAAATAAAATAATAATGGCATCCGTGGTATAAAATTCCATCCAAATACCTTTCTTCTTTGCTATGTGTTCTCTGACTACCTCTTTGAAGTCCGCCGTAGACACAAGTTGCATTTTCAAGCGAAGCTCTTCTGTAAGCATAGTTTCTTTAGATAGATCGTAGTAATAATCATAATAATAAAATCGTTATCGTATGGTCTCAACTACTTGATCCACATTTCTGAGTTGGAAGCATTTAGGAGATATATCCTCTAATTTCGAAGTTCCGTTTGCACTGCCACCTATCAGTGACATGGGGGACGTGTGGCTGAGAGTAAGTTCTGTCTTGTAATGCTCTAATGTGATGTGAAAGGTTCTTTAGGACCCAATCGAAGTGCCGTGGGTTCTTCCAGCTCTTCAAAGTTTCTGTCAGAAATCGAACCCTTGATCATGGGACACTGTACCACTGATACGCCCATGAAGCTAATTATCTGAAGGAGAAAGCACTAAGTCTTGAATTTCAAGGGGCCGATGACCTCGCTGTTCCGCTCCGTAAAACAACAATCATCAAACCTGATTTTGAAATAGCAGCACTGCAACCATTAATGTTCAGTGTAATTAATATTAACGCTTAGAGCAGGGGTTCCCAACCTGGGGGGCGTGGGGCTTTATCAAGGGGGGCGTGAAGTGATTTCCGAATTAAGTTTTTTTAACTCGAATATTACAATTTAGTAAAATAAAAATTTTTGAATCTCTCCAAGTGATTGTCGCACCAAGTCAATCGTTCAAGAGCACTGGTAATTGCCAACTGTCGGCACAAACCTCTGCGGCGCCGCGAGGTTGGATGTGAAATAAGGAATTTGCTGTGTTGTAACGAGCAAAATCATGCCAATGTTATCGTCTCGTTGGCATATCTTTATGATTTCTTTGAAGATTTGAACAGTTTGAACTTAAAGCTCCAAGGCAAAAACTTCAATATTATGCATTCCTGGAAAAAATACAGTTATGGAAACGCCGGCTTCAGTTGAACAACTTCTCAACCTTTCACCGCCTTAATGAAATTTTGCCGGAAAATGAACGTGACCGTAATAAACTTAGGTTCAAATTCAGTCACATTTGGATTCCCTGGCACAAGAATTCAACTTCTACTTTCCTGATATCTCGTCGGAAAATGGTCCTGGATGTTAACAAGAAATTCGTTTGCCATTGACATTGAAGCACTGCCAGCACAGCTTCAAGAAGAAGCCATAGATTTGAAGTGTGAATCAAAGTTAAAGATAATTCTAAAATATTAGGACTGGGTGACTTTTGGGTAAACTGTCTTGCAGTGTATCCTGTAATAGCCAAATTTGCATTGCGTGTCATTGTCCCATTTTCAAAGACATATTTATGCGAGTCGGGATTTTCAACGCTGAGTGTCATAGAAACAAAGCAGCGCTGTGGGCTTGATGTTGCAAGTGATCTCCGCTGTGCTCTGTCAAATATCAAACCTAACATACCGAATCTTGCCAAGAGAAAACAGTGTCAACCCTCTCACTGACATTTGTTGACTAATTTAAGGATTTGTTGTAAAAGTGTGTTCTTTGCGTTGTGCTAAAATGAAGTTACTCTGCATGAGATAGGCCTAATCCAGTATGTAGTGTTATTAGGTTAGGTCTATATCCTCCGCGTCAATCGAAGAGGTTAAAGAAGCACTAAGTGGAGGGGCCGGGGGGGGGGGAAGAGTAGGGGGGCGCGATGAACTCCCGTATCTGAAAAGGGGGCGTCAGCTGACAAAGGATGGGAACCACTAAGCTAGAGGAACCAACCACTAGTGAAATAAGGCAATATGAAACCCAAAGAGTGAATTATTAAGAATTGAAATAAAGGGTTTCTTCATTCCTGTAAAATATAAGCCCCAAAGGCCTTAGCAATTCATTTGTAACCCCTCTTTATATATCCTAACAGTCAAGCAGTTTGATTTTTTGGAAAGAATTTAATGTGAGACTGCAAAATATATCATATATAATGAATAGACGGGTACAGATGGACTGCGTTCAAAGGGATGAAGGTAGGGAATTCACTGTCAGAAATGGTCAAAGTATGGAGAGGAGTGTCACAAGAAAGCAAACTGGGTCCGATATTATTTTTAGCCTATTTTCATATATGTTAAAATAGGCTTATGAGATCACCTTTTGTCCCTGTGTGTGTGCGTGTGTGTGCATATGAATGTCTGTGTGTGTGTGTATGTGTGCGTATGTGTGTCTATGTGTGTGTTTTTCCCCTATTAACTTCTAAACGGCTGGAGCAATTTCAATGAAACTCGGTAAGATCATATCAGCATATTGGCCAACCCCGACCGTGCCATTCAAATTTTTATTACGTCTTACCAATCCAACATGGCGGCTGTGCAAAATATTTCACCGGCATTCTATATCTCCAAAATTCTTACCAATATCACCCTGAAATTTTGTACGGTGATAAATGGCATTACTAGAAGCATACCTATGAGACTTTCAAAAATCTGTTAACTACAAAACGAACATGGCGGCCAAGCGAAGTTGCGAATTTTAAATAGACTTTTCTCGCGATTTAACCATCCAAACGCAATGAAACTTGGTACAGCAAATATTTATGCATATTGCAATGCACTGCCATCTAATTTAGTTCAATTTTTTACATAACCTCAAGATGGCGGCTGTGCGAAATACGCGCTGATAGATCCAATGTCTAACTGCATGTAACGTCCATGCTATCCATTGGACTTCAACCAAATTTTGTATTCGGTACCTTAAGAGAAGAAGAAACTAACAATATATTCAGTCACCAGGGCTGCCGACTGTAGTGCTCGATTAGGCTACATTATGCCATGTATATTTTGAACTAATTAGAAATTTCGATATTACCAAGTTAATTTCGTCATTATTCTAGATAGGTCTTTATAGATTGGCATGAATCTCAAATTTTAAGAAACGTAGGCTCTTTAGTTCGTCACGGAACTTCTTGTTTGATAAATAAATGCATCGCTTTCGATGATGATGATAATTGTTGTTTTAAGGGGCCTAACATCTAGGTTATCGGCCCCTAATGGTTTGGGTGATCGTGAAGATGATAATGAAATGCAAACTTAAAACTAAAACTAACTACTAACTTATATACTAGAAGAAGAAATGGAAAACAAAAGGAGAATAAGGCAAATAAAGGACAGGATGAAAAGTAATGCCCTCAACCCTCGAAGAATGCGGATGGAGGGACTTGGAAGGAAGGAGAGCCATGAAAGGCAGATAGGAAAGTGAAATAAGAGAGGGTCCGCACCACTGGTAATGGACAAAAGAGGGAAACCGGACCCAGCTCAGGAATCCCTCGGGGTCGCTAACTCCCAAACTCACCAGCCGTGAGCCCCTGAGGGTGTAGCATTCTCTAGGGTGCACCAGAAGTGGTGGGGCTACACACACCCGGCCTCCATGAGAGCCTTGAGCAGAAGGCAGGAGATAACATGAAAAGAAAAAGAAGGCTGACCCCTCGCAGAAGGAGGGTATCAGAAAAGATGAGACAAGGGCCAATTAAGGCGGGAAAGGAAGAGACTCCCTAGGCCTCGGATACCCCAATACCGTCGGGGTCGGAAGAGAACAAAAGTTGACCAAGGGAGGTCGACATGAAAGAAGACGGAGAGGAGCCCGGCAAAAGTAAGTGGAAGCAATGCCGGACTCAGCTGGGGGCCCGTGGTCGTCAACCCACGTCCCACTAGATGTGAGCCACTGGGGGGTGGGGCATCGCTTTCCTCCCGAACGCGGCAATAATGTTATGAAGCGAATGCATATCATGAACACATTCTAGTCAAGAGGCTGTTCTGGTGTTTTCAGCTGTGTGTTACTGAGCTTATTATTGTGTTGAAACCAAAAGGGAATGCACCAGAGTTGTATTTAGCAACTTATAGTAAAAATACCGTGACCTCGACAGAGAAAGGAGTCCATTCGCGTTTAACATTTAATGGATCATTATTTATTTATTTATTTATTTATTTATTACACATGAAACACAAAAGACACAATCATAACAAATAATAATAATCTCCGTACACAATTTCTGGGTGATACCACTAATAGTTTCAGAGATATAGAATGCCGGTGAAATATTTCGCACAGGGGCTATGTGGCTGAGTGTTGGGAGCCAGTAGAGTGGAGTAGTTCTTATACAACCGGAGATGGTTCTCACGGCTATGTTGAGCTGAGTGTTGGGAGCCAGTAGAGTGGAGATGGTTCTCACGGCTATGTTGAGCTGAGTGTTGGGAGCCAGTAGAGTGGAGATGGTTCTCACGGCTATGTTGAGCTGAGTGTCTACCTTCTTTACGTGGGGGCTGTTCATCCACACCGGCGCACAGTATTCAGCAGTAGAATATACTAAACTGAGCGCAGAAGTTCGAAGAGTGTCTGCTGATGCTCCCCAACTAGTGCTGCAAAGTTTTTGGATGAGATTATTTTGTGTGCTTACTTTATGAGATGCAATTTCCAAATGTTTCTTGAAGGATAGAGTCCTATCCAGAGTCACTCACGTCCGTAGGTTTAACCCTTTACGTGACCCCTGGGTGGTACTGACCGAGCAACAGTATTCTGGTAGCCAGACTTATCCTCTTAAGAAGATCTCCTGGCTAAAATACACATGGAATCAAATTTTCTCAAGGATCATGATTTTCACGGACTAACGCATTATAAATACAGTAGGTACCGGGTGAGTTAGCCCTGGTCGTTACGGCCTGGCTGCTGGCAGTCGCTGATAACCGGGAGGCGTGGAGGTTCGAATCCCCCCCGCCGGCAACCTTGAAGATGTTCTTCTGTGGTTTCCCATCTTCCTTCCAGGCAAATGCCGGGGTTGGTCCCTAACTATAGGCCACAGTCGCTACCTTCCAACTCCTCGTCCTTACAATCCAACTTTCCTCCCCAGACAACACTCCACACGCGACGGTACATGTAGCTCACCCCATGGGTGTCCGCATAGAAGCAGCTACAAACTGGTGAGCCGAACATGTCCTCGGACAATCCCGACACTAAAAGCCATACGCTAAAAAAAGTACAGTAGGTTCAAACAATAACATTAAACTTAAAATAACGCTATTCTATTCTGAACGCCTCCATTATGAGTGAGCGTGCGCATTGTAGTGCAGATCTACAGTCTATGTTACGGTTTACTGCTTAGCCCTGTCCCGCGGACGAGTCACCTTTATTGCTGTTTTTCGCAATAAGTAAGAAATGTAATATAGACATTTGTTCCCGCACACGCTTCGTATTGACGCCGCGACCAAAAAGAACAAGTAGTTCCGTGAAGAACTATACAGCCTGTTTTCATATATCCTACTCATGTTAATTGCCACTATCAACATACAAATTTCAGTTTGATTGCTGTAATAGATTCGTAGATATTGAGATCCATTTAAATATTTCAGCTAGTCGCCATGTTGGATTGTTATATGTATAGGCCATAGAGTCATGTACCATTAAAGGAAAATTATTGCGTAGGTTCATTATTCAAACTTTTACTTCGATCGCATGATTACGACACAAGAAATAAAAACTTAATTTTAAAATTCGCACAGCCGCCATCCTGAGGTTATGTAAATTATTGAACTAAATTAGATACCAATGCATTACAATATATATAAACATTTCCTGTACCAAGTTTCATTGCGTTTGGATCATTAAATCGCGAGAAAGGTCTATTTAAAATTTTCAAACTCGCTTGACCGCCATATTCGTTTTGTAGTTAACCGGTTTTTGAAAGTCTTATAGATGAACTTTCAGTAGTGCCCTTTATCTCCGTACACAATTTCAGGGTGATACCACTAATAGTTTCAGAGATATAGAATGCCGGTGTAATATTTCGCACAGCCGCCATCTTGAGGTTATGTAAACAATTGAACGAAGTTAGATGTCGGTGCATTACAAGGTGTATAAACGTATAATGTACCAAGTTTTATTGCGTTTGGTTGGTTAAATCGCGAGAAACGTCTATTTAAAAGTCGCAACTTCGCTTGGCCGCCATGTTGGTTTTGTAGTTACCAGGTTTTCAAAAGTAACATAGGTGAACTTCTAGTAGTTTCCTTTATCACCGTTAAATATTCCAGGGTGACATCGGTAATAGTTTCGGAGATATTGAATGCTGGTGAAATATTTCGCACAGCCGCCATGTGGGATTGGTGAGACATAACAAAATTTGAAGGACACGGTCGGGGTCGTCCAGAATAGTGCTATGAACTTACCGAGTTTCATTAAAATCGCTTTAGCCGTTTAGAAGTTATTAGGGGGGACACACGCACACATAGACAGACACCCGGACAAAAGGTGATCTCATAAGCCTTTTTTTTTTTTTTTTCATAAATGAAAATAGGCTAAAAACGCTAGTTTTCCCCATAGATACTAAATATTCCATAATATGAACTGACAGCTGACTTGTGGCCATTCACGTTAGTCAGTTCGTCAGAAAGTCTGTCTTTAACTGAGCGTGAGTTGAGAGACTTGAGCATGCAGCAGTAGAGTAATGGGGCAGTAAACCTGCCGTTACTACCCTCACGAACCTCCACCTACCTCCACAGCCGTGCAGCCAGTATTTCCATGTTACAAAGTAACTTATTCGTTAGGTTTCCAGTCGGCCATACTGATTGCGGAGGCTGAGCGGATTATGATTCGTGAGTCAGTGGTCCAGGGGTGGAACGTCAAGGTTATCGCAGCCTAATCACGTGACAATGGATTTTATCATTTTAAATGATCTTGTCGACTTCGTCGTTACGCTGCGGTCTGGCGTTACGTTACGGTGACGGGACGAAATGTACCCAAATGCACTGAGGTGTGTGACGTCATAGTACTGCTTGCTGCATGTGTTCCCTGACAATCTCTACTTCGTTACTATTAGACAAAAATCCCCGATTCTTGGATGTCACGGGTAATCTCGAGAACCACTGGATGGATTTTGATGCGGTTTTCACCATCTTTCTCGAGAAAGATTCTGTAGAAAATAATTTATGTATGATCAAAGGAAGCCAAGCAGTAACGATTTCAATGAAAAAGTGGAAAACAAACTTGTCGTCCGTGCGCTTCTTAAGCTTACGCTGGGCAAACCGTTAAAAATATCAATATACTATGAGCGTAAGAATTGGTCAGCATGAAAAGTTCTACAAAAAAGTCCGCGAGAGCATACCTCTATCTTCAATACATCGCCCATAATAAGTGTTTTTAGACTGGATGGAAGGGGCACGTCCCCGCGCACTCTGGTGAGCGTGACGGCATCCCGCGCGCTTGACCTTGCTTTGCCCTTGGTTTGAACTTGTCGTTCGCGAGTAATTTGAAACAAGGTAAAGTATTATAAAGCAAGATAAGTAGTATGCAGATAGTTTTCTAACATGTCAAGAATCTTTGGCTTCGAGCGAAGCGAGAACCCTCCAGCCTTTCTAGCATTATTCAGCATTTGTAACATTTAAAATGATACAAAGTCTAGTCTTTCAGACTGACTGTCACTTTTATTGAAAAGGAGAGAAAACAAAGCAGCCATTATTACCAAACATTCACAGAGTTCCAAAGAGAAACTCTGAAGGGAGAGTCATCGCACAAATAATTACTTTAACAACATTAATGCATGAAAATCCACAGCCTGCTTCCAGTCTCCGACCGGGTCAGGAATGGAATGAATGAAGCCCCCATCTAGCGGCGAGGATATGAACTGTGCCGGATGCCGAGGCCTGACGCACTCCTCAGGGGCAATGATTAAATGAATGACAGATGAAATGAAATGATAGTGGAGAGTGTTGCTGGAATGAGAGTTTTGACAGGGAAAACCGGAGTACCCGGAGAAAAACCTGTCTGCCACCGCTTCGTCCAGCACAAATCTCACATGGAGTGACCGGGATTTGAACCACGGACCCAGCGGTGAGAGGCCGGCGTGCTGCCGCCTAAGCCACGGAGGCTCTAACAACATTAATAAATTATAAATGAACTGAAAATGGAATTCGGATGAGCAAGAAATCACATGAAATTTAACAAGTTACAGAGAAAATCACAGATACCAGAAGGAAACGGCGGTTACAGCTTACGGCTACCAATAGAGAACAGCCTCATCATTGAGCAATCAAAACAACAGGCTAAACGAAATCACTGAAGCCGTAAATGAAATGGGCAGTCATGAAGAAACCATTCAAGACAGAACAAGACATAGAACTTTAATTCACAAACACACATTTTCTGAGAAGCCAACCCGACAAAATTCAGGATGGACAGAACAGCGTAAAAGGCAACACAGCGAGAGGATGAAGAGTTATTCGGAAAGGAAGAATAAGAAGTGCTAATATGTTCCTTAGTTGGGCTCAACGAATCAAAAAAAACTATTAATAAATAATATATGACGCTGAGACAATAGTAATCGATGGTCATTCCGAGATTAGGGAACTGGAAGAGCAGGAGCAAAAAATTCCCCGGAAGATCTACGGAGCAATCAACAGAAACGGCATTTGGATGAAGAGACCTAGTACAGAACTCTATTAAAAGACCAATACGATAACAGACGAAATTAGAAAACGCAGAGCCAAATTTTACACTCACATCCACAGGATGGCCACCTGCAGATTGCCAAAGAAACTATTTGGTATCATAACACAGAGTAAATGCGGCACTGAATGGCTAAAGAGGTACAGAGAGACTTACAAGTAACTAGCATAGAGTGCGAGATGAAAATCGCGAATGTTAAGTTTGAACCAAGATCATTTCGACAGCCTGGGAAAAGTGGACGGATGAGAGGAAGAGGGAACATTCCGCGAGAATGAAGAGTTGTCGGGAGGAGCGGAGGAGCACACCTCCAAATTACATCATGTAACCAAGCTCTCCTGTAGAGGAATTTTCGCTTAAATAATAATAATAAGAAGAAGCTGCTCACCAACTACAGAGCTCTATAACATAGCAGCTAAAACTGGCTTGAAGGTCAATATACAAAAAACAGTGTTCATGACAAATATAAAGGGAGCCTCATCTACTATTCTTGTGAAAGACACCGCAATTCAAAAAGTTCCTGCAGTCAAGTACCTAGGGGAGTGGATTCCAGCAAACGAGAGTGAGACCTTAGCAATAGACACTAGATGCACGAAACTGGAAAGGGTCTACCACTCCTGTAAGAGCATCTACACATCCAAGTGCCTCTATAAGAACCTTAAACTTCTACATTACAACTCAGTAGTAAGACTTTCCGTTCTAAATGCCTGTGAGTGTCTCCTGATGAACCGGAAAGGCCCACTGAGGAAACTAGAGCTCAAGGAACGGAAAATACTTAAACGGATTTTAGGACCAATAAGGGAAGAGGGTGGTACTTACAGGATCAGGCACAACAATGAGCTCTATGATCATCAAGAAGATATCGTCACATCCATGAGGAAGAGACGATTAGCTTTCTACGGACATCTGACAGGCATGGGTCCAGATAGACTTACCAGCCAGATCTTCACCACGACAGGAAGAGGGAAAGCGTCCAAAAACAAATGGATCACCACAGTGAAGTCAGACCTAGAGCAACTTGGAATTTCATCAAATAACATACAGGATCGATCAAAATTCCGACAGATGATTCAACATGGTGTCTTTCCAGTGTCTCTCACCAGCAGGAAGAGTACAGGGACTACCAGACCGAAGTGGACACAGGAAAGAAAGCAGACACACAGCCAGAAGATGAAAGCTGCCTGGGCTAAGAAGAAACATGAATTCCTTGCAAGAAGTCAAAACGAGCCCCGTGGTCCTCAGTAGGCCCAAACGAAAAGAAGAAGGAATAATATAACGACAAATCTAAGATCAATACTCACTCCAATGCATAGTCATCAGCTTCTGAACATTCCGTGACACAGGAATCACACACGGAAATATCATCATCCGTTTCTGTTACCCGACAGTCTTTGTGGTAAAGAGTTCGACATACAGAGCAAGAAATCCAATTTGCTCCACTTCGCCGGCTCGTGACGTCCATGGAGATATAGTGTATGTCCTTCACCTTCAGTTCCTGTCTTTGTTGTGGATGGTGGCTCGATAGTCGATGCTTCAGAAATATTGTTTGGAGGACTACGGACTCGGTCATCTCTAGGCATATCTAGACTTCAGTGTATTACGTGTGCAGTGGTGTAAGAAGTATCACGGACTACCCAATAGATAGCTTCCGACTTCTTATAGGCTTGATTGTGACATATTCACCATATTATCCTTCCCGCCTCGCTTTATTCTCTCAATAGCGAAAGCAAGTGATTCAACAAACCCTTGTCATGTCAAAAGAATGTGCCCGGGTTTGAGACCGCCCATTCCTTATTAACCAATTTTCATTTATGAAACGAGTAGTTCCGTGAAGAACTATACAGCCTATTTTCATATATTCTACTCATGTTTATTCCCTCTATCAACATACAAATCAGGGGCCGATAACCTAGATGCTAGGCCCCTTAAAACAACAATTATCATCATCAACATACAAAATTTCATTTTGAATGTTTTGACAGATTCGTGGATATTTCAGATGGTCGCCAGGTTGGATTTTTTTAAATGTATGTACTATTACATGAAGATTATTGTGTACGTGTGGTATTCAGACTTCAATCGCATGATTAGGACACAAGAAACAAAACCAAGATTTTAAAATTTCACAAAGCTGCCATCTTGTGGTTATGAAAACAATTGAAATAAATTAGATGCTAGTGGATTAATATTTCTATAAGCATTTAACCTGCAAAGTTTCACTGCAGTCGGATCATTAAATCGCGAGAAACATCCATTTAAATATTTATAATTCGCGTCACCGCCATGTTGTATTTGTGCTCACCAGATTACTGAAAGTCATATATGTGAATTTATGTTCATAACCTCTATGAACATTAAAAAATTCAGTTTGATTGCTGTAAAAGATTCGTAGATATTGAGAACCGTCAAAATATTTCGGATGCTTGCCATTTTGGATTGTTATATGTATAGGCCATAGAGTTATGTACCATTAAAGGAGAATTATTGCGTAGGTTAATTATTCAAACTTTCACTTCGCTCGCATGATTACGACACGAGAAATAAAAACTTAATGTTAAAATTGAGGTTATGTAAACCATTGAACTAAATTAGATGCCAATGCATTGCAATATGTGTAATCATATACTGTACCACATTTCACTGCGCTCAGATGGTTAAATCACGAGAAAAGTCTATTAAAATGTTTCAACTTCGCTTGGCCGCCATGTTCGTTTTGTACTTTACAGGTTTTTGAAAGTTACATAGACATACTTGACGCAGTGCCCTTTATCAGCGTACAATATTTCAGGGTGTTATCATAAATAGTTTTCGAGATATAGAATGCCAGTGGAAAAATTCGCACAGCCGCCATTTTGAGGTTATGTAAACAATTAAACTAAATTAGACGCCAGTGCATTACAATGTGTATAAAAATTTGCTGTACCATGTTTCATTACGTTTGGATGGTGAAATCGCAAGAAAAGTCTATATAAAAGTCTCAAATTCACTTGGCCGCCATGTTGGTTTTGTAGTTACCAGGTTTTTGAAAGTCTCATAGGTGAACTTCTAGTAGTCCCCTTTATCACAGTACAAAATTTCAGGGTGATATCGGTAATAGTTTCGGAGATACTGAATGCTGGTGAAATATTTCGCACAGCCGCCATGTTGGATTGGTGGGACACAATAAAATTTGAAGGGCACGGTCGTGGTCGGCCAGAATAGTGCTATGATCTTACCGAGTTTCATTGAAATCACTCCAGCCGTTTAGAAGTTATTAGGGGACACACACACACACACCATCACACACACACAGACACACGGACAAAAGGTGATCTCATAAGCCCTTTTCATAAAATGAAAATAGGCTAAAAATAGGCTTATGAAATCACCTTGTGTGTGTGTGTGTGTGTGTGTGTGTGTGTGTGTGTGTGTGTGTGTGTGTGTGTCACCAATAAAATCTAAGCAACCCCAACCGTGCGCTTCAAATTTTATTACGTCTCAGCAATCCAACATGGCGACAGTGCGAAATATTTCACCGGCATACAGTATCTCCGAAACTATTACCGATATCACCCTGAAAATTTGTACGGTGATAATGGGCACTACTAGAAATTTACCTATGAGACTTTCAAAAACCTGTTAACTAAAAAACGAACATGGCGGCCAAGCGAAGTTGACATATTTAAATAGACTTTTCTCGCGATTTAAGCATTCAAACGCAATGAAACTTGGTGCAACAAATGTTTATACACATTGTAATGCGCTGACATCTAATTTAGTTCAATTGTTTTCATAACCTCAACATGGCGGCTGTGCGAAATTTTAAAATTTAGTTTTTATTTCTTGTGTATTAATCATGTGATCGAAGTGAACGTTTGAATAATGAACCAACGCAATAATCGTCATCTAACAGTACATAACTCTATGGCCTACATATATCAAAATCCAACTTGGTGACCGTCCGAAATATTTTGAGGGTTCTCAATATCGATTAATCTATGATAGCAATCAAACTGAACTTTTGCGTGTTGGTAGAAGCTACGAACATATATTCACATATGGGACTGGTGAGCAAAAATCCAACATGGCGGTGTCACCAAACGTAAAAATTTAAATAGAGGTTTCTCGCTATTTAACCATCCGAGCACTGTGAAACTTGGTACGGTAAATGCTTATACAAAGTTCAATCCACTGGCATCTAATTAATTTCAATTGTTTTCATAACCACAAGATGGCAGCTGTGCGAAATTTTAAAATCTCGATTGTATTTCTTGTGTCCTAATCATGCAATTGAAGTTTGAATACTACACCTGCACAATAATCTTCATGTAACTCTAAGACCTACATATATAAAAATCCAACATGGCGACCATCTGAAATATTTAGACGGCTCTCATTATCTACGAATCTATTACAGCAATCAAACTGAAGTTTTGTATGTTGATAGAGGCAATTAACATAAGTAGGATATATGAAAATAGGCTCTGGTTCTTCACGGAACTACTTATTTTAATATTGTGGTGGCGCTTTCTACTTGAAGATGTTTCCACACGCCATTTGTCCCATTGGTTTTGACGCTAACCCACAACAAATTGAAGGAATATACATCTCGCTCGCGAGGGGAGATTACCTTGCGGTTCCACACCTTAAAACCACAACATTCATAAATCATCCCGCCTGGAATAATTGCAACGTTCTAACAGGAAATGCAGAAATATTATTCTGTTTATACTATAACTCGAAAATTATGTTTTGTGAGCAATTCAGTATTGCCAACCCTTGTTGGTCGAAAATAGGAGACGGCCACTCAAAAAAGGAGTTTATCGAACAAATCTTCAAAATTTTCAACATTTTATTTTTACGTCATATTAAGCTCCGGACCCATGGGTTGCTAACGATACATTTATTATTAATTTATTTATTTGTTTATTTATTTATTTATTTATTTATTGAGCAATATGAAGGAACACAGGCACCAGCCCTAATACATTCCTTCTTGACATTATCTGATTAAACAACAACATGTATCAGTGAAAAATAGTGAAAACAGATTACACAAATTACACAAATGTAGAACAGAAGATAAATACTACAAAGGAGATCGTGAAAATATAAACCATAAAATGAAAAGAAAACTGTACAAAGTAGAAAAAAAGAATGTACAAAAATAAAGGAGAAAAGAGTA
Source organism: Meconema thalassinum (assembly GCA_946902985.2). Lineage (NCBI taxonomy): Eukaryota > Metazoa > Arthropoda > Insecta > Orthoptera > Tettigoniidae > Meconema > Meconema thalassinum. The sequence continues at coordinate 553,710,381 of OX336392.1, forward strand.
CCCAGTATTCATGGAACAGCTGCTTTTACTTGTTTATTGAATAAGTTAGCGCCAGCGAATAAATCTACTTGAACATCAATTGAATTATAAAATGATAATATTTTAACTAAAGGCGAATTAGAATGGTGAACACTTTTAGATCTTGGGATGTGAAAGAGTGCTTGCTGTCGAGATCTTTCTTGTGGTACATGAAAAGTGATGAATTGAAATAATTCTTGGCAGTCAATTTTTTCAGTTAAAATTTTCCTCAGCAGTTGCAAAGAACTTAACGACCTTCTACTTTTCAAAGACACGAAATTGAACAAATTTCGTAAAAACTGAGTCGAAGTGTCAAATGGACAAAATACAGTACATTGAACGTCTTAGAAATTTATTTTGCACAATCTCAATGTGATGAATTTGATCTTATAAAAGGGATCCCAGATTACTGCTGAATATTCTAACTTGCTTCGAACTAAACTTTCATACAACTTAACAATTACTCCAGTTTTAGTAAATAATTTGGAGTTTCTAATGACAAAACCAAGCATCTTGTTGGCCGAACTAATTATATTTGCAATATGGCTATTAAAGGTTAATTTGCTGTCATTAATAATTCCTAAATCATTTATCGACGGTACAATTTCGAGTGCTGTTTCTCCAATACAATATTTAGGATTTATATACTCCTTCTTCCTTGTAAATACCATGACTTTACATTTATTTACATTAAGGACTAAACTATTACTAGCACACCAAGCTACAATATTATTAATATCCCTCTGAAGGTTATTCTCATCTCTCAAGTTGCATATGGTCTTATATAGCTTTACATCGTCAGCAAACAATAAGCAGTCAGAGTAACATAGAATATTAGGCAAATCACTAACCAAAATTAGAAATAGAAGAGGCCCAAGATTAGTTCCTTGTGGGACACCAGAAGAACTAACAAAATTACCTGAAATTTCACTTCTGAAACAAACTTTTACTTTTATGACTTCTTTGGCGCAACCGTCCGTTCTGTTGAATGGCAGCATTTGTCGTTATAGCCAAGGAAAATTAAATAGTTGACTCCACACCACTGGGATGTATCTGCCCCACCTGCGCACCACAGAGGTTTGAAGGAAAGTTCCTGTGAAGTGATCGCGATTATTAACCAAGTTGCACCAAGTAACATTAATTTAACTCCGTGTTTCTTAGCCATGGATCTTTGCTCCATGTTTTAGCTCCGAACTAAACTTTGATTTCCATCTGAGTTTATTTTAAAGGGACCCGTTTCCTATGTTAAATCATGCTACATAATAGGAACATTTTCTCTGACACTTTTTAAAGTATTTATTTGAAATGTGCACAGTTTGTATATGCATGCATAGGCTCTTTATTCAAACGACAGTTTTGAATCAATGTAACTGGTCTCTTATTTATTAATTTGTTTCCAAACGCCATAACATGCGATCCTTTTCCCCTTCGATATTAGGATCATAAAATCAGAAATTTGTTATCTACTACCAAAGAGCCATTTCTGCACAAGGATAGTAATATTATAAATGTAACCTGAAAGTTTCAAGTTTCTACATTCAACACACTCTGAGAAAATGTTCCTCAAGTATTCAAATAGTTACTTACGAGAAATTACATTTTCAGTTGCCACACTGATACATAAAGACTGTCTGTGCCATTACAAAACAAAAAGTTCCGTGACGAACTAAAGAGCCTACTTTTCTTAAAATTTAAGATTCATGCCAATGATTAATCTATATGGATCTATCTAGAATAATGACGAAATTAAGTTGGTAATATTGAAATTTCTAATTAATTCGAAATTCTGTATACCTGGCATAATGTAGCCTAATAGAGAACTACAGTTGGCAGCCATGGTGACTGAATATATTCTTAGTTCCATCTCTTAAGGTACAGAATACAAAATTTGGTTGAAGTCCAATGGATAGCATGGACGTTACATGCAGTTAAACATTGGATCTAACAGCACGCGTAAAATCATTTTGGCAACAATGACATACATGTATTGGTCAGAAATAATCTGAAATAATATGATCTATTGTTGTATCAATTTTGAATGAAATCCATTAGTTAGTATAGAAGTTACATGCATTTTAAAATTGGACCTACCAGCAGGCTTAGAATCATGTTGGCAGCACTGGCGTAGGCCTATATTAGTTACTCCAAATTAATCCAGAATGCCAGGTACTATACGTGTGCAACGTTTACAGCTATTGGCTTGCATACTTTCTGATATATTCATATTAGGGTAACAAAAATAGAGACAGTATTTATTAACAGTTGTCAGCCCTGGTGACTCTTAAGAATCGGCATAGTAATATATGTTATGGTACACATAGCACACACCAAATTTGGTTGAAATCCAAATTAGAGTATAGAAGTTACATGTATTTAACGTTGGACATCTCAGCAGGCTTAGAATCATGTTGGTAGTACTGACGTATATAAGTTACTCCAAATTAATATAGAATGTCATGTACTATACGTGTGCATAGTTTAAATCTGTCGGCTTGCATACTTTCTTATATATGGGAATTTGGATTTAAAAAGATTGAGAGCATTTATTAACAGTTGGCAGCCCTGGTGGCTCTTAAGAATACGCCCAGTCATATCTGTTTATGTACACATAGCACATACGAAATTTGGTTGAAATCCAATTGATAGTGTAGAAGTTATAATCATTTAAAAATTGGACCTATCAGCTGGCTTATAATCATTTAGGCAACACTGCCATGTATGGCCTCCTGGAAATTAAACTGCAATATTATTATCTATACCTGTGCCAATTTTGAAATAGCTCCCATTCATACCTTCCAAGATATCCAACATGGAGCGAAAATTTCAATTGCGATTTTTCAGCAGTTGGTAGCACTGATATCATTTTCAAATATGGCCGTGAGATATTCAGGTATATATCTTTACACCTACCAAATTTTATTTCGATTGCTGCAGCCGTTGAGGAGTTGATAGGGGACACACACACACACACACACACAGCCAGACAGACAGACAGACAGACAGACAGAAGGACACACATTTGCCCGATCTCATAAGTCTACTTTTTCCTCATTTTTGCAAAATGTGGAACGTAGGCTAATAACTTATTAAGAATATTTCCGTTTTAAATATTGTCAAAATTTAAACACAGATGGAAAGTGAAGTGATAAATGCAACATTTAAAAAATTGGAAATTCTTATCAAATATTGGATTCTGGGTCCCCTTAACTACATACCTTGCAGACGGTGTTTCAAAAGGATAAGATGTAAAACACAAACAATAAACTGTTTTAAAGGAAAATGACATAATGTAAGGAGATTTGTGATTTTTATTTGAAGTAGAAAAGTAGACACAGTTAAAAAGAAGGAAATCTCCTTCAAAATAACTGGACATTGGAGGTGTGAGGGGTGACCAAGGGGTTACTCACTTCACGTTTAGTGCAGTGGTTTTCTTACGAATTATTTTTAGCCTACTTTCGAATTTTGCAAAAAATGAAAGTAAACTTATGACATCAACACAGGGCCAAAAATTGTGTGTCTGTGTGTGTGTGTGTGTGTGTGTGTGTGTGTGTGTGTACTCTGAATCTCTGCCCCCCCCCCCCCTATCAATTCGAACACGGTGAATCCGAATTGAACGAAATTAGGTATAGAGGTATCACTAGCAAAGGGCACCTCAGTGTCACGTTTTATATCGCCGCCATCTTGACGAAAACATAATGGCGGCCACCCAAATGTTAAAAGCGTAAATCAAATTACGACCAACCTAATCATCTGATCTATACCAAATTTTGCAACATTATACCATTATGTATGAAGAAACATTTGACCAAACTACAAGGTCATTACGCAAATAATTTGCGGATGGCGGCCATATCTGTGTGCAAATCGATTCCCCCTATCAATTCAAACACGGTGAAACCGAATTAAACGAAGTTTGGTACAGAGTTAGCACTAGTAAAGAGCACCTCAGGGACATGTTTTATATCCTCGCCATCTTGACTGAAACGGAATGGCGGCCACCCAAATGTTAAAAGCTTAAATCAAATTACGACCAACCTAATCATTTGATCTCTACCAAATTTTGCAACAACATGCCTTTTTGCGGGAAACATCTTTTGAATACACTAGAAGGTCATCAGCCCAATAGTTTGCAGATAACGGCCATGTATGTGTGCAAATCGATTCCCCATATGAATTCAAACACGGTGAAACCGAATTGAATGTAATTTTATACAGAGGTAGTGTAACGTGTTTTTCGAGGGGTTTTATGCAACTGGCATAAGTCAGTAGGAAGCCATTCTATATTTATTTACGCGGCAAATTGTTCAGCCAAGAGAATTTTTCATGTTAATTTATTATTATTATTATTAATTTATTATAATTATTATTTAGGTATTTTCGGAGCATTTTATAAAAATTATTAGCATTCAGATAGGTTTTCTATGTCTTAGAAAACGCTATCCAGCAAATTATTACGAACGACGATATCATAGAAAATTATCTGATTACGGAATTTTACGGAGTTTTCGTCAGTTAGGGTATATCGAGAGACGTGACTCACTGGGATTTCAAGTACACGCTTAATCTTGTCGAGAAGCATGACGCAATCTTGGGTCGCAAGGTCTAGAAAAGGCGAATTGTTGGAACGGAAATCGACTTCTCCCTCTCGCGCGCCGAGTGTAATGAGGCAGAGGAGGGGAACTAGCGGCGTGCTCAGCCAATCAAGGAGGACGACGTAAGCTAGATGTCGGTACCATGGTGGGGGAGCCGGCGTGTGGATATATCGTTCGACGCGCCGTGAAACGAGGAATATCTGTGAAATACTTGCGGAGTATGGTTATACGCGGGGGACGCTCCGATGTTCCGTGGAACGGACTATCTGTGTAGAACTTGCGGAGTACGGTTGCAAGTGCGTGTCGCTCCGATGTTCAGTGGAGTTGAAGACTAACTTTTGCAAAACTTAACCAGTGCGGTTGTGCGAGTGTTTGGGTCCGAGGTACGGACCATAGAATTATCTAAGCTACCAGAATATCATCAAATTCCGACGGAGATGACGACGTCCAGGAGACTGTGGGAAGCTCACAGCATCAGCAAGTACGAGGGAAATGCCTTGGCAATTTCCAATGGTAAGCGCAAATGACGCAGAAATACGCAATCTCTCATTTTTCTTTGTTTTACATTTCATATTTCAGTAACTTCATAGCTTGGAAATAAGAGTAAAATCAATTTATCAGACTCCGTTTTCACGTAATTTTCTATCGGTAATATTCAAATCACAACGCTCCAATGTAAATTTTGTACTTATTATTATTATTAATTTTGCTATACTGGTTTTATATAATAAATTCATTTCTTTTACAATGCAATCTTTGCTTTCAGTAGGTAGCATTAGATATAGACCAATTCCTTCTCCTGATACAATTGTTTGTTGGGTTAATGATCAAATCATACCACGATCTGAGTGAATAGTGTCTTGAAGGTGTTCTGCCAGAGCTAGACGTTGTTAAATACAAATTTAGATTTCAACATTGCATTGAGGTCTTGGCGCCCATTAAAACAACATAGCTTAGGCAAAGGTAAACAGTTACATTTATCTCCCAACAGTGTGGGCTAGCCAAACTGCTACATTTGTCGCTACCAACATGGGGCACTAATTCCCATTACATTTGTCGCCGACAACTTGGGGATGAAAACCTAATAACATTTGTGGAAGGAGAAGGGTATATATTTCTGTGCCTGTATTTTGGGGATTATTTGTCTGTATCAGTGTATATCATTATGGGGGATGAGAAAGAAAGACAGATGAGGTTACGTAGTGGTCATCAACGGGAGAGTGATGATACGAGCAGTATGTCGAGTGATGGTAGTACCGGGGTAGCGGAGGTAAATCCCGATACTGAAACAGGGAGTGTAGGCGGCCAACCAGAATTAAAAACTTTACTTCTCGAGTTTATGTATCAGAACAAAGTTAGTAGTGATGCCTTAAATGCTAAATTAGAACAAAACAATGCAAAACTGGAACAAAATAATGCTAAATTAGAACAAAACAGTAGGGAAAATAAAGAAAGTACAGATGCCTTAAATGCTAAATTAGAACAAAACAGTAGGGAAAATAGAGAGAGTAATGAAAATTTAAACGCCAGATTTGAACAAAACAGTAAGGAAAATAGAGAGAGTACTGAAACTTTAAATGCTAAACTGGAACAAAACAACGCCAGATTAGAACAAAACAGTAAGGAATATAGAGAGAGTACTGAAACTTTAAATGCTAAATTAGAACAAAACAGCAGGGAAATGAGTGACAAATTCGAACTGATTAGAGGTGAGATCAGGGGGGTGATGGAAGAAAAGGCTAAAGAGATTATTGCAGATGTAGACAGAAAATTAGGAAAAGTACAGGAGGAGTTGGAAATTAGAATCAGTACACAGGCTGAAAATTTAAAAGAACTAGTGCAACTGGAAACACAGCAGGTCAAAAAGCAATTGGGGGGAGAAATTGACAAAATTCAGGAAGCTACTAAAGAGGTTAAGGAACAGCTGGGGGGTAGAATTGAGAAAGTCCACTCACAAATAGTTGCAGAAGTAAATGATTTAAGAGAGAGTAATAGAGAGAGCATTAGCAAGATTGAGGAGAAACAAGCAAAGCTATATGATAAAGTAGAAGAATCAGAAGGAAACATTAAATTAACAGTAAACAGTATTGAGAGGAAGGCTGAGGAGAAAATCGCAGAATTAGAATTAAAATTAAAAGCTAGGATCAGGCAAGAAAATAGTCAGAATAGGCCAGTTTTTGTGAATAGCACACACAGGGAGGTAGAACTGGGTAAGTTCAGCAATCGACAGGGGTGCCCAATGGAGTTCATGAACACTATAGAAAATAAATTCGGGGAAAGGTTGGAAAATGGTAGTATTGAGTGGTGCCAGGTAGTTGAAATTTTAGAACAAGTGTTTGTGGGGGAAACGAGGAATTGGTTTGCTGTCTACAGAGACAAGTTTACTGATATCAATGATTTTAAAATGAAATTCTGTGAAAAGTTCTGGAATGAGGTTATTCAGTCGCAGCATCGTGAGGGAGTAGTGTGTGGTAAATATAACCCTAAAGGAAGCTCCACCATGACCGAATACTTTTTAGGGCAGGTATTAGTGTGTAAATATCTGGATGACTTGAAGGAGGAAAGTGATGTGGTGAGGTTGCTACTTAGGCACTTTCCCTATAGGATCAAGGAGGCTGCTTGTATCCAGAATGTAAAGACAATATCACAAGTAGAAAATTTGTTAAGCACATTTGATGCACTAGGGAGAGGGGGTTATGAGGACAATTTCAATCGGAACCAGGGTAATAATAATAATAGGCCTAATGAAGCCAGGCATCAAGAAGTTCAAGGGAACGGTGGCGAAGGGGCCAATGCTCAAAATAGAAATAACAATAATCAGCTAAATCAGAACAGAGGAAATGGCTATGGTAATCAGTATCAAGGGAGGAACAATGATTTCAGGGGAAATCAAGGGAGAAACAATGATTTCAGGGGAAATCAAGGGAGGAATTATAACGACAATAATTACAACCAGAATAGGGGTCAAGGAAGAGGACAGCCTAGTGGTAGTAATATACAGCCAAACAATGACAACACAGCCCAGAACAACCAGACCAGTTTAGTAGTTAGTAGTACTACGGCCAGCTGTAGCGGTTCTTTAAACGCGAACCAGGCTGCGAAGTAAGGTCAGAATCTCAGTCTGTAGCATGCCCTGTCCATACAATTATACAGGAACCCTATGACCTAAATGTAAGAAATGAATTATTACATGAACTAAATGATGAAGGTATTATTCAGGAAGTGGTTAGTAAGAGCCCCATAGTTAAATTTAACGTGTCCGAGGCGTACACAGATGTTTTAATTGATAGTGGTTGTATGAAGAGTTGCATAAGTAGTGCATTTTATGATAAAATGAAAGGAACTGGAGTAAATTTTGAGGAGATGCCAATTAAAAGCACTTTTGTTATCACAGCTGTTGGGAAGAGGTCTAAAGTAATTTCTAAGCAAGTTTTAGTAGACATTAAAATTAATAATCATGTAGAGAAGCAGATTTGCCTTGTAATTCCAAATTTAGTATTCAGTGTTATCTTGGGTTCAGAGTGGCTAAGTAGAGTGTCTGGTAACTTATGTTATGATGTAGGGAGTTTGAAATTTAAATGGGGAGATTCTGAAGTAGAAGTAGCGTTCAATGACCGTATTCAGAGGAGTAGTATTGTAGGTGTGATTTGTACTTTAAATGAGATATCGCCAGCCGTAGAGCGGGGTTCTCCATGTTTTGTGGGCAGTGTGATTACGAACGGAAGTCTAGAGGACTCGTTACGTGAGGCTGCATTTCAGGGAAATATAGAGGATGAACAGTGTGTTCGGCTCTATGATGTGTTATGGTGTAATAGGAGAGTTTTTGAGGATCGCATTGGTATGGCCAATTGCTATACACATTCATTGAACGTTATTGATAGGTCAGTATTCACAGGACATAGATATCCTGTACCTTTCGCTTATCAGAGTGCAGTTGAGGCACAAATTAACCAGATGCTTGAAGATGGGATTATTGAGCACTCGAACAGTCCATATGTTAATTCTTTGATCACGGTACCCAAGACCGACGGCACTGTTCGTATTTGTTTAGACGCTCGTTTGGTTAACAGTAGAATTAGTTCAGATCAGCTGAAATCTATGTCAATAGAAGAATTAATGCAAACATTTGAGGGGAAGAAGTATTTCACTTGTGTAGATTTGAGTTCCAGTTTTTGGCAAGTGCCACTTATGTACGAAGATAGACCATTTACAGCTTTTAGTCATAAATATAACCTTTATCAATTTTGTAGAACACCTTATGGGTTAAAGAGTAGTTCAGCAGCTTTAATTAGGGCTTTAAACATCGCATTAGGGGATGACACAGGAGAGTTTGTAACCATTTACATAGATGATATGGTAATTAGTTCACGCAGTTTTGAGGAGCATCTACGTCATTTAAATATAGTTTTTCTGAAGTTAGATCAGGCAGGGTTCACTTTGAAGCTGTCTAAGTCGTCATTCTGTCAGTCAGAAGTGACATTTTTAGGTCATAGAGTGTCGAGTAGAGGTGTAACACCAGAAGAAAGTAGGGTTAATAAGATACTTAACGCAGAGGTGCCACAGAATGTTAAACAGTTAAAAACTTACCTGGGAATTTGCAACTTTTTCAGGAGGTTCGTTCTTAAATACTCAGGGTTGGTAGAACCATTCAGAGAATTGCTTAAAAGTGGGACTCGGTGGAGATGGGAGTCCAAGCATGATCAGGCTTTTAGAGCGCTGAAGGAAGGTTTTGAGAAAGCTGTAGTGCTGAAATATCCGTTAAAAGATAAGGAATATGTGGTTATAACAGATGCTTCACATATAGGCATTGCTGGAGTATTATGTCAGAGAGATGATGAGGGTAATCTGTGCATTGTATCTTTAGCCTCGCGAGGACTGACAGCAGCAGAGAAAAGATACACGATTACTGAGTTAGAGCTTTTAGGTATCGTTTTCAGTTTAGGGAAATTTAGAATGTATTTAGTAGGGGGGAAATTTGAGATCCACACAGATCACCATGCATTACTGTATATGAGAACTTGTAAACTCAGTTCTAACAGAGTTAGTAGGTGGATTCTTGCTCTGCAGGAATACGAATTCACAGTAAAATATATTAAAGGTAAAGATAACATTCTTGCAGACATGCTATCGAGGGACACTAATTTATGTAGGGATTATCCTGTGGTTAAAGCAGAGGATGGTATTTTAATATGTGCATGTGTGGACAGTAGCAACAGGGCATCGTTACAGACACTGAGAAATATGCTAGTAAAGCAACGTGATGACGTTCAATTAAAGGGAGCCACTGGCAAGGTTGGAAGCAGGGGACGCAGTAACATTTATAGTTTCCAAACGTATTGGAAAAACAGCATATGTGCTGGAGGATAGTAAGGGAAACAGATTATACGGGACGTATAATATACATAGTCTACGAAAATATGTGTCATAAAGTGAGTGTGTTTAGCTGGCGAGCCAGCCTATCAAATGAGTAAGTGTGGTGTCTGGTGCGTGGAAGATCTGGTCTTCAAGGCAGGCGTATCAGAAGTCACACAGGGGGGTAGTATGTAAGTAAATGAGAGTTTTTAAGGTACAGGGAAATATGACGGGATTGTCGGATGCTCTTGAGCACTAAAATGTCTCGATACACCAAGGCCAGAATTTGGTAGCGCTGGTGAATTCCCATTTGCCTCCAAGAGATGGGTGAGCGCTTGTACATGGTATTTTTGCTTAAGGCGTCCACGAGGCAAAAGATGGGCCATCAGAATGCGAGACAGTCCTTCATGAAACTCATACATATCAGCACACGTGATTTCTGTTTACGGCCTCGCCATGTAAGATTTGTAAGTGTGTAATTTAAGATAATTTGTACAATGGTATTATTTGTGTGTGGAGAAATGGTCTGTGTTGAGAACTAAGTATTAAGTAGAATATGGTTAACGGGAACTTAACAAGACAGGGTGATTACGGCACAGAAATATTTGGTGTTATATGTAATGCGCATTTACTGGTTTTTTTTTTCAGAAGTCAATATTAATTTAATCTACTTTAAAGAGAGATTAAGTATTATGGTCACGAGGCGCTGCCACAGTAGTGTGATCGTGTGCTCAGTGATAAGTGAGATTAAATTTCACCATAAGGAGGGGACCTCCAGTGAAATTAGGAAGTTCTATGGTGATATAAATATATCAGAACACCTTCAATGCGTGTGATATGACATCATAAATACATAGTGCTCACACATTAATTATGTCTATTTCTCCAACATAGAGAAATTTGAGAGGCGGAAATATCCGTGGAACACTATTCCCTATGTAAAACATTGGACTGGTTGCAAAGTGCAATCCATAGTGACAACAAACTTTGACGCAAAGTGCGTGAAGAAAAAATATGAGTGTATATATCTGTAATTTAGGGTGATTTCATTTATGTAATATGTATTTTGGATGGGGTTTATTAACGTGTCTGGGATAATCGGATAATGGACCGTCGTCACGGTAAATCATCCGATGATCCGAGGCGAATATGTAACGTGTTTTTCGAGGGGTTTTATGCAACTGGCATAAGTCAGTAGGAAGCCATTCTATATTTATTTACGCGGCAAATTGTTCAGCCAAGAGAATTTTTCATGTTAATTTATTATTATTATTAATTTATTATAATTATTATTTAGGTATTTTCGGAGCATTTTATAAAAATTATTAGCATTAAGATAGGTTTTCTATGTCTTAGAAAACGCTATCCAGCAAATTATTACGAACGACGATATCATAGAAAATTATCTGATTACGGAATTTTACGGAGTTTTCGTCAGTTAGGGTATATCGAGAGACGTGACTCACTGGGATTTCAAGTACACGCTTAATCTTGTCGAGAAGCATGACGCAATCTTGGGTCGCAAGGTCTAGAAAAGGCGAATTGTTGGAACGGAAATCGACTTCTCCCTCTCGCGCGCCGAGTGTAATGAGGCAGAGGAGGGGAACTAGCGGCGTGCTCAGCCAATCAAGGAGGATGACGTAAGCTAGATGTCGGTACCATGGTGGGGGAGCCGGCGTGTGGATATAACGTTCGACGCGCCGTGAAACGAGGACTATCTGTGAAATACTTGCGGAGTATGGTTATACGCGGGGGACGCTCCGATGTTCCGTGGAACGGACTATCTGTGTAGAACTTGCGGAGTACGGTTGCAAGTGCGTGTCGCTCCGATGTTCAGTGGAGTTGAAGACTAACTTTTGCAAAACTTAACCAGTGCGGTTGTACGAGTGTTTGGGTCCGAGGTACGGACCATAGAATTATCTAAGCTACCAGAATATCATCAAATTCCGACGGAGATGACGACGTCCAGGAGACTGTGGGAAGCTCACAGCATCAGCAAGTACGAGGGAAATGCCTTGGCAATTTCCAATGGTAAGCGCAAATGACGCAGAAATACGCAATCTCTCATTTTTCTTTGTTTTACATTTCATATTTCAGTAACTTCACAGCTTGGAAATAAGAGTAAAATCAATTTATCAGACTCCGTTTTCACGTAATTTTCTATCGGTAATATTCAAATCACAACGCTCCAATTTAAATTTTGTACTTATTATTATTATTAATTTTGCTATACTGGTTTTATATAATAAATTCATTTCTTTTACAATGCAATCTTTGCTTTCAGTAGGTAGCATTAGATATAGACCAATTCCTTCTCCTGATACAATTGTTTGTTGTTGTTGTTGTTTGAGTCTTCAGTCTTTTGACTGGTTTGATGCAGCTCTCCATGCCTCCCTGTCCTGAGCTAATCGTTTCATCTCTACATAGCTACCACACCCTACATCCGAGGCAATCTGTTTAACATATTCTAACCTTGGTCTACCCCTACAGTTCTTGTCCTCGACCCTTCCTTCCATAACTAAGCTTGCTATTCCTGGGTGTCTTAATATGTGTCCTACCAACCTATCTCTTCGCTTCATTAGCAGTCGCCAGAAACATCTCTCCTCTCCCACTCGTCTTAATACCTCTTTGTTTGTAACCCTATCTACCCATCTGATCTTCATCATTCTCCTGTAACACCACATTTCAAATGCTTCAATTCTCCTCTTTTCTGCTGCACCAATAGTCCAAGTTTCACTTCCATAGAGCGCCACGCTCCAGACAAAGGCTTTCAAAAATGACTTCCTAATACCTAAATCTATATTCGATGTCAGCAGATTCCTTTTTTGTAGAAATGCTTTTCTTGCCTGAGCCAACCTACTTTTTATATCCTCTTTGCTTCGTCCATCACTGGTTATTATGCTTCCTAAGTAACAGAAGTCTCCTACTTCCTTCAGCTTTTCACCTGCCAATTTGATGTCCATAGAGGTTTCTGATTTATTTCGGCTGCATTCCAGTATTTTTGTTTTACATTTATTAATTTTCATCATGAATTCTTTCCGTAAGACGGAGTCCATACCATTCAAAAACTCATTCAAATCCTCAGGCTTGTGGGCCAAGATGACGATGTCATCAGCAAATCTCAGAGTTGAAATTATTTCTCCTTGAATCTTCACTCCCACTTTAAATTTTTCTCTAATTTCCTTCATTGCTTGTTCAATGTAAAGATTGAAAAGTATGGGTGATAAGTTGCAGCCTTGCCTTACACCTTTCTGAATACCAGCTTCTCTCTCATGTCCTTCAACTCGAATGACTGCTGTTTGGTTTCTGTATAGATTGTATATCACCCTCCTATCCCTGTACTTTATTCCAATCGATTTCAAAATGTCAAACAATTTAGTCCAATCAACGTTATCAAAAGCCTTTTCTAAGTCTACAAATGCCATGAACGTTCTCTTATCTTTCCTTATTCTACCTTCCAAAATCAGCCTAAGACTTAGTACAGCTTCCCTTGTTCCTACATTTCTCCTGAAACCAAACTGGTCTTCACCCAACTCCGTTTCTATCTGGCTCTCAATCCTCTTGTAAATTATTCTAGACAGGATCTTTGAAGCATGAGTAATCAAGCTGATTGTACGGTAATCTTCACATCTGTCAGCTCCCACTTTCTTTGGTATAGGGATGATTACATTCTTCTTGAAATCAGGGGGTACCTCACCTGTCTCATAAATCCTACACACCAAGTGAAATAACCTGATCAGACCTTCATCTCCTATGCAGCATAGCAACTCAATCGGTAGATCATCTATGCCTGGTGCTTTGTTCCTGCTTAAGTCTTCCAAAGCTCTATCAAATTCTGATCTCAATATTAAATCTCCTTTCGCATCCTCATCAATTTCCGCCTCCCTTTCCATTACATGATTCTCAATCTCCTTTCCCTTATACAAACTCTCTATGTAAGCTTTCCATCTCTCAACCTTTTCTTCCCTATCTGTTAGAGGCTTTCCATTTGTGTCCTTAATATTACAGCACTTAGTCTTCTTTTCCCCAAAAGTATTCTTAATCCTTCGATAGGCTGTGTCTACTTTTCCTAATTTCAGACAATTTTCTATACCAGCACATTTCTCTTTCAACCATTCTTCTTTCGCTTCCTTGCACTTCTTCGTAACCTCATTTCTCAGACGTCTGTATTCTGCTTTCCCCTTTACATCTCTTACATTCTTGTGCTTCCGCCTTTCATCCATCAATTCGAGTATATCCTGAGTGATCCACGGTTTTCTACCTATTCTCTCTTTCCTACCAATGTTTTCTTCTGCGGATTTTGTTATTTCATTCTTCAAAAGTGCCCATTCGTCTGCAATTGAAGTTTGTTTAGGGTTTTTCATTAGGCCTTCCTTTATACTCTTCTTGAATCTTTCGTTTAAATCCTTCTCTTTCAGTCTGTCTATTGCCCACCTTTTTGGCTTTTGACTTTTCTTCAGTTTCTTCAACTTTAATCTGCATTTCATTACAACCAGATTGTGGTCAGAGTTTATGTCAGCACCAGGATATGTTTTACAATCCAAAATCTGGTTTCGAAACCTCTGCTTGACCATAATGAAGTCGATTTGGTAACGCCCTGTATCTCCTGGTCTCATCCATGTGTATATTCTTCTATTGTGGTTATTGAATAAGGTGTTAGCTATGACCAACTCATGCTCAGTGCAGAATTCTACCAGCCTGCTTCCTCGATCATTCCTTTCACCTAATCCGAAATCTCCTACTATCTTCCCTTCTCTCCCTTTTCCTACCACAGCATTCCAATCTCCCATTAATATAACATTTTCATCACCCTTGATATACCTCAGAATTTCATCTATTTCTTCGTAGACCTTTTCAACATCCTCATCATCAGCTTGACTGGTAGGCATATAGACTTGTACCACTGTGGTGCAGGTAGGTTTAGTATTTATTTTTGCTACAATAATCCGTTCACTATATTGCTCATAATATTCCACCCGCTGTCCAAGTTTCCTACTCAATATGAGGCCAACCCCTGCTTGGCCATTGTTTGATTTAGTGCTAATGACCCTATAGTCTCCTGACCAAAAGTCCTGTTCTTCCTGCCAGCGCATTTCACTAATTCCAACCAAATCCAACCTCAACCTATCCATTTCCCTTTCTAAGTTTTCTAACCTTCCATTTCCTAGCAGACTTCTAACATTCCACGCTCCGATCCGTAGAATGCCAGATTTCCTCTTTGTCACTTCTGTGATGTTAACCCCCTCTCGAGTAGTCCCCACCCGGAGATCCGAACGGGGGACTAGTTTACCTCCGGATTGAAATTTTACAAGGGAGGAGGCCATCATCACATGTATTTATGCATAGAGAGGTGCATATCCTCGGGAATAGCATACGGCTGTAGTTTCCCGTTGCTTTCAGCCGTGCAGCAGGACGCAGTGTAGCCATTATTTGGCTTATATTATCAATATCTTAACCGTCTATAAGACTAGTAAAGAATTGATTTATTCTGAAAGGCTGCTACTCCCTTTCAGAATAAGTAAAGAGCAATTCTACTAACAAAAATACTAACCTTCTACCGTACTAACAATTAAATACCAAAATTCTACTAACGATAAAATACTAAAGTTCCACCAACAACAAATACTACCACTAAAACAGTCTGTCACCAGGCACACTCACATGCAATCACACATCACAGTCTACTGAAACAATGAACTATAATAAACAATGCAACTGCTACCAGACACACTCACACACCACAGTCTAATAGAACAATGACATATATCTAATAGACAAACTAACTACCTACTTACAACTAAAACTAACTACATACTTACTGTACTGTTATTTGAATTGACAATATTTACAAAATGTAATTTAGATTCAAAATAGTCACAAAATGCAACGGTGAATAAAAATACTTACAAAATACCCACCCTACACAATATTGGCATTTATCGAAGGATTGATTTACAATCTCAAAAAAAAATCATGGGAGCGTGCTCAACAACTCACCAAATTTTCATCGCAATGAAATGAATGGTATATGAACGCATACGGGACTTTGCTAATTATAATTATTATTATTATTTATTATTTATTATTTATTATTATTTATTATTTATTATTATTATTTAATTTTTGTTTTCTTTGAACATTTTAATGCGCATAATTACTTTTTATAATTTTACAACAAAGATTCAAGAATTATTAGAAATGTTATTTTTATAAGCTTACTAGCAGGTACCCTCGGCTTCGCTCGCGTCATAGTCGTGTCATATTGTTATTCAATGAAATGCAGGTTTAACCCCGTTAACACCCCTTTAGAACCTGAATATCCAAAAATCCCTCCTTAGTAGACGTTTTCGACACACAACATACATATCCCCAATTAGATGAGGATTATTGTGTACATTCATTATTCAAACGTTGACTTCGATCGCATGATTAGAACACAAGAAACAAGTAGTTCCGTGAAGAACTATACAGCCTATTTTCATATATCCTACTTATGTTAATTGCCACTATCAACATACAAAATTTCAGTTTGATTGCTGTAATAGATTCGTAGATATTGAGAACCGACTAAATATTTCGGATGGTCGCCATGTTGGATTTTATATATGTAGGTCCTAGAGTTATGTACTGTTACATGCAGATTATTGTGAACGTGTAGTATTCAAACTTCAATCGCATAGTTAGGACACAAGAAAAAACAAGGAGATTTTAAAATTTTTCACAGCTGCCATCTTGAGGTTATCTAAACAATTGAAATAAATTAGATGCCAGTGGATTAACATTCGTATAAGGATTTACTGTACCAAGTTTCACTCTACGCGGATGCTTAAATTGCGAGAAACGTCCATGTGAATATTTATAATTCGCGTCACCGCCATGTTGGATTTGTGATCACCAGGTTATTTAAAGTCCTATAGGTGAACTTAAGTTCATAGCCCCTATGAACATTAAATAGTGCAGTTTGATTGCTAAAATAGATTCGTAGATATTCAGTATCGTCTAAATATTTCGGATGGTCGCCATGTTGGATTGGTAAATGTATAGGCCATAGAGTCATGTACCATTGAAGGAAAATTATTGCGTAGGTTCATTATTCAAACTTTCACTTCAATCGCATGACTACATCACAATAAATAAAATCTTAATTTTAAAATTCGCACTGCCGCCATCTTGAGGTTATGTAAACAATTGAACTAAATTAGATACCAGTGGATTACAATGTGTATAAATATTTCCTGTGCCAGGTTTCAGTGCGCTTGGAACATTAAATCGCGAGAAAGTTCTATTTAAAATTTTCAAATTCGCTTGGCCGCCATGTTCGTTTTGTAGTTAACCGGTTTTTTAAAGTCTTATAGATGGACTTCCAGTAGTGCCCTTTATCTCCGTACAAAATTTCAGGGTTTTACCGCTAATAGTTTCAAAGATATAGAATGCCGGTGAAATATTTCGCACATCCGCCATCTTGTGATTATGTAAACATTTGAACGAAGTTAGATGTCGGTGCATTACAATGTATATAAACATATACTGTACCAAGTTTCATTGCGTTTGGTTGGTCAAATCGCGAGAAACGTCTATTTAAAAGTCGCAAATTCGCTTGGCCGCCATGTTGGTTTTGTAGTTACCAGGTTTTCAAAAATCACATAAGTGAACTTATAGTAGTTCCCTCTATCACCATAGAAAATGTCAGGGTAATATCGGTAATAGTTTCGGAGATATAGAATGCTGGTGAAATATTTCGCACAGCCTCCATGTTGGATTGGTGAGTCGTAACAAAATTTGAAGGGCACGGTCGAGGTCGCCGGGAATAGTGCTATGAACTTTCCGAGTTTCATTGAAATCGCTCCAGCCGTTTAGATTTTATTAGGGGGGGGGACACACACGAATCACACACACACGCACACACACACACACACACACACACACGCACACACACACGGACAAAAGGTGATCTCATAAGCCTATTTTTTTCAAAATTGAAAATAGGCTAAAAATGAGATCCGTTTCTTTCTAATTGCACTCAATCGTGGTTCAATTTCCTTACAGACTGTGTTATTTGATGCTAATCTCCAATGATCATTAACTTGATATTGCTTATTTATGCATGTCCTAATAGTTGATGATGACGATGTTCTTACAAAAGGGAATTTAGAACGAAAAGATTCACAAAAGGAATATATTGAAAAATATGCACAAAATGTATGATTTTTAACGTTTTAAGTTATTACCTAAGTATTATTGCCAACATTTCTACAGGTTGAATACAGTTAATCATTTTGGTATTTTTGCTCTAAATGGTATCTTTCAACAAGCCATGCTGTTAGTTAAAGGAAGTCATCGACATTCTGAAATAATTGAAGAATTTCGTGTCATCCTGCGTCAACTCTTCAAATAACGTGTACAGAGTGCCAACCTTATATCTCCTAATTTGAACATGTGAGGAAGTGAGTGAGTTGGTTTCAGAAACTATACTGGAAGTGGTCGTACGACGGCGACGGTTAAATATCAATCCCAGAAAATCCGAGCAGGCCTGCATAAGCACATTTTTATTCCAACGAGTTTTTAATATTAATTTAATTTGATATTTTAAATCTTGAAAAAGATATACCTCTAAAATCATGTTTTTCAACTTCAAGCAATTTCTGGACTCTGGTGGACAGGATTAAATATCACATGGTCTGTAGTGTTGCTTTGTTGGTTCGACATATGTTTGCGAGGTCATATTCGCATCTATGAACATCATCGAGAATAAATACCGATCCAGCCTGACAGACTCACGTCTAGATGAGGCATTAAGAGCAGTTTGTTGCAGCTGCGCACCAGAATTGTATGGACTTGCAGCAAACATGCAGTGCCAAACTTCACACTAATTATGTTAGTTGTAAATATATGACATTTAAATCGTAATTATTTTGTATATTTCTGTAGTATTACATATTCTTAGTGATGATGATGATAATAATAATAATAATAATATAACAATAATAATTGTAGTAACTGTAGTCAAATACTGGCTGTGATGACAGTGGTGGTGCCCGCAACTCTTTGGGCATTAGTTAAGGGGAGATAGTACATTTTTTGTGGACAAAATATCAAAAATGTTATGCTTATGAACATTCCTTGGAGTGTACTTTACTAGATAACTATGTTTTCTAATGGCAGTTTAGCCATTAAAGCTTTATATATTAACTTACTTCTAGGTCTGCACAACTTGCCATGCCCCCCTTTAGCATACTGTCAACTTGGACATCTAACACTTAATTTTAGATATATGTTGATTTATGAAGATATTCCGTGCTCAGTGTTGGCTCCCGACTTGTCTAAGAAGATAAAATATATAATCAAAGGTCAATGTTCCAATCGTCGCGCTCTTGACGTGACCAAGGTTGAAGCGACACCGTTCTTCTAGCCAGAGGTCGGATATGATCCGGTACAATCTGAGGAAACTAATCCGATCATAGAGGAGTTGGTTAGATTCTACGACCCCGTACCAACTATGCGGTGCCAATTACCATACATACCGCAGGATATGACCATTCGCGACCTGAACCTAGCGCAATTCACTCATGACTCATACTTGCCAGGGAGTAGTTTTTGGATTCTTCTTACGACTCGTTTACTGTCGCAATGATGGAAGACATGATACAGATACACCTTGAAAACACTTGTTTGTTGGGTTAATGATCAAATCATACCACGATCTGAGTGAATAGTGTCTTGAAGGTGTTCTGCCAGAGCTAGACGTTGTTAAATACAAATTTAGATTTCAACATTGCATTGAGGTCTTGGCGCCCATTAAAACAACATAGCTTAGGCAAAGGTAAACAGTTACATTTATCTCCCAACAGTGTGGGCTAGCCAAACTGTTACATTTGTACGCTCAACGTGGAGCAAAGTAAATACCGTTTCACTTGTCATCCCAGCCTAAGCAAACTGTTACAGTAGCACTAGCAAAGGGCACGTCATATTCATGTTTAATATCTGTATAAAACGTTGTATTTCAACAAGCTACTACAACCAACATTCAATTATACTCCTTGAAAAATACAAAGAGTTATAACAATACCCATGCATTTGGGAGAAAGTAGGCTATATGTTCTTTACTGAACATCTTGTAGCTAAATAAAAGGGTCAAAACTGATGCAACATTAGGATTTTACTTAAATAGACTAGATGCACTCTCAGGCCCATGTTCAATCAAAAGATTACCAGCAGTTGTGTTTGGCCAGTGGACAAACAGAGCAGCTAATGACCGCTCCTGGCGGTGATCTTCAGCAACAATAGGATACAGGTAGTTAGGACAAGTACGTCCTTTGTGATGAACACAAAGCCATATTATGGTGATAAGCTGAGTGTTCCATATCTCATCCTCAGGGACCAGTTCGAGCGATCGCGGGATCTCATTTCATAATCACATTGATGTATTGACCTATCCTTCTTAGGACTGGTGACGGTACTGCTAGAAAATCTGCAATGCATGTGTAAGACGGAAGAAATTTCCGTCAAATGATGATACTACAGTCAACGTGGAAGAAATCTCCATCAGATGAAGATACAGTCAAGATGGAAGAAATCTCAGTCAGATGATACAGTCAAGATGGAAGAAATCTCCATCAGATGATGATACAGTCAAGATGGAAAAAAAATATCGAACGTTAAATGATTCAGTAAAGGTAGAAGAAATCGCGGTCAGATGATGGTACAGTCAAGATGGAAGAAATCTTAGTCAGGTTATGATTAGGCAGTCAATGTGGAAGAAATATCCAACCTTAAATGATTCAGTCAAGGTAGAAGAAATCTCGGTCAGATGATGGTACAGTCAAGATGGAAGAAATTTTGGTCAGGTGATGATTAGGCAGTCAACGTGGAAGAAATATCCAACCTTAAATGATTCAGTCAAGGTAGAATAAATCTCGGTCAGATGATGATACGGTCAAGATTGAAAAAATATCCAACGATAAATGATTCAGTAAAGGTAGAAGAAATCTCGGTCAGATGATCATACAGTCAATATGGAAGAAATCTTAATAAGGTGATGATATTGTCCACGTGGAAGAAATATCCAACCTTAAATGATTCAGTAAAGGTAGAAGAAACCTCAGTCAGATGATGATACAGTCAAGATGGAAGAAATATCCAACGTTAAATGATTCAGTAAAGGTAGAAGAAATCTCAGTCAGATTATGATACAGTCAAGATGGAAGAAATATCCAACCTTAAATGATTCAGTAAAGGTAGAAGAAACCTCGGTCAGATGACGAGAAGCAGCACGGCAGAGCCCACTCAGCTGTATGATCTCTCATTGATTGATTCTCCGGGCTCATTACCCTCTGACGTCATTCCCTCGTCATCAGAACCCTCAAGTGATGCGGACTCTTGCTAGGTCGATGCAAGAAAATCAGATATTAGTCAAGTTTATTCACGAGGTTTTAATAATGTTACAGCTCTATAAGGAGGCCAGATTATTATGGCGAAGCAAAATAGAACCAATTTAAGATACAATGGGTTAAAATAGAGCATTTCATTTGAGGCCGATTCTCCGCAGTAGTATTTTGTCATGTATTCTTAAAATGTGCTACACGAGATCCTTTAGCAACCAATGCATTTATTCATTCTTGTGCATTTAACTTTAAGCCACTCTTATCTTAATTTCTATCAGACAACATACCTTAATCTTAAAGAAAGCAAATCGGTGCGATTTCGGAACTTACTCTGTCCTAAAACCAAATATGTCATCGCTTCTTCTTTCTTACGAGTAGTGTACGACATACGATGATGATGATTGTTGTTTTAAAGGGCCTAACATCTAGGTTATCGGCCCCTAATGGTTTGGGTCATAGTGAAAGATGAGGTGAGAATGAAAACTATAACTAATACTAACTACAGACTTACAGACTAGAAGAAGAAATGGTAAACAAATAAAGGATAAGGCAAATAAAGGACAGAAAGAAAAGAAATGCCCTCAACCCTCGAAGAATAAGGATTACGGGACTTGGAAGGAAGGAGAGCCATGAAAGGCAGATAGCAAAGGAAAAGGGGAGAGGGTCCGGCCCAAAGTCAGTGGAAACAGGGGTAAACAACGAGCCCAGCTCAGGAATCCCTCGGGATCACCAACTCCCGAACTCACCAGCAGTGAGCCCCTGAGGGTGTAGCAATATCCAGGGTGCACCAGAAGTGGTGGGGCTACATACACCCTGCCTCCTTGAGGGCCTTGAGCAGAAGGCAGGAGATAACATGAAAAGAAAAAGAAGGTGGGTATCAGGAAACATGATACAAAGGCCAATGAAGGCGGGAAAGGAAGAGACTCCCTAGGCCTCGGATACCCTAATACCGTCGTGGTCGGAAGAGAACAAGAGTTGACCAAGTGAGGTCGACAGGAAAGAAGACGGAGAGGAGCCCGGCACAAGTAAGTGGAAGCAATGCTGGACTCAGCTGGGGCCCCGTGGTCGCCAACCCTCGTCCCACTAGATGTGAGCCCCTGTGGGGTACGACATACGAATACCTTAAATACAAGGATTTTTTTCACAGCAAATCATCGGCTTACTTTAATTAATTTTGAGCCGTGTTAGCTGAATTGGCGGCCTGGTTAGGAGGCCACAATAACATACAGGGTACAGGAAGGTTCAATAATCAAGTAACTGTTCTCTTCAGCTTTACTGTGACAACTTGTATACAAGCAATTTACTATATATTACATTCCAAGGAGCGATCACGGCAGGTCATTTACTGTTAGAGCATCGAATTCGAGGTGACAGCACGTTAGTTTGGCAAAATGGTATGGTAGTATTGTTGTTGTTGTTTGAGTCTTCAGTCTTTTGACTGGTTAGATGCAGCTCTCCATGCCTCCCTGTCCTGAGCTAATCGTTTCATCTCTACATAGCTACCACACCCTACATCCGAGACAATCTGTTTAACATATTCTAACCTTGGTCTACCCCTAAAGTTCTTGTCCTCAACCCTTCCTCCCATAACAAAGCTTGCCTTCCTGGGTGTCTTAGTATGTGTCCTACCAACCTATCTCTTCTCTTCATTAGCAGTCGCCAGAAACATTTCTCTTTTCCAACTCGTCTTCGTTTGTAACCCTATCTACCCATCTGATATTCATCATTCTCCTGTAACGCCACATTTCAAACGCATCAATGCTCCTCTTTTCTGCTGCACCAATAGTCCATGTTTCACTTCCATAGAGCGCCACGCTCCAGGCAAAGGCTTTCAGAAACCTTTCTAATACTTAAATCTATCTAATATTTATATTCGATGTCAAAATATTCCTTTTTTTAATGCTTTCCTTTCCTGTGCTGACCTACCTTTTATATCCTCTTTGCGTCGTCCATCACTGGTTATTTTGCTTCCTAAATAACAGATACTAGCATTCTAAATACAGACTGCAAATGGGAAATGGTTAAACCTTTCAGTGAACTCTCAGCAAATATACTTGTATGTTGCATTTTTGTAAATTACTGGTAGCTTTGGCGTCTACTCAGCCTTGAGCTCTCCGTCGCAACGCGCCTTGTTCTTCTCCCACACGGAAATGTCGGATGGTTGGTTGGTTCCTCAGTTTAGGGGCTGCGACAACGCGGTCATGTAACCCCGTGTACTTTGGGTGTATGTAGAATATGTCTGAACCCGTGTGCATTGTGATGACTGTATTAGTGTGTGTTTCTGTTTCTTAATTCAAGTAAGGACTGCCGACTTTGAATTTTTCAAGTAGTTCCTACTTTTGCCGCCAAACGCCATTGTCAACAATTACTAGTTCAGAACTTGGCTACTAGACGCCACCGCAGTCGGCTCCTGGCGACGAATGTAGGAACCTGAGCGCTGTTTACATTTTAACCTAATTTAGCTTGACACAGGTGTAATTAGTGGAAGGTTCTCTAACATGCCATAAATCTATGACATGGGACCGAAGGAAGGCATACTGAGGGATTTTTAACGCTCTTAAAAAATTCGACGACTTCGGCCGGGTTTGAACCCGCTCAGCACGGAAATGTCACTGTGATAGAAGTGAGTTTGTCAGCTTTGTGATTGGTACCCGTGGTATGACTGAGGGGGTGAGATGCAGCCAATCTAGAGTTCGGTGGTTCGATTCCCAGCGCGGATGGTGAATATCCCCTATACTCCCTTGTGACAGTTGGCACCGCACTTCAGGTCCCGGAGAGCCGACCTCAATCCCTGATTCTTGATGAATGCAGTACATTTGCATTTGTCTGTTGGCACAGGCTAGAGTAAAATGTAGCCTTCCAACAATGTCTCAGTCCTTCTCATGGCTGTGATTATATGGAAGCTACTGAGGTATGACTGGTGCCTCAGGGCACAACTAGAACCTGTGCGTACTGTGAAGGGTCCTACTCATAGCGTTAGTACTGCTGTACTGACTCAGTGAGGAAAGCAATGGCAAACTATAAGGTGCGTTCCAACACTGCCAGTCGCATTGCAAACAGTGACATGAAGGCGTCAACCGAAGAGCAAAGAGGTGTTGTTCGGTTTCTGACAGCGGAAGGAGTAAGGGGAACGGACATTCATCGCCGAATGTCACAAGTGTACGGCGAACACTGCATGTCCCTTGCAAGGGTCAAGGCGTTGCACAAGCGCTTCAGGGAAGGACGGCGTCGTTAGCCAATGATGCCCGGTATGGGGCACCCCCCTGCATTACCGATGACGACGTCCAGCTGGTTGATGCACTCATTACCCAGGACCGCCGAGTGACAGTGAACGCCATAGCCGCCGTGGTTGGATTGAGCGTCGGAAGTGTGCACACCATCATGAAGGAACGACTGCACTTGCGGAAAGCGTGTGCCTAGTGGGTGCCCCACAGCCTTCAATCACACCAGGAAGCATGTCGAATGGCCTACTGTCTTGGTCTTGGTTGGACGATTGATGTATGCTGCTGCTCGCTTTGTATCGTCACGTGACGTGCACGCGTGCCCTCTAGCGACGGGCTGTGACCTTCCACGCTCTGGTCGGAACCTCACTCCTCTTCTTGCCTAGCACCCTCAATACAGCGCTGCCTTGGGTTTTTTGTGGGTCTCTACCCACATAACCTAACGGTGGTGCTTTTTGAGGATCCAACCAGCCTTCGGGCTGACTACCTAACTGACAATAAGTACAGCAACACGCATACTGAGTGCATCAAAGGGAGCAATTTATAGGTTAATACTTTTAGTGAATAATCATTGTACAATTTGATTGGTAGACGTTATTTTCGGTGCGGGGCAATGAAGTAGCATATTGATGTAGGCGAGCCGCCATGTGTCTTATAATTGATAATAGTATAAACATTCAAAGTAGGTGTAAAGCTTCGAGGAGAAAATAATTTCAACTCTGAGATTTGCTGATGACATCGTCATCTTAACCGACACACCAGAGGATTTGAATGAGTTTTAAAATGTAATGGATTGTGTCTTGAGGAAAGAATTCATGATGAAAATTAATAAATACTAGGGTGGCGCATGAAATGTGTCACCATTTGTTTCGTACATAATTTTAAAGTCGCACTAGATATCCCGTTGACCATCTCAACAGCAGTAGCAGTGGAGCTTGGAGAAACAAATGAGTTATGAAATGACGCGTAATTCACGATACCGTCGCCAGGAGACCAGTGTTTCCAACATGGCCTCTTTGTTCGTCGGAGAAAATTGAAGTGGAACGAGTTGCTGTACAGAGAAGCCCCGGCAAATAGTGTAGAAAGGCAGCAGTGCAACTGGGCATATCCAGACGCTCCGTTCAACGGATTCTTAAAAGTGACCTCCAGTTGTACCCGTGCAGGATGACCTCTACTCAGAAGCTCATGGCAGAACAAAAGCGGCAGAGACTACTGTTTGCTCGCTGGTTGGAGAATGGGGAACAAACTCTCAACAACGTTTGGTTTTCAGACGAGCGTATTTTCATTTGAACGGTGTGATTAACAGACAAAATGTACACAAGTGCTTCATGAACGACAACATTATGCTCCGAGAATTACAGTGTGGGCCGCAATTTCCAGCCACGGACTTATTGGACCTTTGTTCTTCGAAGAAACTGTGAACAGTGAGCGTTATTTGAGCATGCACCGCAATAACTTCGTTCCACAGCTTCTTGCTACTGCGTGGCCCTTCAACTCGCAGTGGTTCATGCAAGATGGAGCAAATCCACACACTGCAAACATTGTGTAGGATTTCTTGCACGAGCGTTTCGACATGCGGGTCATTTCACTCAGATGTCCGGATCGTTTCAATGACGGACAATTTTGGCCCCCAAAAAGGCCAGACCTCAATCCATGTGACTTCTTTCTCTGGGGGTTCCTAAACGAAACAATTTCCCGAAACGTCCACATGATTTAATGGAGCTCAGACGCCTTATTCTTCAAGCTTGTAGTGAATTCACGGAAGACATGTGCCGTAGAGTTTTCGCTAAAATGAGTGTTCGTTTGAAGGAAATTAGAAATCTAAATGGTGGACATAATGAGCACGTGCTGCATTAGAATAAATCTCCACAGAGTGTACGCCATGGTAGTATATGTTCCTTTGAGTTTGTCTTTACATTTAAGTTTTTATTCAGAAACAAAATGGTGACACATTTCGTGCGCCACCCTGTATAAAGCAAAAATATTGGAATACAGTCGAAAAAATCAGAAACCCCTATGGAGGTCAAATCGGCAGGTGAAGAGCTAAAGGAAATAGGAGACATCTGTAACTTAGAAAGCAAAATAACCAGTGATGGACGAAGCAAAGAGGATATAAAAAAGTAGGTTAGCACAGGCAAAGAAAGCATTTCTACAGAAAAGGAATCTATTGACATCAAATATAGATTTAGATGTGTCTGTATCGTGGCGCTCTATGGAAGTGAAACTTGGACTGTTGGTGCAGCATAAAAGAGGAGAATTGAAGCGTTTGAAATGTGGTGTTACAGGAGAATAATGAGGATCAGACCAGGGTTACAAATGAAGGGGTATTAAGATGATTTGTAGATGAAAGGTGTTTCTGGCGACTGCTAATGAAAAGAAGATATAAGTTAGTAGGACTAGGTCATATACTAAGGCACCCTGGAATAGCAAGCTTAGTTATGGAAAGAAGGGTCGAGGAAAAGAACTGTATGGGGTAGACGAAGATTGGAATATGTTAAACAGATTGCCTCGGATATAGTGTGTGGTACTATGTAGATATGAAACGATTAGCTCAGGACAGGGAGGCATGCATAGCTGCATCACACCAGTCAAAAAACTGAAGACTCAAACAACCACATCGCTTAATAATAATAATAATAATAATAAATGTAACTGGCCTGCATCCTGGTTCCGTTAAGTCTCAATCCCGGAAAGATTTTTCTCCAATATATTCAATAAACTCTTCGCGAGTACATCTCAGTAACATCGCTGGAGGAAAGCGAATTTGAAAGTTAATGCAACACCTCAAAACTCTCTTGCGGAGTGTGCATAGCTTGTAGTTGCTTGAAAATATAATAATAATAATAATAATAATAATAATAATAATACGTAGGCTAATTTACTTGTGTTGTGACCATTAGATTTCAATACGGTACCTAAAGGACTATGTTCGCAGGAATTTTAAGATTGGAGTCAGTTGTCAGCTGGCGTTGATGAAGTTACGGAGAATAAAGCTGTTAGACAGACTTGGAGGTCTGTAGTGCTGTACAACATCGTCTGTGTCCCCGCAGAGCAGTTCGCCTGCTGTACCATTGTTTATGCAGCTCGCAGAACTTCACTGATGAGATGGTTGCCTACTTCATGTTCCCGGAAGACTTGCATATCACAACGAGCTGTGTTAGCCTTGCTGCTCGAGAACCTTTTGGTCAAAGGCGAGGAATTCTGATTAACAGCCCTTCATTCAGTAGTTAGAACCTTTTGGTCAAGGGCGACGAAGTCTGATCAACAGCCATTTGTTCAGTAATTAGAACCTTTTGTGAAGGGCGAGGAATTCTTATTAACAGCCCTTCATTCAGTAATTAGAACCTTTAGGTCAAGGACGACGAAGTCTGATCAACAGCCATTTGTTCAGTAATTAGAACCTTTAGGTCAAGGGCGAGGAATTCTGATTAACAGCCATTTGCTCAGTAATTAGAACCTTTAGGTCAAGGGCGAGGAATTCTGATCAACAGCCATTTGTTCAGTAATTACAACCTTTAGGTCAAGGGCGAGGAATTCTGATTAACAGCCCTTCGTTCAGTAATTAGAACCTTTTGATCAAAGGCGAGGAATTCTGATTAACAGCCTTTCATTCAGTAATTAGACCTTTTGATTAAAGGCGAGGAATTCTGATTAACAGCCCTTCGTTCAGTAATTAGAACCTTTTGATCAAAGGTGAGGAATTCTGATTAACAGCCCTTCGTTCAGTAATTAGAACTTTTAGGTCAAGGGCGAGGAATTCTGATTAACAGCCCTTCGTTCAGTAATTAGAACCTTTTGATCAAAGGTGAGGAATTCTGATTAACAGCCCTTCGTTCAGTAATTAGAACTTTTAGGTCAAGGGCGAGGAATTCTGATTAACAGCCCTTCGTTCAGTAATTAGAACCTTTTGGTCAAGGGCGAGGAATTCTGATTAACAGCCCTTTGTTCAGTAATTAGAACCTTTAGGTCAAGGGCGAGGAATTCTGATTAACAGCCCTTCGTTCAGTAATTAGAACTTTTAGGTCAAGGGCGAGGAATTCTGATTAACAGCCCTTCGTTCAGTAATTAGAACCTTTTGGTCAAGGGCGAGGAATTCTGATTAACAGCCCTTTGTTCAGTAATTAGAACTTTTGATCAAAGGCGAGGAATTCTGATTAACAACCATTTGTTCAGTAATTAGAAACTCTCGGTCAAGGGCGAGGAATTCTGATTAACAGCCATTTGTTCAGTAATTAGAACCTTTAGGTCAAGGGCGAGGAATTCTGATTAACAGTCCTTTGTAACCACGCATCAATCAAATATACAGTGGTACCAATAGTTCTCAGTCCGCTTAATAAACCCACCAACGTATAGTTTATTTCTCTTGGACAATCGACACAAAAACAATTTCAAGAAAGAGACTGCGTTAGAAGCAACGGCAAGGAGGGAAGCATGTTGTAAAAACCGGAAAAATATTTGATTACAATTTCTCGGTAAAATGTATTTCTTAATATATAAATTCAGTTCTTCCAGAAACTTTCAACAAGCAAAGCTGAAATGTTTAGATGTAATTCGTCCTGATATGTGTTATACTTTAACTCAGCCGTTTTTAGCCTATTTTCATTTATGAGATCACCTTTTGTCCGTGTGTCTGTCTGTCTGTCTGTCTGTCTGTCTGTCTGTGTGTGTCCCCTAATAAAATCTAAACGGCTTGAGCGATTTCAATGAAACTCGGTAAGGTCATAGTACTCTTTTATGATGATGATGATAATTGTTGTTTTAAGGGGCCTAACATCTAGGTTATCGGGCCCTGATGGTTTGGCTGATCGTGAAAATGAAAATGAAATGCAAACATAAAACTAAAACTAACTACTAACGTATATACTAGAAGAAGAAATGGAAAACGAAAGGAGAATAAGGCAAATAAAGGACAGGAGGAAAAGAAATGCCCTCAACCCTCGAAGAATGCGGATTGAGGGACTTGAAAGGAAGGAGAGCCATAAAAGGCAGATAGGAAAGGGAAAGAGGAGAGGGTCCGCCCCAAAGGTAAGGGAAAAAGGGGAAAACGGACCCAGCTCAGGAATCCCTCGGGATCGCCAACTCCCGAACTCACCAGCCGTGAGCCCCTGAGGGTGTAGCATAATCTAGGATGCACCAAAAGTGCTGGGGCTACATACACTCTGCCTCCTTGAGGGCCTTGAGCAGAAGGCAGGAGATACATGAAGAGAAAAAGAAGGCTGACTCCTCGCAGAATGAGGGTATCAGGAAAGAGGAGACAAGGGCCAATTAAGGCGGGAAAGTGAAAGACTCCCTAGGCCTCGGATACCCTAATACCGTTGGGTTCGGAAAAGAACAAGAGTTGACCAAGGGAGGTCGACAAGAAAGAAGACGGAGAGGAGCCCGGCACAAGTAAGTGGAAGCAATGCCGGACTCAGCTGGGGCCCCGTGGTCGCCAACCCACGTCCCACTAGATGTGAGCCCCTGGGGGAGTACAATTTTAGTCGACCCCGATCCTGCGCTTCAAATGTTATGACGTCTCACCAGTCGAACATGGCGATTGTGCGAAATATCTCACCGGCATTCTATATCTCCGGAACTATTAATGATATCGCCCTGAACATTTGTGCGCTGATAAAGAAGTGCAGCTATGAGACTTCCAAACACCTGTACAATACAAAACCAACATGGCGGCCAAGCGAATGTGAAACATTTTAATAGACTTTCCTCGCGATTTAACCATCTGAGCGCAGTGAAATATGGTTCAGTGTTAATGTTGATACACATTGTGATTCACTGACATCTAATTTAGTTTAATTGTTTAGATAACTTCAAGATGGTGGCTGTGCGAAGTTTTCAAATTAAGTTTTATCATTTCAAATGATCTTGTCGACTTCATCGTTATGCTTGAGTCAAATGTTATGCGTTACGGAGACGGAGACGATGACGTCATGCAGCCGCGCGGGAAGCCTAACTTAATGGGTAATGGACGGCGAGTGCGTGACGTCATGCAGCCACGTGGGAAGCCGAAGTTAATGGTTAATGGAGTCTGTTGAAGGAGTCCTGGGGCGTCGAGCGACCTGGGACTTCGAGCGAAGCGAAAAGAATACAAGGTGACTCTTAAAGAAGTGTACAAGATGCCAGATAAAAATACAAGGTGACTCTTAAAGAGGTGTACAAGATGGCAGAGAAGAATACAGGGTGACTCCTAAAGAGGTGTACAAGATGTCACAAGAATACAGGGTGACTTCTAAAGAGGTGTACAAGATGCCAGATAAGAATACAGGGTGACTCCTAAAGAGGTGCACAAGATGACAGACAAGAATACAGGGTGACTCCTAAAGGGGTGTACAAGATGTCACACAAGAATACAGGGTGACTTCTAAAGAGGTGTACAAAATGCCAGATAAGAATACAAGGTGACTCTTAAAGAGGTGTACAAGATGCCAGATAAGAATACAGGGTGACTCCTAAAGAGGTGCACAAGATGACAGACAAGAATACAGGGTGACTCCTAAATAGGTGTACAAGATGCCAGATAAGAATACAGGCTGACTCCTAAAGAGGTGTACAAGATGCCAGATAAGAATACAGGGTGACTCCTAAAGAGGTGCACAAGATGACAGACAAGAATACAGGGTGACTCCTAAAGAGGTGTACAAGATGTCACACAAGAATACAGGGTGACTTCTAAAGAGATATACAAGATGCCAGATAAGAATACAAGGTGACTCTTAAAGAGGTGTACAAGATGCCAGATAAGAATACGAGGTGACTCCTAAAGAGATATACAAGATGCCAGACAAGAATACAGGGTGACTCCTAAAGAGATATACAAGATGCCAGACAAGGATACAAGGTGACTCTTAAAGAGGTGTACAAAATGTCAGACAAGAATACAGGGTGACTCCTAACGAGGTGTACAAGATGTCACACAAGAATACAGGGTGACTTCTAAAGAGATATACAAGATGCCAGATAAGAATACAGGATGCCTCCTAAAGAGGTGTGCAGGATATCAGAGCAAAATACAGAACAAGATGCCAGATAAGAATACAGGGTGACTCCTAAAGAGGTGTACAAGATGCCAGATAAGAATACAGGGCGACTCCTAAAGAGATATACAAGATGCCAGATAATAATACAAGGTGACTCTTAAATAGGTGTACAAGATGACAGAGAAGAATACAGGGTGACTCCTAAAGAGGTGCACAATATGTCAGACAAGAATACAGGGTGACTCCTAAAGAGGTGTACAAGATGTCACACAAGAATACAGGGTGACTTCTAAAGAGATATACAAGATGCCAGATAAGAATACAGGGTGCCTCCTAAAGAGGTGTGCATGATGTCAGAGCAAATTACAGGGTGACACTTAACGAGGTGTACAGTATGTTAGATTCAATCAAATACAGGGTGACCCTTAAAGAGGTTTGCAAGATATCAGATTCAAATAATGGGTGACCCTTAAAGAGTTGTAAAAGATGTAAGACTCAATTACAGGGTGACCCTTAAAGAGGTGCCCGCGCAGGAAGCCTAAGTTAATGGGTAATGGAGTCTGTTGAAAGAGTCCTGGGAGCCCTCCTGAGCCTTTCTAACATGTGTAGTATTTGTAGCATGCGTCATTTGAAATGATATAACGTCTAGTCTTTCAGACTGACTCTAATGTTTTTATTTCGTGTGTATTAATCATGGGATCGAAGTGAACGGTTTGAATAATGAACCTATGCAATAATCATCTATCAGTACATCACTCTATGGCCTACATATTTAAAAATTCAACATGGTGACCAACCAAAATATTTAGACAGTTCTCAATATCTATTAATCTATTACAGCAATCAAACTGAAATTTCGAATGTTGATAGAGGCAATTAACACAACTAGGATATATGAAAATAGGCTGTATAATTCATTAAGAACTAATTGTTCAGAATTTACTTTAGTGTATATTTGCCAACATGGAAATGTTCAAGAAAAGTCCCGTTAAAATTGTGCCACTTTAAAAAGATTCATAAAAAGTCAAAACTGCATTCATTTTTAAGAAGCCAGTGTTAAGGCGATGAGAGAGAACATCACAGTTTCTGAAATAAGGGTGAATAATAATAAGTGGAATATAATCATGGAGCCCCTTAAGCTGTACACAACAACATTTCGCCCCAGGGGAATCAGGGTTAATGCAGGGTCATCAAAAAATAATGCCAACATTTCAAAAAATTATAGCACCGAAACCCTTTATGTTAAACGTGTAATTCTTTCACTGAACGCCAGCTGGATAAAGTAAGTTTTGTTTTGGAGGGGACGTGGCCTTGCTATGCGCACACTAGATGCGCAGTAGCCATGGTCGGCCGGGGGCGCATGCACCAATGACTGCACCGCCCGACAAACTGCACCTGATTACAAAGCTGTCATTCGATGGTTTAATCAGTTTAAGGAAACAGGGACTTTTTTCCAGCTCCGTACAGGCCATGGAGGCCCTGGGAGTAGTGGAAGGTAGAGGCTTCCACTTTTTGTGACATCGGCACTAAAAAATCTAGGCCAGGCCGACCACCAACATCAGCATTGAACGCATGCTTTCCCAATGGCTGGATTGGTACGTGCAATCATTTCAGGAGTAACTGTCAAGATTGCGGCAGAAATTCGCTCCCGCAGGTGCTCCAAATCCGGAATTTCTTCTGCATACACAATGTTTTTAATGTACCCCCTGAAAAAAAATCCAAATGGGTGAGGTCAGGACTTCATTGGCGCGCGCATCTAGTGTGCGCATAGCAAGGCCTGTCCCCTCCAAAACAAAACTTACTTTAACCAGCTGGCGTTCAGTGAAAGAATTACACGTTTAACATAAAGGGTTCGGTGCTATAATTTTTTTAAATGTTCGCATTATGTTTCGATGACCCTGTATATTATAGTTTCTCTAATACCTAAATATTTATGTAACCAATTTCAGTCCTTGGCGGGTCTGATCCCGTCAGACGGAGAAATAAACAATAGTTCTACGATACCATTGACATCACCATCATAAGTCACGTGACCTCCTTTTCACGTGGACGTGACATTTTACCTCGAAACTCCCAGGAATCGAACCCGGTCCACCTTGATGAGCCCATTAGAAACAACCCACGCACCACCTGCTGGTAATGTGAAGCAGGTGTCTAGCGCTTCTTCCTTTCCGCTAAGCGAGCTCCTTCTCTTCTAAAAATATCGCCCAATGT
Organism: Meconema thalassinum; assembly: GCA_946902985.2. Lineage (NCBI taxonomy): Eukaryota > Metazoa > Arthropoda > Insecta > Orthoptera > Tettigoniidae > Meconema > Meconema thalassinum. The sequence continues at coordinate 553,744,133 of OX336392.1, forward strand.
GGGACAGAGTAATGGAGCCTTAATGCCCAATGCGACTTCCGGTGACGAGATTCACTTTCCGGTCTGAGACTCTGCGTGTGTTATCTCCCTAATCCGCTCTCAGCATTCGCATGATCCATCGCACGCACAACGTAGACCATGACATAATTATTTATTTATTTATTTATTTATTTATTTATTTATTTATTTATTTATTTATTTATGTATGTATGTATTTATTTATTTATTTATTTTGATACAGCCATCCATGGACTACAAATACACACCCATTATTCAGGTCTTCATCTTCTTCAAGGTGTTTCTGCCTTGTTGTTTAGATTCATGCCAGAGATCTTTCATTCGTTGGCTCCTTCGCAATCGTTCTTTCACTGAAAGAGCGAGTCTTTTTTCGGGGGGATCCTTCACACTTGCAACTTTAGATCTGTATCCTGTCCTGTCCCACACTTCGACTAATCCTATGTTTGCCCTTTTTAAGTCTTGATAGACCTCTTGAAGCCATGGGGGTTTTACCTTCCACTTCTCTTGCAGATTAAGAATTTTATTAGCCAACCTCTCGTTCCCCAATCGCTTAACGTGCCCATAGAACATCAACCGTCTTTTCCTTATACTGACAGAAATCCCTTCAAACTTGTTATACAGTTCTTGGTTGTATCGCATTCTAAATTTATATTCTTCCCCAGAAAAAATTTTTGGGACCTAAAATTTTTCGTAAGAATTTCCTTTTTTTCAATTATTATTATTATTATTATTATTATTATTATTATTATTATTATTATTATTATTATTATTATTATTGTCTTATACAGTACATATAACACATTGCTACCGGGTGAGTTAGCCGTGGTCGTTACGGCGTGACTGCTGGCAGTCGCTCACATCCGGGAGGCGAGAAGGTTCGAATCCCCCCACCGGCAACCTTGAAGATGGTCTTCTCTGGTTTCCCATCTTCCTTCCAGGCAAATGCCGGGGTTGGTCCCTAATTATAGGCCAAAGCCGCTAAATTCCAATTCCTCGTCCTTACATTCACACTTTCCTCCCCAGACAACACTCCACACGCGACGGTACTTGTAGCTCACCCATTGGGTGTCTGCCTCGAAGCAGCTACAGAACTGGCGAAATCTCGACTGACATTTATGAATATTTATGCTCGAACATGAAATAGTTATAAAACATAAACAGTCGTATGCAACTCACCTATAATACTTTTAGTGTATAACCATTGTACAATTTGATTGGTAGACGTTATTTTCGGTGCGGGGCAATGAAGTGAGCCGCCATATGTCTTATAATTTATGGAAATTATAAAACTCGCATACGCTCGTTTTATAAACATACTCGTGCCTTAATTATTGCCATTATAGGCTCGTTGCATAATGTACTATTATAACTCTCAGCTTTCTTATTTGCAAGGAAGCCATGGATCACGGCTTTAAGGGTGCACCATGCTTGTTTTTCGTGGGTGTTGAACAATTGTGGAATTTCTTCACTGGCCATTAGTTTCTTTATTTAAGGACTAACGAAAATACCAGCTTTAATTTTAGCTTTAGGAAAAAAGGTCTTGGCGAAGAGTCTTTTCAAACTGCTTCATGAGGCAACGTTATTTATCATTGCATGAAGTGCATAAGCAAACTTTATCTCTACTTAGTATAAAACAAAGTATTTTGTATATAATTCACCATACGATTAAATAAATAAATAAATAAATAAATAAATAAATAAAACAAAGTCCCCGATTCTTGGATATTACGGGTAAACTTGAGAACCACTGGATGGATTTTGATGCGGTTTTCATCATTCTGTAAAGGATATCTCGAGGATGATTTCTGTAGAAAATAATTTATTTATGATCAAAGGAAGCCGAGCAGTAACGATTTCAGTGGAAAAGTCGAAAGAAAACTGGCGTCACAGCGCTTTGTAAGCTTACGCTGGGCAAACCGTTAAAAATATCTAAATGTAAGAATTGTAAGAAGTGTAAGAATTGTTCAGCATGAAAAGTTCTACAAAAAAAGTCCGCGAGAGCATATGTCTATCTTCAATACATCGCCCATTATAAGTGTTTTTACGTTTTAATCTCTTCCAACCATGTCCATTCAACTACTGAGGCGACAGTTTACGAGCTAGCTAAGGGCGAGTCTATCGTCCCTGTTACAGCCTAGCTAGCGGGCGAACCTATTGCCCCAGATACAGCCAGCAGCAAACCGTTGAGTCGTGTTGAGTTAAGACTTCTGAGAAGGGTAGTTGTGTTTGGAGTTTCCCTGGAAGTGCAACTCGGGTTTTCTTCATTTCGCCTGTGAAACACAGTCAAGTTGAGATTGGACGGAAGGGGGATTTGAGTTTCATTCACCTCGCCATTCCCTGGAAGTGCAACTCTCATTTCGCCTGTGAACTTTTCGTTACGCGAAATTCACGGTCAATTTAAGATTGGACGGAAGGGGGATTATATTAGGCCTATATTAAATTATACTGATCGGCGTATAATCTCTACTTAGTATAAAACAAAGTCCCCGATTCTTGGATGTCACGGGTAATCTCGAGAACCACAGAATGGATTTTGATGCGTTTTTTACCATTCTGTAAAGGATATCTCGAGGAAGGTTTCTGTAGAAAATAATTTATTTATGACCAAAGGAAGTCAATCACTAACGATTTCAGTGAAAAGGTCGAAAACAAAACTGGCCTCAGTGCACTTTTTAAGCTTACGCTGGGCAAACAGTTAAAAATATCTATGTACTATGAGTGTAAGAATTGTTCAGCATGAAAAGTTCTACAAAATAAGCCCGGGAGAGCATATCTCTATCTTCAATACATCGCCTACTATAAGTGTTTTTACGTTTTCATTTCTTCCAACAATCTCCATTCAGTTACTGAGGTGACAGTTTACGAGCTAGCTAGGGGCGAGTCTATCACCCAAGTTACATCTTAGCTAGCGGACGAGCTTATTGCCCCAGATACAGCCAGCAGCAAACTGTCGAGCCGTTTTGAGTTAAAACCTTTAGAGAAGAGTGGTTGTGTTTGGAGTTTCCCTGGAATTTCAACTCGGCTTTTCTTCACTTCGCCTGTGAACTTTTCGTTCCGCAAAATGCACAGTCAAGTTAAGATTGGACGGAAGGGGGATTTGTGTTTCATGCACCTCGCCATTCTTAAATTACGTCTGACAAGAATTTGTTGCACATGCATCTCCAAGATAATATAATTAATAGTCCAGTCAGTGATTTTAACCCATCATGCTGAGACGTAAAACGGATATTGGTCGTTGTTCATTGACATTGGAAAAATAAAGCGCTTATCACGTAATGCATTCATAACTGTTCCCGGGCGAAGCCGGGACGGGTTGGTAGTTAAATATAAATGGTGATTTTGGTTACTGTTCGATGTAGACAGAATGTATTGTTTGTTGACTTGTGTTATCAACAAATTCGACCGCTCTAGGGGACTGCTACCGCACGCACAACTCCTCCTCTACGTTGTTTCTCGGCCGACACCACGTGGCAAGGCAACGCACGCGAGCAACACACTACGTCCGCGTGAAACTTTGTACTGCTTGGCTATCTCACCAGTAGGGCGCGTCACCGCTATTCCAATGTAAGCGCTCAGCAGTGAGAGCAGTGGGTGCAGAGACCCTCTCGGGAGTAATATCTCTTCGTTTATTCATTTATTTATTGAAATAATTAATTATTATATAGTGGCGGTGGAGGTGGGATCCCTCTCTTTGTCCGTGGGAGAAGCCAACCCTGGAGGTAAACTAGAAAGAAAGAAAGAAAGAAAGAAAGAAAGAAAGAAAGAAAGAGAATTATTGATTTAAAAAACTATTTATTTATTTATTATTTATTTATTTGGTTAAATAATTAATTATGTATTTATTGACAATACAGGATCATCGAAAAATAATGCCAACATTTCAAAAAATTATAGCACCGAAACCTTTTATGTTAAACGTGTAATTCGCCAGCTGGTTAAAGTAAGTTTTGTTTTGGAGGTGAGGTGACCTTGCTTTGCGCACACTAGATGCGCAGTAGCCAAGGTCGGCCTGGGGCGCGCGCGCCAATGACTGCACCGCCCGACAAACTGCACCTGATTACAAAGCTGTCATTCGATGGTTTAATCAGTTTAAGGAAACAGGGACTGTAGAGAAAAAATCTAGGCCAGGCCGACCACCAACATCAGCATTGAACGCACGCTTTCCCAATGGCTGGATTGGTACGTGCAATCATTTCAGGAGTAACTGTCAAGATGGCGGCAGAAATTCGCTCCCGCAGGTGCTCCAAATCCTGATTTTTTTCTGCATACACAATGTTTTTAATGTACCCCCAGAAAAAAATCCAAAGGGGTGAGGTCGGGACTACATTAGCGCGCGCGCCCCCGGCCGACCTTGGCTACTGCGCATCTAGTGTGCGCATAGCAAGGTCACGTCCCCTCCAAAACAAAACTTGCTTTAACCGGCTGGCGTTCAGTGAAAGAATTACACGTTTAACATAAAGGGTTTCGGTGCTATAATTTTTTGAAATGTTGACATTATTTTTCGATGACCCTGTATTTATCTGCTTATCTTGTCTCTTTATTTACTTGTTGGTTTGATTGTTTAGTTTTCTTGTTAGCTCTTGTGATTGCTTGTTTGAATGATTGTTTATTTCATTGTTGGATTATTTGATTGTTAACTTTTCTTTGCTAGCTTGTAACTTGTGTGTTGATTGTTTGTTTGCTTGATTGTTTATTTCTTTGTTGGTCGTTCCTTAGTTTGCTTGATTGTTTGTTTGTTCGTTTGTCATTTAACAGTTAGTTTGTTTGATTGATTGTGTGTTTGTCTGAAAGTTCGTTTGTTCGTTTGTTTGTTCGTTTCTTTGTTAGTTTGTTTGTTTCTTTCTTTCTTTCTTTCTTTCTTTCTTTCTTTGTTCGTTTGTTAGTTTGTGTGTTTGTGTGTTTGTTTGCTCGAGGCACAATATAGAGTGACTGACACTTGACAGTACGAGATTGTATCCAGAACTGTTTCCCTAAGCAATCAAGATATTGCTCATCTCCAGGGGCTCACAAGTAGTGGCGAACCACGGGACTCGAGCTGGCATTGATACCACTTACTTGAGCCAGGCTCCTCTCTTTTTTTCTGTCCTGCCGACTTCCCTTGGTCAAGTCTTGAAATGACACACTCAATGAAGAGGTTGACTGTGGCTCAATCCATTGCTCCGTAATCACGAGACAGTTGGTACTTCTGCCCACGAATTGTTATCACATTTGATATCTTCCAGTATTATCTGCACGCGAGCAATGTTAATAGAAGTGGGGATAATCATAATCTATCTTTTGAAGTCCAGCAGAATGGCGGATGAGTGGGGCAACGATCTGTCCACCATAGAGCGAAGTCAAGTATTTCTGTACATCTTATGATCCAATGATTAAAGTGTTATATTTACACAGACTGTGGGACGCATTGCGACACTCAGCTTTAAATAGCAGTCGCTTCTCTTCTCGGCCAATAGACAACTTCCTTTCCCGCGCGGTGCATCAGTTGACTGTACCTCATACCCCATGCTGATTGCCAACCACACGAGAGTGAAACTGGTAGCGACTATAGTGAGGTACCTTCCTCGCATTCGCCTGGGATTAATGTCGCCGTCATCGGTTACGAGCGAAGCGAGCACGGCCAACGGTATGGTTCCAATACATTTGTCTACCGAGTCCAGAGCAGCCTTGATTAACTATTAACAATGTTGTTGTTGTTTAACTTACGGGTTAGAACATCATAGTCGTATCACAGAGTCCGCCTCGTTGCACACTACGGAGGCCCGGGGTCAATTTCCGGCTCGGTCAAGAAATATAATTCTGATCTGAGGACCGGAACGTGGCACACTCAGCCTCGTGAGGCAAAACTCCGAAGGATTTTCCGTGGTTTCCCACTTCTACTCCAGGCAAATGCCGGGATGTTACCTAACTTTAGGCCATGACCGCTTCTTATCAAAATCCTACCTACTAAAGATGCATCACAGTGACACAGGTTATCTGACAACTTCTACACACACCTAAGTACACGGGGCTACGTGACAGCCATATCGCAAAGCTCCTAAAAGATTCACCAACAACAAATCATTATCACAGTAAGGTCGAGTATTGCCACAATAAGTCTGATAGCATGTGTTATTGTGTTGCTTGTACGACTCTAGTGGTTAAATAAGGAATGATCCCAGCATTTGCCTAGAGGAGAGAGAGACTGAAATGTCTCAATTGAAATGGAAGTGTGCTAATAACGCCTCACTCCCAATGAATATAAATTCGATTAATGTCTTCATAAAAGCGCAGTAAAATTCTAGACCATGTCCGCCATTTGACGTGGGGCATAAAATTTAAACAATTCTCAGAGCACCAACACCGCCTCATAATTATTGGAAGATTTCTGTTATTCACATATTAGAAGCCACATCAGTGTTACCTAGGCAATCTACTAGTGGCTGATTTTAGTCGGTCAACACGAGTGGGCGGGGATTTCCTAGTGCCTGAAATAAATTACATGAACTATGTATGTCCTCCATTTGTGTGTGTGTTTGAGTCATCAGTTTTTCGACTGGTTTGATGCAGCCCTCCACGCCTCCCTGTCCTGAGTTAATCGTTTCATCTCTACATAGCTATCAAACCTTACAACCGAGACGATCTGTTTAACATATTCTGACCTTGGACAGTTCTTGTCCTCGACCCTTCCTTCCATAATTAAGTTTGCTATTCCTGGGTATCTTAGTATGTGTCCTACCAACCTATCTCTTTCCCTCATTAGCAGTCGCCAGAAACATCTCTCCTCTCCGACTCGTCTTGGCTCTTCGTTTGTTACCCCATCCACCTACCATTGTCCTTTAACATTTGTGTGGGAAGTGTTTTATTAAGTGTGTAAATAATAATTCGTGTACAGCACAGTAGAACCCCGTTTATCCGAAATACAGGGGTCAGAGCCACTTCGATTGACGTGTTTTCTCGGATAACACCATTAGCGGCTCCTCAGGGTAGGCAAAGCTTATCTGAACATTTAAGGAATCGTTATATATATTCAATATTCTCTCCTTATAAATATTTTACGGAACATTTTACATTATTTATGGTGTTTCAAACAGTATTTTGCCCCCAAGCCGTTCAAATTGTCCGGTCTCAAGTTAGTCGCTCAGTGAATACTCTCCCCCTTTTAAAATTGAGCGCCATCCACTGAACGCGACTCAAAAGACGCGCGCGCAACAAGATCTTCTCGCAGGACTGGCTCGGTAGGAGCTTGCCTTGCCACTTCATTCCGAGTGTTTGGCTCTTGTAGATGAACATTATGGCGGGCATCATAGTTCGCTAACGTACTCGACGCATGCGCACAAAGCTTGGCTAGGCCATTTGTGTTGGAGCCTTGCTTGCCGATCGGTTACGATTATTGCCGACTGCCAACGAGCCTTCAAAAGGATCCCCCATCCATCGTGCTATTGCTAGTCAATAATGTCAACAATTTCAGGGGCAGATGACCTCGTAGTTCCGCCCCTTAAAACAACAATAACTTACTAATGTCAACAATCAAGTTCCCGTTGCCGGCTATCAGCTGTAGTGTTGAAAGAAGTTTTTCGTGCTTGAAGAGAGTGAAGTCATATTTAAGGAATACCATGGGACAGAATATACTTACAGCATTAGCCACAGTTTCAATAGAATGACAGCTTCTAGATGAACTTGATAAACATTGATTTAATTTATAAATAAAGGTACGTCAAAATCAATTAATATCATGCTTTAAAGAGTCATCCATGTCAACGGTTGGCGACCTCTTGCATTTCGTGCATATCGTATAGCCTATGTATTAAGGTTCAAATGTACACTTCATAAAGGAAGTGATTCACGAGTTGGTTTCTTCTTCATCAAATGCAGGCGGTTGTCGATCACTGATCTACAGTCTGTCTTTATGCTTCATGTTCGGACATCAGCAATTTAATTTAATGGTTGTCTGATGATTATATTTATATTATTTTATTATAAGTCAAGTTAAATATTGATTTCTTTGTGGGAACGCCCATGGCCAGTGGTGATTGGGATATAACATATTAGCATTATTGTTAGCACATACTAGTACAGCCATGACAATAACACAGGTTATCACACAAATTACACACACACACACACACCTAAGTACACGGGGTTATAAGAACACGATGTCACATCCCCTAAAATAAACAACAAGAAAACATTATTAGCCTACCCTGAGTAATTTAGCACGAGCCACTACTGGCTAACGCATGGAAATATTGTCGGAATTAAGATGTATTAACTCTATTAAGCGAACGTGCATACTGTATAATAACTTGAAAATGTTTACACAATGTCGCTCATTGTATAAAATCAGTTATTTTCTTCTGAATTTTCTTGGTGCAGCGCTGTCGTGCAGAAAAGTCGCGCCATCTTTAACTGGGTGTGTGAGGTGCTGAGCAACACCCCACATGTAACATTCGCTTGCTTTTTTTTTTTTTTGACAGAACTTGGCTACATTGTTGAGGAACTCAGTACCTTCTTGAATAAGGTTGTAAGTTAATATAACGTATTTTGCATTATTTAAAGTTGTGTCTATTATTGCCGACAATAGCATTTATAGGCTGGAGTGTCGTCAGCACCCCGCATACCCAGTTACGTTACACATCGTGTCTAGTTGGTTTCTACTTTGCAAATTGAGCTGTCGCTTCAGTGTGGTGTTGGGAGTGTGTGAAATGAATATTTATTTAGATGAAGTGCAGGAACGGATCAGTTTACATATGTGTGCTTGTATATAATAGTCTGGAAGTAATGAACAATCGAGCTTTAAAATGTACATGCAGTACGAAATCAAAATATTAAGACTTTGGGATTGGAAATCAGTAAGGTATTTATTTTTATAACTATATCTTATGTTCATATTTTAAGGTAGTAATAAAGATTGAATTTGGTATATTTGGTCTTTATTTAACATTTGTAAAAGAATAGTGCAAGTTTTAGTTGGGGTGTTGCGAGCAGCCCACTTACGTAACTCTACCCACACACCTAATTAAAGGTTAATCAACAATACATCAGGTGGTGAAGATTTCTTCCTTTGTTGAACAAAGCGCACAGCAATCTGAAATAATGAAGCAATATATTTTGCTACTACTGAGCTGAATATACAATAATTTCATTCATTAAAGTGTGTGGTATTTTAATAAAATTTCGAAAACAAATCCATCATCTGCTGTAACTCTGTTCTCGGAACTGCTATTGGCAAGGTCGGAGTCGTCTGCTTCAACCCTTGGCAGTAACACGGAATCCACAATTTCTTGGTCTGTTAGATCAAGTTAAGCATCATTTGCCACTCGTTCACCGAACACTGCTTAATATTCTCACATTCACCATCTCTTGCAGATTGTCATCATTTTCCTCATCTCCCGAAATTATCCCTTCATACAGTTTGTTTCAGGAATTAGAAAGAGTCGCTAATGGTGTAATATGAATGGAGAAGGGTCACTGGACTTTCTTTTTCTTTTCCAGAGCATTTCGGTTAAGCGGGGTTCTACTGTACTTTATTTCAGACACTAGGAACTCTCTTGTCGACCGACTGAACATTATCTGAACGCACACATTTAAATCATCATGATCCATTCTCCGCTCCAGCAAACCAGGTACGGGTATAAATGAGCCTCTTCCAGTTTGTCAGTTCCTCCCACACACTTCTCTCCAATTTCTTCTACCAATCTGCATCCCTCTTGGCCAAGTCTCTCCAGATTTGCTTCTCCCAAATGTCTCGAGGCCTTCCCCTTGGTCTCCTACCTAGGATGACCTGGTCAAAGTATAATCTTGGTGTTCTGTCTGGAGCCGATACCATTTCAATCTAGATAGTTCTAGTGTGTCAAGCAAACTTCTATCCAAATTGAACTGTTGTCTAATTTGCTCATTTCGTATTTAATCTCTCCTGGTCTTCTGGAGACAAGATCGGAGGAACTTCATTTCAACTGCTTAAGTCTGCTACTGTCAGGTGCTGTTAAAGTGGCTGCTTCAAGTCCATAAGTCATTATTGGCATAAGATAGGTTTCGTAAAGTGTGATTTTGGATGTTAAAGGATGTTAAATAACATAAACTATTGATTCCCTATATTGTGCTATGTGTTATTTTTATTTACATATGAATTGCATGCTGACAATCAATTTCATTTGTGTCTAGATCTTTTTCTTGGTATCCTCCCAGTATTGTATTTCTTGAGTTCATCGATCAGTGCCTTCTTCTTTCGTGCTACTGCCAGAGGACCTCTGCTTTTCCTGGACTCAGATTCCACTTCAAAACCCTGATAGTTTTTAACCATTTGTCAAAATTCAAATCTGTCGTGGGTTTTCTTTTCAGGAATGACAATTTGCATCAGGTCTTTCGCACATACTCGGAACCATCTCCATTTGGTTGTCTTTGGCTTTGTGAAATTCCAGATTTTCTTCGTCAGTCGGTCATCAGGCATACGGAAGATGTGCCCGTAGAACAGCAATCCTTTCTGTTTGATGGACGACATTATTGGTTCTATCTTGGTGGACAGTTCCCAATCGTACTGGGCCACCTGTTGCCTAAAATCTTCCGCAATACCCTTCGTCTCTTTTTAAAAGTTAAGCAACTTGTCCTTGACTACAGACCTACAGACTAGAGCCTCCGAAAAACTTCTAACATCACTAAACGAACGAAGAGAAGATATACCTCCAGAATTGTCTAGATCTGGAGCCATGATAGACCGAACGTGGACATCATCCACCTTCGAGATGAGGCACATGCTTACAAGGCTGGCAGTACATGGTTTGTACCAACTCATCTTACCATGAACCAACGGAGGCGTGTGAATGTGGACATACGTGTGAACGCTCTACCATTTAGAACTATGCAGCAAAATAACAAAATAAATTAACTCTTTAAGCGCCAAGGGATGATTTTTCATTCCTCCGTGAACTCGCCTGAAGTGTCCGGAATGATATTTCATCCCTCGTACAGACGTGTTTAGAAACTGTCGTAGTTCTTCCTTTTACGGTAGATGGCAGCACAAATCAGTATATTCTTATCAAGAAAGGTCCGTAGTCTCCACATTTAAGTAAAATTAATACTTTTGGAATATACAATTCGTGTGACCAATTTTTTTAAAATATCTCGCCACATGTCAACAAGAAATGGCGGGCTTACACTGCGACGTGTTTATAAACGATGATGATTTAGTGGTTTATATTAATAGTGTAGGGAATGATTATGACTATGCGGAGTCAGAATGTGAACCGGAACTTCATAATAGTGTTGAAGACTCTTCTTGGGAGATTTTAGTCAGTGAGAGCGATTCTGAAAGTGATTTTATAAGCGGAACACCGCCAAATACTGTGATTAGTTAATTTTATATTTTGAACATTTATGACATATTATCATTCCAAATAACGTAATTATTTCCAAAACAACAGTCGAGGGTTTGTACTACAACAAATATCAATAGTTTGTAGTTACAATGATTTTTAGAACTACATATTTGCTTTAAAATGTGGAGTTTCATAAATTGAATTTTAAAATTTTAAATTCATGATTTATTTCAATTTTTAGCCTACTTTTCACATTTTGCAAAAATGAGGAAAAAGTAGACTTATGAGATCGATCCGGGAAAATGTGTGTGTGTCTGTCTGTCCTTCTGTCTGTCTGGCTCTGTGTGTGTGTGTGTCGCCCTATCAACTCCTAAACGGCTGCAGCAATCAAAACCAAATTTAGTATGAGTAAAGATGAGCACCGGAATATCTCACGTCCATTTTTGAAAATGATGTCAGTGCTACCAACTGCTGAAAAAACGCACTAGAAATTTGAGCTCCATGTTGGATATCTTGCAAGGTATGCATGGGAGCTATTCCAAAATTGGCACACATGTAGATAATACTATTTCAGTTTAATTTCCAGGAGGCCAACAATGACAGTGTTGCCAAAATAATTTTAAGCCTTCTGATAGGTCCAATGTGTAAATGCATATAACTTCTACACTATCACTTGGATTTCAACCAAATTTTGTATGTAATATCTGTACATAAACAGATATGACTGAGCGTATTCTTAAGAGCCACCAAGGCTGTCAACTGTTAATAATTGCTCTCTTTATTTTTTTATTTAAATACCAATATATCAGAAAGTATGCAAGCCAACAGCTTTAAACTATGCACACGTATAATCTGACATTTTAAATTAATTTGGAGTAACTTATATACGTCAGTTCTACCAACATGATTATAAGCCTGCTGATACGACCAATTTTAAATACATGTAACTTCTATACTATCAGTTGGATTTCAACCAAATTTCGTATGTGCTATGTGTACCATAACGGATATGACTATAAATATTGTTAAGAGCAATCAGGGCTGCCAACTGTTAATAAATGCTGTCTATGTTTATTTTACACTAATATCAATATACCAGAAAGTATGCAAGTCAACAGCTCCATACTTTGCACACGTATAGCACCTGGCATTCTAGATTAATTTGGAGTAATTAATACAAGGCAGTGCTGCCAACATGATTCTATGCCTGCTGATATGTCCAATTTTAAAATACATGTAACTTCTATACTAACAAATGGATTTCATCCAAAATTGGCACAACAAGATATCATAATATTTCAGATTATATCTGACCAGCACACGCATGGTATTGTTGGCAACATGCTTTTACGCGTGCTGATAGATCCAGTGTCTAACTGCATGTAACGTCCATTGGACTTCAACCAAATTTTGTATTCTGTACCTTAAGAGATTGAACTAAGAATATATTCAGTCGCCAGGGCTGCCAACTGTAGTGCTCTATTAGGCTACATTATACCAGGTATATTTGAACTAATTAGATATTTCGATATTACCAACTTAATTTCGTCATTATTCTAGATAGGTTCATATACTGTAGAATAATCATTGGCATGAAAAGTAGGCTGTATAGTTCTTCACGGAACTTCTTGTTTGATATAAAGTGACATCAATTCAAGGAGCCGTTCCTTTTATATAACAGGATCTTTTTTTTTTTTACTCAAAACTTATATAAATTGAGAGAGTAATTAATTTTGTTCTAGAGAGCTGCCAATCGGACAAAAAGTGGGTGGCACTCTTGGCTAGTACCTTAGAAATATGCGCTGCACTGAGAGGGTTGCATCATGCCAACCAAGGCGCCTGTATTTCACCTTTCTACTTATGGCTATTTGGCTGCAATAATAGTACATTATGTAACGAGCCTATAATGGCAATAATTAAGACACACGAGTATGTTTATGAAACGAGCGTAGGGAGTTTTATAATTCCATATGAGTGTCTTTATTACCATTATAGGCGAGTTGCATACGACTGTTTATGTTCGACGATAATTATAAATTTATTATACGTTTTAACATACATATTCATAAATATCTGTCGAGATTCATTCACTAGTGATCGGAGTGCAAGCGCTGAGTTTGCTGTCTGTGCTATACAAGTTCTCTGACCCACGCATGCGCTCTGTCTGCTTGGCAATGCCATATGTTTACAGCCTGCCGATCTGCACCATGACGTTCTAGTGTGTTTATATCAACAGCAGCATTCACTAAAATTGTTGGTGAAATCCTACGAATGAAATGCCCTGTGTATAAATTGGAGTTGCGGATATTAAGGTACAGTGCTATTTATTTTGTAATATTCTTCAGTTTGTTTATGCAAACGAACGGGGCACACTTTCCATGTCGGTATAGGCTAGGGTACAAGGATGGTGTGTTGCAAACTTCTGGACATAGATTCCGAAATTTCATGAATATATCATAGTATTTTCCTGTTACCGTTAAGGTTCATGCTGACTTTGCATTTCTGTTTGGGATTTTAACTACAATGGTTGATCCAATATTCTTCAAACTGTCAACTTTCAAATCATGTAAATCATGTCAGCAATATTGGATTTTGAGCGCATGTGCGAAGCTATCCTTACCTAATTGGTCAATGAATGAGCTCTGATTGGTTGGAGAAACTGTTTCATAATGAAAAAATGTACTTTAATGACCCCCATTATGATACAATTTGTGACATATAATATTTACATTTTGACTTCGTCGAACATAAAAGTATTATTATCTATACTAATGTAATAAAGCTGAAGAGTTTGTGTGTTTATGTGTTTAAACGCACTATTCTCTGGAACTACCAGTCCGATTCGAAAAGTTCTTTTTTTATATGATAGCCAGATTCAAGAGGAATAGTTTAGGCTATGTAGTATTAGGCTACACCTCTCAGATAACCTAAAAGATTGATTTTTGTTCAGTAAGTCGGTAGAACAAGCTCTCCCGAACAGCTCTATCCGCATGCGCTGGCGTTATGGTTAGTGATACGTACACCGTTTCACCGATCTGAACCAAAATTTGTATACTTACCCTTTGGAACCCTGCGAGTAACACTGTTTACATGAGATTTCGGACAGATCCCTCCATTCCCTGCATTTAGGCCCTTTGGCACAAATCTACACTGTTTCACCGATCTGAACCAAAATTTGTATACATACCCTTTGGAACCCTGCGAGTAACACAGTCTGCATGAAATTTCAGACAGACCACTCTATTCTCTGCATTTAGGCCCTTTGGCACAAATCTACACCGTTTCACCGATCTGAACCAAAATTTGTATACTTGCCCTTTGGAACCCTGCGAGTAACACTGCCTACATGAAATTTATGACAGACCAGTCCATTCCCTGCATTTAGGCCCTTTGTCACAAATCTACACCTTTTCCCCAATCTGAACCAACATTTGCATACTTACCCTTTGGAACCCCGAGAGTAACACTGTCTGCTTAAAATTTTGGACAGACCACTCCATTCCCTGCATGGAATCTACACCATTTCACCTATCTGAACCAAAATGTGTATACTTACCCTTTGGAATCCTGCGAGTAACACTGTCTGCATGAAATTTTGGACAGACCACTCCATTCCCTGTATTTAGGCCCTTTGGCATAAATATACACCGTTTGGCACAAATATACACCGTTTCACCGATCTGAACCACATTTTGTATACCTACCCTTTGGAACCCTGCGGGTGACACTGTCCACTTTAAATTTAGGACAGACAACTCCATTCCCTGCATTTAGGCCCTTTATTACAAATCTACACCGTTTCTCCTAATTGAACAAAATTTTACATACACTTTGAAACCCTGCTGGTAACACTGTCCACTTGATATTTTGGACAACGCTGTCCATTCCCTGTTGTTGTTGTTTGAGTCTTCAGTCTGTTGACTGGTTTTATGCAGCTCTCCATTCCTCCCTGTCCTGAGCTAATCGTTTCATCTCTACATAGCTACCACACCCTACATCCGAGGCAATCTGTTTAACATATTCTCACCTTGGTCTACCCCTACAGTTCTTGTCCTCGACCCTTCCTTCCATAACTAAGCTTGCTATTCCTGGGTGTCTTAGTATGTGTCCTACCAACCTATCTCTTCTCTTCATTAGCAGTCGCCAGAAACATCTCTCCTCTCCCACTCGTCTTAATACCTCTTCGTTTGTAACCCTATCTACCCATCTGATCTTCATCATTCTCCTGTAACACCACATTTCAAATGCCTCAATTCTCCTCTTTTCTGCTGCACCAATAGTCCAAGTTTCACTTCCATAGAGCGCCACGCTCCAGACAAAGGCTTTCAAAAATGACTTCCTAATACCTAAATCTATATTCGATGTCAACAGATTCCTTTTTTGTAGAAAGGCTTTCCTTGCCTGAGCCAACCTACTTTTTATATCCTCTTTGCTTCGTCCATCACTGGTTATTCTGCTTCCTAAGTAACAGAAGTCTCCTACTTCCTTCAGCTTTTCACCTGCCCATTTGATCTCCATAGAGGTTTCTGATTTATTTCGGCTGCATTCCAGTATTTTTGTTTTACATTTATTAATTTTCATCATGAAGTCCTTCCGTAAGACGGAGTCCATACCATTCAAAAACTCATTCAAATCCTCAGGCTTGTCGGCCAAGATGACGATGTCATCAGCAAATCTCAGAGTTGAAATTATTTCTCCTTGAATCTTCACTCCCACTTTAAATTTTTCTCCGATTTCCTTCATTGCTTGTTCAATGTAAAGATTGAAAAGTATGGGTGATAAGTTGCAGCCTTGCCTTACACCTTTCATAATACCAGCTTCTCTCTCATATTCTTCAGCTCGAATGACTGCTGTCTGGTTTCTGTATAGATTGTATATCACCCTCCTATCCCTGTACTTTATTCCAATAGATTTCAAAATGTCAAACAATTTAGTCCAATCAACGTTATCAAAAGCCTTTTCTAAGTCTACAAATGCCATGAACGTTCTCTTATCTTTCCTTATTCTACCTTCCAAAATCAGCCTAAGACTTAGTACAGCTTCCCTTGTTCCTACATTTCTCCTGAAACCAAACTGGTCTTCACCAAACTCCGTTTCTATCTGGCTCTCAATCCTCTTGTAAATTATTCTAGACAGGATCTTTGAAGCATGAGTAATCAAGTTGATTGTACGGTAATCTTCACATCTGTCAGCTCCCACATTCCCTACATTTAGAATAACATACAAAATAAGCTTGAAAACCGCGTATTAAGGCCCTAGAACCCTTCATGTCCGTAGTAGTGTAACTGTAAGAGTATTTTAATAAGTCGATTGTTGACGGGCAGTTCGGACTGCATCACGTCTCCCCTACCAGCATTCTGGTGCAGAATTGCGAAAATAGGTGCATATTGCGCTGTTTATAAATTGCAGTCACGGCGAGCGATTAGTGCAAAAAGATCTCTTAGGCACCTTATAACAGTTACCATCATGAAAATATTATGCCTCGGTATAAGTGCAATGGTGTTGGTGCAGTACATTGAGGTTACCAGCTGCAATAAGCGTTGGTGCTTTCAAATATACCTTCATTTATTACGATCCTTATCGTTGAGCACTATGTGGCGATAAATGACACTATTGCTGCCTTAGGAGCTCGGGACAGCCGAAGTTTTCCAAAGTGTTCTGATTATTTTCCTACGGCGCTATGCGAAAAAGACGATACTATTGGTCTCTACATTTCTAACAGCCTAGGCAGTGTCTTTTATTTCACCTATTCCTCTTTCTAATCATTTTTTTAAAATTTGTTTGTAAATAACATGTGTCAGTGCTGTAGTTAGAAAATAGCTGTTTCCCTATTCATTATTATCATTATTATCCGCCTGCAGGATCTACTAGGTGGATTGAGTAGCTCAGTAGTTTCTGTTGCCGGTCCCAAGCCCGGAGAAAGGAGGAGGGTTGGCTTAAGCCGTAAAATAAGAGCCAGAACACATCTTGAGGCAACCTCTAGGACTCACAATCTTAGTTGTATAACGTTGGACTTTGTCCAACCCACATTTCCTTTAATATCATGGATTTAGCTTCTAATGGTCATGATTACCCTGAAGACAATGCTAGGCGTAAATCGGATTCCAGGGTGCCTAGCAGTTTAGGGTTACATTATGGTGAATAGGAGCACCACAAGAACAGTTCAAGATTCAAGAAAATGAGAAAATACTTTTTTGGAACATGCAATGTGAATTCCTTAATTCAGGTTGGAAAATTAAAACAACTAACAACAGAACTTCATAGACATCACATTACAATATTAGCCCTTCAAGAGACCAGGTTCTTGGATGAGGACACCTTTGAATCTGACAACTTCCGAATTTTCAAAGGAAAAGTTGGGAAGAGAGTGATGAAGAACATGCCACATCTTGGAACAGCTTTTATGGTCAACAAGAAATTTTTGGACGCAGTTATCGCTTTTAGAAGTGTGAATGCCAGACTATCTTTTCTAACTATAAAATCTCTCAATAAGATATACACGCTAATCAACGCCCATGCTCCTATAAATAAGGATAATAAAACGAATCCAGAGAAAGTTGATGAATTTTGGGACGAGTTAGAAGCCGAAATTCTCAAAATTCCTTCTAATCATGTAAAAATTTTACTTGGGGATTTCAATGCTCAGCTTGGATCTGAGAGAAATTTTTCTGATATAATAGGTAAATATCCCGCGCACAATAGAACCAACAGGAATGGTGAGAAATTGGTTAAACTCTGTGAACATCTAAACTTAAAGATTATGTCCACACATTTTAAAGCAAAACCAAGTAAAAAGAAAACATGGGTCTCCCCAAATGCGTTGCTGGGTGAGTTTCAACTAGATCATGTAGCTATCTCTCGAAATTGTTTCAAAGAAATTCAAAATGTCAAGGTCAGAAAATCCATTAATGTAACTTCAGATCATTACCTTTCTCAAATCAAGATGAATTTCATACCTTTTACACGCAAACAAAATACAACTAGAATTAAAATTCCGAAAATTAATAGAGAGGTTCTTACAAATGAAAAAAGGATAGAATTTCAAGGAAAACTTAAAATACCAACCAATTGGAATGATGTTACTAATAACCTTCTTGAACCAGCTCAGGAAATTGCACCGTTGAACTTTTATAGGAAACATGCTTGGTGGAATGAACAATGTGAAAGAGTGATCAAAGAAAGACATTGTGCTTGGCACAAGTGGAACGGGAACAAGACTCCAGAAAATTTAGAGAAAGTACAAAGATTAAGGAAAATGGCCCACCAGACTTTAAGAACGATTCGAAGAAAATATATGAAGGAGCAAATAATGGAAATGGACGACAATTTTAAGAAAAATGACACCCGATTGTTTTATAGAGCATTTAAGAATGAAATCACTGGATATTCACCGCCGAGTTTAAATTTCAAAAGGGAAGATGCTACGCTAGCATTAAACAACAAGGAAAATTGTGATATCTTGGCTGCGTATTTTGAGAAGTTGTTAAATTGTCCAAAACCGACAGACAAGTTGAGTTTCAAATTTACAACACACAATTCTGACTCTACGCCACCAGATGTAAACGAAGTTAAATGTATTATCAACTCACTTAAAAATAATAAAGCCTCAGGCGAGGATGGGATAATTGCAGAAATGTGGAAGCTTGTAGATGACGAATTTTTAATAGCGACGACAAATCTATTCCAGAAAATTTGGATTGAGGAAGCAATTCCAGAAGACTGGTTAATCGCCTTAATTCATCCACTACATAAAAAAGGCTCAACAATTGATGTCAATAGTTATAGGGGGATCTCATTGTTGTCTGTCACATATAAAATATTTGCCAAGTTACTTTTAAACAGACTTGAACCACAGATCGAACCACAGCTTGGCGAGTTCCAAGGAGGTTTCAGAAGGAATAGATCGTGTGCAGAACAAATTCTTAGTTTAAAATTGATATTAAAATATTACAACAACAGGCCAAAGAATATCTTTATCTCATTCGTTGATTTTCAGAAAGCGTATGATTCAGTGGATAGGGATACTGTTTTTGACACTTTGAAGGAATACTAAGTTGATCAAAAACCCATAAATTTAATAAAACTTACATTAACTAATACGATTTCCAGAGTCAAATTTTTAAATGAAGTTAGCGAGCCCTTCGAGGTAAAAACTGGGCTAAGACAAGGGGACAGTCTATCACCACTGCTTTTCAATTTGGTCTTGGATAAAGTCATGAGGACGTTTTGGGAGAAGAACGATTCAAGTGCTAAAATTGGTACAAAGAATAAGAACCTCAAAGTCAAAGGTTTAGCATTTGCTGACGACGTAGCGTTGTTTGCTGAATCAGAACAAGAAGCTACTAACCAAATTGATCAGTTAAAAGAAACGGCGGAAAAAGCGGGCTTACAGATTTCGTTGGTAAAAACAGAGATGATGACAAGTGATCAGAAATACACTAAGAAAATGATAAAAACAAATTATGGGAGCATCAGGGTCACTGACCGATTTAAATATCTTGGAGAAATAATTAGTAGCAATGGGACGGATAAATTGGCAATCGAGAACAAAAAAGGGAAATTGGAAAGATTAAATTTTTGTACAAAAAATATATACAATAAAAAGAACCTGTCTATCAATGCAAAATTACGACATTTTAATACTGTTGTTAGACCAGTCATCTTGTACGGCATGGAAACTACAAATATAACCGGAATGGAGAATTTGCTCAAGATAGAAAGAAGAATTTTAAGAAGGATTTATGGTCCTAGGAAAACCCAGGAAGGTTATAGACTGAGATCGAATGCAGAAATTTATAGTAAAATCGACAACCTTGAAGTGATGATCAGAAAACGGCGACTTCAGTTCTACGGACATATGGTCCGCATGGATTGCTCAAGGTTAAACAAACAAATTTTTGATAAAATCTGGAACTATAAAGGACAAGGAGGCTATGTAAAACAAATGAAAGAAGAACTTCAAAGATTCAAAATTACTGAAGAAGATTGTCTAAATCGAATAGAGTACAGAAAAAAAAATTGGTCTCAAAATTCTTGTTGGGGAGAAGAAAAATCTCAACAGAGGAGAATGGACTGCTGAAAGAAGAGCTGCACAGTCGACCAGGATGAAAGACTTCTGGAAGAGAAAGAAGGAAACTAGACCTATAAAGAAGTGATATTTGCGTGGTCCTTGTTGGCCTGTCCGCAGTGTATATTATCATTACGGGAAAATGACCTGAATGTTACGTCCATTATAGTGTACTACTTATCACCCCCACTACCACCACCACCACAAAATGTTATATTTTTAAAATATTTCTTCTGTTAGTTTAAGTATCATGTACCACTTCAGTAGTAGTATTCATTATCATCCATAAAACAAATAAATCCACCGGGCGAAGCCAGGCACTACTGCTAGTAACTATCATATACACAAAGTGCAGCTTGTGCTGACTAACGAACCCTTCATAATGCCTGGACCTGCCTACAGCTAAGGTGTATGTATGTCTCACAAAACTCAAGCTCCTAAACCAGAGGGCGTTAGAAGGTGTGGTTTGTACCGAAATCTTACAAATAGTCTCAATAGTACAGGAAAAATCTTGCATTTCTTGAAAATTCAACGGAAATATATTTGTTTATAAAGTAATATCCTCTGCCAGAACTGTGTCGCGTCAAGCCCGCAGGTGGTTAATACATGTGCTCGCTAGTTATTAATGTACTGGCTTGCCACGGTGCTGAGTGGTTATCGTATCGCACTACCAACCCCAAGCTTGCAGGTTCGCTCTTGGCCGTGGTAAGTGATTTTTTTTAACTGGACAAAAACACGGCACGCATGTCATATGATGTTGGCATGCTAAAGAAACCATTTGATTTCAGTAGGCCGTGTTCATAATGGCGAAATTAATCTCGGGGTTTTCCGCAAACACAAAGAGTTGCTCCTTTCTCTACTAGAAAGCGCTATAGTGACAAGGAGCTTAGATATCTAACCTCCTTGACTTTCATAGCGCTCCAAGGAACAACAAAATTCGACATGCAAGCTCCGGGCGTCAAATAACAAAGCTATTGTTATTATTATTATTACCTAGGGGGCTCGGGGCTCGTTGTTGTTCTTTATGGGACTAGACATCTTGGCCATCAGTACCATGAACCTTGGTGAGTGCTGAATTTATCTGATAACCTGTATTGTTGTGGTGTCGTCACCAATGAGTGAAATATTGTAATTATTTCGGATTAGAATTGAGGTATTAGCCCCAGGATCTGAAATAAGGAACGATCGCAGCATTCCCCTGGTTGAAATGTGGGTGGATAATCACACTCAGGATGGGCGTTGTCAGCTCAAGGATTCAAACCTTAGCTGTCCGGGCTTTCCGCAGCTCCTCGTGGTTCTGGGTTCGATCCCGACTCTGTCAGAGATGTAAGATCCAGCGTGAGGCTGGAATGGGGAACATTCAGTCACGTGAGAAGTAAACCCCGTGGTGACCTGAAGCAAAGATAGTGCGTGTCTCCATAATTTGCCGGCTATGAGCCGGGTGAGGCGGTGTTAGTTCAGTGTGGAAGCATTACAGTGGCTGCTTGGCTGCGTCCATTTGCCATCGATCGCCTCCTCTCAGCGCCTTCTCGTCGCCAGCCAGCAAAGATTTATGCCAACCTAGTTCTTGTTGTTGTTGTTGCTCTATTCACAGTCTAGGCAACTCACTGTAACCCGAGGAACAAACTATCCTTTGCGATTTGAAATTTGTGACGAGAAAATCTATTTTATAACTCATTGCTTTATTACCGTGGTTTTTAGTCTATTTTCATTTTATGAAAAAATAGGCTTGATGATGATGATGATGATGATAATTGTTGTTTAAAGGGGCCTAACATCTAGGTTATCAACCCCTAATGGTGATGATGATAATGAAATGCAAACTAAAACTAACTACTAACATATATACTAGAAGAAGAAATGGAAAACAACAGGAGAATAAGGCAAATAAAGGACAGGAGGAAAAGAAATGCCCTGAACCCTCGAAGAATGCGGATTGAGGGACTTGGAAGGAAGAAGAGCCATGAAAGGCAGATAGGAAAGTGAAAGAGGAGAGAGTCCGCCCCCACAGGTAACGGACAAAAGGGGGAAACCCCGTGCCCCCCTCCCCCTGAATCCATGCCTGCTTAGGAGAGAAACACAAGAGCATAGAATGCCAGGTAGCAGGAACTGAATTGGAGCAGGTGGGACATTTTAAGTACTTAGACTGTGTATTCTCTCAGGATGGTCGGTAGTATGGGGAAAAAAATAGAGTCAATGTGTATAAAAGCCAATGTTACTCAGTTGCGATCTACAGTATTCTGCAAGAAGGAATTTAATGGAGTGATGAAACTCTCTCTACATCACTCAGTATTTAGACCGACCTTGCTGTATGGAAATGAGAACTGGGTAGATACAGGATATCTGATACATAACTGATATGAGGGTAGCACGAATAGATTCAGGAATGAAGAGATGCTTGCCACGGTGGGTGAGTGGTTATCCTGTCGGACAACCAACCCCAAGCTTGCAGGTCCGCTCCTGGCCATGGTAAGTGATTTATGAAAGGCAGCAAAAATTACGACACGCATGTGTTGATAATGGCAAAATTAATCTCGGGATTTTCCTTCAACACAAAGTTCCTCATTTCTCTACTAGAAAGCGCTATAGTGTCGAGGAGCTTAGATATCTAACCTCTTGACTTTCATAGTGTTTCAAGGAACAACAAAATTCGACATGCCAGCTGCCCTCTGGGTGTCAAATAACAAAGCTTGCACCCAGCACCCGAGGCCATACGATATTATTATCAACAGCAGATAAAGGCTAAGCTAGATGAAGCTGTTCGTATGAGTCAACTCAGATGGTGGGGTCATGTGAAGAGAGTGGGAGAGGAGAGAATACCTAAGAGGTTAATGAGTTCGGCTGTATAGGGCAAGAGAAGCAGAGGAGGCCGCAGTGCTAACTGCTAATAGGGGATCATGGACGCGATGTGTTAGCAAACAGAGGCTTGCAGACTAGACTGGAGGCTGAAAGGCAAAAAGGTCCCAAATTGAAATGTATGTTTGCTCATCTGAGTCCAAAACTAACAATATTTTTGTCCAACCACACTTGTAACAAGAAGTTCCATGACGAACTAAAGAGCCTTCTTTTCTCGAAATGTAAGATTCATTCCAATGATTAATCTATATGGACCTAATTAGAATAATGACGAAATTGACTTCGTAATATCGAATTTTCTAATTAGTTCGAAATATAACTGACATAATGCAGCTTAATACAGCACAAGAGTGGGCAGCCCTGGTGACTGAATATATTCTTAATTCTATCTCTTAAGGTACAGAATACAAAATTTGGTTGGACCTATCAGCGCGCGTAAAATCATATTGGCAACAATGTCATGCATGTGTTGGTCAGAAATAATCTGAACTATTATGATCTATTCTTGTGCCAGTTTTGGATGAAATCGATTTATTTGTAGAGAAGTTACATGTATTTTAAAATTGGACCGATCAGCAGGCTTAGAATCATGATGGAAGCACTGACGTGTATTAGTTACTCCAAATTAATCTTGAATGTAAGGTACTACACATGTGCATAGTTTAAAGCTGCCGGCTTGAATACTTTCTGATATATTGGTATTTGGATAAAAGCAATAGAGAGTGCATTTATTAACAGTTGGCAACCCTGGTGGTTATTAAGATTACGCTCAGTCATATCTGTTTATGTTCACATAGCACATACGAAATCTGGTTGAAATCCAATTGATAGTGCAGAAATTATATGCATTTAAAATTTGGACATATCAGCAGGCTTAGAATCATTTTGGCAACACTGCCATGTATGAGCTCCTGGAAATTAAACTGAAATATTATTATCTATATGTGTGCCAATTTTGGTATAGCTCCCATGCATACCTTCCAAGATATACAACATGGAGCTGAAATTTCAATTGCGTTTTTTCAGCAGTTGGTAGCACTGACTTTTTTCAAATAGATATTCAGATAGAGATCTTTACTCATAGCAAATTTGGGTCCAATTGCTACAGCCGTTTAGGAGTTGATAGGGGGACACACACACACAGCCAGACAGACAGATGGACAGACAGACAGACAGACATTTTCCCGGATCGATCTCATAAGTTTACTTTTTCCTCATTTTTTACAAAATTCGAAAAGTAGGCTAAAAACAATTTCAGTAAATTATAAGTAACATTCAATTCAATTGGTGTTGGGGTAGCGCACCTGCCTCTCACCCGGAGGCCCCGGGTTCGATCCCCGGCTCCGTCAGGGATTTTAAAACTGACGTGAGGGTTGGAACGGGGTGCACTCAACCTCGTGAGGACAATTGAGTAGCTGTCTGGCAGTGAGACAGCGCCCCGATTACGAAAACCAAGATTAACGGCCGAGGGGAACCCGACGCGCTGATCACGCGTCACCCCAATATCTGGAGGCCAAATGGCTGGGCAGCGGTCACTTGGTCGGCCTTAGCCCGTCATGGGCTGTATAGTGCCAGGGGTTGACTTTTTTTTTCATTTTTTTTTTCATTCAATTCAGTAGAAGCACCAGTAGACCACTCAGAACATCTTGGATTTGTGCTCACCAGGTTATTGAGGTTCTAAACGTGATACACTCAGCCTCGTGTGGCGAAACTGAGAAGAGAAGGTTTCCACTCCTACCTCAGCCGTCCTGGAAATGGCTTTCCGTGGTTTCCCACTCCTACTCCAGTCAAATGCCGGGATGGTACCTTACTTAAGGCCATGGCCGCTTCCTTCCTAAATTCTACCTCAATTATAAATACACACATCAGTACATTGAACACACTGAGACAGGTTATCAGACACACACCCAAGTACACGGGGTGCATGATCACGAAGTCGCAAAGCCCCTAAAAATGTGTACAACAACCAACACCTTGAGTTAGTGATATTCCTGCATGGGAGATGTTGTTGTTCTTCTTCTTCTTCTTCCTCCTCTTTTTCTTGTTGAGCACGCGTTCTGGACTGTGAACCCTCACGCCATACTAAGTACCCGAGCACCAGTAAATCGAATATAATAATAATAATAACAATAATATTAAAATGATTCATACTTTTGGGATGTTGCCGTTTGAAAATAAAATTTGAAATTTTATACGTTTCGACAGGAACCTTGCCTCCATTTTCAATAGAATGAA
This sequence comes from Meconema thalassinum, assembly GCA_946902985.2. Lineage (NCBI taxonomy): Eukaryota > Metazoa > Arthropoda > Insecta > Orthoptera > Tettigoniidae > Meconema > Meconema thalassinum. The sequence goes on from OX336392.1 coordinate 553,769,600, forward strand.
AACAATGTGACCAACGATTGTGTGTCAGTGAGCTTACATAAACTAGGAGAAATTCCCCTGTTCGTCACCAGAGAGCAGGCAGAAGCTACTGTATGGACCTTGGTAGAAAGAACGCACCATATTAATTGTACCTTATTTTCTAAACGTAACATTGTCCGAACCTCATACACCATATGCTTTGAACTAACCTCTCTTTACGAAAAGATCACTTTCCATCACGTCGTGTTACTTGAAGCCGCTAGATTTGAAAAGGCTTTTCATTAACTATGGATCTACACGGATTGGTGAAGTGTTGGTATTCCAAATCTACCATTTCAAGCTTCAATATGGAACTAGTATTTGTCATAAGCACCTGCAAGCTCATCACCGTCACCATCTATTTCATTTCATTTTATTCTGATCTTATAACCTAAATTATATGGTGCACCATATTAGGTTTAATAACGTATCTTATTACTGTGCTACTTTTTATTTTCCTTCTTTCGATATGTTTTTAGCTGATGAAGGGGATAAAAGGTAATTAATCCTCGAAACATGTACTAAAACAAGTTAAATAATTAATTTTCTTTATAGTATTGATTCAGGCGGGTGTACAATTCTTATTAAGAACTATTCTAGCATATCAATACGGAACCACCATGAGTCATTTAAATAATGTAATCCATTTTGTCCAGCGCTGATATCACATGGAGAGACCGAAATTTGAACCGCGAACCCTGCGGTGAGAGGCCGGCGTGCTGCCGCCTAAGCCACGGAGGTACAATAATAATAATAATAATTAATTTCAGCATCACAAATGACGTCTGGTAAATTCTGGATGTATGACTTGAGTCGTTGAGAGTTCATTGATGTAGCTCTACTCTGTCAATATTTTTTATTTATTTATATTATCTTCTTATTTATTTATTATGAAGGAAATTAGAGAAAAATTTAAAGTTTGAGTGAAGATTCAAGGAGAAATAATTTCAACTCTGAGATTTGCTGATGACATCGTCATCTTGGCCGACAAGCCTGAGGATTTGAATGAGTTTTTGAATGGTATGGACTCCGTCTTACGGAAAGAATTCATGATGAAAATAAATAAATAAATGTAAAACAAAAATACTGGAATGCAGCCGTAATAAATCAGAAACCTCTATGGAGATCAAATTGGCAGGTGAAAATCTGAAGGAAGTAGAAGACTTCTGTTACTTAGGAAGCAGAATAACCAGTGATGGACGAAGCAAAGAGGATATTAAAAGTAGGTTGGCTCAGGCAAAGAAAGCATTTCTACAAAAAAGGAATCTGCTGACATCGAATATAGATTTAGGTATTAGGAAGTCATTTTTGAAAGCCTTTGTCTGGAGCGTGGCGCTCTATGGAAGTGAAACTTGGACTATTGGTGTAGCAGAAAAGAGGAGAATTGAAGCATTTGAAATGTGGTGTTACAGGAGAATGATGAAGATCAGATGGGTAGATAGGGTTACAAACAAAGAGGTATTAAGACGAGTGGGAGAGGAGAGATGCTTCTGGCGACTGCTAATGAAGAGAAGAGATAGGTTGGTAGGACACATACTAAGACACCCAGGAATAGCAAGCTTAGTTATGGAAGGAAGGGTCGAGGACAAAAACTGTAGGGGTAGACCAAGGTTAGAATATGTTAAACAGATTGCCTCGGATGTAGGGTGTCGGAGCTATGTAGAGATGAAACGATTAGCTCCGGACAGGGAGGCATGGAGAGCTACATCAAACCAGTCAAAAGACTGAAGACTCAAACAACAACAACTTTATTTATGTATTTATTTATTTATTTATGTATTTATTTATTTATCTATCTATTTATATGTTCACCGACATTGAGTACAATACACCATTTCATCGGCATTTGTTGCAGGATGGAGTGGACTTGTAGGTTGAGAAACTAACGAAGTATGGAGCAGGTTTCTAGAAGAAGACTACTTTCTGTATACTGATACGCACATTAAGGTGCAGCCCCAGTTTATGGAGGTATGCCATAAGCGACTTAGATATATAATCCCAGGGGATGAGATTATGATAGGCAATACAGTAACAAGTTCCTGTCGACACATTGTCAGAGGCATGTATATTGTCACTTCCTCCGCATAAATATGTTTGATATTACGCAAGTTAGAGACTGCGATGTCTATTAGAGGAGTTTTCTTTTGCACTTTATCAATAAGAATAATGTCTGGCCTGTTTGCTGATGCGTGATCACTGAGTAGCTTGTGTGTATCATTCTCCAGAACAGCATCAGGATAGTAAGGCAGAACATTGTTGCTTAAGGAGTGCTTCTTTGACAGGTTCAGGTGGATTGTCTTGGCCACTTGGTCATGCCTCTTCAAGTAATACGTAGATAAAATTATTATTATTATTATTACAACCATTATGATGACAGGCCCGCTATAATACCAGATGTGTAAATGGAACGCGTTAGACCGAGGAAGCGGAAGATGTGGACCAAGTTAGCTCCAACTTGCCACCCTGAGAGAATGGCTCGACCACGCTCGATTTATGTCCCCACAGATAAGATAAGCTCCGAGTCCGAGTTACAAACTCCAATATTTCACAAGTATTGAGCTGTAATTAGACCGAATGGGGCCCCGCTCGCAGGAACATTATCTCAGGAGTTAAACACCAGTGGGATCGAACCCCACCATTGGTCATACTCGAATAGTATGCCGCTGTTTATCATTTCAACTCCAAGCAAACAATGCCTTGTAATAGGCCACGACTGCCTCCTTCCAACCGATGTGCACTGGGCAAGTCCCTGTGGGAATAACTGTCACCTTATATGGTTGTAGACACCAGTATTATAAGAGCTTGTCGCCAAACATGAGATTCGCGTCTCCCAATGTCGTGGGAATGATGGAGCTTATCGGATGCGATCTTGCCAGCGCATCGTATAAAAACAATACGAGTGTTACAGCAATTGATGTCTTCAAAGGGGACCGCTGTCACAGCTGTGACCCGAATGTGACGTCACTAGCAGCTGGTCAGTGTTGCCAATTAGTTGTCGAAAGTTACTAAATTGCTAGTTATCAAAAAAGGAAAAAGTATTACCGCTGCCAAAAGGGAAATGTGACTTCCCTGAATTCTTATTTTATCATATTAAATGATCTTGTCGACTTCGTCGTTACGCTGGGGTCTGGCGTTACGTTACGCTGGGGTCTAGCGTTACGTTACGCTGGGATCTGGCGTTACGTTACGCTGGGGTCTGGCGTTACGTTACGCTGGGGTCTAGAGTTACGTTGCGCTGGGGTCTGGCGTTACGTTACGCTGGGGTCTAGCGTTACGTTACGCTGGGATCTGGCGTTACGTTACGCTGGGGTCTGGCGTTACGTTACGCTGGGGTCTGGCGTTACGTTACGCTGGGATCTGGCGTTACGTTACGCTGGGGTCTGGCGTTACGTTACGGTGACGGGACGAAATGTACCCAGATTCACTGAGGTGTGTGACGTCATAGTACCGCTTGGTGCATGTGTTCCCCGACAATCTCTACTTCGTTAGTATAAGACAAAAATCCCCGATTCTTGGATGTCACGGGTAATCTCGAGAACCACTGGATGGAATTTGATGCGGTTTTCAACATTCTGTAAAGGATATCTCGAGGAAAGATTCTGTAGAACATAATTTATGTGTGATCAAAAGAAGCCAAGCAGTTACGATTTCAGTGAGAAATTCGAAAACAACGTTGGCGTCCGTGCGCTTCTTAAGCTTACGCTGGGCAAACATATCAATATACTATGAGCGTAAGTGTTGGTCAGCATGAAAAGTTCTATAAAAAAGTCCGCGAGAGCATATCTCTATCTTCAATACATCGCCCACTATAAGTGTTTTTAGACTGGATGGAAGGGCACGTCCCCGCGCGCTCTGGTGAGCGTGTCGGCATCCCGCGCGCTTGACCTTGCTCTGCTCTTGGTTTGCACTTGCCGTTCACGAGTAATTTTAAACAAGATAAGCAAGATAAGTATTATGCAAATAATTTTCTAACATGTCAAGAGTCTTTGGCTTCGAGCGAAGCGAGAAGCCTCCAGCCTTTATAGCATTTTTCAGCATTTGTAGCATTTAAAATGATTCAAAGTCTAGTCTTTCAGACTGACTGTCACTTTTATTATTGGATACCGTAAAATGAGGTCTCTTTGCTCCAATTGATTACAGTGCTGCGAACAAGCAAGGCTGCCAACCCTAATAGTAAATAATTACACAAGTGGATGCAACAGTTTCAAATGGTGAAGAGTAGGCTAACCTCGCCGTGTCATCCTGATTTAGCGAGTTGGATAGTTTAATTGTACGCATGTCCACCATCTTGTATATATGAAGTATATGCACCTTATCAAATACTCTCCCCACGAGACGTCTATCTTTTTCAGCAACGTGCACTTCGAATCGTAATCAACTTTATATTCGACCCTGACTATTATGTGTCAGAAAACTGTATCATAATGATGGTCATTATAACACTATTTTTCATTATGAAACAGTTTCTCCCACCAATCACAGCTCAAGAAACAGTTGTTTAACCAATTAGATGAGGTTAGCATCGCACCCGCGCTGAGTTCCAAGGCCTTATAATATGAATTTCACTGCGTGGCCTAGTGTCATAGTGGGGTAATCGAGATGGCCATGGTCAAATACAAGGCATTCTCTGCGTCCCATGCGCTCTGTTCAGTACATAAAACTAGCGAAATCTCAACAGATATTTATGAATATTTATCTTCGAACATAAAATAGTTGTAATAATTATCGTCGAACATAAACAGTCGTATGCAACTCGCCTATAATGGTAATTAAGACACTCGTATGGAAATTATAAAACTCTCATACGCTCGTTTTATAAAAAATACTCGTGTCTTAATTATTGCCATTATAGGCTCTTTGCATAATGTACTAACCCTACGTACGTTCCTAGAGGATACACAGAAAATTACGAGCTACTGCGGCAGTAAAAGCAATAGGGGAAGGTACCCCAGTATCGGACACTTAAGGTTCTTTTTGTATAATAACTTAATGAAAGGGTTAAATTAAAATTAAAAATTATTTTTGATAACTTGATTTGATTCTGTTTCATTGTAGTCAATCATCTTTCTACATTATATACTGATATCAAATAATTTAAAGCATTTATAAATCTCACATTTTTCACAATTTAAAAACCAGGCACACAGTATCGGACAGTCTCAATATTGTGAGATTATTATATTATTATACTAATGTATGTACAGTATATCCACATTACTTTTTAACACATATGTCACATTGATAATAAGGAAGTTTCCCTTCAAGGCTGGCACAGTTTTCATGGGCCCAACCTGGATCCAGTCTTCACTGAAATTCTCACCACAAATTATACAGTCAGTTATTTCGCAATCAAAATCAGTGCCTGCCTTGCATTTTGTGCCAATTACGCCAAAGATTCGTAAATTCAGCTCAACATGCCTCATGTTCACATTGTGCTTTGTATATAATATAATAATAAATGAAGGGAAAGGATTTCTAAAAATTAGCATATAAATTAAATTATTACATAATTGTGACGTAAATATAGTTCTAAAAATGTTCTTAACTTGTTTAAATCAGGGCTTTGCTCATCAGAAACCGTGTTTTAAATGCATTCATGGCAGGTTTCATTTGTGTTCTTTCTCTGAAGAAATTAATTTCAATCCGTCACCTAATGTACTTTTAGGGACACAAAACTGCTCACTTGTTTTCCTAATGCTCATTTTACTCCCTCTTACGTCATCAATTGCTAATTTCATGTTTTCTGTCACCCAGATTCCCCGTTCTCCCCCCATATTTGTCTGAAATAAGCGAAGGTATTATAAGAATTGGCAAAAAAAAAATCGGGTACGTTTGTCCGATACTGTGTGCCGGAAGCTTGTCCGATATTGGGTGCCCAACACGTAAAACTTGAACGGGCCATCATACGTAACACATTTAAACAAAAGCTAAGCGATCATCCACATTTTTAAATTAACATATGTTTAACAATGAACAACCCTTAAAATATTTCAATCGCCAATATTAAGGTGCAGAACAGGTTCACAAAATTATCTTAGTGCAGCAAGAAACTGTCACAAAAGAGAGAGCTTCTTACCATAAGCTTACTTCTTTGTTCACCGACACACAATGGTCACCCACCGACTTACCTCGTGAAGGGTGAGTACTACCATCACAAAAGTTCCTGCAACATTGTGCTGAACATCAGAAACTGACACTGTCCGATATTGAGTTCCGTCCGATACTGGGGGACCTTCCCCTATACGACATTAAACTTCTCAACAGACTTTCTCTGAAGACTGCCATGGCGTTATTCGATGCCAAAATTATTCCTATCCTGACTTACGGGATAGAGATTAATTGGGATAGGCTGAGGACAACTGAACTAAAGACGCTGGAAAAGGTTGGTTCCTCAGTTTAGGGGCTGTACAACGCAGTCATGTAGCCCCGTGTACTTTGGGTGTGTGTAGAATCTGTTTGATAACCGGTGTTAATTGTGATGACTGTATTAGTGTGTGTTATCTGTTATTTAATTCATGTAAGGACAGCAGACTTTCGAATTTTTCAAATAGTTTCTAATTTTGCCGCCAAACGCCACCGTCAACGACTACTAGTTCAGAACTTACCTACCTGACGCCACCGCAGTCGGCTCTTGGCAACGAACGTAGGAACCTAAGAGCGTTGTTTACATTCTTAACATATACAATTTAGCTTCACACAGGTGTAATTAGTGGAAAGTTCTTTAACATGCCATAAATCTATGACATGGGACCGCCGGCTTTACTTCCCCTCCGAAGAAAGGCATACTGAGGGATTTTTAACGCTCTTAAAGAATCAGACGACTGGAAAAGGTTAAAGCACACTTATGAAAAACAACCATTGGAGTATCCAAGTACACACGATCTATATTAGTTTACGAACTATCTAAAGAAACTATGATATTAGAAATGTTCGCTTGAAAATGCTACTTGCGCCTACGGCAGCCTTCAAAGAGGTAGTCAGAGAACACATAGCAAAGAAAAAAGATATTTGGATGGAATTTTACACCACGGCTCTCATGATAACGATGGACTGGAAAGAAGCAAACTACCAGCTCAGACTTCTTGTTACGAGATTTGCAGTGCATGGTTTCCATTACAAGTGTTGTAGGGCCATACGTTTACATGAGCCATGTACGGACTGTATGTGTGGGAAACTCTGTGGGAGATATCATGTGATGGGTTGTATCATTGTTTAAATTCTATTGTGAATCAACTTGATTGATTATGTACAGCACTGTATATAACTGGCCATTTGGCTGTATTATTAAATCAATAAGTCACTACCTTTTTGCCAAGTTTCCTCGCTCTAAGTTTATTCCATTGTAAGTATTTAGCACAATCCAGATGGTGGATGCGTGGAGACCAGTTCCCTGTTAAAGACCGTGAGTACCCACCTTGGGTTCATGTCCTCATTATGGACCTCGGTCATCCTAGGTAGGCGCAGACCCAGGAGAGGGCAACCAGTTTTGGTCGATACTTTTAGGGGACAAAAGATAATAATAATAATAATAATTATTATTATTATTATTATTATCATTATTCTCGTTTCGATAATTTGTGGATTTCGCTCGACAGTCTACACGTGATTTTTCATCCTCTCTACCTTAATTCTCTGCTAATAGGGTGTTCCTTTCCTCGCTAGCTCCTTGCGTCCTTGACTCTTTGCACTCATTCACTACGTCGTACTTTGTATGTCTGATATTTGCCAAGTGTTTTCTCACTTCGGCTTTGTTTTCCTCTTTCTAAAGAACTCGAAGATTCTCCTCGTCGGTCTGGTGCGTATATGATCTTCTGTCTACTCTGGTGATTGAAGTTGTTCCTCATCCACAGAAGATGCCAAATTCCCTTACACAAGATGTAACACATCTACTTCCGAAAGACCCACAAAATATGCAAGATCCTGGAAAGTACCGTCCAATTGCATGCCTTCCCACGATGTATAAGATCATCATGTCCTGTCTTAGTAGGAGGATATATGCCCACTGTGAAAACAAATTACATCCTAGCAACACAACAAAAAGGATGCACGAAAGGGTCCAAAGGGTGTAAAGAAATACTTATCATTGACTCAGTGGTTTCTAACCAGGCCTTTGCCAATTACAGAAATGTATTCACGACAAATATTGACTACAAGAAGGCCTATGATTCCGTGCCCCATGATTGGTTGATCCATATTTTGTCAGTGTATAAGATTGATCCTCAGATTATATATTTCCTGGAACACGCCATGGCAACGTGGCGTACAGTGATGTGCCTTAGTGCTACAAATGGCAGTATTGCAACCAGTATGATCCCAATCCACAAGGGAATATTCCAAGGAGACTCCTTGAGCCCATTATGGTTCTGTCTTGCGATGATCCCACTATCAAACCAACTTAATTCAACAAAATATGGCTTCAGTATCAAGAAGAACTCCAGGGAGATTGCAAAGATCAACCATCTCTGGTATATGGATGACCTAAAGCTATATGCTGCCACCAGACCACAACTAGAGTTTCTGTTGAAAATAGTGGAAACCTTTTCACAGGATGTGAAAATGGAATTCGGGATGGAGAAATGTAAAACGCTGAACGTTATGAAAGGAAAGCTGCAGGAAGGTGTATATGAAACAGCTCAGGGCCAGAAGATTGCAACAATGCTCACTAACGAGACCTACAAGTATCTGGGAATGAAGCAAGCCAGACACATAGAGCACTCAGTAGTGAAACAAGATCTGACGAAGGAATTTGTCAGAAGAATTAAACTTGTTTGTTAACACCAGCCTCAACAGTAAGAACTTAGTTAAGGCAATCAACGCTTATGCTGTTCCTATTCTTAGTTACTCGTTTGGGGTCATCAAGTGGAGTAAAACTGACATTGCAAGTTTAGAACAGAAAATTAGAACATCACTGACCAAATCACGAAAACACCATCCCAGGACATCTGTGGAACGAGTCATGTTACCGAGACATATGGATGGGAGAGGAATTGCTGAGAAAAACAACCAAGTATTTCGACAGATCTATAAGCTAAGAAAATACTTCTGTTCTGTATCGAACCATTCGATGCTGCACAAGGCTGTCACAGAAGCTGATTATTCAACTCCACTACTCTTAAGTCAGCAAGAGACTCAAAATCAAGTGCGCAGTGATTTGGATCGATTGAATGCCTGGTTGTCCAAGCCACTACACGGAAGACATCTCAATGAAGTCATCCAAACTCACGTCGACAAATTAGCGTCGAACTTTTGGTTGATTTATGGGCAGATGTTTCCTGAAACAGAAGGCTTTAAGATGGATATTCAGGATCAGGTTGCCCCCACTACCTAAAGTTCATTATCAACGATGCATCTGTTCAATATGACCATTGCAGATACGGTTGCCCAACATCTGAGACTATTCAGCATATTATATCAGGTTGTCGCTATTTTGAAGGGACAGAATATAGGGAGACACATGATTTTGTTGCCAAGATAGTTCATCGAGAACTGGCTATACACCTTCAACTGCTGAGCCAAGAGAACGTGTCGTACTATAAATATGCTCCTGAAAGTGTACTGGAAAATGACAGCTTTACGTTGTACTGGGATCGTACTGTACTGACAGACCAGTCAGCTGTGCATAACAAACCTGATTTGGTTCTTGTTGACAAATGCATGAAGCACACCACCTTCATAGATGTGGCAATCCCAAACAGTGGCAACATGTTGAAAAGCTGTCAAAGTACACAGAGCTTTCAGAACTGATAAGGAAGCAATGGCACATGGCACAAGTCAGGACAGTTCCTATTATTATCTCCAGCACTGGCGTGATTCACAACAACTTAAAGGAATCGCTCACTGAGTTGAAATTAGACCCAGGCCTTTTCAAACTGATGCAGAAAACTGTCATACTTTCTACGTGTCGCGTAGTAAGGCTGTTCTTGGTTCCCCCAGGGGCTCACATTTAGTGGGACGTGGGTTGGCGACCACGGGACCCCAGCTGAGTCCGGCATTGCTTCCACTTACTTGTGCCGGGCTACTCTCTGTCTTCTTTCCTGTCCACCTCCCTTAGTCAACTCTTGTTCTTTTCCGACCCCGACGGTATTAGGGTATCCGAGGCCTAGGGAGTCTTTCACTTTCCCGCCTAAATTGGCCCTTGTCTCATCTTTCCTGATCCCTCCTTCTTCGAGGGGTCAGACCTCTTGTTTTCCTTTCATTATATTTCCTTTTCTCTTTAAGATTCACTGTTTTTGTTACTTGGTTCCCGGTGTCGAAATTCCCTTTAGCATTTTTTTGTAGGTATTTTCGATCTAAATTACCTCTCGCGATTGTTTTCAACCTCAATTGCATTTTGTAAAGATTGAAAATCTAAATTGCTTTTTAGTAAGTCTTTCAATGTAGGTTCAGGGCATTTTAGTGAGTATTTTGAATTTCAATTGCATTTTGTCAGTATTTTGAACCTAACCTACATTTTGTGGGTATTTTTCAATCTATTCTTTTTGTGAATCTTTTCGTTCGATATCCTTTTTGTAAGAACATTTTGTGAGTTGTTTCAATCTGAGTTCCTTTTTGTCAGTCTCACTTAATTTTCGTTCTGGTTTCCATTTCATTAACATTTTCGCTCTCACCCAGATAATTAGGGGCCGATAACCTAGATGTTAGGCCCCTTAAAACAACAATCATCATCATCATCAGCTGTTCTTGGGCAATCATTCCTGAAGGAGTGAGGAAAAAGTATAAAGCAACTACTCAATGCAGTCACCAAGAATTTGCTCCTTATGATATGTACGGTATCTGGGATTGTGAATGTTTTCTTTGCAGCAAATACTGAGAATGTGTAAGCGCATGCGCAAAATAAACGATAATAATAATAATAATAATTGTTTTCAAGTATCCAAGATGGCATCTGCTCAAAACTTTAAAACATTCACTGATTATTTCTTGTACTGTATCCTATTCAAGATGGCGAACATTATCTAATGGCACTAAATTGTGTAGCTTACTCATAGAAGCCGTGAATTAAAATAAACTCCCTTAACTCGGTGTTCTCGCCGCAGAAACACGGGTCTGATGACCAGGTTGTCCACGTTGTGGGCCAGGCAGTGTGATAAATCCCTCAAGGTGGTCTCGGCTCTAACCCACACAATTGACAGGAATCCAGTGTTGAATTGCAAACAATTGACTGGAGCATTGCGCTAATTGGATCACGATGTCTTGACAGAGCAAACACAGCAGTCGCTAAGTTATGGCGACTCTGAGCGAAGTCCATGCACCGACACGTGGGGCTACTTCAGCAGGATGCGTAGGTACCATTATCTGTGAGGAACTACGGCGGGGATAAATTAACTCTAACTCTCCTTAGGTTAACAATTTCGATAAAACGGGCAGTTGGCTGTATTTGGTCATGTTGTTTATTATATTCCCAAGTACAGACACAAGATGTTCCCATACGAATACTTCAAACTTAAATAAAAAATCACGAGCCTTACAGTAGTCGCATATGATGTGTAACATCTGACATGTTATTCGAATAATTCCATATTACTTACTCGCATTTTTTAAAGAATAAACTCAGAGTGCTACCTTGTCCCAGCAAACATGAAAGGATTCTCCAATGCATCTGCAGTAGTAACATATACCTGCAACTGTATGCGGGAGCAATCCACTGCCTACTTGATGCGAGCTGCGCTTTATACCGGCCAGTTAGTGAACCCATGCCAGCGGTGTTATTGAAAATGGCCTCTTATTGCCGATATAGCGCACTGCCAAGCATAGGCGCGATTAAAAATTAGGTGTGCAGTAGGTATATTAAATGCGTCTCTCCCAGTGATACGTTTAGACCAACGAAGTTTCAATTATTGTTAGTAGTCGCTGTTAATATACTGAATTCCTACGTTGTTTGGAGTGTTGGTTGATGCGATATAGCTCTCGAGGTATCGAGTGCTTACATTAAATAAGAATACAGCAAAAGTATGAAGATTTAATAAATCGTAATTGTTTTCAGCAAATATGATATAATGAATATTTTCACACCAAAGAACGACAACTTGAAGATGATTTATTGTAGGAATTTCTTTAATGGGGCTTCCAAACCTTGAGGTAAACCGTATGCGATTTACATTCCACATAGTCACATGGCTTACAGTAGGTTGTTGTACCGATCTCCGCCACCGCGCGCGCTCATTGATTCCGTCCCATGCACTTCCGTCCCATCCACTTCCGTCTCTTTTCGAAAATCAATCCCACAAAAATGTCCAGCTACCGAGTGCCACAAAAATATCCAGATACCGAGTGGAAAGATGTTACACATCAAAAATATGAATGGTTGAAATTTGGACGTACTCTTAGCGTAATTAAATTATATATTCCTTGAATTTGGTTCTATAGGACATTTATCTTTGTCGATATTGTAACTTAACTGTTAATAACCACAACAGTTACATATTTGATTGTACAAAGCAAACACTATTGAAATATTAGAAGCCATTTCTCTAGCGTCTATTGCTAGGATCGTTGTTCACTCGGTCAAAGACGAGGATTAATAATTAAATGATTAGTTTCGTTTGCCAAGTGAACATCATCAGATCCATTTCAGTTAGGCTCAGTGGATGTGTTTATAACACTGTACATAGTACAACAGTATTCACAATTATTAAATTACAGAAGTATTTTAGTTCAGGGAAGCTGGCAGTGTAACAAGAGTCTCACCTAGGAACTTGAAATGTTCACAGTTTAGCAATGCCATTGACGGCTGCGTGTAAAGTAAGTATTATAAACATTTGGTTGGTTGGTTCTTAAGTTTAGGGGCTGCGACAACGCGGTCATGTAGCCTCGTGTACTTTGGGTGTGTGTAGAATCTGTCTGATAACCGGTGTTAATTGTGATGGCTGTATTAGTGTGTGTTATCTGTTTTTTAATTTAGGTACTGCAACTTAGAAATTTTCAGATAGTTCCTACTTTTGCCACCAAGCGCCACCGTCAACGACTACTAGGCCAAGTTCAGAACTTAGCTACTAGACGTCACAGCAGTCGGCTCTTGGCAACGAACGAAGAAACCTAAGAGCGTTGTTTACATTCTTAACCTATCCAATTTAGCTTCACACAGGTGTAATTAGTGGAAGGATCTTTAACATGCCATAAATCTATGACATGGGACCACCGGCTTTACTTCCCCTCCGAAGGAAGACATACTGAGGGATTTGCAACGCTCTTAAATAATCCGACGGCTTCGGCCAAGTTTGAACCCGCTATCTTGGGCACAGAAGCTCAGCATGCTACCGACTAATTATAAACATTTAAGACACATGTTTTTATAAATTATGGACATTTGAAACTTAACGTTTTCTAAGTTGTGTGCATTTCTCTCAGGAAATGTGAGCCCGACCACTCACAGGCGCTTATGAGATAAAAACGGGCGGCTTCGCTGGCGTAGTCGGTAGCATGCTGATTATTTAAGAGCGTTGCAAATCCCTCAGTACGCCTTCCTTCGGAGGGGAAGTAAAGCCGGCGGTCCCATGGATTTATAGCCACTAACTACACTCTTGTGTGAAGCCAAAATTTGTAGGTTAGGTTTGATTAATGCTTTTAAGTTCCAACGTTCGTCACCGGAAGCTGGTTGCGATGGCATCTAATAGTAGCCAAGTTTACAGCTAGGTGTCCTGGACGGTAGCATTTGGTAGCAAAAGCAGGAACTACTTGAAATTATCGTCTGCAGTCCTTACTTGAATTATAACAGATAACACACACTAATACAGCCATCACAATTAACACTGGTTATCGGACAGATTCTACACACACCCAAAATACACGGGGCTACATGACCACGTTGTCGCAGCCCCTAAACTAAGGAACCAACCAACCAGCCGAGGTAAAAACTGTGAAGCAAAATTAACGTAATCAGAGTAAAAATAAAATAAATAAAATTAAGAAACGTTTCTGAAATGATGGCTCAAAGAATTGACGGATTCATATATTCATAAACCCTAAATGAAATGTGTACCAACAACAAATTTACTTTACAAGCTTTAACATTATCAGTAACAGCTGCAACATCAGAGAAAACTAGGAGTCTTAGTTTGTTTAAATGTGCACAATTATTGAAGTGTATTATAACCTGCAGCTGTGAATGTCATTGTTACGTAAGAATGAAGCACTACACTACCTGGTTCCCTTAAACTTGTAACGAGTCACATTTGTTAACCAGTTATTTTATATTCCTTTAGTCAACAAAAGTTTGGTGCTTTTCAGTCGGTCAACACGAATGTACCCAAATAGAGCTGGGTTATGCCCTAATCCTGAAATAAATTACGTGAGATTAATAAATACACTAGGATGACCAGTTTCGATCGTCAAGCGATCATCATCAGATCCATTACACTTAGGCTATAACATCTATGTTTGAGAATACAGGTGAAAAATATATACAATATGTACAATTAGTTAGTTGCAGTGTTGGTAATGCAACAGTCGGTGTATGCTAAATGTAGTATATCTAATGTTAGGTGAACTTCTAAAATGGTGATAAAAATCCGGAGTTTGTCTGTTTGGGGTAATTATATGGTTATACAAAATCAACTATGGTTATACTGTAATAATACAGGCTGATACTTATCCGATTGTCTTCCTGGCTGGGACTTCGAGCAGTTTCGTGTTCACTCTAGCACCAGTTTTGGTCGACTAACCCGGGTGTTAACTGGACGAAACTGGTTTTTCCTTTCTCCCCCCTTTGTTCCTATGTGCTTTCTGAGGTCAGTGCATAGTTTATTTGTGTGACTTTGCCAAATCTAGATAAGACTGTATGTTATTGAAAACAGGAAGATCTACAACTATTAAAGACCGTGGAACTGTCTTCCCCACGCGTGGACTAAAAAGCCATACGAACTAAGCGCTGCCCGGTCTATCCGAGTGCAGTGCATTACAATGTGTATAAACATTTGCTGTACCAAGTTTCATTGCGTTTGGATCATTAAATTGCGAAAAAAGTATATTTAAAACTTTCAACTTCGCTTGACCGCCATGTCGGTTATGTAGTTATGATGATGATGATGATAATTGTTGTTTTAAGGGGCCTAACATCTAGGTTATCGGCCCCTGATGGTTTGGGTGATCGTGAAGATGAAAATGAAAAGCGAAACCTGCCCCCCGGGTTTGTAGTTAGCAGGTTTTCAAAAGTCACATAGGTGAACTTGCAGTAGTTCTCTTTATCACCGTACAAAATTCCAGGGTGATATCGGTACTAGTTTCGGAGATATTGAATGCTGGTGAAATATTTCGCACAGCGGCCATGTTGGATTGGTGAGACGTGACAAAATTTGAAGGGCATGGTCGGGGTTTCATTGAAATCGATCCAGCCGTTTAGATTTTATTAGGGGGGCACACACGAATCACACACGCACACACAGACACACGGACAAAAGGTGATCTCATAAGCCTATTATTTTCATAAATGAAAATAGGCTAAAAATGGGGGAGGTTAATGAGTTCGGTTGTAAAGGGCAAGAGAAGTAGAGGTATACCTGGGAGGCTGCAGTGCTAACTGCTAATAGGGGATCATGGAGGCGACTTGTTCACAACCAGAGGTTTGCAGACTAGACTGGACTGGACGCTGAACAGTCACAAATAATAACATAAACAGTAATGTTGACTGCTGCGGCTTTCAGTGACTCTGAGGAGCCGGAATTTAGTCCTGTGGGGGATTTTTAACGTGCTATTAACACGGGTGTACCTCAAATTGAATGTGACTGTGCTGGTATTCGATCTCACAACCTGCCACTGTAGCATGCTCCCAATACTGCTGCGTTTTGAATTTGAAGCCGAACTTCTTTGACAAGCCAAGATTCTTCTGTAGAATCTCCAATGATCACCGGGATTTATTATTATTATTGTTACGAATACTAGACAGTTTCGTCGCCCGCGCGTGACTCAGGCCGCCCCCGGCTATTCCAGACTGTGTGTTACCAGCGCCTTACGCAACAGGGCTGTAAGAACAAAAGAGCACGGTCTAGAACCTACGCAGCCCACCCGGAAATGGAACTCTCGAGAAACCGTGAACCCTGGTCCGCTCTAGAAGCATCCATTGAGTCATCAGCTCCGATATATAAGAGCGACCCTGGCCGCTGAGCACGGACTGTGTTTTTGAGGAGTGTGTGTGTTTGACTGTGCGACAGAAGTATTGAGGCGAAGTACCGAGCGACGGAGGTTATTGTCGTGTGAATTGCGAAACAGTGTGTAGTACGGTATTCAAGAATAGTGAGCGACAGACTGTGGCTGGACACGGGTCTACCTCTTGGTGAGAGATTAACTTCTGTGAGTGAGTGAAAGGAGGTGAGTGAACTCCATAAGGGAGGAACTTGACTGAGACTGCTAATTGGTTTCCAAGTGTTTATTGTGTGGTGTAACTTTCTTGGCCTGCAATAAAGCTATTGAACCCTTGCAAAGAAGCATATGAGACTCAGATTCGGGGCGTAACAGGTCATATTCGTAAGTTGCTGTCAGGGCGCTTCATTAACTTGCAGGGTAACATATAACAAAATGACATGCAGGAAAGAGTGAAGCCAGGGTTAAAAACAACTGAATTTAATAACAAATCACCATATTTACACATAAACAATTAACAACAAAATCTCCCAACTGACTCCCATTTAATAAAAATGCCAAAAACTAGGCGGTATCTCTGGAGAGATTAATTACCTGGACCAAGTGTCCTTAAATAAAAGATACAAAAGTGACCATATAAGTGCGTATGCCGTTCTACATGCATCACGATGTGTACTTTGAATGCGTGATTCGTTATCATCCGGGATGACCCTTCAAACACCGAATCCGCATTTCCTAGAGCTAGACCGACACGGGGGAACACAACTACACTACTTAAATTAAACCGACACTTCCTAAATCTACTATAAACAAACACAAAATTTCCGAGTGAACTTTGACTTAAATTGCCGTAGCAACATTTACTGCCTAAAAACTTAGGTCTTCTCACACAAATCAACACAAGTACATTAACACGTGACCAATAGAAAAAATACTCAAATGACCGCTGTCAAAATTTACAAATACTCTACAACTACACCACACGGGTGTGTCACACAAAATTACATGAATCGAGTCATCAACAAAGCAATAGGCAAACAGCCAACATTTACGTTAATCACAATATTTTATCCATACAAGATACAACAATCCGTTACACACATGGCGAACTCCCCAATTAATTATGGCTTAAAAATTAACCATCACAATGAACAGGTTTGCTACATGAAAGCTTACAGGGTTCAGTCGGACACAAGGACTGCCTATCAAAATAAGTCACAGGCAAAACGGGCGGTTTGTGGAACACTGCATGTCTGTCAACCCACGTGTCAAAATACGTCGACCTCCCAGAACATGGGGTCGAACCTCGAAGAAATGTGCCCCAAAGCACAATAATACATGTGTGTGTCAGAATAACCATATGGACAAGAATCAGCAGTCTCCCAAGAGCACTCTGTCTTTCCATCTAAAAAAATAATAGCAGCAAAATATATAAGGGCGGTAGGACAACTACCCCCTCCTCACGTAGAATCAACACACACAGACACATCAACACACACTGAATCACACGTATGGGTTTTGACAGACCCTGAAATAAAAGACACAAATAATATCCACATGCTGGCGCCATCGTTTTATTGCCGTGACTAGTCACCTGAAAAGGACTCAAGAAAATCTATCAAAATTAGAACGAAGGTGTTCTACAATTACTTTTAAGTTGGTGCACTCGGCTACCCTAACATGAATAATAACCTGTTCAGCAAAATGTTTTACACTCGTTTCCTCCCATTCCTATTTCAAATATTAACGTTAATAAAGCACCATTTATCGAATGTAACGGGTTCCGCAATTGCAAGGATAAAAAATTACGCACGCACGCCGCGTACATTACACTTGACTCAAGAAAGAAAACAAAATATCAACAAACACTTTGGCCACGCGCCAACGGACATTTAAACATACAGTGTCGGTACAAGAAAAACTCTAAAACAACAAGAAAGAAAAACATGACTATATACAAAGTTCCCCGGCCAAATCTAACTACATAATTGAAATAAATCCAATTTTAGTACATCACCGCTTCTGCATGTAGACCAAGGACATCCTCCTCAACCCATTGCCCTATGGACAATTTAGCTCTCCATAGTAGTCGTCTGTGCTGATTTCTTGAAGCTCATCCCAACTTCAAACCACGTGCTGTTCATCTTGGTCTCGACTCCTTGGCAGAAAGGTTCAATATTAAATATTTGCCTATCTATAATCGCTTGCAGGCTACTCAGTTCACCCACAATTGTCCTAGTGCGATTAATAGCGAAGACTGGCCCTAATTATATCGGACACACGCACTATAAAACATACATAAAATACACACAATTTATACATAAAATATACAATCTCGAGTCCGCGCCACTGGCTCGTTAACAAGTTCACAATCCTGGCTGCACTAGCAGTCGCTATCTCGTCCGGTATTTCCGTCTGTACTATGGACTTCGGTCCTGGTAAGCGCTAATTAGGGCGATACGATACTTCCCTCTTAAAGTTGAACTAGTCGTCTTGAAATGAATGTTACTGTTTAGTTCACACAACAAAGTTGATTTTATAATAAAATGTATTACAGCTTTTAAAATTTGATACTGCGATCGCTGCGACTTTAGTTCCTCAAAGCTCACAAAATAAATTAGCTTTACTGATTTTAGAGCGTACAAATCATATTTTACACCGAATAATGACTTAGATAAATTCGAGCGTCAAAATCACAAACCAAACTGACGTGGAGTATGCCTCTCAAGGCTCCAAAAGATAAGACTTTGAAATTCACACTTCAAACTGACGTGGAGTATGCCTCTGAAGGCTCCACAAGAATAGACTTAGATTGGCGTCCGGCCAAGCTATTTATGAGAAACTGACGAGGGCGGTGGAGTGGGGCAAAGTCGGATAAAAACTTCCAGAGTTTTTGTCTCACAAAGATGTAACTAGTGTCATTCTTCTCCAAATAAATCCAACGTCTCAAATTACTCGAGCGGAAATTAATCCGTTCGGCGGTTCCTTAGATACACACTTCCGCGGGCTTTTTACTACTGACGCCGTCCACCTCGTGGTCACGGCTTGGTCTCTTGCGATTGGCTGATTCAATCGTATGTTCGTTGAGAAGACCTCGTGATTCTTCCTTTATGTCTCCAATTTTGGTACAGTAGTTGCACAATTTAGCCTTGAACTCGACTAATTCTGGCCGTCCCCCAGGAATAGCTACTGGCTCAACTTCTGTTGCAATCGTTACGAAATGCTGGCCTCCCTAATATCCAAGTCGACTTCCTTATGTGCTGCCTGGGCCGTAGTAATAATAATAATAAATATGAATACTTATTTATCGAAGATCAATAAGGGTTCACTATATTTCTTTAAAGGACCAAACTGTATTGTGCTTTTAACCACTGTAATCCAATTAACGAACGTGCTACTAGGAGTAACACCTATCAACTGGTGTCAGAAGTGGGATTACGAACCCAAGCACAACACCTGAAGGTCCTGGTTTCGAAACCCGTGCAGGTCATTTTACCACAGTTCACTAATTCTCCTGTGAGTGCATGCCCATTACAAGACAAACCACTAAAATGGAAGCGCAATTACAAGCACTGCTAGAAAAGTTAAGTGGCATGGAAACCAAGATGGAGGCCGGCCAGAAGAAGATGGAAGACTGCCAGAAGAATTTAACCGAGGACCTAACTTCCAAATTAGAGGACTGCCAGAGGAAGATGGAAGACGGTCAGAATAAGTTAGCAGAGGACCTAACCACTGTAATCCAATTAACGAACTTGATACTAGGGGTAACACTTAACATAATATTATATGTGTCTTTGACTGCTCCCCATGTGTCGTGTCGAGACGGGCGCTAATCAACAGGCTTTGTCCCATACAAGTCTCTCATTAGCAATTAGACCAGCGGTCTGCGAGTAGTTACAGCCAAGATTCCTGCCGCAGAAGGTGTTGTGAGTGGTGTGAGGAGTGTTGTTTGAGACACCCGGGTTATAATGATAAGTTGCCTGAATCTGACAGAGTATTCCATAACAATCTGAATATTAACCCTTTGAGAGTCAGGTTTGTAAGCCCACTGCGCAGCTGAAAATTTAGGATTTTGCACATGGTTGAAAAATAGCCTCCAACAGGCATTATATTTGAATGCACCAAATAAATTTAACACAGTATGTTAACAAAGCATCAAACAACTAGTTTAAGCACAACAATTGGGCAAAATTATTCCCAGTAATGCTCAGCTCGACCGGATGCAGCCATGTTGATCTGTCGAGCGATTGACTTCCTAAAGCTGAAGACATCCTCTTGGAAACATTTTCTTTCTAGCGCTCCCCGTGGTGATAAAATCAATATAATGACTTCAGAAAATAGCCAACAGATGTCAGGTGCCATCCGTGTTTCAGTCGTTGTCCAAAGATATGTCACTTTAAATTCCGACAAGCTATATATTGCGCCGTGACCTTCAAAAGGTTAAAGAAAAGTTAAGCAGCTTCGGTGGCGTAGTCGGTAGCATGCTGAGCTTCTATGCCCAAGATAGCGGGTTCAAACCCGGCCGAAGTCGTCGGATTTTTAAGTGCGTTAAAAATCCCTCAGTATGCCTTCCTTCGGAGGGGAAGTAAAGCTGGCAGTCCCATGCCATAGATTTACGGTATGTTAAAGAGCCTTCCACTAATTACACTTGTGTGAAGCTAAATTATAGGTTACATTTGACTAACGCCCTTAGGTTCCAACGTTCATCACCAGGAGCCGACTGCGGTGGCATCTAGTAACAACGTTCGGAACTAGTTGGTCATTGACGGTGACGTTTGGTAGCCAACGTTGGAACTACATTACTTCAAAATCGAAAGTCTGCAGTCCTTACTTGAATTAAAAACAGATAACACACACTAATACAGCCATCACAATTAACACCGGTTATCAGACAGATTCTACACACACCCAAAGTACACGGGGCTACATGACCACGTTGTCGCAGCCCCTTAACTGAGGAACCAACCAACCGAAGAAGAGTTAGGCACTTCATGGAGTTTCTCCTTCTCAAATGCAGCATGAAGGGGTATTTTATGGGCGATGTATAATCATTTATCTTGTCGAAAGTAGCTAAATCACAATGTATATTCTGAGCTTTTAAAAAATCAACTAAGAATTTTGCAATAGTTGCTCCAGCTCCGATTGGAAGTTCCACAACTCTTTTGTTGTATGTATGGGAGAAGTCACTGATGGCTGGTTCATAATATGTAGTTCAGGCTGACTGGAGTCGACCTCACATCTAATGGTTGTCAATATCAACAGTGCATTCTCCGGTTACTTCCACCGTCATCAATTCATGCCACCTCTTCATGTACCTCGTAACCGTTCCTGGAGAATGCTACTACATTTCTAGATTATACTGTTTGATAAGGACAAAGGGTTATAAGTAGGGCCCGGATGTTGATGACATGTCATCTTTTTACTGAGCTGTCTAAAACAATGCTGAGGTACATAGAAACTCCGGACGGGCCACCCCGTCATCAAATATGCCATTTTTATCTTGCATCTTTTTGCATTCTTTTTGCTATTTTTCCATTTTAAGAGCATTTTTTTAATTTGGTCGATTTTTTGTCATATTTTTGAGATATCGGCCTTTTAAGGTCATTTAATTCGAATTTAGTCATGCCACAGCTTTATATGAGGGAGTTACGTCTCTCAGAGTTAAGAAGAAGCTACTAGCTGATACAAGATAATTTAATAATAATAAATAATAATGTTATTGGTTTTACGTCCCTTTTAACTACTCTGGCTTTTAGAGAAGCCGGGGTGTCGGAATTTTGCCCCGAAGGGGATCTTTAACGTGCCAGTAAATCTACTGACACGGCTCCCTCGCATTTGCGCACCCTCAAATGCCAGCTGACTGCGCCAGGATACGAACCTGCAACCTTGGGCCCAGCAAGCGAGAACGTTACCGCTGAGCCACGTAGCCAGCCAACAAGATAATTTAAAATGTTTAGTAGAAAAATGTATATCTTGGATACAGAAGAACGGTACCTTAGGTATACAGATGCTCTTGTTTTCGTCGCAAACCAGTTATATTGCGGAATAGGATGTTACCTGATCTGTTGACCAAGGTCAGCTGTGGCGGGGTAGAAAGGGGAAGGGGTGTATATTCTTGTCTCAGATCCGCATAGTTCACGGCGAGAGATATCGTTCATTGCCGCTTTCAAAATTCCTAAAATAAAACCGAGTGTGTCTGTGCATTTAAAACAACTAGTATCTGAATTTGATGACAATGTATAGCCTATTCTACCGATGAAAGCATATTGTTTTGCAAACAGTGTGGAACTAAAATAGCTGCTGAAAGAAGATTTACTGTAACGCAACATATCGGTCGCGCATTTTTCGAATTTTTAGGTCATTTATTACAGTCATTTTTGAAAAATGTAAGTGCATTTTTTTAACATTTTTTTACGGCATCAACATCTGGGCCCTAGTTATAACTATACTCTCACATTCAGGAGAAAGTAGGCTACATGTCCTGTCTTGTTATTTGGTTTTATGAAACCAAACCAACATTACTTTTCTCCTTAAGGTCTATATTGCTCTGCATCCTTCCTGCAAGTCTGCAATGTAAACTGAGTCTTGGAACTGTCAAACGGGAATCGATCACGCACCCAATCCTATGGGCCATTTTATAAACATGCAATTCATTGCTCCGTGAAGGAACACAAAAGGATAGTGTTAAGTGTTGCCCCTAGTGGCAAGTTCGTTAACTGGATTACGGTGGGTGAAAGCACAACACAATTGTTGCTTTAACGAAATATTAGCTTTATTGCAGGCCAGGAAAATACACCACACAATAAGCACTGAATCTCACTTCATAAGACACTACTAGCATGGCCGGCTCTACGGAAGGCCGCGGCGAGCGAAAATTGGCAACCTCGCCGTGAATGGCCAGTCTGCTTTGCCTAGCCCACTGAGTTACATGGAAAATATGTCACGCGCTCGTGTTTTCTTCAAAATACTCTATGTAAATGAAATTATACCGTTGATTATTACTGTATAGTGGCTAGCTACAATGCCAAAGACTTGTGTTGTGCCGAATTGTAAGTCTAATTATCGTTCATCGATAAAAACTGAAGGGATTGTGACAGTGTTTGGGTTTCCTAAAAATCCACAATTGAAAGCCATATGGGAACGTCCTATTCCTCGAACCAATTGGGTACCTACGAAATATTCCTTCGTATGTATTAAACACTTTCTTCCTGAAGGCGTAAGTTATGTTGAAAAATACAAGAATGGTGATGGGAATAATAAGGAATTCACACGGAAGAAGCCTGTATTGTTACCTCGTGCGGTTCCAAAGGTATTCCCAAACTTACCATCGTATTTGATTAAGTGCTCCTCCAAGATAAGGAAATCTCCAGAAGAAAGAAGAGAAGAAGAAAAAGAATGGAAAAAATCTGCAGAGGAATGTGAGAAGACCCTTGCTGAGGAAGCCAACAAAATTACGACTTTCGAGTCCTTTGTTTGTGATATACAAAATAAATTGGTGCAGCATAAAACAGACTGGTCTGTAAATACTAGTGAAAACTATTGTATTTTGTATAAATTAGATGTGTCAAGCATACTGTACCTAAAATAAGGTCAAGTATAAGGGTAAACAATGATTTTACGGTCGAAATTCATATCAATGGAGGCGTAATTCCTAACGCTGTTGTTCTTCATTCTGGCTCTGTAATATTTCGAAATTCATTATTAAGTAAGTGGAGTCAGTTGTTCCAAGAAATAGAATTTTGCCACGACTTTTTCTTACCTGGAAGTTCTGTAAGTTCACTAGTCGTCCAGATTAATAGTTTAATAGATAACCTAAAAACTAACCTTGAAAACCAGGGAGACGAAACTTCAGAGATTCTGTTAAAAAGTTCAATGTTTCTGCAAGATCAGTTTACACTTCCTTTTTTAAAGAAACCTAGATATAACGTCACTACAACTCTAAATGCATTCCTCATTTATATGCAGTCTACAAAGTGTTATAACGCAATTAGATTTAACCATATGTTATCTCTACCTCATCCCCGAGTTTTACAAAAATTAACAACTTCCTTCGCCATATCCCCGAAAGCTGATGAAGAGAACAGTAACTTTCTAAGTCACATTGTGAAAGATTTATCAAATTTAGAAAGGGTTGTAAATTTACAGATTGATGAAATACATGTCAAACAAACTTTAGATTTAAAAAAGGGCAATTATTTGGTGTTGCTGCAAATGAATCTGTCGATTTAGCTAAGACAGTTCTGGCCTTTCTCGTTAGTTCTGTTTTCGGAAATTTGAAAGAGGTTGTTGAATTAGTTCCAGTGAAACAATTAACGGGTTTGCAACTAGCTGATATTGCAAAAGGTGTTATCAGGCAAATACAGGATTGTGGCTTAAATATTCTGTCTACCATAGGCTAGCTGATAATAATGGTGTGAATCGTGCTATGTTCAAAGAACTAACCAAGCATTCTGATAGTAATTACTGGTTCCATATTGATGGAAACACCCTAAAAACC
The DNA here is from genome assembly GCA_946902985.2 of Meconema thalassinum. Taxonomy (NCBI): domain Eukaryota; kingdom Metazoa; phylum Arthropoda; class Insecta; order Orthoptera; family Tettigoniidae; genus Meconema; species Meconema thalassinum. The sequence continues at coordinate 553,794,189 of OX336392.1, forward strand.
TTTGTTTTATATGACAGTGTCCATGTATTAAAAATATACGAAATAATTGGCTGAACTTAAGTGACATTGATAAGTCATTTATTATTCCTGTATGGGAAGATTTAGACTCATTTTCAAATGTTTTAAGCTCAGATGACTGTAACCCTGATTTTAAAGAGGTAACTCAAGCATAATTTAGTGACATAAGAGCGATCTACAAAAAGGAATCCGATTTACTGATTAAGTCTGCACCAAAGTTAACATTTAAAAGTGTTTATCCAAATTTACTTGAACGTCAAAGGGTTTCTTCGGTTACAAACGTGTTTCACGAATCGACAGTTTCTGCTCTAAACAAGTATTGTTATAAAGGTAGGCTACTGCTTTTTTTGTCAGAGTATTCCTAATGTGGTGGTCCATTGTTAATTTTAAGTGGCCTCTCACCCATGTTGTTACGTAATAGTCTTCAAATGCCTTTCAAAAATCCCGAAGACAAAAGGTTGGCTTTCCTAAAGGCATTCCTCCAATGGTTGTATACGTGGAAAAAGAACTATGAAAATGATTCCTCAAAAAGAGTTGTTTAACCAATGAAACTTACAACGCTTTGTATGTAACAACCTATGTATTACGTGAGATTATTATTTTTGCTCTACAGAATCTGAACCCCTCTTATGTGTTAGCTGGCAAATTTCAGAGTGACCAATTAGAATCCAGGTTTGGGCAGTACCGCCAACTAACAGGCGGCAACTATAATATATCAGTTTCTCAGGTAATGGAGGCCGAATTGAAAATAAGGTTGAAAAGCGTACTTGGCCTTCATTCAGCCAGGTATGGAGCAGTTACTTTTTCGAAATAAATTATAATGTCCTCTTCCGATACAAATTCAGGAGAAAGTACAACAAGCAGCCTTTCGTCAGCTACTGTTGACGATACCTTTTACAGTATTTTAGAAGACAAGTAGACTGAAAACATACAATTCGATGAGTCGGGTTTTATATATGCCTGTGGTTACATATCGTTCAAGCAATGTTCAAGAATAAAATGTGAAGAATGTTTGGCTTTGCATAAAAATAAGAAAAAGATAAATGGCAGCTACTTCAATCAAATAAATAGGGGCGGACTTTCAGTTCCTGCAGATTTTATTTTATCAGTGTGTAAGCATGTTGTTGGAATTACGCAGGCACTAATTTCTATTAAGTTTGAGGATCAATTTTTAAAATGTAAATGTGACAATCAACGCCAAGTAATTCAAAATCTTACGTCTACTCGGTATTTCATCAGATATTGAATTGTCAGAAACCGCCGAGAAAACCTGTACCTGTGGATGTAATGTTATGACAATAGTCACAAGTATTGTCTTAACAATGAGTAACATTTTGTTAAATAATTACAGGAAGTTGAGGAATGAACGGGTAACTTGCCATAGTAATCACAGAAAACTTGCTATTCTTTGTTAGAGGCCAACCTGTTGTATATTTTGTAAATGCCAAATAAATATTGAAAGCAAATTGGTTTTGTTACTCCAAGTAAGCCCTACTCACTCTTGACAATCCTTTTACTTTAATGTTGAAAAGAACAAATATTATTTCGTTATTTCAGTTTGTTTTCGTGGCGAAGCACACGCATCAACAGCTGGACGGCTGCTATGGCCATCCCAGTTCAGAGAAGTGCAGCGTTGCAAGGTCGAACACCGCGGCCTTCCGTAGAGCCGGCCATGAGCACACGCATCAAGAGCTGGCCGGTTGCTATGGCCATCCCAGTTCAGAGAAGTGCAGCGTTGCAAGGTCGAACACCGCGGCCTTCCGTAGAGCCGGCCATGAGCACACGCATCAACAGCTGGACGGCTGCTATGGCCATCCCAGTTCAGAGAAGTGCAGCGTTGCAAGGTCGAACGCCGCGGCCTTCCGTAGAGCCGGCCATGAGCACACGCATCAACAGCTGGACGGCTGCTATGGCCATCCCAGTTCAGAGAAGTGCAGCGTTGCAAGGTCGAACACCGCGGCCTTCCGTAGAGCCGGCCATGAGCACACGCATCAAGAGCTGGCCGGTTGCTATGGCCATCCCAGTTCAGAGAAGTGCAGCGTTGCAAGGTCGAACACCGCGGCCTTCCGTAGAGCCGGCCATGAGCACACGCATCAACAGCTGGACGGCTGCTATGGCCATCCCAGTTCAGAGAAGTGCAGCGTTGCAAGGTCGAACGCCGCGGCCTTCCGTAGAGCCGGCCATGAGCACACGCATCAACAGCTGGACGGCTGCTATGGCCATCCCAGTTCAGAGAAGTGCAGCGTTGCAAGGTCGAACACCGCGGCCTTCCGTAGAGCCGGCCATGAGCACACGCATCAAGAGCTGGCCGGTTGCTATGGCCATCCCAGTTCAGAGAAGTGCAGCGTTGCAAGGTCGAACACCGCGGCCTTCCGTAGAGCCGGCCATGAGCACACGCATCAACAGCTGGACGGCTGCTATGGCCATCCCAGTTCAGAGAAGTGCAGCGTTGCAAGGTCGAACGCCGCGGCCTTCCGTAGAGCCGGCCATGAGCACACGCATCAAGAGCTGGCCGGTTGCTATGGCCATCCCAGTTCAGAGAAGTGCAGCGTTGCAAGGTCGAACGCCGCGGCCTTCCGTAGAGCCGGCCATGAGCACACGCATCAACAGCTGGCCGGTTGCTATGGCCATCCCAGTTCAGAGAAGTGCAGCGTTGCAAGGTCGAACGCCGCGGCCTTCCGTAGAGCCGGCCATGAGCACACGCATCAACAGCTGACCGGTTGCTATGGCCATCCCAGTTCAGAGAAGTGCAGCGTTGCAAGGTCGAACGCCGCGGCCTTCCGTAGAGCCGGCCATGAGCACACGCATCAACAGCTGACCGGTTGCTATGGCCATCCCAGTTCAGAGAAGTGCAGCGTTGCAAGGTCGAACGCCGCGGCCTTCCGTAGAGCCGGCCATGAGCACACGCATCAACAGCTGACCGGTTGCTATGGCCATCCCAGTTCAGAGAAGTGCAGCGTTGCAAGGTCGAACGCCGCGGCCTTCCGTAGAGCCGGCCATGAGCACACGCATCAACAGCTGACCGGTTGCTATGGCCATCCCAGTTCAGAGAAGTGCAGCGTTGCAAGGTCGAACGCCGCGGCCTTCCGTAGAGCCGGCCATGAGCACACGCATCAACAGCTGACCGGTTGCTATGGCCATCCCAGTTCAGAGAAGTGCAGCGTTGCAAGGTCGAACGCCGCGGCCTTCCGTAGAGCCGGCCATGCTACTAGTCACTATAGCTTCCACACTTAGCCTACTTTCACACTACTGTCCTCGCTATTAATACCTGCAACTCTGCCTTGTACACAAACTACAGTTATTTACGATAGCCAGTCACTCACCCCTACACACTGCTTCGCTGTCCGCTGGCTAGGGAATAGCCCACTGCGTTTCGCAATTCACCACAATATCTCTGTCGCACTAGGTAAGTACACACTCCTCAAAACTCAGTCCCTCCGTATGATTCACACTGCCTCGCTGTCTGGAGAATCGGCCTCACTTGGGTTTCGTAACTTCGTACGTCACGTCGCCACACTATTGTCGCACAGGTAAAAACACGCACTAGCTCAAAAACACTGTCCCTCCCTCGCTGATGAGGCCGCTTTATATAGGGGGGGGGGGGGGGCGGTGACTCAATGGACGTTTCCAGAGTAGGAGAGTTCCATAACCAGGTGGGCTGGGAACATTCCAGACCATGTCTTTGTTCTCGCTGCGCAAGTAGCCGGCTGACAGGCGGCTGTGAGTCACGCGAGAGGGAATGAAACAACCCCGCTCTCGTAACAATAGGTTATGCCACGAGATCTGTAATGGTAGGAAGTTAAATGAACGCCATATAAACGATTGGAAACTCTAGTATGGATATTAACATTCGATGTGCAAGGGCGAGTGCCAAGTATGTTCTCTTTGTGGCTGAGTAGAAAAAGTGCCAACCACCTGTGGCATCTGAGGAACGGTAATGTAATTATTCGAATCCAACATTAGCCTATACAATTTATTTTTGTATTGCATGTCGGGCCGATTGTAACGGTACACGATGTTTATTCATGCCTAGGCTACTTGGTCACATAACAGCACGTATTCACTCACTCACGATATGTTCCATAGACAATTACGTTGATGTATTACTAATTTATGGAGGAGCAAGGCAGAACACATTCCAATCGCAACGCTTGTACTACTATAGTACGTTCCGAAATCTCGAACGACGATTACGCTCAACTGTGCCACTTGAAAGTGTACCTCGTGTCAGAGATGCTCCTGAAACGTCTGGTCCAAACAAGAGGCCAAAATCAGCCGCTCTTCTGACTGACGTGAGTTCGATGCTTGAGTAATATTTTATCAATGGGGATTACGCAGTGTGACCAGTGATGCAACTTTTTCTCCTTGGCAAGAGTCCCGTTTACAGATAAAGCACAATTTCACAACAATGGCACTGTGATTCGGTACAATATGCAGTGTTAGAACGCGGAGAATCCCCATTGGGTCAGACAGGAAGCATTTCAAGAACAGTGGGGAGTAAATGTAGTCTCATGAGAATAGGGAGAGGGCGAAATCATGATTTTCAATATAATATCGGCTCGGAAATACTTGTAGAAGAAGACTCTTGCAAATACTTGGGCAACCATGTAAGGAATGATATGAAATGGAGTGCTCATGTGGGTTGTATCGTCTCCAAAGCGTACAAATCACTTCACTTTGCAATGCGGGTATTAAAAGGCAGTAGCTCTACCGGAAAAGAATTAGGATATTTGACCCTGGTGAGGCCAATCTTGGAATATAGCTCAGCGGTTTGGGACCCATATCAGGTAGGAGTCATCAATGAGCTGGAGAAGGTACAAAGGAAGGCTGCTAGGTTTGTGCTCAACGATTTTAATCCTAGAAGTAGTGTAACTGAGAGACTAGGGTGGGAATCTCTGGAAGATAGAAGGACGCTATGTTCAACACTTACACTAATCGGCCAGCATGGGGAGAACTAAGTAAACGTCTGGGAAATCCCACCAACCTGAGCAGGGCAGATCAAGGTCCGACCACAGCCTACAAATTATGGGAAATATTCTTTCATTAACCGTGGTATTGATAATTGGAACTCAACAGTCTTATAGCCTTTCCCCAAACATATTTACTGAACCCGCTGAGCTATGGTTCATGTGATATTTTTGTGACGGAATAATTATTATGGGATGTAGTACTTTTGAACATACCCCGAATACCACGTGGAGCGGAGAGCTCATGCTATACTCTTTGAAGTAGCGCTCAATTGCATTTTTGACTTTGGAGGTCTTGTTAATCACTTTTATGCTTTCACAAGACTCAGAATTTTCTAATTCGTCATTCTGTATTATTGAATTATTTTGGTGAATGATTATTACGTTTTTGGTAAGGTATAACACTTGCAGATACGCAAGGAGCTATGAAAGTAGTCGCTCAATGACTTCGTTTTGGCGACCTACTTCCGAGTGAAAGTCAGTGACGACACTACATCTGGAGATCTGACGCCCGACAGGCGTGTTTCGAGTATCCGTCCGTCGCGACGTGGACATTATAAATATTTTTGTGCTCAAGTGAGCATCCGACTGCATCGTGTGTTGAAAATAACTATACTAACGTTGTCACACATCGTGGACATATTATTGTTCTACGAAAGGCCATATTAGGCAATATTTTCTACAAACTGTAATTGGTGCCATACGCCAGATATTTTTCCCACGTGTAAGTGGAAGGGCAAAGTGCCACGCCGAAAATATAAGAGTTATCGTCTGATAATTGTGCCAAGACGACGTGATTATTACTGCCAACGATCACAACATTATTGCTACGGAAATTCTGAATTGAAAATATCAATTTTATCGCGGATGCCACGTGATTGATAAAACGTGATACAATTGCACGTGCTAACAAGCAAAGCATCGCATCGTGTTGAATCTTGAGGATCAACAGGCTGAAAACTACAAAATACTGTGGAGAACACTATTATTTGCATCGTCCACAATAATCACGCCAAAACGCCGAGAGGAACGAGATATTTCGACATTTTCGACATCATGCAAGACATTGAACTTTTCCACGCCATGGTGAAGAAGACGATTATGGGCGAATACCATTCCGGTATGAGGGAGACGTCGTGATGGAGACCACCAGCTTGATGGAACGTCAGGATGCCGAGGACGCAGACGAAGGAACGTGGATGCCGACTTCCAGGCAAATTCCAGACCTTTTTGGGAGACCATCATCCGGAGGCGAACGAACCCTGGTTGCTTGGGAGGTCCAGATTGGTGAATCCGTGGAGGACAGGACCATGCTGGAGAGCCAAGCAGAGTTTTTCGCGACCCTGGTCGATGAATGTCTGAGCCGATGTGAGAGCTACCAAAAGTCGTGAGTTTGGGCACCCTTTCTTTTGTAATAGTCCGCGGTGGTATATTTAGATATCGTAGTTTTTTTGTGAATCAACCGCACTTATGTGTCAGCCATTTGCTAGGTAGGGTTGTAATTAGTATAATTGTTGTTTATTTCAGTCATTGTGAGTCACCCTGTGGGGTAGACCAGTTTTGGTTAACCCTGGTGCCGTCCTGATGGACGTCGTACCACGTTATAGCCGACCCACTGCCAAACATGACTGTAATCATTTGCAGCTATTTTGCTCAGCCATGTGTAGGATATTTATCCGTGGTTTCATTCAGATGTCATCGTCACTTTATTTAACTGCAATCTTTGCAACCAGTCTGTTGAGACTTATGACCTCGTTAGATAGGTCGTATCGTTAGGAAACCAACTGTAGTTTCCAGTTTTATAAAAAATATGCTGTATTTTCATTTTTGAAAGCGCTCAGAAGCCAATTTATAGTCAAATACTGACAGATTTATTATTTTGGAGAAAGTGTAGATGTCAAGCATCGAACTAAGTGCACTATCGCATCATTATGCAGGTCTAGAGTTGCAGATCTGTGCCATATTTATCAATTTGTTACTACTTTGTTTCTGTCATGAGGACACAGGTGTTAATGTTATACTGAGAACTTAATAAGTGTTATATCTTCGATGAGCAAAGAAGCTCGTGAGACATGCTGTTATGTCTGTGATTTACTATTCTTTGAAATGAAGGACTGCGATACTTTATTGTACAGTTAAATTGTAACGTGTTTAGCACACGGATTCTATAAGGTTTTTGAACCAAGCATATGCTAAGAATGACAAGGCCAAATATTACGGTATTATATAATGTTAAAACTAGCCGGCCTTGCCTGTTGAAAAATGTGGTCAATGAAGGACTGCAATTTGTGAAGTTGTCACCAATAAACTGGTTTGTTGACCCAGTAACCTTGAAAACAAATGCTTGAAAGCGAGACAGAACTACGATAACATAGGACAGAATGTTGATTTCATTCATCTCTTTCTTTCAATGCAGCTATTGCTCATGAAACCCAGTGTTTCTTACTGTATTTTTGTTCATTTGTTTTTCTTAGATTTTCATACTGTTAGTTAGATATTTTGCTGCGAGGAATGTCATTTCGACATGTCCAGGGTTGTCAGGCTTCTTTATGCATTGTTGGCGATCCTCTTGAGAGAGGCAAATTATAATGAAGGCAATTTGGTTATTAAATGCGAGGTTTTTGCCGCAGGTAACCCATGATATTATGTGCCTTGAGTGAGTAAGACGTGCCATTGTCGTAAGTCGCGCATCTGTTGTTGTTATGAGGCATTATTATGAGAGTTGTTGAAAGCGAGGTATTTACCGCTGATTACTCGTGTTATTGTGAGTCCGAGCCGAGTTTGCTCGTTGAGTTTTCCGACTATTGAGTCGATGTTTTGCTGCGGGAGAATGATCTTTAGAAGACTACTCCTTGTCAGGCCTTTGTCAGAATACGCCATAAACCTACGGAAGGAACATAAACCGACATAATAAACATCATCCGCATAATTGTTTTAAACAAGATCTAACTAACATATTATTTCCATTTAAACTTTGACATTCTTACATTTGAACCTGCTGACATGGCCGTGCAGATGAAGGGATTTCCTTTATTGGAAACGACGAAGACTGTAGACATTTTTGTTGTGACCTGGCGCACACATGAACCATTAGTTCATGGTGTGTGGAGCGCAGGCCATGTGATTGTCAGACGTGGTTCTAACTACGCTATCACCGACATTTCTATCAAGCTAGATGACAATGGTTTACAAAGAGTTAACCATGGGGCAGGAAGGCATTATAATAAAAACTGTGTTGTACTATAATTATTGATGTCATGAAACTGTATTTTTCCCCATGTTACCTTTATTGCGTGCTATTTAGCACATGATTGTTGATTAGATTAATTGTTTTTAAATGGCTGTACACTTAGCTTTGTATTGTAACTGGTTTGCTATTACGGACGTCACCGCCGTAACTTTGAATGTTAACTGATAGGACTTTGCTAGAAAAGTTAAATGTAAATGTGGAAATGGTACCACCATAACTTAGCTCTGCTTTGCTCCTTCACTTAAATGTAACTTCATATTAGCTTGATCATGTAACTTGTATTAGGGATTTTGCGTCGTACCATTTACCCAGCGTTGTTGCTGTTGCTTACTTATTGTGTATTAGATCTTTCGCGAGGGTTAATGTAACTTCATTGTTAGGGACTTGAACTTTTATTATCATTAACTTTTAGCTCGCGGATTAGCCGAATATAACCCTCCGAACTAGGATAGGGGTTTGTGGAAATCTACAATAAATTTTCACGGTGTTTTACATAAGCCTGGATGTTTAATTTCACAGTCTAGTTTTTGAGGTGAACCTTTCCTTAGGCCGTCTTTGACCATCGCAACCATGTACCACGCTCCCCGTGGACTATGGAACCTCGTGCCGCATTGGCCTATTGTTAGGAAGTTCACCTGATCCTCACGGCAAACTTTTAAAGGTCCGACGGGGGAGATGTTAGGAGAGTCATCGCGGTTGTTGGCTATCCCGACAGCTTTACCGGAGGACTTCTGAAGGTCACTCACAAATATGTGCCGTTGCCACCCGGCGGACGGTCACATTATGTATTGAGAGAAGATTGGAATGTTGTGTAAATACTACGATGTAATTACTATAGTTCCTAATTGCGAATTTCGTATATTGTGTTTATATTATTTTTGGTGATTTTCTGTATTTCTGTGTTTCTACAATTTGCCACCGGGGAATTAACCCCATAAATTGGGTGAACACTTAATCAGCACATAGAAGGCACGGAAACTGGGCAACGTGATAGGATACAGCGAGCCTATCTCAAATGTCTGAGTATACCTACCCTACCTTGCCTAGATGGTCACTCAAACCTAAGCAGGTTCTTGCTCGCCAACAGCACGGCGCCATCTTTCTCGAACATCCATCATGTCCTCTGTGACTCCGATTTTTAGCCTACTTTTGACATTTTGCAAAAATGAGGAAAAAGTAGACTTATGAGATCGGGCGAATGTGTGTCTGTATGTATGTCCTTCTGTCTGTCTGTCTGTCTGTCTGTCTGTCTGTCTGGCTGGCTGGCTGTGTGTATGTGTGTCACCCCCTATCAACACCTAAACGGCTGCAGCAATCGAAACAAAATTTGGTAGGAGTGAAGATCTATACCTGAATATCTCACGGCCATATTTGAAAATGATGTCAGTGCTACCAACTGCTGAAAAATCGCAATTGAAATTTGAGCTCCATGTTGGATATCTTGGAAGGTATGAATGGGAGCTATTTCAAAATTGGGACACGTATAGATTATAACATTGCAGTTTAATTTCCATGAGGCTAAACATGGCAGTGTTGCCAAAATGATTATAAGCCTGCTGATAAGTCCAAATTTTAAATGCATACAATATCTACACTATCAATTGGATTTCAACCAAATTTCGTATGTGCTATGTGTACATAAACAGATATGACTGAGCGAATTCTTAAGAGCCACTAGGGCTGCCAACTGTTAATAAATGCTCTCATTTTTTAAACCAAATACCCATATATCAGAAAGTATGCAAGCCGACAGCTTTAAACTATGCACACGTATAGTACCTGACATTCTGTATTAATTTGGAGTAACTTATATACGTCAGTGCTACCAACATGATTCTAAGCCTGCTGAGAGGTCCAACTTTAAATACATGTAACTTCTATACTATCATTTGGATTTCAACCAAATTTCGTGTGTGCTATGTGTACCATAACAGATATGATTATGCTGATTCTTAAGAGTAACCAGGGCTGCCAAATGTTAATAAATACTGTCTCTACTTTTGTTACCCTAATATCAATATATCAGAAAATATGCAAGCCAATAGCTCTAAACTTTGCACACGTATAGTACCTGGCATTGTAGATTAATTTGGAGTAACTAATATAGGTCTACGCCAGTGCTGCCAACTTGATTCTAAGCCTGCTGATAGGTCCAATTTTAAAATGCATGTAACTTCTATACTAACTAATGGATTTCATTCAAAATTGACACAACAATAGATCATATTATTTCAGATTATTTCTGACCAATACATGTATGTCATTGTTGCCAACATGATTTTACACGCGCTGTTAGATCAAATGTTTAACTGCATGTAACGTCCATGCTATCCATTGAACTTCGACCAAATTTTGTATTCTGTACCTTAAGAGATGGAATTAAGAATATATTCAGTCACCAGGGCTGCCAACTGTAGTTCTCTATTAGGCTACATTATGCCAGGTATACAGTATTTCGAACTAATTAGAAATTTCGATATTACTAACTTAATTTCGTCATTATTCTAGACAGATCCATATAGATTAATCATTGGCATGAATCTTAAATTTTAAGAAAAGTAGGCTCTTTAGTTCGTCACGGAACTTCTTGTTCTCATATCTTTTTGGACTTGGTCCCACCAGCGAAGTCTCGGTTGTCCCAATGGTCGCCTGCCTCTGGGTACACCTTCCAAAACTGCTCTTAAATTCAATTCTCTACTTCTTCTATGTACATGACCGGCCCAGCGCAGTCTTTGTAGAGATCCCGCAATTCCTTATTTGTTCTAATTCTCCACTGGCCATTTTCTACTACAGGTCTGAGTATAGACAACACCTACAGTAGGAAGCACGTAAACTTGGCAACATGATAAGATACTAGACCAGCAGGGACTGAATGCGTGCGTAACTCAGACGTCAAAGTAGCCTACAGTCAGTACATAAGTAGTAAAACACTGGTACGCTTTTCAGGAATTAAGTCTCAGTAAATACGAGGTCGTCCTTCCTTGTTATTTCTGATTGACGTTTCTCTTCCCCTGCCATTTTGAACTCACACTACCATGTATTGTCTGTGTTGCAGCGCAGTGTTCTAAGTGACGTGGATACATTGCCCTATTGCATTCTTCGTTATGCACTGCTTGAAACAGACAATGATAATAATAATAATAATTTCCTTGAGTGTCTACAAGAAGCAAGCCCACCATCCCAGGCTAGCATATCTCTAACAGTGACTGTATTCTGTGTTTCAGGAGATGGCACCGACGACCAGCCATTCGTCACGGACCGGGAAAAGATGTCGGGCTACGAGACGAACCTCTATCTCTACTCGGTAAGTAACCTCTGCCTTATGTCAGGCCTTAGGCCCGTCAAGACATTATGATTGGCCCACCGATAGCTCAAGATCCGATGCGAACCTACTTATCTCAAGCATTCAGCGCAGGGCCGGATTTAAGAGTATGCCGCCTATAGGCTAAAGTCCATTTCCCGCCCCCTCAATAGTTCATATTCGCTGAATACATTTGTTTTATACAACAAAAGGACAGAGTTCGTTAGCGTTTTCATCTTTTTTTTAATCAAGTTCATTTAGTTTAGATAAAACTACAATTTTAATGGTTTAGGCTACATAATACATATATTCGGCAATGAAATTAGTTAAGATTCGTTAAAAAATGAAATGGGTTTCGAACTTAATTAATTAATTAATTTGTTCTCGGAGATCAGGGATCACTATTTTACACATACTTTTATAGTTTAATGCTAATGACTATCTTTTGAGTAATTAAAGAACTGTGTTCAATTTGAATTAAGTTGTCCTGCACGGTGAAATGAAAATATACAAAGTGTAGTTAATTACTGGTTTATTTGTTGAAAAATATACAAAATTCTCTAAAACAACTCATCCTACGTAATCTTGATGTTCAAATTTACGTAGCTTTCTTACGAGATTTGTTAATAATGTCCTCATATGAAAGTATTTTTGTTGTATTTAACTCAATACAAGATACTGAAAGCGAGTTTAACCGTATTTTGGAATTAAGCCAACTAGTTCGCAGATAGTTCTTAACTCTGCTAAGGCAGGAAAAACTGTAGGATAAAAACATATTTTATGTTCGACCCTGACAATTATATGGCTGAAAACTGTATCATAATGATCGTCATTATAACACTATTTTTCATTATGAAACAGTTTCTCCCACCAATCACAGCTCAAGAAACAGTTGTTTGACCAATTAGATAAGGATACCTTCGCGCATGCGCTCAAAATCCAACATGTCTATATAAATTACCGAAAGTGCACCGTCCATAATGTTCTCGTAAATAAACTGGTGAATATGAGACACTGTACCTTAATATCCTTAAATCCAATTTCTACACAGCGGGTTGTTTTCAAACGATTTCGGTGTCATTTTTACTGATTACTGATGCTCAATCTGCACATATGGCATTGAAGCACACAGAGCCCATGCGTCGGTCGGTCAGTGAGCTTGGACATCAGAGATATCTTACCCTGCGCAGCACCCGATCACAAAATTCTAGTGAGAATCTCAACAGATATTTATGAATATTTATGTTAAAACATATAATAAAGTTATAATTATCGTCGAACATAAACAGTCCTATGCAACTCGCCTATAATGGTAATTAAGACACTCGTATGGAAATTATAAAACTCGAATACGCTCGTTTTATAAAAATACTCGTGTCTTAATTATAGTCATTATAGGCTCGTTGCATAATGTACTATTTAAGTAACATGTATTCTTAAATTCGTACGGAAAATATTATTATCGTCTGAAATACTTCATTTTAGCTTTTGATTGAATTGCCAAACTGCCGCCCCTGAACATTTGCCGCTCTTGGCTGCAGCCTACTTAGCCTATTTAGAAATACGGCCCTAATTCAGCACAAGTTAAGTGGATTTATCGTGGATCGTTTAAAATACAAAGCAGCAACTACAGCTTTGAGAGAGATTTTCACAGCTCGATTTTCCTCTTTCGGATCTTAAAAGAGTAACATCGATTTATTCATAAATCCATTTTGTATTCCAGAGTCTGAGATTAATAATGTAACGTGCACGGGGTTCGTGCGATTTCCCGGCGGCCGCCGCCCCGTTCTCGAGGTGTCAAATTGGCAAGGTGTCTGGGCCGCCAACCCGGCCAGGGCTAATTGGGTAAGCTCCTCCCAAGGCCACCACTAGAACGTACTCGCTGCTGAAAGAGGTGGCCTGATTGGGAACAGCCAACTAGAAAGGACTGGGTGGTGCCAGCATAGAATCCACTAGAACACTCTCAATGCCGCGAGAGGTAGCGACGCCCAGAACATTCCAGTCCAGAAGCCGATTGTTTATATACCAGTGATGTGCACGAGCAGGGAGTCAGTGTCAGTCCTGAGTGAGTCCGCGCTGTCGGTGTGTGTCGTGCCGAGTGACCAGTGGAAATAAATGTGAAGCAGTTTGCCGTGCCTAGCGCGATGAGTGGAAATAAATAATGGAGGACTGTAAATAGTGAAGACGGGGTGTGAAGATAAATGTGAAATAAATAATGTAAATAGTGACTGTGGAAGATAAATAGTGACTGCAAGAGAAACTGACTTGTAGAGATCAGTGTAATTAATAGTGACTGGTAGCTGTAAAAAGTGAGATTCTGTGTATGTGTGTGTGGAAGTAAGTAGGCTTAATTTGAATTAGTGTAAATAACATTATTGTAAATAAAGTATTAGTGCATTATAGCCTGACCTATTTTTACGAACCCTAAAAACGTAACAATAAATACTCCCCATCCTTGAAAACGAAAGTAATAGAAATCCGAAACAATACAGCACTTTCTGCTACATTCAAAGAACATTGTGGATCATCCACATCTCCTAATGTTGGTAACATTTCCGTTTAGACCGCTTTTACTGAAATTCACGATCTTTCTCTAAGGCTCGTGAGCAGATTTGTATCCATGATCAAACTCTTCCAGCCATGAATGCTATTAATAATACATTACTGCTGCACATCTCGCCAGCATAGCCTACTTGGTCTCTCTACATCCAAAATTACACCTAATATTGAGAAATTGCTAAATGAAAACCAAGTTCAAAAATGACATTAAATTAACATTACAGGTCTTCAAAACTTCAAGACTGGTTTAGCGAGTATTTCTATAATAATTCAATATGTTCCCTTTAATGGGAATTTTAAAAGAAATTATAAATAAAATTATATGAAAATGGGGAATATAGGAGACGGCACAGCCACGAACTTTACACCCACGTGGAAAAAATAACTGATGCCATGAGGAACCGGAGAATTGCCTTTTACTGGCATATAACAAGAATGAACCCAGCACGATTGACAAATAGAATTTTCACCTACTTCCTCAAAAATAAAACCAAGGGAGCTTGGTTCATTGAGGTTGACAAAGATTTACAAGAAGTTGGAATTACAGGCAACGATATTTGGGAACGTGCCACCCTTAAACAAAAACTAACAGCACACCGATGTTTCCAAGAAAAGCCAAAGCTTCCAACTGGCAAGAAGTGGACTGAAAAAGGAAACAACAGCATCGAGAACTAATGCGAAAGTACTGGGAGGATGTTAAAGCTCGATGCAACAAGAAACAGTTGAAATGACGTAGTCCTTAGATGGCCGAATCGAAAGAAGAAGATTTGATTATATAAATAACTGAATTACTTTTAAAACATTATGTTATATGTCGGCCTACTCTTATATGAATACTTTGCTAATATTCTGTAGTTTACATTCAAAGTAGTTATTAATATATATTTAGTTACATGGCCCTTCAAATTAAAAGAAAACAATTTACTGGCCCATTTTCAAAATAGGTTGGTCGCCCCTGCCTTATATCATCCATTGAATCATTCTCTTACCATCCAGTCCTGTGTTCACTAATAGTACATTATGCAACGAGCCTATAATGACAATAATTAATACACGAGTATGTTTATAAAACGAGCGTATGCGAGTTTTATAATTTCCATGGCCCCGTGGTGTTGGGGTAGAGCGCCTGCCTCTCACCCGGAGGCCCCGGGTTCGATCCCCGGCTCCGTCAGGGATTTTAAAACTGACGTGAGGGTTGGAACGGGATGCACTCAGCCTCGTGAGGACAATTGAGTAGCTGACTGACAGTGAGACAGTGCCCCGATCACGAATACCAAGATTAACGGCCGAGGGGACCCGACGCGCTGATCACACGTCACCCCAATATCTGCAGGCCAAATGGCTGGGCAGCGGTCGCTTGGTCGGCCTTAGCCCGTCATGGGCTGGATAGTGCCAGGTTTTTTTTTGTCTTAATTACCATTATAGGCGAGTTGCATACGACTGTTTATGTTCGACGATAATCATTATAACTATTTTATGTTCGAACATAAATATTCATAAATATCTGTCGAGATTTCGCCAGTTTTATGTACTGAACAGAGCGCATGGGACGCACAGAACACATTGTATTTGACCATGGCCTCCTCGATTGCCCCACTATGACACTAGGTCAGGCAGTGAAATTTAAATTAGAAGGCCTTGGAACTAAGCGCAGGGGCGTTGCTATCCTCACCTGATTGGTCAAACGACTGTTTCTTGAGCTCTGATTGGTGGGAGAAACTGTTTCATAATGAAAAATAGTGTTATAATGACCATCATTATAATACAGTTTTCTGACATATAATAGTCAGGGTCGAACATAATAGTACATTATGCAATGAGCCTATAATGGCAATAATTAAGACACGAGTATGTTTATAAAACGAGCGCATGCGAGTTTTATAATTTCCATACGAGTGTCTTAATTACCATTATAGGCGAGTTGCATACGACTGTTTATGTTCGACGATAATTATAACCTTATTGTATGTTTTAACATAAATATTCATAGATATAAGAGCCTCCGTGGCTTAGGCGGCAGCACGCCGGCCTCTCACCGCTGGGTCCGTGGTTCAAATCCCGGTCACTCCATGTGAGATCTGTGCTGGACAAAACGGAGGCAGACAGGTTTTCCTCCGGGTACTCCGGTTTTCCCTGTCAATATTTCATTCCAGCAACACTCTCCACTATCATTTCATTTCATCTGTCATTCATTTAATCATTGCCCCAGAGGAGTGCGACAGGCTTCGTCAGCCGGCACAGTTCATATCCTCGCCGCTAGTTGGGGCTTCATTCATTCCATTCCTGACCCGGTCGGAGACTGGAAGCAGGCTGTGGATTTTCATTTCATTCATAGATATCTGTAGGATTCAGTTAGTGAACAGGGCGTGCTGGCTTTGCTGACTAAACAGGGCGCATGCGTGGGTCAAGGCAGTCCGGACGCAGAGACCATTCACTTTGCTTGGCAACACAGAACACCTATTGTTTACAGCGGATTTTGAGTGCATGCGCGAAGGTAACCTCACCTAATTGGTCACACAACTGTTTCTTGAGCTCTGATTGGTGGGAGAAACTGTTTCATAATGAAAAATAGTGTTATAATGAGCCTCATTATGATACAGTTTTCTGACACATAATAATAAGGGTCGAACATAAAGTAGTGTATATTGTCAGGTCAGAGTAAAATTACTCGGTATAGATATTATATTGCAGAAGCAAAAGCAATCCAACAATAAAAGCACGTGAAAATAATTCATGTACACACTGTTGGAGTGTGCCATGGAGGAAAGAATAAGAGGAGATGCCCTGAGCTCGTATGAGTGAAGCCAAGCGCTGCAACCAAAGTGGGCGTAACCTTAAGTCGTATTCGGTGTTCTGTGACTTGCATGAGGCATTGTACATGGCTAAACCTTATTTTGCCCCTGGTTTTTATCGCGCTCTGGTTATGCAACTTTGGAAACGTAATAACAGTAGCGATAAGTTATTAAAAAAAAACTCTTCAGTTCTAATCTCAGCATGTGTAGGCCTACCCTATATACCAAAAAAAAAAAAACATTCCTCTGGAAATCCCAAATTATCAAACGGCTGTCGGTCAATAATTGCGGTAGGCCTACGTAATTAATCAATTCGAGGCTAATCGTCAAGTTTCTACCCCCCACAAAGAAAATACCGTGCGGTACCGAAACGTATAGGCTATACCGTATTTTTGTGCAAATATGCGTCCTTTTTTAATTGTTCTGTTTGTTAATTTTGAGGTTCGTATTCTTGAATATCAAAATGTGTACGACCAATGAGTGAAAGTAGCTGTGCTCGAAATTAGGCCTAAAAACTGATGAATGCCTCAACACTAATAAGAACATAAAACTCAATTTGGTGTAAATAGCCTACCATACTAAGTTCGGCATCATTAATTCCCAAGATGTTCCTTCTTAGGTATAACTCGCATCTTCAGACACCTGTATAAAATTTAATCAGTGTCTCAGCGTATTATTACGTTTTTCCGCGTCTTCCTTACAAAACTAGCCTCGCAAAGGTGCTCTCATATTTATATTTAGATTGGCTTTTAAAACAATAACGCAGCTTATGTGTGCCAAGTACCGTGATGTACAGAGTGTATTCTGCCTATCCAAGAAAAAATCTTGACTTGTCATTGCAGTTTTATGTCACTAAAATCCATTACTAGTTGGAGTGGTTTACGGCTTTAAGCATAGGGACAGCCATTTTCTTGCAACCAAAGTGGGCGAGCCGATTGGCTTCAGCAGCTTGCGATAGGCAGCACAGCGAAGGCATCTCCTTCCTTTCTTTCCTCCATGGAGTGTGCACGGTAGTGCCAACATATACATGTACACAGGGAGAGCCTCAGTTGAGTTGCCGGTAATTTCCCGTGCCTTGTCTGCGGAGTGGAGGATGCAATAGCCGCCCGACTCATACAGTTCGCTCGGTAATGCGATATGCTACTTCATTCTGACAACAGTGGAGAACTCAATCCTGATGAGACATGGTTTATATCCAAAGACGTGTAAATTGAAAAAAAAAACTCCACTTCATAACCTTAAAATAGGAGTTTGGTACCGGGTGAGTTAGCCGTGGTTGTTACAGTGTGGCTGCAGGCAGTCGCTCACATCCGGGAGGCGAGGAGGTTCGAAACCCCCGCCGACAACCTTGAAAATGGTCTTCTGTGGTTTCCCATCTTCCTTGCAGGCAAATGTCCCTAACTATAGGCCACAGCCGTTACCAGTGCCGGATCAAGGTAAAGTGAGGCCCAAGTCCCTCAGATTTTTTTTCTAAATCTTCGGAATAAAATTGAACTAAATTAGAAATTGCTTGGGGGCCCCAGATAATTGGGGGCCCTTGGCCTGGGCCTAGTCGGGCCTAATGGGTAATCCAGCACTGGCCGCTACCTTCCAACTCCTCGTCTTTACATTCACACTTTCCTCCCCACTCAACACTCCACACGAGATGGTACTTGTAGCTCACCTCTGGGTGTCCACCTTGGGAAGAAATTTCACCTTTTACTACAACTGAAATATCTCGACAAGTAATTGTGCTATGGTGACGTTTGTTGGCTCGAGACAGACATTACACACTATCCATTGAGCCCCATTCTGTCATCTGTGTAATAAATAATTGCAAATATAGCATTGCACCAAAGTCATTTACTAAAACCCAAATGTCTTGAGAAGTAATTGCACTACAAAAAGATGGTATATTGGATTTCACGGCCGGTGAATTGAAACTCAGCAATTCTTCTAGGTTTGTGCCGTGAAAGCCAATATACCATCTTTTTGGAAGCCTTCATAGGGAGGTTTAGGCTGCTTGAGCTTTTAGTTCTCGCAGTCAAGGGGTGCAGTTGCACCTTATATAAAGGGAGGTAGCGCGCAGTTCGTTACTCCTGTGGGGGTCCGGGCGGGGACACCAAGAGCCTGCCGATGAGCCAACTTGGTGTCTTAGGTGAAACCCCATACAAGACACGGCACAAACCTAGAAGAATTGCTGAGTTTTAATTCACCGGCCGTGAAAGCCAATACACCATCTTTTTGGAAGCCTTCATAGGGAGGTTCAGGCTGCTTGAGCTTTTAGTTCTCGCAGTCAAGGAGTGCAGTTGCACCTTATATAAAGGGAGGTAGCGCGCAGTTCGTTACTCCTGTGGGGGTCCGGGCGGGGACACCAAGAGCCCGCCGATGAGCCAGCTTGGTGTCCTAGGCGAAACCCCACACAAGACACGGCACAAACCTAGAAGAATTGCTGAGTTTTAATTGCACTACACTGTATACATTGTCCACAGAGCCCCAACTTACTTGCTTCTGTAATCCGAGTGTTAACTTGTAGTTACTCGCGGGGGGTCTGGGAACCGGGGAGTGTGGGTGGAATGACCAAAAATACCATTTTTAGCCTACTTTTCACATTTTGCAAAAATGAGGAAAAAGTAGACTTATGAGATAGTAGTAGTACTCTCTTTCGTCAATAATCGCTATAGCGATAGAAAAATGATAGGAGTCTGGTGCCCTATTGGGCTCCTTTCACTCCATTGTTGAATGACGATAATTTAATTTAGGTCGTTATGTTTTATTAAGAAGCTTTAAAAAGTAACTCCCTTAGTGCATTACTGGATAATGAATTATTGGGAGAATTTGTCCTTGGATCGATCCGGGAAAATGTGTGTCTGTCTGTCTGTCTGTCCTTCTGTCTGTCTGTCTGTGTGTGTCCCCCTATCAAATCCTAAACGTCTTCAGCAATCGAAACCAAATTTGGTACGAGTTAAGACCTATACCTGATTATCTCAAGGCCACATCTGAAAATGATGCCAGTGCTACCAACTGCTGAAAAACCGAAATTGAAATTTGAGCTCAATGTTGGATATCCTGGAAGGTATGCATGGGAGCTATTCCAAAATTGGTTCACTTATACATAATAATATTTCAGTTTAATTTCCAGGAGGCCATACATGACAGTGTTGCCAAAATGATTCTAAGCCAGCTGATAGGTCCAATATTTAAATGCATATAACTTCTACACTATAAATTGGATTTCAACCCAGTTTCGTATGTACTTTGTGTAAATAAACAGTTATGACTGAGCGTATTCTTAGGAGCCACCAGGGCTGCCAATTGTTAATAAATGCTCTCTCTATTTTTTAAATTGAAATACCAATATATCAGAAAGTATGCAAGCCGACAGCTTTAAACTATGCTCGCGTACAATATCTGACATTCTAGATTAATTTGGAGTAACTAATATACGTCAGTGCTACCAACATGATTCTAAGCCTGCTGATAGGACCAATTTTTAAATACATGTAACTTATATACTATCAATTGGATTTCAACCAAATTTCGTATGTGCTATGTGTACCATAACAGATATGACTATGCCTATTCTTAAGAGCAACCAGGACTGCCAACTGTTAATAAATACTGTCTCTATTTTTTACCCTAATATCAATATATCAGAAAGTACGAAAGTCCACAACTGTAAACTTTGCACACGTATAGTACCTGACATTCTAGATTAATTTGAAGTATCTAATATACGTCAGTGCTGCCAACATGATTCTAAGCCTGCTGATAGGACCAATTTTAAAATACATGTAACTTCTATACTAACAAATGGATTTCATCCAAAATTGGCACAACAATAGATCATAATATTTCACATTATTTCTGAACAACACAAGCATGACATTGTTACCAACATGATTTTACGCGCGCTGATAAATCCTATGTCCAATTGCATGTTACGTCCATGCTATCCATTGGACTTCAACCAAATTTTGTATTCTGTACCGTAAGAGATGGACCTAAGAATAGGTTCGGTCACCAGGGATGCCAACTGAAGTGCTCTATTAGGCTACATTATGCCAGGTATATTTCGAACTAATTAGAAATTTCAACAGTACCAACTTAATTTCGTCATTATCCTAGATAGGTCCATATCACTGATCTCTATACATGGATGGCTGGTAGCTAAGGCAGCAGTAAGCCGAATAGACGATGTCAGGTATAGCAAGATGGCAGCGAGCGCATGGTGCAATATTGCGAATCCGGCTCTGTGATTGGTTACTGGTAGTTTGATGTTATACATGTATTTATACTGGCAGGAAATGTGTTTCTTGTAGTTGTAAAATGGGCTGAATTTGGTTATTTAAAGCGTAAAATCTTAGTTTTAAGTACCGATTTGGTGACCCATCATCCCAGGCAAGCCGGTAATACCTTTACTTCACAGGCAGATAGGGCACTGAGCCGTAATTTTGAAGTTATTGTGAAGTTATGTATACATTTGCGGTGGTGCTGAAGCAGACGTGATCGGGCTAGGCTATTATTGCGTTTTTAATTTGATCCCATTTCAGGGTTTTTCGGTTCTGGGTGCGAATAGTTCGCTTAATAGTTGTAAAACGGTGGGGAGAGTATATTTTGATTAGGTTTTTAGTTGTGTTAAGTTTTATGAGGAGCTGAGGAGTGAAGTTGGTTTGGCTTAAAGTGCATTTTTGGCTTTGATCTACTTCCCGTTATTATTAAGTTTATTGTGCTGCTAGCGTGATTAATAGCTGTAGTATTTGATGTAGAGTGCTGGGATTACTTGGGGCAAGTGTTGGTGATAGGGAGAGAAGTGAGGGGATGGGTTTATGAAGTTTTTACTTTTGTTGCTTGTTTTTCAACTGCTGTTCTTTGATGTCGAATCTAGGCCTGTATAGTGAGCTAGGTTTATAGGTACATCATTTGAAGAATTCATAATTTCGTGGCATATATATATATATATACAATTTACAAGAATGTTTCCAGAAATTGTTTTTCACTCGTTACTCTGTTACTGATCGCTAATTGCGTGTACTCAGCACCTAAGTTGATATCTGTCAGCCGTTATTATACATTCATTTTTATTGCTATTCCGGAGATTTACTGACCTCGGAATGACGTGTCTGTGATCCCAATGCCCTTATGCTTTGAGTGAACATATCTCTATGTTTTTATTTGTTCCAAAGCACCATTAATTACGATTTAAAATTGACTAGATTATCATTGCTTCCCACTGATCTCTATACATGGATCGCTGATGGCAGCTCTCCGCTGCACGAGAAAGTACGCCAGGTTGAGCGCGCGGTCCGCCATGTTGGCGTACCCATTCTCGAGCTCTCCTTATGGGAAGAAACAAATCAGAGTTCACTGGAGGCAATTTGTGAGATCGGCGCGGGATCTTCGTGTCCCATAGAAGCCTTCTGAGTGAGCGAGTGCGTAGTCAATTCTCAGCACAATTATGGTTGTTGGTTACTGAACTCGAGTATAATTTCCTCCGTGATGCCAATTTCTGGAAGGTCTTTTTCTATTCTACTTGGCCAATTGTTCCTGACTTTGAGAGAGCAAGGTTGGTCAGTCTGTCATTGTTCACTCTGAGAATGTGGCCGTAGAACTTCAATCGCCTTTTCCTGAAATTACTAGTGATCTTTCCTGAATGCTGATGAAGTTCCCGAGACTTCCGTTTGATCCAGATTCCTTCTGAGCAGACTGGTCCAAAGATTTTCCTTTGTTTCTCTAGGTCTTTGATAAGAGATCTGCCTGCAATGATCAAGGTTCCGAGGCGCATAGGTTTGATTACTGTGGTATATAATGTACTGTACTGCATTTATTTTGCGTTCATCAATATTGTTTCTGTTATATCTGTTGCAGGACATTCTATAGGTCTTCTGTAAGTTTGTTCGCCTCGTGGTTCAATCCTGATGGCTGAATTACTTCTCCTAAGTACATGAATTTAATAGTATTATTGTTATTATTATTATTTAATGATATAATCTAACTGCCGTAATGAAACGTACCCTTATGATGATATCATTACAGAGGACTTAACATCTAGATCATAACATACCTATTTAGGGGCAGATTACCTCACTGTTCCTCCCCTTAAAAGACAATAACTAACTAATAACATAGCTCCGTACTGACGAAATAGGAAAGTCGAGAAAAGGATGGTCATCCTACTCCTCGAATAGTTCTGCCCGAAAGAAAATAAAGAATTGCCCATGGATGGTTGGACAGAAGATGAACGAGCAAGTGGAAGTAATTCCACACTTAACTGGGGTCCCGTAGTCACCAGACAGCTCCTACGGGAATACACAACTAGACAGTGACTCTTCTGTTCGAAGGTTTTCTGTAGAAGTTCACAACCTTCTCATATTTCTCTGCTTAGTTGTGAGGAATGTTGGTTAAGAGATGTCGTCGCAAGTTTCACACTTCATTTCGCTTTTGAATCCGTCTCTCATATATCATGTTCAGTTATTCTGTGGTAACTGCAGCCCCACAAGCCCTGATTTCGGGTATCGTAAGTCTCCCCGGTCTTCGTATCTAATTAAACACTGCGTTGGATTTATTTTGCAAACAAGATTCACTTGTGATTTCTTTCTCTACTGCTCGCACTAGAAATCCAGTTCCCGTTGCTATTGTAATAATAGACATAGAGGCTGGAATCTCTGAAGAAAGAAAATATAATCCTTAAATTTAAAATTTTAGGCCATGATAATAAGCCTGGATATCTATGACAAGTAATGCTACTTAGTTACCATGAATGGGAGTTTCCAGAATTTGAATAACTACTTCAGGGATGTGGCCACTTTCCAGGAGCTTCGATGATGAAATTGATTCCCGTACTTGATCCCTCAATTCAACATTGATGCCGTGATGTTACCGGTACCTGTTTGTAGAGTTGACTCATTGGACATCCATCATATCTCTATACCCTCCTTTGCGTACTGGGTGGCTGAAAGGAAGCTCGATATAATCGCTTGAGAAGTTTCTAGTAAGAACATAATGGAAGTCCAGGCTTATCAGATATCTTATCCAGACCACAGTGGATATATCGCCAAGACCAAGACTTTTTATGTTTCCTTTCTGATTTTTTCATTTTATCAGAACTACTTGGAATATTTTCCAATTATGGCAGGAACACTTCTGTTAACCAGATTAGGCGTTCGTTATCTAATCTATAAAAGTCATTTCGTGTCTCTGTGACGTGTTTCATCCCAGGGGATCACAAGGATTGACTGACTGACTGTCAAATTCTTATGCTCAATTCAGTACTGGAATCAAACCTGTACCTCTACAAGGGCACCACGAGCAGGAATCAGCTTCATCCCAATTTATAGAGAACACTGAAGATACACTGACGGCTGATCTCATCACCTTAGATCAGTACTTTCGTAAATGGAGACTTAAGCCAAGTTCAAGTAAAACTGGAGTTACATGTTTTTCCATGTTAACAACAAATTGGCTCATCGAGACTTGATGTGCAATTCCAGAACACTCAACTTGTCTACAACAGATACCTCGGGGTAGCCCTTTGTAGAACATTGTCCTTTAAGGGACATTTCAAGAGGACAGCAGCTAAACTACATACACCTGGGGTTCCTCAACTTCAGCTCTACCCCTAGACTTCTCACCAGTCGAATTTAATTGGCTGACTCGCGATTAAACCATACTATGCGCATGATATCGGGAACTATAAAATCTACTCCCTACTGCTTGGTAGTGAGTTCTGAGCTACATTCCTCCACCACATTTACGGAGAAAGAATTCTCTGTTGCGTGAGTTCCAGAAGATCACTAACAGTGTTCATCTGCTAATACATGGAGACATTCAAGGCACTTTGCACCTGCTAGGATTGGCAGAAACATGGCCGATAACTCCACCTTATAACAGGAATGGTTGCAAGAATGGACTAGTGCAGCTCCACCGGAGCATCAGAACTTTCCCAGCATTATAAACCAACCACAGGGCAAGACCTGGTCAACCCTCATGACAAGTATGTGGACTCCCTTTATAAATGGGACAAACTTACAGTAGATCCCCGAATTATAGCTGCGGTGCCACGAAACAGACAGTTCAACATATTGTGGAACAGTATCCCTATCAGTGAAATGTGACGGACTTTCAGGATGCTATTCCTTCTTGCATTGCCTCTAGAGCAGACATGGGCAGGGCCAGATTCAATACAAAATAATCTATACGGGCCGAAAAGAAGAACAACACATGTTTATAGAGAGGTTATAAACTCTTTATTTCTGTATTTTAAATCATACAAAACTTATAGGCTACAAATGATCGAAAACTTAGCAAAAAAGAACACACTTTCATTATTTGTTAGAAGAGGAAGGAGTATGTGACAAG
The DNA here is from genome assembly GCA_946902985.2 of Meconema thalassinum. Classification (NCBI taxonomy): domain Eukaryota; kingdom Metazoa; phylum Arthropoda; class Insecta; order Orthoptera; family Tettigoniidae; genus Meconema; species Meconema thalassinum. Next base: position 553,819,413 of record OX336392.1, read on the forward strand.
TGAAACTGTGTCTGTGCTTTTAAAGTTTTCCATAATCATGTTGAAACTGGGATGAGCTGATTCTTAGTAGCGCAGCTAAATGGTGGTTTGTCAATCTATTTCTGACGCTATTTTTGCGAAGCTTCATTGAAGAAAACGCCTGTTCACAGATATAGTAAGATGCGAACATGGTAGATTCTTTTGTACATGAGATTTCAAGTTTGGGAAGCTTGATTTTGGTAGGGCCTTGTAGAACTCGAATTTTGAAATGTTGAGAAATAGTTGCTTTAGTTCGTTGTTACATTGTATCTCAATCAGTTCTAGCTGCAACTCTGATTTTACTGTTTCACAGTAAACATTAAATTGCATTCTTAAAACGTTCAAGTCCTGTTCGATAACATTGAAGTACTGAAATCTTGATTCAAATTCGTGGTAGAGATTTTTCACACAAAAAGATATTACATAAAACGCATAGACACAATGAGATTGAAATAATTCTTCACTTCTAGGTACACAGAACAGGAAATATGACCAATGTGTATTGTAGATAGTAAAGTTCTAAAGCATGTCGCGGGCCGGATTAGACTAGCTCAAAGGCAGCACGTGGCCCGCGGGCCGCACTTTGTCCATGACTGCTCTATAGGGAGCCTAGTATGAATTTGTAAAACACGTAGTGTGAGTAGCCTTATTTATTGTATTATACCATTGACATATTCTGAATAAATATCTTCATTTCTAAAATGGATCCCGTGGAGTGTGTTGCAAATGTCATGAATATTAAACCACTTTTTAAACAAATGTTTGAGCAGACTTCTTCTGTCGAGTACTTTCTTCGGAGCATTATATTTCCATATATTATATCTTAAACCAGCAATCGTTGCTTCTGAAATGACAGCTTTTGCTCTTGTGATCTTCATCATCCCCAAATTATTTTTGTGGTTTCGGAGGCGTAGTCGGTAGCATGCTGAGCTTCTATGCCCAAGATCGCGGGTTCAAACCCGGCCGAAGCCGTCGGATTTTTAAGAGCGTTAAAAATCCCTCAGTATGCCTTCCTTCGGAGGGGAAGTAAGGCCGGCGGTCCCATGTCATAGATTTATGGCATGTTAAAGACCCTTCCACTAATTACACCTGTGTGAAGCTAAATTGTATACGTTAAGAATGTTAACAACGCTTTTAGGTTGTTACGTTCGTTGCCAAGAGCCGACTGCGGTGGCGTCTGGTAGCTAAGTTCTGAACTAGTAGTCGTTGACGGTGGCGTTTGGCGGCAAAAGTAGGAACTATTAGAAAAATTAAAAAGTCTGCAGTCCTTACTTGAATAAAAAAATCATATAACACACACTTAATATAGTCACCACAATTAACACCGGTTATCAGACAGATTCTACACACACCCAAAGTACACGGGGCTACATGACCGCGTTGTCGCAGCCCCTTAACTTAAGAACCAACCAACCAAATTATTTGGATTCATACTTTCCTTGCAAGGTTTCTCGCTGGCTTCATGACAAATGTCATTTGGAGACTGTACAACATCCTCAATTGATCACAGCCACAATTCTATCATTAATCTCAAAGTTTCGATTTAGTTGTTGTGACCGTACAATCTTTATAGTGTGACTGGGATGGAAACGCATAAAAGGACACCGTTCTTTATTCAGTGGGTGAGGATTTTCATGCGTCAGATTGCCATTTCCTTGGCATACAAATTCAACAATTGATACATTTGATTGCAATGTCACAATGCGTAAAACTTTCATTCCACATGCAGCCAACAGTCCTCCAGAGAGAGCGCATGTGAAATGAATTAAATTAAATCGGTATAGGCGTACTGTATGAGGTAGCAATTCCTTAAATAAAATACAAAGTAACTTATTCGCAAGATTTTCCCCAATTCCAACAGCATATTTTTCAACATCAGTCAAACCAAAAAGCATAAGTTTCGGTCATAGGTCAGTTTAGATGTAATAGCCGTCTAAGAGCCACTTTCTCATGTTCATGAATCAGTGATCTCTCTTCAGCAAATAACCTAGCTTTTATCAATGAAGCGACATGTTTCTCCATTGGAATATCTAACGAATCTCTTACGGGACTTAATATGATGAGGAAGATACAATATGTCTAAATTTCTAAGGGATCGATAGACAATTGGCGACATTGAATTTAGTAAGACGTCGATCTTTATCGTAGCTTCATTGTATCTTATCTTCTTATCTTCTCTCTTCAAAGATTGAACTTGTCCAAATAGAAAATTTGCTTTCAGATCTCGTTTTTCAGTTATTATCCTTGCGACAACACTCTCTTTAGAGTAGCCTTTTGCTTATAATTCGTTCTGGTATTTTTATTTAGTCTTCTCTTCATGAATTTTAGTCATTTATATGAAGCATCATTTTACACGGAGGTGAGCATTGTGTAGTTGCATCATTGTATCTCAATAGGCCTTGTTCCCAAATTCTGTTTATTGGTGATTTTAAATCTTCTTGGCTCCGCATAGTTGGTACTTGCATCATCTTCACGGTGTGTGTAGGCGGCTTCCTATTTTGAACTGATACTTGCTTGTGCTCATGGAAATCCTCAAAAATTGAATCCATGGCGTTAGGCACATTCTTATGGTACTGTCACTATAGTCAGTTTCGTTAGACTGGAGAATTCCGTTGGGGTCCAAAGGGATCCTTGTGTATGGCCTTCTACACTTACAAGTTATGGCATTACTCTCGGCATCGCCGCTCACCTGTCATCTGGCAGTCCTACAGCAAGCACATGGTAATTGCTAACACTGAGTAAACACACATATTTTGACGCGAAATATTTCCGAAAATACAGCAGAACATAAATAGCAAATAAGGGATAAATATTATCACGCTATGTACTGTCAATTCCCGATAAGATAATAATAAAATGCTTTATTGTCCCTCAATATCCCAGTGTCTGACATTGTTTTTCTTGCTGCTTTGCTCACTGTCTTCATTGGCGCACTCATAAAAATTATATAAAACTATTCTAACAAACTTAGAGACTGCCTTTAATATTAAATCTTCCACATTTTGTCAACAGATGCACTTATCATAGTCACAATACTCACTCACTCACTCAAAAGGCTTCTATGGGGCACGAAGGTCCCGCGCCGATCTCACAATTTGCCTCTACTGAACTCTGTTTTGGGCGAGCTCTTGCCAGTTGTCCACATGCAGATGTCTACAAAGTTTGAAGATTTCATTTTTCCTGGAACTTCGTAGTCTTTGTACTGGCCTTTTTCCTCTTGGTTCTTCTTTAAAGATTTGTAAGGCCATCCTACAGTCACAATGATGGCAATTATTGGTCTCCACGCCTTCTGTTGACAGTCAAACAAGAATGTTCCACTGGTCACTTAATTTGAAAAATGTCGACAAACCAATACAAAGTTCAGATTTTAAAACCTTAGCTTACCTACACTCTGTGAAACATAACTACGTACGGTACATACAAAACTTCTGACCTTGATTGGTTCACTAATACGAGGGAGGGGTCACTGCATCTCCTGGCACATTTCAGAGCCAATTTCGTAACTGTGCCATATGGTTGTCTCCAACCTTCTAAACCTATTACGTCCTTTTCATCAAAACGATGTGCACAAACACTGGTGTTGGATGCCAGTCTTTTCGTGGAATGGCACTAATCCAAGTCTGTTCCTAACCTGGTCTATTAGGGAAGACTCTAGGCCTACTAACCATTTAATTTTCCTCATAGCAATGTACAGAACATTACTTCCCAGGCATCTTGAAATGTTTTAATAAAATATTAGTGAAAAATTTGTTTGTTAAATCATTACCAGGCATTGGTTATACACAAAACGTACAGTAATACGGGAAATACTCACTTTTACAACGTTCAGCAGGTCTGAATTACGGTACCACGAAGAATTCCACGAATGTTGAAGGAGTAATTAACAACTGATTTTAAATGCTGTCTTACTAAAATAAAGAGTAGCCTACTTATATTTATCAACAAAATTTAGCTTGTGAGTTTAGGGTGTTTACACGCCTTACGCCCTTGCAGTGTTGCCAATTCCACCAAACGCATGGCTAAAACCATCACCGTCTATAATATTCTCAAGCCGTATCATTACGCTTGGCAACGCCGCCCATCCGTCATCTGGTAGGCCTAGAGCAAGCACATGCTAATTGCTAACACTGTTTAAACACATAGATTTTGACGCGAAATGTTTCCGAAAATACAACAGAACATAACGCCCGCTAAATCTACACATACATTTATGCTCGAAGGTGAATGATGTTTCATACCTGCCAACTTTTACGGGTTTCCCGTAAAATTTACGGAAAGGCAGTGTGTTTTACGGTTTTACGGATGAACTAGAATATTTTACGGATTTACGTACCAAAATCTTCTTTTTAAAATTCGTGCCAGAACAAGTTTCCGCATGCCGCCGATACATTGCTGTGTGATCTGCGCACATTCGATACATCGCTCTGAACTATATTCATCCGATCGTTCAACTGGGAATAAGAGATGCGTCCTGATATGCCTGAATCCTAGTTGATAGATATGGATTAGTTTGTGTTGAATTAAAGCTCTGGAATAACAGTTTGCTTGTTCTTTAATACGTTGATTAGTTCGAAAACCTTTACAGTTCTGTATAAAAATGGTTTTCTTCTTCACCACGAATTACAAAGCGTAGGTCGTATTGTAGTTACGGAATAACATGTGAATTACCATGGTGTCTACCGGTAACGAAAAGTAGCTAATTTTTGTCTGGATATTTGGAGGTAACGAAAATTCGCTGAGCTCGATAGTCTCACATATTGCGATGGAGCAAGTTTCACGCAAGCGGTGCCGATTGCGTAAGCTGTTGTTTCCCCGTGCCCGCCCTCAAGGAAATGCATACCGGTACTGAGGATACCTTGGGTGGTATACATAGGTTTAACGTATATTTTCGGCATCGAGAAGAGTTTTTAGTTTTGTGTGAAATATTTTTCTTTGTTATTAGGAAACCTGACTTTTCGCGACACATTTAATCGCGGAAACTTTCGAAACAAAACAGAAACCTCTCATTTCTGTTATTGACCTGTAAATTTGGAGACTATCTTAAATATAAGTCCAGAATTACACAAGATAATTTACTGTCGCAATATTACTAAATGATACCGTTTCGAAAAAAAATCACGAACAGGCGTCGAATTAAATTTATTTCAAAAAATAATCAGTCTCGTACATACAGTAGTCTACTGGATGTCGCAAATTTAATTTAATATTTCGAAATTCTGTTATATGTCGATTTCCCCTTCGAACGTCGGTTCCATCGGATATAATCTAACGGATTATCTCGAAAACTTGTATAATTCGGGATTCGAATTCGAAAGAAAATGTGCCCTCTTGTATTATTCGTGCAATCCTCTCAGAATAATTCGTAAAATTCGATACGTACTTCGAACATTCATCCTCCAAAATCACATCCTCAAGACGGCTGGCTGACCACACAACTTGCTTGCGGGAATCTTGTTAAACGGACCGAGATCGACACTAGTTGCGTAAAATCATAAAACCCGTGCCCGATCCCGAACTTATGATCACGAGGACGGCCGGGTGCGGCGCCGATTGCCTATTATCGCTTTCTCAGTGTCCGACCGCGGGGACAACGTAAATCTCGTAAAACGATCGAGAGCGGCAGCGATTGCGATACATCGCGATTTTTCGCCGCATTAGATGGCGAGGTCAACTGGATTCTTGACCAACGGACAGCAAGCGGCACCGATTGCCTATTAATGTAATATTTTCCCGTGCCCGATCTCAAGGACAATGGAAATCTCGTCGAACGACTAAAAGTGACACCAATTATGTAAATCGCCATTCACGATTTTTCTCCGTGTTCTATCATGAAAACTACGGGAATCTCGTCCAACGGCTGAGACCAGCGCCGATCGTATTACATCTCGATATTTCTCCGTACTTGACAGCGAAGACAGAACGTGAACGAATTTTTAGCCTGATTAAGAACAGGATACAGTTCAGGCCACCGATGTCCAATGGAACTCTGGAAGCCATTTTCATTTTGAAGACCAGAAGTTCTGAAGCAATACAAACACATATTCTATTGACTTTCTGAAGAAAGCCAAAGCTTTAGCTATTAAATCAGACCCTTATAATATCATCGGTTACTGTAGTGTTTTATATTAATTCTGTTGAACTCGTAATTTTTCGAAGTGAAGAAAATACATGAATTTTGTCCTGAATGAATCTCTGGAGTCTATTTCTTCTTTGAAGACCAGGAGTTCTGGTTCCTGTTATACCAGCACCTTTTCTCCAGACTTTTTGCAGGAAGCTAAATAAGCCATAGTTATGAATTTAAAAGTGCAAGTGATTTCCAGTGAGTGATACCTAGGTATAATATTTCAAGGAAGTCCTGTAATATCTATGCTCCAAACCAAAATTCACCACACCTGCTTTTTGAGGGTCATGCTCGTCTACAAATAATTGGCGTATGATGTAAGTAGATAAGATTTCATCGAAATGTCCTGTTCAAAGCATGAATTACTGTATTTTGCAGCCCAGGAGGATTATTATTTCAAGCCGAGGTATGTCGAAATTTGTTAGAGATTTCATGGCGCGCGCAAGTTTTACTGAAAGCCCTTTCTGAAAGTTGGCAGGTATGATGTTTGCTTTTTTTTTTTTTTTTTTTCATATTTTTTTTTTACCAATGGCCATTGACTGCAATTAAATCTATTATTATATGTGTTAGTCGAGACATCTAGTGGCAATGTTAGGCAATAAAAAAATGGGCTTCTGAAGAGTTTCAGCCCGCTATGTACCGGCCACTGCCACCTGGATCCCTCCTACCTGCCAGGAGGGATGCGATCCAGCTGGCAGTGGCACCGGCACACCATGAAGCGTCGATGAAGCAGATCAAAGGAAACAACTCGAATAAATGACACTCGCTAGCTTCTCTGCGTAACGTACCGCACTCACCAGGGAGTAAGGGCATTGGATAATGCAATTTGATTTAAGAGCGGATTGTTTCTTAATTTTTTTCGTGATTAGCTTTTAATATTTCTCTCCCTGGATCTGTTTTCTTGAGATGGTTTGGTATACGTTGTTTAAAAGTGTGTGTGTGTGTGTAAATTTTACTTGGACGATAAGCAAAGAGGTTATGTGTTCATGACTTAGATGAGCTTCATAGATACTTGGAAGAGGGTAAGCTTTTTCATATTTTACACAGTTGCGTAGAATAGGAGCATGAAACATAGTTGAATTCAGGATGTAGTGTACGAATGGCTCATTATTCTCGTTGGTGGCTTGAGCAACCATGATTCAGCATGTCCACTACAACAGCTCGAGAGTTAATGTCACTTATTTCCTGTTCCAGCGCCTTGATTGAAGCGTAAAATGGGACTCGATGGCTCTGAGATCCCCTGCGTATTCGGACTTCCAAATGAGTACCCGACATTAGTCGCTATGCTTCTCAGCAGCTGCAGGAGTTTGAGCGAGAAAGATGACATCTATATGGTATGGTAGCCACGTACCACTGTGAATGTTTGAATCTCGCAAATTTGAGGCAGGGTCAATATTTTGATAAATACAAGTGAGACAGATACACAAAACACAATCCCTGGTAGCAAAACTATACAAATTACAATATATAGGCCTACACAAATATAATAAAAACAATCCAACTTTCTGTAGAAATAAATGAATAACAACAATAATTGTAAAATGGTAAAATAGCCTACTTGCGGTCGCCTCCGTGGTGTAGGGGTCAGCGTGCTTAGTTGCCATCCCGGAGATCCGAGGTATTTGAAAAGTGGTATGAGGACTGGAACGGGGTCTACTCAGCCTCGGGTGGTCCAAATGAGTAGAGGAGGTTCGATCCCCACCTCAGCCATCCTCGAAGTGGTTTTCCGTGGTTTCCCACTTCGTCTTCATGCAAATGCCAGAATGATGCCTACCGTCAGGCCACGGCCGCAAGCTTCCCTCTTCCTTGCCTATCCCTCCCATTCTTCCCATCCCGCCCCGTCCCATCCCTCATGAGGCCCCCTGTTCGCTTTGCAGGTGAGGCCGCCTGTGCGAGGCTCTAGTCCCACCTCCCAGTTGTATCCCCGACCCGATGTTAAAGCTCCAGGACACTGCCCGTAGAGGCGCTAAAGGTGGGAACCCTCGCTGAGTCCGTGGGAAAAGCCTACCTGGAGGGTAAACTGACTACAAAAAAAAAAGACGAATAATACTTGCGTCCAAGACACTAATCTAAACCTCGGAGCATTTGGCACAATAGGGCTGACAAACGGTTCCATTTTGCCCACACTTGCTCCAGTTACTAAGAGAATGCTGCCAACCAAACTTTCCGAACCCAAACTGTGAATCCCAACGTCTGTGGTCCCTCGTTGCGTTCCTGGAGGCTTTCCTTTGCACCCTTTCCAAGTCATGATTGATATGGAGCACACACGCCTGCAGCATATTCCAGCTGAGGTGAGTCAGCACCTTTTAACACGCTCATTGCTCACCAGCCCTTCTGCTACCTGTACCGTTCATATTTCGTGACCTACCATACCATATCCCTTGTGCCACAGCCCATGGAGGGCTTAGGCCTACCAAGCGACCGCTGCCGAGCCATTTGGCCATTGGCCATTTGGCCTCGGCCTCCATAACCGGTCAGACAGCAACTCAATTGCCCTCACAAGACTGAGTGAACCCCGTTCCAGCCCTCACGTCAGTTTCTACAATTCCTGACGGGAATCGATCCCGGGGCCTCCGAGTGCGAGGCAGGTGCGATATCCCAGCACCACGTGGCCGGCTCTTTCAACCACAAGGCTGACTTAAAGTGATCAGTGCAGTGCAACGTCGGACCCTAACGGCTGTCAGTGGCGGCCGGTATTAAGGGTGCTGTGTTGCACAACGAGCAGCTTATAAACAATATAATACCGTAACTATATTTTAGTAACAAAAGCTGTGCGTTTAGTGTTTAATCTTGTTCTTTAGTAATTTTATAGCAAGTTACTGTGAACTGTCTGAGAAAGCGAAGCGCGCCAACAGTGTAGGAGCGCTCGTCCGTTGCCAGGCCCGAGCACCGACCAGATCTCAATAGTGAAGGGCATGGCAGAGTAAGTCCTATCCCAACAGTTAACTCGGCTGAATGCATCATGGGAGCCGAGGCACGGACGGAGACATCCGAGATGCTCCGTCAACTGCCGATACTATAATGTCTTGCAATGCAATTTGCGCGTACTTGTGACACTCGTCCTCTTATACAGTCTGACTTAAGTTGTTTTGTTCTCGTCTAGGTTTTCATATAGACTACGGTAACTTATAAACTATTTAATCCCATGACAATGTGATGTTCTCTGAAATGTGGCATCCGTGAAGAATGCGGTACATTCGTTTTACCGCGCAATTGAATACAGATTTCTCTGATATCAAGCAGTCTTTTACCCTAAAAGTCTATCCACAATGCGCAGTCGGTAGTGGGTAGTTGGCAGTTGGTAGCTGCAGTCAGAAATTGGTAGTTGACAACCTAGCCATTCACAATGCGCGGTCTTAACGACTGCTAGGAGTAAATGATACATTGGCATTCTTTTATTCCTTGTGCACAGGGGCGTTGTCGATAACCTCAAAACTTGCAATATGGATGATTTGGAGATGTACGGACATTTTGTTATTAGTAACTGGTAGGCCTACCGTGTTTAAGATTTTTCATCTGTCGTTCATTTAATCATTGCCCCAGAGGAGTGCGACAGGCTTCGGCAGCCGGCACAGTTCATATCCTCGCCGCTAGATAGGTATTATTCACGATGATAAATTGGCATTCTCTCCCCACATTGACCATATCAAATCTCGCGCAATGCGCAGTCTCGGCATTCTATACAGATTCACAGAAATTAAAGACCACACTGCACTTAAATTATACTTCACCACATATGTTCTCCCTATCCTAGATTTCTCTTCCCCAATTTTGGTCTACTTCGGCTATAACCAATATTTCTAAATTGAACAGTGTCTTTCATTTCTTCATATCAATAGTCAAAGCTCGCAATCCTTCGCTAAGGCAGTTTGCCAAATCCGACATTCTAAATCAGCTCAATATACTCGACCTGAGAAGCCGCTTACAATTTACTGACCTGTGTTTCCTACATAAAGTTATGAATGGTTACACAAAATGTAACATGCTCTTAAGCTACTTCCCACTCCATGTTCCCTCCCGTTCAACACGTCAGAACCATTTACACCATATACCCCGCCCACGACTTGAAGTACAGAAGCGCTCTATATTCCACCGTCTACCTACCCTTAGTAACTCCCTTCCAAATATTGACATATTCTCTCCCTATAGAACATTCAAACATAACATTAGAAGATCCCTTTCATCCTCAATTCCTACCCCCTCACCTTCCTAATTACCCACTACCACCAATCACTCCCTGCATTTTTCCCGAGACTTGTCCCTTGCTGCCATCACTGCCAATTGTTATTGTTATTGTTGTTATTTTTGTTAATACTATTTGAAATTGTTAAAATATTAGTGTAAAATGACCTATCATGGTTGTATCTAATAATTATTAAATAAATAAATAGAGGGGGGGGGGGGGCTTCATCCATTCCATTCCTGACCCGGTCGGAGACTGGAAACAGGCTGTGGATTTTCATTTTCAAGGTATGGGTTGAGAAGGTATTTCACTTATATGCTCTTTGTACACGACACACACAAAAACAACGTGACGTCGGTTTTTGACCTGCTCTGATTGGCTATTACATTGCTGCAGTCGGGTAGTTGGCGGTCGAAGATGAAATTCTCGACTGCCGACTGCGAGCTACCGACTGCAACTGCATGTTGTGTATGGTGCCTATAGAATACACGGGGACGACCGTGACTGCCGACTGCGCATTGTGGATGGGCCTTAACCCTCACCTTAATGAAACTAGTGCGACACCCAGAACATTCATCCGCCAGCCGCACTGGCGACAGTGGACCTCGTGGAGGATCCGAGTGTGACCCGCGTACGTTCATTCCCTGTTCCCAGTAAACTGTGAACCATACACTTGCACCAAAATCCGGGTTGAGTTAAACTATGCCTATCATGATACAGCAACTCGTCTAAGTGGGACTACGCCACAACCCAGCCCAGGCGCGGATTCAAGGAGGGGGTCATGACCAACGCCACCTAAATAATAAGGCCTCCGCGCTGGCTGACCAGCGCTAGGCAGCTCGACCAACAGTAGTCAATCGCGTTGTTTGTGGAGCGTTACAAGGTCGGCGCATAAGTTGTACTTTTTGCTGTAGTTTTAATAATTATTGTAGAAACAAAAATCAAGGAAACCTCAAGGACACTGTGCCCAGAAAGACAAACATATTTTCCCATAGCAACTGACACTAATCTTGATAAATCACCTATGTCCAAATCAACATATCTGCCTACTGGTCCTTTACTTCTTTTCTGCTTCAGCTTTCTCATAATCAGGGCTAGGATTTATATGTAAATACAGTACTTATTTCTCTATTACACCGATATTCATATCCTATTAACTTATCTCCATCGATTATGTTGTCCTCTTTCAAATTAAACAAATTTATTTGACATGTTTCTCCATATTTCTGACTTCAGTACATACATGCACAATAAATAATTTTACATACTTAGTAAATTTCATTCCAATATTTGTACATATTTTACTCTTATGAATAAAAATATATAGAATTGTAGTTTTCAGTGACTGGAAATATGACAGCACAGGACAAGTTTACAGTTATGTAATGAAAAGAAAGATTTCTGGAGTACGTAGGTGTAACGATTGCAATTCTTATGAAAAGAAGCTTCAAGTTTGAAAATTTAGAACATTTCATGGTATACTGTTATGGTAGGCAGGAATAATAGGAATAATCGATGAATGAAAGCAAGTGAAATAAAAGAAAATTGGATAATTTGATTTATAAATCCAGTATTTTTAATGCATTTATGTGGGTTATAGAAGTAACAAAATTAGTATTAAGGGAATAAATTTGTCTTTTGTCCATATTTCATAAAATATATTTACATTTTGAAATTTTTTAGATTGTACATATTTTTAAAATATATATACATACATATGTACATAATATTGACACTTTTTAGTACATATAAATCCTAGCCCTGCTCATAATTTTACCTTAATGTATCCTATATCATTAATTGAAGATTTAGCTTTGGCAGTCCTGATGTACCAGATGGGTGAAGCATATTTCTTAACATCTATGCATATCATATTATTGATACCGACAGTAGTGGCTCAGCTGGCTAAAGCGCAGCACTAGGTCATGGGACCAAGCTCTCTGCTGACTCGGTAGACGCGTGGGTTCGAGCCCCACCGTCGGCCGTCCTTGAAATGGTTTTCCGTGGTTTCCCATTTTCAATACCAGGCAAATGCTGGGACGGTACCTTCTGATAGGCCACGGCCGATTCCTTCCACATCCGTACATCCTTGCCCAGTTTCATTCATTCACCTTCCTCCATTCCATCTCTCATCCCGACGCGCAGGTCGCCCACGGGCGTCGAATAGAAAGACCTGCACTCGGCCTCTGAGGAGGCCACACGACAAAAAAAATGATTCCCAAGATTAAGAAATTTAGTCCTATTGTAATTTCAAAAACAACCCTCTCAAAATATGAATTGAATCTATTTTGAAAATTGTTAGCCCATTTAAACTAATTTTTTAACCTTCACTTACATCCTTCAAGAAATTTTCTAGTAGCAAAATGTAATTTTAATGTAAAATCTGTTAAAATAATAGTTAAGAATCTGAAGATTTCCAATGCTCTCTCTATTCTCTATTAAGCTACAAGAACAGTAGGCTCATAAGTTGAATTGTTGATGAGAGTTAATTATGTTCCTGCTGTACAATGTAGTCTCGGCTAAATAAGTTTCAAGATAAAACTGTATTGTATTGTATTTCTGTCTGTAGCCAAATTGTTGATAAATTTTAGTAAATACCTGAAAAATTCAAAACTTTTAATTAAATTAATATTCTATAATCCAACGCCAGTAAAATAATACCAAAAACTGAACGAGTGAGTGGAAAAAGGACAATATTCAAAGAAATGGGATAATATTCCAGCATATTTAATCATTAATTAGTCGCTAACTGATGACACTCCTATCACGACATTTTGAGATATAACTTCTTGCTACTAGTACTACAATTGGCAATTAATGAATTTTTCAATGCGACGTATAGTTTCGACAGATGATCGTTCTTTTTTCCTCTTGGAAATGGAATGTTATCGTTTTTCGACTCAGCTGTTCAATTATTCTTTTCCATTTATGCCTTTCTCCGTTCATTTAAAAGTGAGGTTAATAAGTTCATAACGTTCTGAAAATCATAATAAACATCATTCTCGGAATAATTACGGGCCTTTTTTGTTATTATGATGAAACTGTTTATTTCTTTTCCTCCCTCAGTATAGAAGGAGTTTCATAGTTCAAGCATTACTGGAAAGCGTATTTTATGAAAGGTAAGGAAGAAGGTAAATTCTACGAGGTACGGGTAATTTAGCAATGTTGGCTACTCAAAGACTTGCAGGCTATGCAGTGTTCATTTACAGTTGTACAGTGCAACAATATGAGAGTTTTCTTTGCGAGTAGAAACATCGTTTGGAAGGGCAGGGAGGAATGACTACTCTTGGCGCGCGTGCTTCCGAGCGCGGAGGCCTTATTCTTTAGGTGGCGTTGTCATGACCCCCTCCCCCTCCCCCAAAACGGAGACCAAATTTTTTTGCAAACTCAGAAAACGGAAACACAATAACCAGACAACTAAAACTTAACGAATTTTAACTGAAAAACAGTTTTTTTTTATTTTATTCAATACTGAAAATATCTTTATTGCAATTATTATGTTCTGTTACAACTGTACATATTTACAACTTCATACCTGTTATATAAAAACGATTATTTATATAACAAAATCAACTCGTCTATTTTGTTTAGCAAACCTTGTGATTACCGAATCGATGTCTATAGTGATGTCACGATTTTTTTTTTTTTTTTTTTGTCGTGTAGCCTCCTGAGAGGCCGAGTGCAGGTCTTTCTAGTCGACGCCCGTGGGCGACCTGCGCGTCGGGATGAGAGATGGAATAGATGAAGATGTATGAAACTGGGCAAGGATGTGGAAGGAAGCGGCCGTGGCCTGTCAGAAGGTACTGTCCCAGCATTTGCCTGGTGTTGAAAATGGGAAACCACGGAAAACCATTTCAAGGACAGCCGACGGTGGGGCTCGAACCCACGCGTCTACCGAGTCAGCAGAGAGCTTGGCCCCTTGACCTAACGCAGCGCTTTAGCCCGCGCAGCCACTACAGTCGGTGATGTCACGATGAATGTGCAGCAATGCACGGATAGGAATTTGAGGCTTTTTTCGCACCAAAAAATTTTGCCGACGTCCAACTGCAATCTTGGTTGGCAATTTAAGCTGTGACTTTCTTCCTTTGTCGGTACCAACTCGACTTGCCGAAACTGTAACGTACCTTGATACTTTTCTCGAAGCTCGATGTAAAACTCGCAAAACACGCCGTTGCAATTTGTACGAATACTTTTGGTGCGCTAAACGCATCAAATTTCTATCCATGTAGCTTGCAAAAAAATTAGTCTGGTTTTGTACGTTTGGTTATTTTGTGATTGCGTTGTTAGTGATACCGTTTTTCTTAACAATTTCGATTATGTGACCCCTCCCCCTCAAAGCCAAACTCTAGATCCGCGCCTGCCCAGCCCTTGCACATTGTAACATTTGGACCAGCCGCCACTAATGTATGTAATAAACACAGATGTGACTACATCGTGTTCATTGGCCGGTAAGCAAAGCGAATAAACTGATAAGGATTCATAATATTTTGTTTAATCTTGGCATCCCACATCATTGATTTAATATCCAATGTTTTATTATGTTTGATATACGATAATGAATTGTTGGGTTCCAGGAGGAGATGGAGGATCGGCCGCGGATCTCCACACTCATCTCGTCGCTCGCCAACTACAGCAACACCATCCCCGCGGCTACTGATCCCGATGCCAAACCGCAGCCGGCGGCGCGAATGGGCACGCTCATTGGCGTCTTCCTGCCCTGTATACAGAACATCTTCGGTGTGATCCTCTTCATTCGACTGACGTGGGTCGTGGGCACAGCGGGTGCGCTCTTCGGCTTCCTCATCGTGCTTTGTTGCTGCTGTGTGGTGAGTATTGCTTATGTATGGAACACTAGTCCCAAAATTCAAACAAAGAACATTACCATGCTTACATCCACTTCTAAGCTCGCTAAGAAGTCGAACAAACGAATAATAGCGTTCAGAAATGTGAATTTCCCCTAGGCCAAGTGTTGTTAGAGCGATTAGCAGAGGATAGCTGTAAATAACGAGATCAATGGCAGTAACGTCCAGAGCACCAGCTACTTTTCTACATCGAGAAAGTCGGGTGAATTTTGTTGGTCAAATAGTTGTACTTTTTGCACTGTGAAGCTTAGACCTTTCTTTGTCTGGCGGGAACAACTAGATTAGGGTTGACAAACACAATTGACTATCGAGAAACGTTGTGAATTCATAGCCAAAGCGCCACCCCAATAGATGTACCGGTACCAATAGAAGTACCGGTAGCTCATTTGGAAATCTGAAGGTCTCTGGTTCGAGTTCAGTCACTCCAGACATTTTAACACTCTAGTTAACACCTTTATACTTTATGCACACAACACGATCTCACTGAATACTGAAACGGTCGTGGTCTTTCAATTGTTTTATTAACGATATATTATTTCATTAAAAAATTGATTTTCCAAACTTCAAAATATGCAGTAGGCTACTTAGGCAGGGTAGCCACTATCAACGCCGGGACACGAACCGTAGATCTCCAAACAAACAGATCCCGCTTGTAGCCGGGAGGATATTTTGATATAGCCTACCGGTACTCATACTTAGTTAAAATACCTATCAAGAGGTGAAATAGTTTTAATCCACCTAAGGCAATAGACTACTATATAACATATATAGCACTAGTTTCGGTTAACTTGTAGCTATCCTTAGCTAAAATCAAATTGTAATAACATTGAACTAAGAGCATCATATACCGTAATCTAAAAACATTAACAATATATAAACAAAAATTAAGCATTAAAATAAAAATATTAACTATAAAAGATTAGTATCCGTTGAATAAAATGAAATTCCTTAAAATAATGTTAGAATCAAAAACAAAAAACCGTCTATCTTGATACTGTTTGAAGACATGCGCAAGGGGCGTTTTGCTACTCCCATCGCCACATTCTCAAGTTGGTCTATCTTCCAAAGGAGACATAACCATAACCAAAACTGACAATTTGAATTGGATGAAGACAAACGGATGTTTTCAATTGAGAAACCTCTCTCGATTACAATTAGGTGCACTATCAAGACCTTTATACTTTTGAGAGTGTCGATGATCATACCATTCATATTACGAATGGTACTTTAGCTGTGGAAGAGGAAACAGCACCTTCCTCATCCGGCAACTCCCTCCGGAAGCTTGTCCCTTGGTGGACAGCCGAGATTGCAGCAGCCATTAAAGATCGTCGAAGTGCTTTCTAATGCTATCGGAAGCATTAATCACCTTCAAAGGGATGCGTGTTAGAGAGTATGAAAACAACGTGGGAAAAGCATGTGTCGTCTATGACCGCACATACTCCCCTCAAGTATGGACTAAGCTTCGTCGGATCTCCGGACTCCCAACATCATTAGCAATCAATACCTGGAGTGTCCATTAACGGACCATGGTACTGAAACCATTCATTGCTGAATTTGACAATGTGATACAATCTCATCAGAACAATGAACCAGAGGACCAGGAGAGATAAGATTAGGAATGAAATTAACAGGCAGGAAGTTGGTATCAAAATATCTGTCACTGAACTCCTTGGAAAACGCTGTTTAGAGTGGTTTGGACACGTCATGAGGATGGACAGAAATAGAGCTCCAAGAAATTATTTCAATAGAGAAGCATACCTGCCAAGTTTTCTGGTTTTCTCGGAAGGTTTCCGGATTTTTGTGGTGTTTTCCGGTTGTCCGGATTAACATAGTTTTTTCCGGATTTTCAACTCCCTAGATTTTTTCCGTTCTCTGCATCCAAATCGCATTTCAGTTTTGATTTTCGATAATAGCTGTTATTCTGAGATGCGAGTGTTCAAATTCGACTGAAAATTGACTGACTCAGGGTGTCTACTGGTAACGAAAAGTAACGAAAAATTAGCTAATTTTATAAAGGTAACGAAAAGTAGCTAATTCTTATGTCTGGATACCGTAACGAAAATTCGCCGAGGTCTGTTAAAATCATTTAAACCCGCGCCGCTAGGCTCGCGGATGCAATGAAGCGAGTTTCACGCAAGCGGCGCCAATTGCGTAAGCTATATTTCCCCGTGTACGACCTCAAGGAAATGCATACTGGGGATACCTTCAGTGGTACTGTATACATCGGTTCAACGTTTATTTTCGGCATCAAGAAGATTTTAGTTTTGTGTGAAATATTTTTCTGTATTAATCGGAAACCTGACTTTTTGCGAGACGTTTATTCGCGATAACTTCCGAAACTCAACAGAAACCTCTCATTTCTGATATTGGCCTCTAAATTTGCATACCGTCTCTCAAATTGAAGTCCAAAAATAACGCGAAATAATTTATAGTCGCAATCTTGCGAAATGATACCGTTTAAAAAATAATCGCAAAAATGATTCGAAATACATAGACTATATTTTAAAAATCTATCCGTCTAGTGAATTTGTAATCTCTTTCCCAGTAGTCTTTTCTCGCTATTTTTAAGACCTTGCGACGCATGTACACGTTAAATTTTTGCCCTTTGGGATCTTCTGGATTTCTATTTTTGAAAGTTGGCAGGTATGGGAGAAGTGAGAGAGAAGAGACACAGTGAAGTCTGAGGTCAACAAACGGAATGTCAAATGGGAAGATGTAGGAGAACAGCAACTCGACTCCGAGCACTTGTATACCACACCCGGGAAACTGGAGCTGGGAAATGATGATGATGAATACAATCTCAGTTTTACAAATAAGTTTAGCAATAACAATTCTGGTTTCCTTTGCAACAGTTCGGCTATCTCATTCTCCTGCGACACGTTTGAAAATGATTCGAACAAAATTGTATGTTATTGTACAAATAGACCACATTAAAAGTGACCGGCTGCGTGATAACGTTCTCACCTGCTGTTCCTGATCGAATCCTGGCGCAGTGCGCATATGCGAAGGATCCGTGTCAGTAGATTTGCTAGACCATGCATTCAGGCCGAGAGCACTTGAGAGTATATGCATCTTGCCCTAGGCAGAGGACTCATCCTTTGTAAATCAAGGCATTAGGATCCAATTAATAATATAGAAAGCTTTCCAGTCAGTAACACAAATTACATTTGGCGGGAAAACAAGTACGGCAAGCTAAGCCGGATTTGACTGGCGCAGATTGCGTGCGCGCGTACACAGTTCAGCCGGTGGTAGCGCGCACTTTCACACTTTTACCAAACATGTTCAATAATGTGTACTTACAGTGCTCATAGCCGATGCTGAAAATGTCCTCCCTCTCTTGTAACACACACCTGACATCTTCTGATGAACTCTTCTATTGTTTACAGAGCCTGTTTCCATGAATCGTTTAGCGAGCCTCCTAATTGTACTGGCATTAGGCACAGGTCTTCCTGGAAACTTGATTCGAAATTTTCGTCTCGTTTCAGAACAAGATTTTCTGCTTTTCATATACAAATTATGGATATACCCATGTTCGCACAATGTGAATTGGTGTCTAGGCATGACCAGCAATCACAGTAATCACAATACTCACTAAACATGCAACACTAACGTCTAAGCTTTGCAGATACACGTCCATATGTATGGCAAAACACGGGTGAACTAACGATATGAGTCAGCGGAGCGCGCCACCACTGGCTGAACCGCGATCTGCGCCAGTCACAGCCGGCTTAGCTTGCCGTGTTTATCAGGACGCACATAGATAATACCCCTGTATTAATATGCCCTAACCTGAAAACACTACATAAGCTATTTAACACAAAATTACACGCTTTTGTGTACAAAAATGGGGGAGGGGAGGGGGTAGGCCTACTTAACTGGATGCCATGTTTCCAACGTCCAGCGATCATCCTCAGGTCATGTTCACTTAGGCCTTGTTAATGTACGATGTTTATGTTTTACACTTATGCACAAATACAGGGTGTCTCAAAAAATGTACTAACGCTTTGAATGACTATACAATGATTATTTATGTACATTGAGACAAGTTTAAGGGCTTCAATTATAGATGAGACATGTAATTAAGACTCATGTTCGCAAATGTTCAAATTGATGACCGTCAGAGTTTAGACAAAGCTGATAACGCGAAGCAATGGATTCGGAAACGTTACGACAAAGTTCATTTGGAATTGCGTGACATTGTCTTTCAATTAATTTCGTGTTGGAATGTATTATTTCCAGCGCAGACGCTTCATGATGCGATGGACGCTATCTTTTGAGATGTGTGTCTCTCGAGCCGTTTGCCGTAGTGATTTCGGTGGGGATCGAGTGACGGCTTCCAGCACCTGTTCTCATTTTCTAGGACTAGTGGATGTCCGTGGTCGTTTAGAACGTTCCTTGTTGACGTTGTGAACGGTTCCATCTGCTTCAAATTTATCTCTGATGCGAGCAATGGTCCGGTGCGTTGGTGGCGGTTTGTCGAACATTTCCGAACATGAGTCTTTAATTACTTGTGTCTTCTATAATTGAAGCCCTTAAACTTGTCTCTATGTTCATAAATAATCATTTTATAGTCATTCAAAGTGTTAGTACATTTTTTTCAGACACCCTGTATATACAAAGTTCAGATTACATAAGTACTTGTGTAACGTGTCAATATTTACAGAAGTTATGATTATTGCGTTAACCCTAGGAGGGGGGGGGGGGGGGGTAAATATTGCCACTGTCTTTTATTCCATTACTATTCATGCTTCAATTGAATTCACAGATAAGTAATAGGCCTACTTAAGCAACAGAATTTGTAAAAGCACTCACAAACTAGTTACCACCATATTTTCAAATTATTTCTTCACATATTTTTCTCTTTATATTTATTTTCCATTCTTGGTGGCAATTTCTGCCCCTCCCCCTTGAGAATGCTCGAGGCACGAAATCTAAAATTATATTACCAAAACTATCATTGTTTGTGGAAACTGTGGGAGAAATGTTTGCAAAGGTCATGCTGAAACTCAAGTGCAGCGCGGAGGAGGCTCATGTTCTACGGCTTTGGATGATGACAGGCATTGAGTAGTTTCAGAGGCGGCTTCGGTGGCGTAGTCGGTAGCATGCTGAGCTTCTATGCCCAAGATCGCGGGTTCAAACCCAGCCGAAGTCGTCGTATTTTTAAGAGCGTTAAAAATCCCTCAGTATGCCTTCCTTCGGAGGGGAAGTAAAGCCGGCGGTCCCATATCATAGATTTATGGCATGTTAAAGAACCTTCCACTAATTACACCTGTGTGAAGCTAAATTGTATAGGTTAAGAGTGTAAACAACGCTCTTAGGTTCCTACGTTCGTTGCCAAGAGCAGTGGCGTCTAGTAGCTAAGTTCTGAACTAGGCCTAGTAGTCGTTGACGGTGGCGTTTGGCTGCAAAAGTAGGAACTATTTGAAAAATTCAAAGTTGCAGTACTTACTTGAATTAAAAAAACAGATTCACACTAATACAGCCATCACAATTAACACTGGTTATCAGACAGATTCTACACACACCCAAAGTACACGGGGCTACATGACCACGTTGTCCCAGCCCCTAAACTGAGGAACCAACCAAGTACTTTCAGAAGTTAGAATTGTGTGTAATAGTTTATATTATACTAATTTCAAGAAATATATCAATATCATCAACAAGTGAATGCGTATTAAGGGAAAGAATTTGGTGTGTAAGTTTTGCTCCCCTTGGTTGGTACTCCATGTGACCAAATAAGGTTGGTGCTTGTATTTTAAATATTGCAACATGTGTTCTATTGAAGTATTCTTGTGACCAGATTCAGAAATGATGTCTACACAATTGTGTTAGTTATACAGTACAATACAAAAGATTTTATTTCCAGAACCTGCATCATACAGAATTGGATACGTCACACAACATACTCACAGTTAAATTTACATATTTACAACTTTTTTTACATAATTAAACAGTTACATGTTTCTTTAAAATTCACTTAAAGAATACAATACTTTCTGGGCTAGGTATATCTTGAGAGCCTTTCTGAACCCAGTTCCAGTCAAAGATTTTAAGTGGATTGGAAGCTTATTGTGGTATATAGCTCCTTTTTTAAAAGGATCCTTTTCTGCATATTGTTTATTTACCCTCTTTTGAAAATAGTCATTCTGCCCTCTGGTTTCATGATTGTGGACATTGTTGATTGTGACAACTTTATGTTGATTTTCCCTTACAAGCCAGATAACTTTGAAAATATACAATGAAAATATTGTTAAAATATTATGCTTCTTAAATGCAACTCTGCATGATTCTATGTTCTAAATGACCGCTTCCTGTTTAGATTGGTGGCCTATTGTGTGTGCTTATAATGCTCTGCACTAAAATAGAATAATGTTATTTAATCGTACCGTATCTGTTATACGAAACTGAGTCCTATGGCGTCCACTCCAGTTCACTGCTCACTCGCGTCTGACAGCTGTAAGGTCCTAGCAATAGTGCTGCGCTCTAACAGTAGTTTTGTGTACTGCGTTATACGCGCTACGCCAAATTGATGCCCGCGTCATCTGTTGTTGCAGAAAAATGAATGACACCCTATGACTCTGATACTCTAATAGTGCCATGGGCGGAAAAGAGCAAGTGTTGACCAAGGGAGGTCGAATAAGGTTAGGAAACAGTTCCAAGCTGAGATGGAGTCACATGTTCACAAAGCCACGTCCCAAAAGTTGTGGCTGCTGACTTGATGTAGGAGTTCTCTTGTAAGCAGATTTATTATTATAATATAGCCTATAAGTATTATTATAGAGTTGTACACGACTGAAGCTAACCAGGATCTCCGTGGCTGGACCCCAACAAACATGTGACATGCTTCACTGCAAAAAACGTGGGAAATCAATTACAGAATAGACTTTTGCACAAATTGAAGAATAGACGTGTTCCTATATCCTTTATTGTATATCTATAATTTGCACAATTTGTGCACGTTTGTAATTAATAATAAGTATTATCATTATCATTATTATTATTATTATTATTATTATTATACAGTGAGTCTCTCTTACGACTCGGCCGGCCGGCGCGCCCAGCTTACCTGTCTCCCGTTGACTCATCACTGCCCGCTCGGCATAACATAGCACTTCGCTCATTTTATCTGTGCATGACATGAGATAACAATTAAAATTAAGAAAATAACAAGCTGCTACTACCTTATGACAGGAGATGTTCTAAATGTTCTCCTCCTACATACACACATTTCCGGCATCGTCTTAGGAAACTCCGATTCACACGCATATGTTCGTCTTTCGTAATTGAGGCTATTTCTCTCCGGATATGTTAATATTTTTCTCCGACGAAGCCTGGTTCCATTTACACGGGTATGGTTCGACGACGCAGAATAACTAGATATTGGAGTAGAGAAACCCCCCCCCCATCGCATATACGAAATTCCTCTACATAACGAATGGGTCGGAGTATGGTGCGCAGTGAATGGATACATTATTATAGGGCCTAACCTTTTTCAAGGCACAATTAGTGCACAAAGGTACAGGGATAATATACTGAAACCATTTTTTTTTGACGAACTGACTGACACTAACTCTCGAAATGGGTATATTCAGCAAGACTCTGCCACCGCGCATACAGCTCATGACACATTAAACTTAATTGAGGAAAATTTTGAATACCGTGTAATTAGTACGGACTTATGGCTGTCACTGTCCCCATATTTAACTGTTTGTGACTTCTATTTATTATTATATGTCTGGCTGCGTGGCTCAGGGGTAACGTTCTCCCTTGCTGAGCCCAAGGTTGCAGGTTCGAAACCTGGCGCAGTCAGCTGGCATTTGAGGGTGCGCAAATGCGAGGGAGCCGTGTCAGTAGATTTACTGGCACGTTAAAGATCCCCTTCGGGGCAAAATTCCGGCACCCCGGCGTCTCTAAAAGCCAGTGTAGTTAAAAGGGACGTAAAACCAATAACATTATTATTATTATTATTACTTCTATTTATATGGGTGCTTAAAGAATAAGGTGTATGCAAGAAACCCTCACACGTTGGGCGAACTGAAAGAACATATCCGGAGAGATATAAGGCCTCAATTACGGAAGACGAACTTATTTAATTAATTGTTATTTTCTTAAATTTAATTGTTATCTCATGTCATGCACTGATAAAGTGAGCGAAGTGCTATGTTATGCCGAGCGGGAAGTGATGAGTCAACGGGAGACAGATAAGCTGGGCGCGCCGGCCGGCCGAGTCGTGAGAGAGACTCACTGTATTATTATTATAGTTTAACACAGGGTGCTAAAAGGGAAGAGAAGCCGGAAACATGGTCTAACGCAGGCCACGCCAACTCAGGTGCTTCGCGAGCACCGGCAAAAGCACCGGTGCTCTGCTGTAGGAGAGGAACATGTAGTGGCAGGCAGCGCTAAGCGAGGCGAGAGTCGTGTTGTTTGGTTGAATGGGGCTGGGTAAATCAGCGCGCACCAGGCGGAGTACCGGTATGGAAACGAATAATAATAATAATGAAAATGAAAATCCACAGCCTGCTTCCAGTCTCCGACCGGGTCAGGAATGGAATGAATGAAGCCCCCATCTAGCGACGAGGATATGAACTGTGCCGGCTGCCGAGGCCTGACGCACTCCTCCGGGGCAATGATTAAATGAATGACAGATGAAATGAAATGATAGTGGAGAGTGTTGCTGGAATGAAATTTTGACAGGGAAAACCGGAGTACCCGGAGAAAAACCTGTCTGCCTCCGTTCTGTCCAGCACAGATCTCACATGGAGTGACCGGGGTTTGAACCACGGACCCAGCGGTGAGAGGCTGGCGTGCTGCCGCCTAAGCCACGGAGGCTCGTAATAATAATAATAATACTGCCAATTTTGTGTACAGACATAAATAATAGTTTTATTGTGCTCCTGATTTTGCATTAATTTTCAACATTCTTTGTTTGTCTTTGGCATCGCTTTGAAGCCACTAATTTTCCGTTATTTGGAAGAATCGTTTTGGCAGCTTCCCAGGAAGCACCAGACAAACTTTACCTTGTTCTAGTTTTGTTAATATTCATAATTGAAAACATTTGTTCACAAACCAACGTTGTACCGAACATAGCAACAAATTTCAGGTCAATGGCATGAATCCTCGGGAATTCTTGTTCCTGCACGCCTTTATCAAATTAAATCTAATCACCATTGTAATGGTAATAGCGGTCTGTCAAAATTGGATCGCACTGTAGTTTTATCAGCTCAACTTGGAGGCTTGATGGGGCATCCTCTGGGCGTACCGAAAAAGGCGTCATATAAAAAACAACGAGTGCCGGTTTTACTTGTTTTATTTCTTCAAACCAATCTTCAAATTATTTATGCAATGACTGTAACGGTTTTGTGTACCCAGTGTTGTGTTCATAAGTACTTACATTAAAGGATTCTAGAGGGGAATAATTGTCCCAATTTCCTTCTTGAAGCTGACTTTTAAAAAGCACAAGCTTCAATTTGAACCTTTCAATACGGTCACTCATAATACTGATTAAATTATGTTTGCCTTTCAACGAGACATTTAAATGATTTAAATATCCCGTGATGTCTTTCATGAAAGCGAGGTCAGCGATCCATTGCTCATCATCCAAGTCTGACTGTGGGGAAAGACGGGAGGGATGGCGTGGCTTAGTCTAAGGCAGGACTGTCCAAACTACGGCCCGCGAGACTATTTTGTCCGGCCCGCCATGTCGTGTCCGCGCAGTGTCGCCAACAATTTGAAACAACTAAACCCAACTGGACAAAGCAGTGCGCGCGCATCCCTACCCAAGGTCACTGACTCACTGATGAACACTAATGATTGGTACAACTAAGTTCGATCCTAAGTGCAGAGAAATTGTAAGTAGCGGTACAAAGCTTTTCCAGTCGTCGCACTAAAGTCAATTATCATGAACTTTGGTTCATAATTGATTATTAATTGTGTTTAATATTCACTCTTTGTCATTCATGCTGTATGAGAGTATTGAATGTCATCTTACTTCCCCCCCCCCCCCCCTGTGGGTGGGGGGTTTAGACTACACCCACGGTATCCCCTGCCTGTCGTAAGAGGCGACTAAAAGGGGCGACCTTGGCTATACTTTAAGGACTCCGCGTTGTTTTGTGAATTGGACCCCCAGTGGGTGGGAGGAAGCGAATACATCCACGGTAATCCCTGCCAGTCGTAAAAGGCGACTAAAAGGGCTTCTCGGAACGGTCCCCTTTCGAGGGTTTGACAGTCAGTTCTAAAAGACATACACCCGTGCGGTATAACTCTCATTAGGTTATATCGCACTTCTTTCCGTTACTGCTTTCAGGGCCTGGCAACCAAAATTTCTATATGTGCGTGCTGTTAGGGGATGGGCCACTTACGCTAGCGACTACGCTCGAAAGCCTGTTCCGGTCTTGGCCGCGCCGACAGGTGGGTGTGCCATGTACCCGTGCAGTAGTAACCGCCTGACTACGCAGGTCCCCGCACAGCCGAATGTCTGAGCTGTAAAATCCAGTATTTGCCAAGGGGTACATGCCGATACGGCATTGTAAAACATCGGACCCCCGGGCAATGCCTTCCAAGCTAGGCGGGCCTTGCCCTGGCTGGGTAGCGCCTACTGTGACGGCCCGTGATCGGATGTCGGTGGCATTCGGGGAGGATGATCTGACCATGGGTTCAAAAAGAAAAATCCCCAAACAGGGTGGTCCTACACCCAAGTCTTTAACATTTGATTCCCTACGGGGATCAACCCCCTGGGAACAATCTGTGCGTAAAAATCTGGGTGCTAACACCCCCAAGTTTCTGGTAGCTACCAGAACAGATGGGGGTGATTTCAAGCTGGTAAGGAGTATTTTGTTTTCTCGCCACATAGAAGGTGTCTATGGTGAGCTTGAGAAAGTACAAAAGATGAGGAACGGTAGCTTGTTGCTCAAGACTAGGACTGGTGAGCAAGTTGAACAACTTTTGCAATGTGACCACTTTGGCGAAATTCCCGTGAAAGTGGAAAAGCACACGTCCCTGAATCTGGTCCGAGGAGTTATTTTCCACCGGGACCTGATTCTGAACACTGACGAGGAGCTCAAGGAGGATATGCAGCACCGTCAAGTGACTGATGTCCGGCGCATTACGCGCAAGGTCAATGGTCAAATCGTGGATACTGGTGCTTTCATTATTTCCTTTGAGCTTTCGGTGCTCCCGGAGAAAGTCAAGGTTACAAGTTACCGTTGTGACGTACGGCCTTATATCCCTCCACCAATGAGGTGGTATAGTTGCCAGAAGTTCGGGCACATGTTATGCCGATGCTCGAGCCCCGAAATCTGCGGAACATGCGGTAAGGTACCACACGAAGCGGAAGAGTGCACAACACCTTATCAGTGCACTAATTGCCCTGGATTTCATTCTCCTCGGGACAGGAACTGCCCTGTCTTCCTGAGTGAGAAGAAAATCCAGGAGATCAAAACCCTGGATGGTCTCACCTACCAGGAGGCCCGCAAGAAGTACCATACCACGATTTCGCCTTCTCCAACGATTGATTATAGAGCCATAATACCAAATTTGGTCCCGGCTACCTCATCTTTTGTACCAGCTGTGAAACCTGCAACTGAGTTTCCTGTTCCGAAACCAGCACCTATGATTATAACGGAAAGCCCGAAGGTGACTTCAACTCCACCTTCGGCCAGCACGAAGGCTGTGCGAGCGAAGGCTGCTTCGCCCGCACAGCAGGGGAGGAAGTTGAAGACTTACTCCCCACTCGGGAGGAAGTCGAAGCCGGCGGAGGCGGCATCGTCGACCAGGGTCAGGAATTCGGCTCCTGACCTGTCTATATATCTTAAAGAGGCGGGGGCGGGTAAGAAGGGACCGCGCACTACGCATTCCCTTTCTCCAAAAAAGGGGAAGCCATCCGCCCCACCACCTGCGGATGCTTCTGCGCCTGGGGACGTTTCGGTCCCCAGATCTGCGCGCTCCCCACGGATATCCCCCCGCCGCGGAACTGCGTCTAGGAAATATTCCACCGAGTCGATTCACTCCATGACCTCGCCTGAGGACATGGAGATTATAGTCGACGTAGTGGCTGATGATCCTCCAGAGGCTAAGTTGTAGCTTGCTGCTCCAACTTATTCCCTAGTTTATAAGTTCACACAATGGCACTGTTACAGTGGAATTGTAACAGTTATGACAGGCATTTGACAGAGTTCCGTCAGCGTATTGCCCAATACGCAGCGAGTATAGTCTGCCTACAGGAAACAAACCTCAGACCTGATCACGAGACTGTTCTGAGAGGTTTCCGACTATACTCTAAAGAGCAACAAGACGCCGCCCGGGCTTCCGGGGGGCGTTTGTACCTTCGTTCGCTCTGACTAGTGAGGAGTTTCCACTCGCCACTCCTTTGGAAGCTATTGCAGTTCGCGTGTCCTTGCCTGCTATGACAACTGTTTGTAACGTGTACCTTCCACCGAACCAGCCCCTTGATATTAATGACGTCTTTGATCTTGTTGATCAACTTCCAGTCCCTTTCCTACTCGTGGGTGATTTCAACTCTCATCACCCCCAATGGGGATTACCATCTTCCTGCCCCAGAGGAAGGGAAGTGGAGGGCTTAATTCAAGGGTTGGATTTATCTCTATTAAATACAGGGGAAGCTACACATTTTAGCTTAGCGCACGGCACGTACTCACACATTGACTTGAGTGTGTGTAGCCGTGCGCTGGTCCCCCTATTTGGTTGGTATGTACACGACGACCTCTGTGACAGTGACCATTTCCCGATCGTTCTTACCCTTCTGAACTAGACGCCCGTGGAGTTCCCCAGTCGTTGGGTTCTTAAGCGGGCAAATTGGCCCTCGTTTCAAGAACGAGCTGTGTTCGTTGATCTTGGTTGCCGGAGCGTCGATGACGAGGTACAGCACATCACCGATGTGCTTCTTGCTGCCGCCGAAGAGTCCATTCCATCCTTTTCTGGGACTCCTCGTCACAAACTCGTCCCTTGGTGGACAGAGGATATTGCAGCGGCAATAAGAGACCGTCCTCGAGCTCATAAGCACTACCGTCGGCCTCCAACCATGGCCAATTTGGTGGCGTTTACGAAATTCCGTGCCAAGGCACGGATTCTTATTCGCCAGAGTAAGAAACAATCCTGGGAACGGTATGTGTCTTCTATTACGGCACATACCCCCTCCTCTCAAGTGTGGACTAAACTACGACGCATTTCGGGAATTCAGACATCTTCTACTGTACCGTGAATTGCCATTGATAATGAATTGGTTACAGATCCTTATCGCGTTGCAAACCATCTCGCCTCGTATTTTGCGGATATATCCGGTTCCGATAACTATGACCCTGCCTTCGTGGCCCTGAAGCGCCAAGCGGAACGTTTCCAGCTTAGTTTTGCTTCCCGCGCTTCGGAGGAGTACAACGTGCCCTTTACGGAGTGGGAACTCCGTGGAGCGCTGGTGCTCTGCAGGGACACGTCTCCCGGCCCGGATAATATTCACAACCAGATGCTTAAGCACCTTAACGATGAGAGCATTCGTTATTTGCTCAGGGTGTTTAACCGAATCTGGTTGGAAGGTGTGTTTCCAGTGCAATGGCAGGAAGGTATCATTATACCTATCCTGAAGCCCGATAAGGATCCCAATTTGACAGGGAGTTACAGACCTATTTGTCTCACTAACGGTCTGTGCAAGCTCTTTGAGAGGATGGTCAATCGGCGCCTGGTGTGGGTCCTGGAGAAACGGGGACTCCTGTCTGAATACCAGTGTGGTTTCAGGGCGTCTCGGTGTACCAGCGACCATCTGGTACGCCTGGAGACCGCCATACAGGACGCTTTTCTCCGGAGACAGCACCTAGTCGCTGTTTTCTTTGACCTCGAGAAGGCCTATGACACCACTTGGCGTTACGGCATCCTCTCTACCCTGCATCAATGGAAATTCCGAGGTAACTTGCCGGTTTTTATTGCGAATTTTCTGTCCCTTCGCCTGTTCCGTGTCCGAATAGGGGGGACATATTCGCAATATCATATACAGGAAAACGGAGTCCCTCAGGGATCTGTGCTTAGCGTAACATTATTTGCGATTGCCATAAACGGTATAGTCGCTGCTGCTGGTCCAGCAGTGGTACCGTCGCTATATGTAGACGACTTCGCTCTACATTATAGTGCGCAAAATATGGCGGTCGCTGAACGACAGCTACAACAAGCTATTCGGAGAGTGGATCGCTGGGCACTAGAGCATGGCTTTCGATTCTCAACCGCTAAGTCCTCGGTTGTCCATTTCTGCCGAAAGCGCACTCTCCATCCTGATCCTGAGCTTTATCTGGGCAATGTAGCTTTGCCTGTTGTTGCTGCGTACCGGTTCCTTGGGCTCCTTTACGATCAGAAATTGACGTGGGAGCCACACGTGCGGTGTTTGAAAACTGCCTGTGTTAAGAAACTCAACATGTTGCGGTATCTTAGCGGCACATCATGGGGGGCGGACCGCGTGGTGCTCCTACGCTTTTATAAGGCACTGATTTTATCTAGATTAGATTATGGCAGTGTAGCATATGGTTCGGCCCGTAAGTCAGTGCTTGTTAAACTGGACAGTGTCCACCACGGCGGTGTGAGGCTGGCGACGGGTGCCTTTCGGACGATCCCAGTCGTCAGCTTGCTCGCCGAGGCTGGCGTACCTCCTTTACACCTGAGGCGCCAACAAGTACTGCTGACCTATGCTGCAACTATTCGACAGATGCCCCTTCATCCAAGCTATCCATGTTTGTTTTCCAATCCGAATCGCCGGCTGTATGATGCGCTCGCCCGAGCCACTCGGCCGGCGGGGATTCGCTTGGATGACTTATACCGTCAGTTCCGATTTCCTTCTGTCTCCTGTATCGTCCGAGTACCTAGCAAGGCCCCTCCGTGGATGGTCTCTCGCCCTGAAATCATCCTGGATCTGCACACCGGCCCCAAGTCGGACACTGACTCCTCCGTCCATCGGAGGCTGTTCCAGTCCGTTGTGAGCCGGTATCCGGGATCAGGGCTTCTATTCACGGACGGTTCGAGGGTAAATGAGAAAGTAGGCTGTGCATTTGTGGTTGAGGATCGTCGGTTTCTCTTTTCACTTCCCGATGCCTGTGGCGTGTACACGGCGGAGCTCTATGCCATCTTAGAGGCTCTGCGGTACACGTTATCAGACGATCACCAGCACTTTCTTGTGTGTACTGACTCTCTGAGTGCGCTGCAAGCGATCGATGGGTGTTTCCCGAAGCACCCGTTGATCCAGCGTGTGCACGACCTGCTCGTCAGTTCGCGTAACGCTGGGGCCGGGGTGTCCTTTGTGTGGCTTCCTAGCCACATGGGTATTGCGGGAAACGAGCTTGCTGATCAGGCGGCGAGAGAGGCAGTCGCACTGCCCTCGCTACCGTATAAGGTGCCTGCTAGTGATGTGCGCTCTCAGTTGCGGCATTCGATCCTGTCGCATTGGGAGGAAGCATGGCGTGCCACGCCTCCACCCAACAAACTGAGAGGCATCAAGGAGACAACGAAGGTGTGGAAATCTTCCTTCCGATCTCTCCGGAAGGAAGCTGTGGTACTCTGTCGACTCCGGATCGGCCATGGGATTGCTACGCACTCCCACTTGCTGAAGAGAGAAGATCCCCCTGTGTGTCCTTGCGGCGCCCACCTAACCGTGGCACACCTTCTCTTGGAGTGTGTGGATCTGGCCGATCTGCGCAGGACTCTTAAACTGCCTAATACCCTCTCCCTTATTCTCCGTGATGACGGGCCGCCAGCTGACCTCGTCATCCGGTTCATGAGGGAGAGTGGTTACTTTTTTAAGTTTTAATGTGTAGTTACGACTGTTAATTCAGGTTAAATCTGTTTTTCTGTTTTTTATTGTGTTCATCTATTTTATTGTTCACTATGCCTTATTTGTTTTATCCTTTTTTACCATCCGCCTTTTATTCTTTTTATTCCGATAAGGCATAATGTTTGGGGCTCACTGTCTGTTTTATAAACACCATTTTCGTTTCATCCATGGCAGTGAGTTGTTTTTATCTACATCCTTTCATTTCACGCCATTTCATTTCATTAGGGACCGATAACCTCGATGTTAGGCGCCTTAAAACAACAATTATCATCATCATCATCATCATCTTACTTCCATTTTAAAGGGATTTATTTAAAAAAATGTGTTTTATTTTTTAGCCACTGTAAATATAGAAAACGGTAACAATACTAAGAAAACTAAGCTCAGGCAGCCACAAAACTCACCATATTGCAGCTATATATATTTTTTAAATCCATACCCCCCAAACTTCCCGAAGTGTTATTGGCCCGCAAGGTCCCCCAACTATTTACAACGTGGCCCTTAGTTAAAAAAGGTTGGGCATCCCTGCTCTAACGGATAGATTGTTGACGATTATTCTACACGTAGAGAGACAGATGGCCTAGTAGTTAGTAAAATGAGTTAGAAAAGACACATACAGGTACTAACAAACGGGTTCACACTAATACAGACACCACACTATCGCAGGTTATGAGACTAGTCCCAGTAAACGTTCCGCCTGTGCTTGCAGACAATGCTCACCGCCATCTCGATGAGCGCCATCGCGACCAATGGCGTGGTGCCGGCAGGGGGATCCTACTTCATGATCTCCCGGTCTCTGGGGCCCGAGTTCGGCGGGGCCGTGGGGATGTTGTTCTACACGGGCACCACTCTGGCGGCCGCCATGTACATCGTGGGTGCTGTCGAGATCGTCCTCGTGAGTATCATATTGTAGTCAGGATGGCCATCCAAATGCTAAAAGACCAGGAGTTTGGTTGTGATACATATTATGATTTCATGATACAGTCGACGAAATTCCATAGTGACTTTGGATGGCCATCCTGAAGGAGGTGGTTGTTTTTATTGTTATTGTTGAGTCTTCAGTCTTTTGCCTGGTTTGATACAGCACTCCATACCTCCCTGTCCTGAGCGAATCATTTCATCTCTACATAGCTACCAACAAAGCAATCTGTTTATCATATTCCAGCCTTGGTCTACCCCTACAGTTCTCGTCCTCGACCCTTCCTTCTATAACTAAGTTTGCTATTCCTGGGTGTCTTAGTATGTGTCCTACCAACCTATCTCTTCTCTTCTTTAGCAGTCGCCAGAAACATCTCTCCTCTCCCACTCGTCTTAATACCTCTCCATTTGTAACCCTATCTACCCATCTGATCTTCATCATTCACCTGTAACATCACATTTCAACTGCTTCTATTATCTTTTCTGTTGTGCCAACAGTCCAAGTTTCACTTCCATAGAGCACCACGCTCATGACAAAGGCTTTTAAAAATGATTTTCTAATACCGGTACTTAAATCTATATTTGATGTCAACATATTTCTTTTCTGTAGAAATGCTTTCCTTGCTTGAGCCACCCTACCCTTTATATCCTCTTTGCTTCATCGATCACTGGTTAATTTGCTTCCTAAGTCTCCCATCTGCCAATTTGACGTCCCTAGGGATTTCTGATTTCTTTCGGCTGAATTCCTTTATTTTTGTTTTCCATTGAGGCTATTTCCTGAAGGTAGGCTACATTTCTGTTCCAGACGTACATGTGCCCGGAAGCGTCCATATTTGGGGATTTCACCAAGGACGCAAGCATCATGTACAACAATTTCCGTGTGTACGGAACAGGCCTGCTGTGTGTGATGGGCACCATTGTGTTCATTGGGGTCAAGTTCGTCAATAAGTTCGCCACTGTGGCGTTGGCCTGTGTCCTGCTCTCCATCTTATCTGTGTACGTCGGCATCTTCGTCAACATTAATGGAAACGATAATCTGCAGTAAGTAAAGCATTGCTCCCTGCAACTTCCTGGATATTTATTGGGCACAGAAAGTCCTAGTGAGCTGGTAGCTCAAGGGGGAACCGCCCTTTACAAATATGGCTTAGTAACTAATACTAGAATATTCTAAAGTTTATCATTTATTCAGTGTTTATGGGTTCATCTATATTCTTCAACATATTGTTTCAGGAAGTACCTGCGTGTTTCCTTTTTCAATTTGTTTAAGTTTACAATTTGTCTCAGGTAAGTTGTGTAACGTGTTTTTCGAGGGGTTATATGCAACTGGCATAAGTCAGTAGGAAGCCATTCTATATTTATTTACGCGGCAAATTGTTCAGCCAAAAGAATTTTTCATGTTAATTTATTATTATTATTATTAATTTATTATAATTATTATTAAGATATTTTCGGAGCATTTTATAAAGATTATAAGCATACAGATAGGTTTTCTATGTCTTAGAAAACGCTATCAAGCAAATTATTACGAACGACGATATCATAGAAAATTATCTGATTACGGAATTTTACGGAGTTTTGTCAGTTAGGGTATTTGAGAGAGATGACTCACTGGGAATTCAAATACAAGCTGATTCCTGTCGAGAAGTATGACGCAAGCTTGGGTCGCATCGTCAAGAAAAGGCGAATTGTTGGAACGGAAATCGACTTCTCCCTCTCGCGCGCCGTGTGTAATGAACCAGAGGAGGGGAAGTAGCGGCGTGCTCAGCCAATCAGTGGAGACAACGTAAGCTGGAAGACGGTACCATGGTGGGGGAGCCAACGTGTGGATATATCGTTCGACGCGCCGTGAAACGAGGACAATCTGTGTAGTTCTTGCCGAGTGTGGTTTACACGGGAGTCGCTCCGTTGTTCCGTGGGACGAGGACTATCTGTGTAGAACTTAACGAGTATGGTACACGCGGGA
The DNA here is from genome assembly GCA_946902985.2 of Meconema thalassinum. Classification (NCBI taxonomy): domain Eukaryota; kingdom Metazoa; phylum Arthropoda; class Insecta; order Orthoptera; family Tettigoniidae; genus Meconema; species Meconema thalassinum. The sequence goes on from OX336392.1 coordinate 553,853,295, forward strand.
GTCGCTCCGATGTTCAGTGGAGTTAGCGACTATCTTAGTGAAACTTAACCAGTGTAGTTATACGAGTGTTTGGGTCCGAGGTACGGACCATAGAATTATCTAATCTACCAGAATATCATCAAATAACGAAGAAGATGGCGACGTCCAGGAGACTGTGGGAAGCACACAGCATCATCCAGTACGAGGGAAATGCTTTAGCAATCTCCAGTGGTAAGCGCAAATGACGCGGAAATACGCAATCTCTCATTTTTCTTTGTTTTATATTTCATAATTCAGTAACTTCATAGCTTGGAAATAAGAGTAAAATCAATTTATCAGACTCCGTTTTCACGTAATTTTCTATCGGTAATATTAAAATCGCAACGCTCCAATTTAAATTTTAAACTTATTATTATTATTAATTTTGCTATACTTGTTTTATATAACAAATTCATTTCTTTTACAATGCAATCTTTGCTTTCAGTAGGTAGCATTAGATATAGACCAATTCCTTCTCCTGATACAATTGTTTGTTGGGTTAATGATCAAATCATACCACGATCTGAGTGATTAGATTCTTGAAGGTGTTCTACCAGAGCTAGACGTTGTTAAATACAAATTTAGATTTCAGCATTGCGTTGAATCTCGGCGCCCATTAAAACAACATAGCTTAGGCAAAGGTAAACAGTTACATTTCTCACCCAACAGTTAGGGGCTAGCAAAACGTTACACTTGTCGCTACCAACATGGGGCACTAATTAACCATTACATTTGTCACCCAACAGTGAGGGCTAAAGAAACCATTACATTGTCGCCGACAACTTGGGGCTGAAAACCTAATAACATTTGTGGAAGGAGAAGGGTATATATTTCTGTGCCTGTATTTTGGGGGTTATTTGTCTTTATCAGTGTATATCATTATGGGGGATGAGAAAGAAAGACAGATGAGGTTACGTAGTGGTCATCAACTGGAGAGTGATGATACGAGCAGTATGTCGAGTGATGGTAGTAACGGGGTAGCGGAGGTAAATCCCAATACTGAAACAGGGAGTGTAGGCGGCCAACCAGAATTAAAAACTTTACTTCTCGAGTCCATGTATCAGAACAAAGTTAGTAGTGATGCCTTAAATGCAAAATTAGAACAGAATAATGCAAAATTAGAACAAAACAGTAGGGAAAATAAAGAAAGTACAGAAGCCTTAAATGCAAAATTAGAACAGAATAATGCAAAATTAGAACAGAATAATGCAAAATTAGAACAAAACAGTAGGGAAAATAAAGAAAGTACAGAAGCTTTAAATGCAAAATTAGAACAGAATAATGCAAAATTAGAACAAAACAGTAGGGAAAATAAAGAAAGTACAGAAGCTTTAAATAAAAAATTAGAACAGAATAATGCAAAATTAGATAAGAACAACAAGGAAATTAGTGTGAAAATGGAGCAGATTAGAGGAGAAATCAGAGGAGTAATGGAAGAGAAGGTTAAAGAGATCATTGCAGATGTAGACAAGAAATTAGGAAAAGTACAGGAGGAGTTAGAAATTAGAATCAGTACACAGGCTGAAAATTTAAAAGAACTAGTGCAACTGGAAACACAGCAGGTCAAAAAGCAATTAGGGGGAGAAATTGACAAAATTCAGGTAGCAACTAAAGAGGTTAAGGAACAGCTGGGGGGTAGAATTGAGAAAGTCCACTCGCAAATAGTTGCAGGAGTAAATGATTTAAGAGAGAGTAATAGAGAGAGCATTAGCAAGATTGAGGAGAAACAAGCAAAGCTATATGATAAAGTAGAAGAATCAGAAGGAAACATTAAGTTAACAGTAAACAGTATTGAGAGGAAGGCTGAGGAGAAAATAGCAGAATTAGAATTAAAATTAAAAGCTAGGATCAGGCAAGAAAATAGTCAGAATAGGCCAGTTTTTGTGAATAGCACACACAGGGAGGTAGAACTGGGTAAGTTTAGCAATCGACAGGGGTGCCCAATGGAGTTCATGAACACTATAGAAAATAAATTCGGGGAGAGGTTGGAAAATGGTAGTATTGAGTGGTGCCAGGTAGTTGAAATTTTAGAACAAGTGTTTGTGGGGGAAACGAGGAATTGGTTTGCTGTCTACAGATGATTTTAAAATGAAATTCTGTGAAAAGTTCTGGAATGAGGTTATTCAGTCGCAGCATCGTGAGGGAGTAGTGTGTGGTAAATATAACCCTAAAGGAAGCTCCACCATGACCGAATACTTTTTAGGGCAGGTATTAGTGTGTAAATATCTGGATGGCTTGAAGGAGGAAAGTGATGTGGTAAGGTTGCTACTTAGGCACTTTCCCTATAGGATCAAGGAGGCTGCTTGTATCCAGAATGTAAAGACTATATCACAAGTAGAAAATTTGCTAAGCACATTTGATGCACTAGGGAGAGGGGGTTATGAGGACAATTTCAATAGGAACCAGGGTAATAATAATAATAGACCTAATGAAGCCAGGCATCAAGAAGTTCAAGGGAACGGTGGCGAAGGAGCCAACGCTCAAAATAGAAATAATAATAATCAGCTAAATCAGAACAGAGGAAATGGCTATGGTAATCAGTATCAAGGGAGGAACAATGATTTCAGGGGAAATCAAGGGAGGAACAATGATTACAGGGGAAATCAAGGGAGAAACAATGATTTCAGGGGAAATCAAGGGAGAAATTATAATGACAATAATTACAACCAGAATAGGGGTCAAGGAAGAGGACAGCCTAGTGGTAGTAATATACAGCCAAACAATGACAACACAGCCCAGAACAACCAGACCAGTTCAGTAGTTAGTAGTACTACGGCCAGCTGTAGCGGTTCTTTAAACGCGAACCAGGCTGCGAAGTATGGTCAGAATCTCAGTCTGTAGCATGCCCTGTCCATACAATTATACAGGAACCCTATGACCTAAATGTAAGAAATGAATTATTACATGAACTAAATGATGAAGGTATTATTCAGGAAGTGGTTAGTAAGAGCCCCATAGTTAAATTTAACATGTCCGAGGTGTACACAGATGTTTTAATTGATAGTGGTTGTATGAAGAGTTGCATAAGTAGTGCATTTTATGATAAAATGAAAGGAACTGGAGTAAATTTTGAGGAGATGCCAATTAAAAGCACTTTTGTTATCACAGCTGTTGGGAAGAGGTCTAAAGTAATTTCTAAGCAAGTTTTAGTAGACATTAAAATTAATAATCATGTAGAGAAGCAGTTTCTCCTTGTAATTCCAAATTTAGTATTCAGTGTTATCTTGGGTTCAGAGTGGCTAAGTAGAGTGTCTGGTAACTTATGTTATGATGTAGGGAGTTTGAAATTTAAATGGGGAGATTCTGAAGTAGAAGTAGCGTTCAATGACCATATTCAGAGGAGTAGTATTGTAGGTGTGATTTGTACTTAAAATGAGATATCGCCAGCCGTAGAGCGGGGTTCTCCATGTTTTGTGGGCAGTGTGATTACGAACGGAAGTCTAGAGGACTCGTTACGTGAGGCTGCATTTCAGGGAAATATAGAGGATGAACAGTGTGTTCGGCTCTATGATGTGTTATTGTGTAATAGGAGAGTTTTTGAGGATCGCATTGGTATGGCCAATTGCTATACACATTCATTGAACGTTATTGATAGGTCAGTATTCACAGGACATAGATATCCTGTACCTTTCGCTTATCAGAGAGCAGTTGAGGCACAAATTAATCAGATGCTTGAAGATGGGATTATTGAGCACTCTAACAGTCCATATGTTAATTCTTTGATCACGGTACCCAAGACCGACGGCACTGTTCGTATTTGTTTAGACGCTCGTTTGGTTAACAGTAGAATTAGTTCAGATCAGCTGAAATCTATGTCAATAGAGGAATTAATGCAAACATTAGAGGGGAAGAAGTATTTCACTTGTGTAGATTTGAGTTCCAGTTTTTGGCAAGTGCCACTTATGTACGAAGATAGACCATTTACAGCTTTTAGTCATAAATATAACCTTTATCAATTTTGTAGAACACCTTATGGGTTAAAGAGTAGTTCAGCAGCTTTAATTAGGGCTTTAAACATCGCATTAGGGGATGACACAGGAGAGTTTGTAACCATTTACATAGATGCTATGGTAATTAGTTCACGCAGTTTTGAGGAGCATCTACGTCATTTAGATATAGTTTTTCAGAAGTTAGATCAGGCAGGGTTCACTTTGAAGCTGTCTAAGTCGTCATTCTGTCAGTCAGAAGTGACATTTTTAGGTCATAGAGTGTCGAGTAGAGGTGTAACACCAGAAGAAAGTAGGGTTAATAAGATACTTAACGCAGAGGTGCCACAGAATGTTAAACAGTTAAAAACTTACCTGGGAATTTGCAACTTTTTCAGGAGGTTCGTTCTTAAATACTCAGGGTTGGTAGAACCATTCAGGGAATTGCTTAAAAGTGGGACTCGGTGGAGATGGGAGTCCAAGCATGAACAGGCTTTTAGAGCGCTGAAGGAAGGTTTTGTGAAAGCTGTAGTGCTGAAATATCCGTTAAAAGATAAGGAATATGTGGTTATGACAGATGCTTCACATATAGGCATTGCTGGAGTATTATGTCAGAAAGATGATGAGGGTAATCTGTGCATTGTATCTTTAGCCTCGCGAGGACTGACTGCAGCAGAGAAAAGATACACGATTACTGAGTTAGAGCTTTTAGGTATTGTTTTCAGTTTAGGGAAATTTAGAATGTATTTAGTAGGGGGGAAATTTGAGATCCACACAGATCACCATGCATTACTGTATAAGAGGACTTGTAAACTCAGTTCTAACAGAGTTAGTAGGTGGATTCTTGCTCTGCAGGAATACGAATTCACAGTAAAATATATTAAAGGTAAAGATAACATTCTTGAAGACATGCTATCGAGGGACACTAATTTATGTAGGGATTATCCTGTGGTTAAAGCAGAGGACGGTATTTTAATATGTGCATGTGTGGACAGTAGCAACAGGGCATCGTTACAGACACTGAGAAATATGCTAGTGGAGCAACGTGTTGACGTTCATTTAAAGGGAGCCACTAGCAAGGTTGGAAGCAGGTGACTCAGAAACATTTATAGTTTCCAAACGTATTGGAAAAACAGCATATGTGCTGGAGAATAGTGAGGGAAACAGATTATACGGAACGTATAATATACATAGTCTACGAAAATATGTGTCATAAAGTGAGTGTGTTTAGCTGGCGAGCCAGCCTATCAAATGAGTAAGTGTGGTGTCTGGTGCGTGGAAGATCTGGTCTTCAAGGCAGGCGTATCAGAAGTCACACAGGGGGGTAGTATGTAAGTAAATGAGAGTTTTTAAGGTACAGGGAAATATGACGGGATTGTCGGATGCTCTTGAGCACTAAAATGTCTCGATACACCAAGGCCAGAATTTGGTAGCGCTGGTGAATTCCCATTTGCCTCCTAGAGATGGGTGAGCGCTTGAACAGGGTATTTTTGCTTAAGGCGTCCACGAGGCAAAAGATGGGCCATCAGAATGCGAGACAGTCCTTCATGAAACTCATACATATCAGCACACGTGATTTCTGTTTACGGCCTCGCCATGTAAGATTTGTAAGTGTGTAATTTAAGGTAATTTGTACAAAGGTATTATTTGTGTGAGGAGAACTGGTCTGTGTTGAGAACTAGTACTAAGTAGAATATGGTCTACGGGAACTTAACAAGACAGGGCGATTACGGCACAGAAATATTTGGTGTTATATGTAATGCGCATTTACTGTTTTTTTTTTTCAGAAGTCAATATTAATTTAATCTACTTTAAAGAGAGATTAAGTATTATGGTCACGAGGCGCTGCCACAATAGTGTGATCGTGTGCTCAGTGATAAGTGGGATTAATTTCACAATAAGGAAGGGGACCTCCAGTGAAATTAGGAAGTTCTATGGTAATATAAATATATCAGAACACCTTCAATGCGTGTGATATGACATCATAAATACATAGTGCTCACACATTAACTATGTCTATTTCTCCAACATAGAGAAATTTGAGAGGCGGAAATATCCGTGGAACACTATTCTATATGTAAAACATTGGACTGGTTGCAAAGTGCAATCCATAGTGACAACAAACTTTGACGCAAAGTGCGTGAAGAAAAAATATGAGTGTATATATCTGTAATTTAGGGTGATTTCATTTATGTAATATGTATTTTGGATGGGGTTTATTAACGTGTCTGGGATAATCGGATAATGGACCGTCGTCACGGTAAATCATCCGATGATCCGAGGCGAATATGTAACGTGTTTTTCGAGGGGTTTTATGCAACTGGCATAAGTCAGTAGGAAGCCATTCTATATTTATTTACGCGGCAAATTGTTCAGCCAAAAGAATTTTTCATGTTAATTTATTATTATTATTAATTTATTATAATTATTATTAAGATATTTTCGGAGCATTTTATAAAGATTATAAGCATACAGATAGGTTTTCTATGTCGTAGAAAACGCTATCAAGCAAATTATTACGAACGACGATATCATAGAAAATTATCTGATTACGGAATTTTACGGAGTTTTGTCAGTTAGGGTATTTGAGAGAGATGACTCACTGGGAATTCAAATACAAGCTGATTCCTGTCGAGAAGTATGACGCAAGCTTGGGTCGCATCGTCAAGAAAAGGCGAATTGTTGGAACGGAAATCGACTTCTCCCTCTCGCGCGCCGTGTGTAATGAACCAGAGGAGGGGAAGTAGCGGCGTGCTCAGCCAATCAGTGGAGACAACGTAAGCTGGAAGACGGTACCATGGTGGGGGAGCCAACGTGTGGATATATCGTTCGACGCGCCGTGAAACGAGGACAATCTGTGTAGTTCTTGCCGAGTGTGGTTTACGCGGGAGTCGCTCCGTTGTTCCGTGGGACGAGGACTATCTGTGTAGAACTTAACGAGTATGGTACACGCGGGAGTCGCTCCGATGTTCAGTGGAGTTAGCGACTATCTTAGTGAAACTTAACCAGTGTAGTTATACGAGTGTTTGGGTCCGAGGTACGGACCATAGAATTATCTAATCTACAAGAATATCATCAAATAACGAAGAAGATGGCGACGTCCAGGAGACTGTGGGAAGCACACAGCATCATCCAGTACGAGGGAAATGCTTTAGCAATTTCCAGTGGTAAGCGCAAATGACGCGGAAATACGCAATCTCACATTTTTCTTTGTTTTATATTTCATAATTCAGTAACTTCATAGCTTGGAAATAAGAGTAAAATCAATTTATCAGACTCCGTTTTCACGTAATTTTCTATCGGTAATATTAAAATCGCAACGCTCCAATTTAAATTTTAAACTTATTATTATTATTAATTTTGCTATACTTGTTTTATATAATAAATTCATTTCTTTTACAATGCAATCTTTGCTTTCAGTTGGTAGCATTAGATATAGACCAATTCCTTCTCCTGATACAATTGTTTGTTGGGTTAATGATCAAATCATACCACGATCTGAGTGATTAGATTCTTGAAGGTGTTCTACCAGAGCTAGACGTTGTTAAATACAAATTTAGATTTCAGCATTGCGTTGAAGTCTTGGCGCCCATTAAAACAACATAGCTTAGGCAAAGGTAAACAGTTACATTTCTCACCCAACAGTTAGGGGCTAGCAAAACGTTACACTTGTCGCTACCAACATGGGGCACTAATTAACCATTACATTTGTCACCCAACAGTGAGGGCTAAAGAAACCATTACAGTTGTTATAAGATGTGTTGGCTGAATAGCATATCTAGTTGTGTTTGTGGCTCCATGCTGATCTTGTGTTATGGGTATGAATGTCTTTCCTGCATTGACATTCAGTATTAAGACTAATAAGACCTTGTTTATATCTGAACATAAATAAAGCTGGCTTCGTAATGGCAATATGTTTGTCTCCTGAAATACTTGTACAGTTGGTTTCCTAAAATCGTAACCATACATGATTTTAATTGCTCTTTCTTGGAGTACTTCGAGCTCATTTATTGATTCCTGTGCACATTTACCCCATATTATGTTCATGTAGCCTACATAAGGTGAGAATGAATAAGAGAGGCACATATGCTCCTTAAATGTTGATTGCTTATTCCATACTCCCTTAATCTTTTTAGAACACCAATTACACTAACGATTTTCTTCTTCACATTTGTGATGTGTTCATTTCAACTTAGGTTATTGTCCAAAGTGAGGCCTAAATATGGGTACATTGCCAATTTTAACTATGTTGCAAGTGTAAGCTGGTTTATGAAATAGCATGTATTTTGTTTTTGAAGTGCTTATGATTAAATTACTTTTTGAAAGCCATGTTGTTAGTGTATTTAGATATCGTCAGGATGACCAATAGGCAGTGGCGACTGCACATTTTTGTAATGCGTAGGGCACAATATGATAGGCTTAACTTAATAGATGGGCTAATTTGAGATATTAGACTCAGTGAAATATTAATTATTCAGTCGCACAGCACTATTACAAGCACATCACACAATACAATACAATATCACTCCAAATATATGCACACGCTGAAAACAGACATCCATTCTGACAGGGCAAAATCGTAACCAATAAGCCCATAGTGCTGGTTTAAATTCAACCTATAGCGAGACTTGAGGATCTCAGTCGACGTCCTCAGAGCGCCATTAAACAGCCCAAACCTGCCCATTCCCCCTCAAGGGCTCCCATACATTTCTAAAACTATAAACACATGCTTTGAGGATGCAAGGTTTCCTTCCTCAGCTTTCTACTCTGGGCGGTGAAGTTCACACTTCACCCATATAGGGGTGGAATGTAGAACTAGTTACAAGTACTGACAGTGACAGTGAAACAGAGCTTATTGAGAGGTTGCGCTAGGTAGCCCCAAAGACTATTTTACAAAACAATCAATTTAATTTTTTTAAACAGTTACCGGTACAGCTGAGAGCTGACTGTAGGATGATGCTCACGTCCTACATGGAAGAATCGCCACTGCCAAGATGATTGCAGCATTTAGTTGCTCACATCCTCTTCACACTGTAAAACTATATATGTCACATCCCGTCGCGTCAGGGATCCAAATGCGGCTAGGTCCACACATATATGATTAATGTTAATTAATCTTTACCACTGTAGCATGATTCTCAATAATAATACTGTAGGCAATTGTTTTTACTTTCTTTACTCCAGTGACGAAGGATTCGTGAAAATGTCACAGGCTGGCCAACATGTGCTGCCATCTGCATGCACCCCAACAGCAATGTAGTGATTTCACCACATACAAAACAAAAGTCACGGAAATTTAATCATGACCGTATTCAACCAATGATATTTAGGATAGAACAAACCCTTCCTGAGATATATTGGAAATGCTGTCAAAGGAAGGAAGGCATTTGCACAATCTGTCTTAATTCCTTTCCTCAGAGATGAATTGGCTTAGACCAGGCGTTACCATTCTGGTGCTCTTTAAATGAAATTTGGTGCTCCCATCATACGAGCCAAGAAGTGCTCCCATGGGACCCTTGATCCAATTCAAGTTCTGTTGCACCCGGATGAACAAGATGAACATTTCGAATCAAGTTTCCAGGAAGACCTGTGCCTAATGCCAGTACAATTAGGAGGCTCGCTAAATGATTCAAGAAAACAGGCTCCGTAAATAATAATAAAAAAGTGACAGTCACTCTGAAAGACTAGACTTTGTATAATTTTAAATGCTACAAATGCTGAAAAATGCTAGAAAGGCTCGAGGCTTCTCACTTCGCTCGAAGCCAAAGACTCTTGACATGTTAGAAAATTATCTGCATAATACATATCTTGCTTATCTTGTTTCAAATTACTCGCGAACGGCAAGTGCAAACCAAGGGCAAAACAAGGTTAAGCGCGCGGGATGCCGTCACGCTCACCAGAGTGCGTGGGGAATGCCCCTTCCAACCAGTCTAAAAAAACTTTTCATGCTGACCAATTCTTACGCTCATAGTACATTGATATTTTTAACGGTTTGCCCAGCGTAAGCTTAAGAAGCGCACGAACGCCAAGTTTGTTTTCGACTTTTTCACTGAAATCGTTACTGCTTGGCTTCCTTTGATCATACATAAATTATTTTCTACAGAATCTTTCCTCGAGATATCCTTTACAGAATGGTGAAAACCGCATCAAAATCCATCCAGTGGTTCTCGAGATTACCCGAGACATCCAAGAATCGGGGATTTTTGTCTTATACTAACGAAGTAGAGATTGTCGAGGTACACATGCACCAAGCGGTACTATGACGTCACACACCTCAATGCATCTGGGTACATTTCGTCCCATCACCGTAACGTATCGCCAGACCCCAGCGTAACGACGAAGTCGACAAGATCATTTAAAATTGTTGCGTGTTGCCGCGGGGCGGCAGGAGGCTCCTGGGGGGAGGGGCAGTGTGACAGTCTAGTGGCCTTGGACAAACCCCGCAGGGGAAGGAAGAGAGTGCCCACACCCTCTCGGTTCCTCCCACGGCCATACATTAACAAAGCCCTGTGAGTCAGTGCGAGCCGGCCAGAGAATACGCGAAAATTCTGGATGTGGAACCAACCAGAACAGACTCAATGCGGCAATGGGTTGTGACATTCGAACTTTCCAGGCCAGGGACTGATCCCATATAAACCAGCGAGCCGCGGCGAGGAGGCAGTGCATTGGCAGTGTTTATTGGACAGTATTGATCAGTGCTAGTGTATACTGAAGTGTGGTCGAGTGAGTGCGTACGGAGCAGTACAGCGATTATTACTGGAGGTCTACGGTAACAGAGTGGAAGCCTGGCTGCCAGGGTGCAACTTTGAGTCAGGACTGTGAGTGCTTGGAGGTGTCGCGGTGCTTCGTGGGATACGTGGTCGTGGGATCGACACGGGACGAGCAAGAGCGCACAAGGAGCAGCAAGTGGACTCTGGAAGTAAGTGACGTGGCAGGAGCAAGGCTGTAGAGAACCTGTGTAGACGGTACGTGTGAGTGTGAGCTGGAACATTGTAACGCCTCACGGACAGAGAGAACATAAACAGCGAGGACAGTGGTAGATTGTAAATGTGGAAACTAATAGTGACTAGTAGTGTTTTCTGAGGTTGGACTCAGTGTGTGTGTATGTGTGCACGGTGTATGTTTGTAGACTTGTAATAAAATTACATTTCGTTAAAGGAACAATTGTGTTTGTGCTTTCGCCCACCGTAATCCAGTTAGCAAAAGTGCCACTAGGGGGTGGCACGTAACAAAATGATAAAAGTTAACAGACAACGTTGTGTTCTTACAGAACAATAATTAGATGAGATTGTTGTCCATTCTTTCATCAGAAGATGTCAGGTGTGTGTTACAAGAGTGGGAGGTCATTTTCAGCATCGCCTATGAGCACTTTAAGTACACATTATTGAACATGTTAGGTAAAAGTGTAAAAGTGCGTTCAGCGCCAGTCATAGCCGGCTTAGCTTGCCGTGTTTACTCGCGCGCTCATAGATAATGACCCTGCACTTGAGGTTGGTTGAGAACACGGTGTGTGACTCATGGCGATGAGATGAGATCAGTGTCGCATCCCTGTGTTGGTGTTGCCACTCTACCTGTAAGCTCCACAGCATTGAGGTCAGATGAGTCAAGTTGCTTTGTGTGTTGCAGCATGTGTATTCTGGGCAAGCGGCTGCTGAAGGACATTGCCATCAGCGAGTGTAACAAGGACCTCAACGGTAGTCTACACAAACTGTTCTGCAGTAACCCGACCAGCAACACGTCTGGTGCCTGTGAGCCTTACTACGAGGCTAACGAGGTGTCCATCGAGCGGGGCATCAAGGGCTTGGCGAGTGGAGTCTTCCTTGGTAAGTGGATCTCCAGTCGGTCAACACAATTAGATTGGGCGAGGAGTAGCGATTATTTTATCACCTAACCTGAAAGAAATGTTGTATGAATAATTATGTATGTACATTTCTCTGGTGGCTTCGGTGGCATAGTTGGTAGCATGCTGAGCATCTATGCCCAAGATTGCGGGTTCAAACCCGGTCGAAGTCGTCGGATCTTTTAAGAGCGTTAAAAATCCCTTAATATGCCTTCCTTCGGAGGGCAAGTAAAGCCGGCGGTCCCATGTCATAGATTTATGGCACAAAAAAGGACCTTCCACTAATTACACTTGTGGAAGCTGAAATTTGTAGGTTTGTTTGATAACGCTATATTAGTTCCAACGTTCGCCGCCAGGTGCTGACTGCGATGGCATTTAGTAACCATGTCCGCAGCTAGGTGTTGTGGACGGTAGCATTTCGTAGCAAAAGTAGGAACTACTTGAAAAAAATTATCGTCTGCAGTCCTTCTACTTGAATCACAGATAACACACACTAATACAGCCATCACAATTAACACCGGTTATCAGACAGATTCTACACACACCCAAAGTACACGGGGCTTCATGACTGCGTTGTCGTAGCCCCTAAACTGAGGAAGCAACCAACACATTTCTCTAACAAATTGGGGGTTTCACTGGGTGACTAGCTTCACTCGCCAAGGGAGCGTTATCAAATTTAAATTTACAAGACAAAATTGCTCTACAAAACACCACCAAAGTGGCCTACTACCAACCCGCTAAAGCATTGAACTCTTGATTTAATATCTACAAGGTTGCAAGACAGAACTCAGGTGTAGCTGCTGAGTACTGTGCTGAATTGTGTAAAGTACCGGTATTCAAGCTGCTCTGATAAAACAAACACTGGACCTGTGCTGACCAACTGAAAAGCAATTCTGTTTATAGATTATACAGGCAACTCTGAAAAATGATCGTGTGGCCTCCTGAGAGGCCGAGTGGAGGTCTTTCTAGTTGACGCTCTTAGGCGACCTGCACGCCGTAATGAGGATGAAGTTATGATAAAGAAATGACATACACCCAGTCCCTGAGTTACGGGAATTAACCCCAGGAGATTAAAATTCCTGATGGCCCAGCCAGGAATCGAACCCGGGACACTTCGGGCCTAAGCCTAGCGTGCTAACCATTTTGCCACGGAGCCAGACCTGAGATGTAATGATGTTTGCTTGACGAGCAATGCATGTCATCCAAGAGTTTCTCCCTCTTCTGTAACTACAGTCGAACCTGCCCTAACGGCCACCCTTATTTAGCGGACACCTGCCTATACGGACATTTTTCCTTGGAACCGATTTTATTTTACATAAGACAAGTGTTAAACTAGCCTCATTTCAGCGGACACCTTGAAGTCCGGACAGCGGACATCGCCATCTGTCCCATCCACTTGACTCAAGCGGACACTTCACACGCTGCAGGACATTTTTTACACCGGACCATGTCATCCTTTCTTTTAAAACCATGCTGCAGACATATGGAAATCCCTCTTGAATATCTGTACTACACCTATTTCGAGTCAAAGGAGAGAGAGAGTGAAATGCAGGCTACATCGCAACACTGCAGTTGCCGTAAAGTTCATTCTTCTGTACATTCCTCTTTCCAAACCTTTTGTTATGGTGTTCTACCTACTGGTGTACATTCCGAGAATTCTAATTGTCCAGGATTGCTGCCAGTGACTGTTTACTCACGAGTTACCTGGAGATTTTCTTCCCTGCTTGCATCATTCTATCCATAACTCAGATTGCCACCGATAAGGTCGAGCTCAGGTAGTCAACTTGAGAAGGATAAGACTTGGAGTACATGCGCTAATTAGTGAGACAGAAATACCGTAGCATTTCAGTCGTCGAGTAAACATGAGTAACAAGGGACGAACGTGTTTACACCTCGAAACAAGGAGAAATGTGATTGTAGAAAGTGACAAGGGACTTTCAGTGAGAAAGCTTGCCGAAAAATTCAAATGTGGGAAAACTGAAATAAACAAATAATCAAAATAAAGATGTGTATGTTTATGTTTAAGGTGGATGTACTTTGCTGTTAAAATGTTCGATTATTTTAACAAACTTGTATCAGCGGACACCTCTCATAACGGACATTTTCCCTCGGAACCGACGGTGTCCGCAGAAGGGAGGTTCGACTGTATCAGGCTGTCAACACGCTATTCTTATTGGACGGGGTACAATACATTATGCTTATAAATGAGGGGAAAATTCTGGTAGTGTGTTGATCAACTGGAAATGATTTTCTTTTATACATCACCATAGTAACATTGAAAAATGGCTTCTAACAGATGAATATTTTTAGAAATGTAATTTCTAAGCAGAGAACAGACAAAAGTATCATTTGATTCTAGATTCCTGTACATTTGATATGTTTCAGACAACATACAAAACAGTTTCCTGGAGCTCGGACAGTACATTGCTAAGTCCAAAGATCCTGATGACATCGAACCTCTGGACCGACCGTCATACAACCAAGTGATGGCTGACCTCACCACAACCTTCACCATCCTCATCGGCATTTTCTTTCCTTCAGTGACGGGTATGATAGTCCCTAAACACCAATTAGACATAGGAGCTTTGAGAGGAGGATTATTCCAAGTAGCAGGATGGAAACACTAGCACACAAAGCTGGTGTTCATTCTTGTTCTTTCTTTTCTGATCCATACTCTTTGGTGTTAAACTGCTGTTGTAAAAATCAGTCACAAACTGAAGAATCGCATTACATTGCCACAATGGCGTTAAGTCAAGAAACTTAGTTGGTCTGCAACTAGAGCAGATAGACCGAGTAATAAACAAGACCAGGGCTGGATTTACCAATAGGCCCCTCAGGCCCCGGCCTAGGGGCGCACCATGCTAAGGGGCGCAAAATTAACCCACATTTTTTTGTCATAAAATGTTATAGACTACAATACACGTATTTCGTATAATTTTATGATTTAAATTAAACTTTCCAAAGTTTTGACACTTTCCCAATTTATATTGTGGTTGTCATTTTCCAACAAATGTTTTGCAACAGCAGATTTCTCGACTTCAGCTTTACAACAGGAATGTTTTATGATTTATTAGGAGAAAATTTAACCCCCTTAGTGCCACGCTCTCGCTGCTCGCGCCAAAAGTGCCAAAGCCGATTCAACCGGCGCGCTGTTTATCTTATATTTATAGATGTCTGTAGGCATATGTCCGTGATTATTTCATACTGTTGGAAAGATGAGGTTCCAGGCTTGCCTGTGCGGTGTTTGCTTTTTTCCTTCTAAGTCCGTTACGCGATAGGTTTGAGTTTGTATTCACGCCCTCCCTTTGCGCTCCCCCAATCACGCACGTTCCCGCCAAAATTGCGGGGCAGTTGTTTTCTTCTAGTTGACGTTTTCTGCCTACAGATGTATCTTTTATACAGTTGGAAACGTAGTATTTTTCTAATATGACCCTTCGGTGTCCTTAATTTAGGCTCAAAACTGATTTTTTTACACAAAAAAAAAAGAAATATTATGACAATAACCTCAATTAAAAAGGGTTAGATGCAGTATTTACTTTTATGAACATAATGTATGAAAGAATGAGGTGTTGGTTATAATGCAAAGCAAGAATTATGATTCTATCGTTGGAAATGTGCCATTTATGATGGTCTGCATGAGCATTGAAATTGGCTTGGCATACTTGGCAAGTATTTCAGGAAATGGCTTGGCACGAAGAGGGTTCAGAGTTGAATATTAATATCAGTTTAATTTGAATAATTCATTATGCATAGTTGTAGGTTGTATGATGTAGTGTGGGCTGAATATCTTGTTGGCCTATTTATTTATAGTTTATACATACAAATTTAGAAACAGTTGATTCTCTCATTTCAATTTATTTGATTGATTTTACTTCACGATACATTCGAATAAATTAAAAATTACCTTCACAAAGACCTTTCTGAGGTCTAAATTCTCCCATCTTCACGATGGTGTGAAGAGGGGGTGGCAAAAACCCACGGGCCTAGGGGCGTATAAACTTTAAATCCGGCCCTGAACAAGACCGTATGCTTGAGGCCATTAGCAACTCACTTGATTAAAATCTCATAATTGAATCTCAATAAATGTTGTTTTGTTGCCTTGTTGTTCCATTATTAGCCTATTTTCATTTATGGAAAAATAGGCTTATGAGATCACCCTTTGTCCGTGTATGTGGTTATGTGTGTGTGTCCCCCTCTAATAACTTCCAAACGGCTGGAGCGATTCCAATCAAACTCGGTAAGGTCATAGTACTATTTTGGCTGACCCCGACATGCACTTCAAATTTTATTACGTCTCACCAATCCAACATGGTGGCTGTGCAAAATATTTCACCGGCATTCTATGTCTCCGAAACTATTACTGATATCACTCTGACATTTTGTACGGTGATAAAGGGCACTACTAAAAGGTCATCTACATGACTTTCAAAAACCTGTTAAGTACAAAACGAACATGGCGGCCAAGCGAAGTTGAAACATTTAAATAAACTTTTCTCCAATTTAACCATCCTAAAGGAGTGAAACTTGGTACAGCAAATGCTATACGCATTGTAATGCACTGGCATCTAATTTAGTTCAATTGTTTACATAACCTCAAGATGGTGCCTGTGCGAAATTTTAAAATTAAGTTTTTATTTCTTGTGTCCTAATCATGCGATCAAAGTCAACGTTTGAATAATGAACGTACACTATAATCCTTATCTAATAGTACATAACTCCATGGCCTACATATATTAATATCAAACGACGACCATCCAAATATTTAGACGGTTCCCAATATCTATTAATCTATGACAACAATCAAACTGAGATTTTGTATGTGTATAGAGGCTATAAACATAAGTTCACCTATGGAACTTTCAATAACCTGGTGAGCACAAATCCAACATGGCAGCGACGCGAAATGTAAATATTTAAATGGACGTTTCTCGCGATTTAACAATCCGAGCACAGTGGGTTAGTTATTGAGGTTTCAAGGGGCGGAACTAAAGAGCGCAGTGAAACTTGGTACGGTAAATGCTTATACAAATTGTAATCCACTGGAATCAAATTTATTTCATTTGTTTTCATAACCACAAGATGGCACCTGTCCGAAATTTTAACATCTCGTTTTTATTTCTCGTGTCCAAATCATGCGATTGATGGTTGAATATTACACCTACACAATAATATTCATGTTATAGAACATAACTCTAAGACCTACATATATAAAAGTCCAACACGGCGACCATCCGAAAGATTTAGACGGTTCTCAATATCTACAAATCTATTACAGCATTCAAACTGATATTATGTATGTTGATAGAGGCAATTAACATAAGTAGGATATATGAAAATAGGCTATATAATTCTTCATGGAACCTTTTTTTTGTCTGCCATATAGCCAAGAGTCATCACTGCCTAGGCGATGATTGCCAGCACACATTACATTGATCACTATAATCTAACATCCCTTAAGCTGGCTGTGGCACATTGCTAAAGGGAAATGAGTTCTTGTATTGTAATATTATGTCCTGTCTGTGAACAGGTATCATGGCTGGATCCAACCGTTCTGGAGACTTGGCAGATGCACAGAAGTCTATTCCCGTAGGAACCATCTGTGCCATCCTCACCACATCCACCGTGTATCTGTCAGCTGTTCTACTGTTTGCCGGCACCGTGGACAATCTTCTGCTTCGAGACAAGTATACTTCACCAGTCATTGCTTTTGTAGAAACTCATACACGTTGATCATGTCAATGCACATCCTACACCGGCGATGCATGTCCGTCCTGTCAACTGCCTGCGCACATCTGCTAGAGTTTTGTCTTTTGCAGGCATTTGTTTCTTGAGAAAGACCTTGATTGTCTTCCTGTAAATTGTGTCCTTTTTGAAGGAATTGCTTGTCCAGGAACTGCACTTTCTTGCATGTTTTATTGGGCAAAATAATCTTTCTGACGCTTTTAAGCTTGACTAGATATATCCGTAGCCTCAAGTGAGCTGCCCAGGTTGGTACTACAACACTCGGGAATATTCATTGCCATTTTTTGGTCCGTATTGACACGTTTTAATATAATATATTCAAATAACCTCCGTCAATCAATACAAAAAATTACGCGTTATAAACGCACTACTGGTGGGACATGTTTTGAACCATATTACGGTTCTTCCTCAGCCACTTCAATACAATGATTAGATACATTACACACAAAAAACACTGGACAAGATAAAAAACATCAATCAGAAAACTCAGTCACTTATGCAAAACACATTAAAATCTGATCGATTCAAACACTCTCATCATAAGTCATTAAAACATTTGAGTCAAATTTTGTTTTAATGACATTTCATATGATGAGAGTGTTTGAATCGATCAGATTTTAATGTGTTTTGCATAAGTGACTGAGTTTTGTGATTGATGTTTTTTATCTTGTCCAGTGTTTTTTGTGTGTAATGTATCTAATCATTGTATTGAAGTGGTCGAGGAAGAACCGTAATATGGTTCGAAACATGTCCCACCAGTAGTGCGTTTATAACGTGTAATTTTTTGTATTGATTGACGGAGGTTATTTGAATATATTATAATACAACACTCCTCTCTTATGAGAAGGGTGAATACACAGCACCAACTTAGTAATGCTACCTTACCAAATTAAGAAAAAAGAAAGAACGGAATTTAGAAGCTCAGAAACTCTGTAACATAGAAAAGACGAACTACAGTAGAACCTCGTTTACCCGGATCAACTGGGACCAGGGCCGATCCGACTTAACGAAAATCCGGGTTATCAAGCGAATAACGGAAAAACGATTTAAAAACACATGAACATCACCAAAATTTTTTCAATGGAGTTACGAGATTATTATCGGCACACTTTCACCAAAAGAACGCATACACTGTAATGGCCAATACTTGCACAACTGGTCGGTAGTGAGCTTCTCCTGTCTCAGTTTAGTGTATCGCGAACTCGCATCCGCTTTATCATTGGCAATGTTTCGTCTTGACTCGCGAAATAAACTATCAATCTCTCTATGTTTGCTACTGCTTCTGCGTGGGTAACCACAGCTGGTTTATCAACACTGCCTAAATGTGATTCCTCTTCATTTTAATTTTCAGTAACACTGCATGATGCAATAATGGCTTCCTCTGTAATCGGTTTATAACCTCCGTCATTGTCGATTTGCAACCAATTGCCGATGTGTTCTTCATCAACATCGGAACAGCCATCAAAATTTTTTTAAATGTCTATAAAATCTTCTTCCACACTTATTTCTTCTTCTTCTTCTTCAATCTTGTTTTCTGGCAAGTCACACACACCATGACTTCATCAAAGTTTCTCTCCCAACCTGGTCCCAAGCTTCCGCAATAATATAAATAACAGTCTTTACGTTAAAAGATTTGAGCACGTCGACCACACCATGCTCTCCTTCGTTCTCTACCAGTCGACTTACCATTTGACTTTTGTACTTTTATGTTTATTTTTTCTAGAACTCCTTGGTCCATCGGTTGAATGAGAGAAGCTACATTAGGTGGTAAAAACATCACTGAAAAATCATCTTTGACTAGTTCATTGACTGACAAATGCGAAGGTGCATTGTCAATCAGCAAAACCGCCTTGTTGGGAAGGCCACACTTCGTCAAATATATGTTTACTGACGGCACAAAATTCTCGAAAAACCATTGTTTGAAAATGTCACTAACCATCCAAGCACTTTTTTGTGAGCAGTAAACAACAGGCAATGAATATCGTTTCACAGTTTTCAATGCACCGGGGTTTGTAGACTTCCCTATTATAAAGAGAGGAAGATTGTGCTTTCCTGACGCATTGCTGTAAGGCAGTATTTCCCTTTTTTATACCCTTTTGCTGAGTCTTCTACCTTTGAGGCTAGCGTTTTACTCGGCAACATCCGGTAGCGTTTTACTCGGCAACATCCGGTAAAATAAAGCGGATTCATTGGCATTTTAAAATAGATCTGCCATCAATTCTTCCTATTTAATACAGTCTTCAAACTCTTCTTTAAAATTTTCTGCCGCTTCAGCATCACCTGACAAGCTTTCTCCAGTGATTGTAAGTTGACGCACTCCATCTGTGCAACCATCCCTGACTAGCTGTAAAACTTCGATCTCCATGGGGCAACTGTTTGTTCAAACTCAACGCTTTTGTTGGATGGTGGGTCCAGAAATCGACAAACCACGTTCTCTTTCAGCAACAAACCAGAAAAACAATGCTTTATCCAGAGTTTCCAGTTTAGCAGTTTTGGCTTTATACCGATTATGCAAACTGTCCTTAGAAATCATCTTGAACAAAAGTCTTCAATGCTTTTTCTGTTCTTTTTCTAATCAGATACGGTCGCTGTTCCTTCACCAAACTCGGCAGCAATGTTCTTTAACGATTCTCCTTTATCAATTCTTGTCAATGCGTCCATCCTTTTTTCCATAGTCACAACAATGTTTTAACATTTTGTCGCCATCGCGGACAACGAGCAAACAAAACAGCACAACGATACTGTACCTCGACCCTGATGCTAGGAACACTACCGAGATTGCAGCGCAACTGAGGAACCTTGTTTCTTGGCCAATGTCAGGTGGGGGAAGGACAGGGTTGAGCCACCAGTCTGCTGCGTAGCAACCAGGTGGGGTGAGTGCGATGAATTCGCCCACTGGCAAGAGAATTCGAGTAATGTACCTGCTGAGAAGAGCAACTTATCGTCTGTAAAACAAGTATTCATTTACTACGCTAAACAACATAATATTATTTTTTTTCATAACTGTTCCGGGTTATCTGGAAGTCCGGGTTAACGAGGTTTTACTGTACTAGGGAAATATTGCTGCCAAATTAAACAAAAACGAAGAAACTGTCAGTTAACAAGAAGCAAATTCAAAAAGTAGCAAAATACTAGGGGACGACGGTTACGTTACAGTACAAAGGGAATTACCGACCTCGGTTCGAGACGATAAAAAACTCGGTAAAAAGTTCGGTTCAGTTCAAGAGACATAAATGCCGTAGTGATCTGGGAGATCCCGGAAATACCGACCACCATTGATCACTTTTAAGGCGATGAAGGTGATGGGACAAGATTTGCAAGGTATATTGTTGTTATATGTACAGGGTCTTTCATATAAAGTAAGAACGGCGAGCGGCGGTTTTGTTATTCGCTGCTGAAGCCGGCTTGGCCAAGCTTGTGACGTGCCACGGCCCCCTGCTGGAGTATTGAAAGCACGCGCATAGTACAAACTTGACCTTGCAATAAGCGTGCAGGTGTTGTCAGTCGCTAGTCTGAACCTCAGCTGCTAACATGTTGAGACAGTTATCATTGCAACATCGTATTTTTGTATGTAAAATTTATTTTAATTACCATTGGGCTCGGCGGGTACGTGATGCATTTGTTCAGCAATTTCCTGATGAAGTGCCACCTTCACTAGCACAGATTCACGTAATTGTAAATAACTTTGATACTACTGGTTCAGTGCTCAATAAAAAACACAAAATAAAAAATCAGAAAAAATACAGTGGCATGACTCACTCACGTCAGCCAAAATGTGGTTACCAAATACAACGCCTGTATAATCCAGGAAGGACGACACTTCCAGCAACTTTTATAAGGTAATATTTCATAGAGGATTGTACACACGCTTAGAGCAGGGGGCCACGGCTCGCCACAAGCTCGGTCAAGGCCACCACACTAGCGGATAACAAACCCGCCGCTTGGCGTTCTTACTTTATATGAAAGACCCTGTATTATTTTATAAACTGAAAAACTTAAGCTATTTAAGATTCCTCTTATTGACAACATTTGCTTTAGCTGGTTTTATAAGGTAAGTCTGTTTTTTGTGTGGTTTTTTACTTGTAATTTAAGGAAACCTGTTTTTAGACATCCAAAGTATGGTATTGTGTCCTTTATCATCAATGTTTTACTTCAATAGTTAGTTAAATACTAGAGCACAATAAGTCCAATGATAAATAAAATGTTAAATTATGGACTAAAGTGTTCCAGTGTGAGCATCAATTGGCTTACTCCACACTAAAAGGGCATGGAACATTGTATGTACATTTCTTTTGTATTTTAAATAAAAAATTGTGCTATTTGGCAAATATTTGGTTTACTTGATAGTCTTTAGAAGTCATGTGTTACTTTTTTTGTTAATGGTTTACAAATTACTCTAGTTTAGCGTGTGAAAATCAGCCGAGCTGTACCAAACCGATTTTGTACCGAGAACCAAAGTACAATTTTTTTTACCGTACCGAACCCAAATTTTCAGTACCGAAGACCCCTACAAAATGCGATGGAGCAGGGAATAATAAGCAGCTCTCAGACCCTAGGAACTAAGGTTTGCGTGCAATATTCTAGGAGTTGGACTTCCATCCTTTGTTAACAAGATGAAACGCTCACTAAAATGAAATCAAAAGGCATACTAACATGATGAATGAACGAGAATCAAATGACGTGCATGTTCAGTGCCTGTTTATGTTGGCTCTCAACTTATCTGTGACTGACATAAGCTCAATGAATGTATGGGTTTGTACAATATAATATGGATGTTCAGAGATTGGAGTAGATTATTCAAATATTCTGAATCTTTCGTCAGGTTCGGTCAAAGTATTGGAGGCAAGCTGGTGGTAGCAAACATTGCTTGGCCAAACCAGTGGGTGATCCTCATCGGCTCGTTCCTGTCTACCCTCGGAGCTGGACTACAGAGTCTGACGGGCGCCCCACGCTTACTTCAAGCAATCGCCAAGGACGGCATCATCCCCTTCCTGTCTCCGTTCGCCGTGTCGTCGAGCCGGGGCGAGCCAACGCGTGCTCTCATCCTCACCTGTCTCATCTGCCAGTGCGGCATCTTGCTCGGCAATGTGGACTATCTGGCACCTCTGCTCTCCATGTTCTTCCTCATGTGTTACGGCTTCGTCAACCTGGCGTGTGCGCTGCAGACCCTTCTCCGCACTCCCAATTGGAGGCCGAGGTTCAAATATTACCACTGGTAAGTCTTTCAGGAGTCAGTCAGTTAACGTTGGACACTTCTGTCCTGTCCTTGTACAGTATGGTGTTTCTGTTTGCAGGTCCCTGTCCTTCATCGGGCTGGCGCTCTGCATAGCCGTGATGTTCATGACCAGCTGGTACTATGCCCTGCTCGCCATGGGCATGGCCGGCTGCATCTACAAGTACATTGAGTACCGAGGGTAAGAAATACCATCCTTGTTTGGCCTGTTTTCAGTTGGAGCCACTTCCCAATTCACTGCCATCTGGCAGAGAAATCAGAACTCGACTGCAGGACTGCCTAACCTACGGCCCGCTCCGTGCTGCCAAAACTTTGAAACAAGACGCACTAGACTAAATTATCATGAACTTTATTTCATAATTTGTTTCTTAATTGTGTCAAATGAACATAAATACTCACTCTTTGTCATTCATGCTGTATGAGTGTGTTGAATATTATCGTACTTCTATTTCAAAGGGATTTATTGAAAATAGTTAAATTTATTTGTAGTGTTGTATTTTTAATCCACTACAAATGAATATAGAAAATGGCAATAATGCTAAGAAAACTAGGCTCTGACAGCCACAAAACTCACCATATTGCACCTGCATTTTTTTTTTAATTCCACACCCCTCAAATCCCCCGGAGTGTTATTGGCCCGCAAGGTCCCCCAATAATTTACAATGTGGCCCTTGGTTAAAAAGTGACAGTCAGTCTGAACGACTAGACTTTGTATCATTTTAAATGCTACAAATGCTGAAAAATGCTAGAAAGGCTGGAGGGTTCTCGCTTCGCTTGAAGCCAAGAACTCTTGACATGTTAGAAAATTATCTGCATAATACTTATCTTGTTTCAAATTACTCGCGAACGGCAAGTGCAAACCAAGGGCAAAGCAAGGTCAAGCGCGTGAGATGACGTCACGCTCACCAGAGTGCGTGGGGACGTGCCCCTTCCATCCAGCCTAAAAACGCTTATAGTGGGCGATGTATTGAAGATAGAGATATGCTCTCGGGGACTTTTTTGTAGAACTATTCATGCTGACCAATTCTTACGCTCATAGTATATTGATATGTTTGCCCAGCGTAAGCTTAAGAAGCACACGGACGGCAACTTTGTTTTCGACTTTTTCACTGAAATCGTTACTGCTTGGCTTCCTTTGATCATACATACATTATTTTCTACATAATCTTTCCTCGAGTTATCCTTTACAGAATGGTGAAAACCGCATCAAAATCCATCGAGTGGTTCTCGAGATTACCCGTGTCATCCAAGAATCGGGGATTTTTGTCTTATACTAACGAAGTAGAGATTGTCGGGGAACACATGCACCAAGCGGTACTATGACGTCACACACCTCATTGCATCTGGGTACATTTCGTCCCATCACCGTAACGTAACGCCAAACCCCAGCTTAACGACGAAGTCGACAAGATCATTTAAAATGATAATAAAGGGGGGGGGGCAGCCCTGCTCTACTGGGCAACATGTGACACATGGATGTGTTCCACCTCGACTAGGAATCAAACCCACATTTAGGGATTTACCACTGACCCACCGATAAAGGTTACAACCAGTATTAGAGTGCTGTTCGTCTACCTCGTGGTGTAGTGGCTAGCATTCTTGGTTGTTAGCGCGGAGGCCCGGGTTCAATTTCTGGTCTGAGGGCTGGCACGGGTTACACTCAGCCTCGTGAGGCAAAACTGAGAAGAGATGGGTTTGACTCCTACCTCATCCATCCATGGTTTCCCCACTTCTACTCCAGGCAAATGCCAGGATGGTACCTAACTTAAGGCCACGAATGCTTCCTACCCAAATCCTACCTCAATTACTGGTACAGACATCACAGTGACACAGGTTATGAGACAAATTCTACACATGGGGCTACATGGCCATGATGTTGCAAAGCCCCTAAAATAATCAACAACAAACAACCCTAAATAAAGGAAGACGAGTGCAGAGATGTACAGCAGCCTCTATGGTTGCTCTAGTTTCAGATTTCCTCACACCATAACATTCTCTGTTCACAGAGCCGAGAAGGAGTGGGGCGATGGAATAAGAGGTCTGGCCCTGTCGGCAGCACGATTTAGCCTCTTGAGGCTAGAAGAAGGTCCTCCACATACTAAGAATTGGCGACCCCAGATTCTCATACTGTCCAAACTAACCTCTGACCTTGTGCCCAAATATCGCAAGCTGTTTGCGTTTGCTGCTCAGCTGAAGGCAGGTGAGTTATGTATTGGTGCCTTCAGTGTATTTTCTTTGTTTGAAAACACCCTTCCTATTGTTCGTAGTTTGTAGTTTGCCTCAGACATATCTTGAAAGTCACTTGGAGAGATAAACACACAAATACTAGTGTTCTGGATGACGCCGGTATTCCGAGCACAGAAGCAATGTCAGCCCAACACCAAATTTGATGGGTGGGTCACGTGATCCGCATGCCAAATCATCGCGTTCCAAAACAAGGGCGTTCGGCGCTATGGAGGTCAGAGAAAGAAGTATACACTTTGCCTCAAATGCACCCTGAAGAAATGTAACATCAATGTGGGTAACTGGGAAATGCACACGCTAGATCGTCCAACATGGAGAAGCACCATTCATGAAGGGATTACTGTTTTGGAAGAGCAGAGGCGTAGCTCTGCAGCAGAACTGCGCACGAAGAGAAAACAGCGTGAGATCTTGAGGCGGAATGGTCACTTGCCAGCGAGCTGCTAAATGTATGTGTGTCATCACTGGAGTAGAGTGTGTAGCTCTCGGATTGGACTGATCAGTTATCTGAGGAAGCATCAGTAGGAAGACAAATTCATACTCGCTCGCGATTGAATGCCAATATATATATAGTTTGTAGTGTGCTTTATTTATCTTGGGGTTTCTTAATTGTGTCTGTTTTGTTTTTTACATCGTCAAAAGTAATTCTTAATTGTCTCATATCTTCCTTCGTATCCTTCCAGCAAGCCGGGTAGGATGTTTATGAACAATTTGCCTCTATTTTGTTCACTTCCTGTCTTGTTATTGTTTCCCAGTTTTCTCCTCTAGTTTCCAGATCCTCCTTAATGTGATCCAGCCATCTTTTCCTGGGTTGCCCTATATTGGTCTCTTGCCCTGCACATTTCTCTCCAAGTATTGCTTTGGTGTGCGGGTGTCCTTCACCCTCTTGACATGTCCAAACCAGTACTCAACCTCTAAGACCCACCTGCATCTCTTCTCTGATGACCTCATTCCTCATTTTGTCTCTTCTAGTCTTCTGCAATTCATCTCACACGCTTGAAATTTGTTCAGGTTTTGTTTATCAATTGGACAGCACAACGCTCCAAGCTGTATGTCATAGTTGGCAGGAGATAGGAACTCCCATGTCCCACACTAGATTGTGCACTAGATTGTGCACTTGATGAAACAACTGAGATCCCTTTCTTACTCTGTTCTGTACTTCTAATTTGGCACGTCCATCTCTAGATAGTGTAATTGAAAGCCTCCACACATTCAATGTACACAAGGTTGCACTGAGTTAGTGTCCATTGCTCTTGCTCACTGTCAGCTGGGACTCCATCTAATATTACTCATACATAGCCTATCTCGTATATGCAGACGACGTTGCACTTGCTGATACCACTAGAAGAGGATTGGAACATCCGTCTCACACAATTCGGTCTTAGAAGACTTACAACAAAAAGAAGACTAAATAACTGGAAACCATCCCAAGCAATGGCTCCATCCAAGTTGATGGAGATACTTAACGAAGACTGTAAGCTTCAGGTATCTAGGATCTTGTCTGCAGACTGATGGTGGAGTAGCTGATGAAGTGCGAAGTCGGAGAAAGGCAGCGTGAATGAGATGGAGGGAAATCACAGGCGTACTGTGCAACAAAAGGATCCAAGATATACCGCACAGTAGTACGTCCTGTTGAATGTCGACCGGCCGATAAAGCTACAGAGCGCCAATTACACAAGATGGAAATGCGTATGCTCCGTTGGTCCATGGGCATCACTCTCCTGCATCATGTTCACCAGCAAATGGGCATCGCACCCATCACTGAGAAGGCACGGGAAAGCGTCTCCAATGTCCTGGGTGCTGCACCTGGAACAGTTGCCAGTGCACGTAGCGCTGGCATGACACAGTAAAGGCTGACATGAAGACTCTCAACTTAGGACCACAAGATGCCCAAGATCGTACAAAATGGTGAGGCAAGATCAAAATAGCGGACCCTGCACTAGCAGGAAAACGCTAGGAAGGAGAAGAAGAAGTAGCCTATATCGTATCCTGATCCGTGGTAAGGTGAACATTCCACCACATGGTGTACAAGTTTCATTCCTCAGCATCTATTAGGTATAATTAAAACAAACATCTCAAATTATGTTGTTGTTTGAGTCTTCAGTCTTTTGACTGGTTTGATGCAGCTCTCCATGCCTCCCTGTCCTGAGCTAATCGTTTCATCTCTACATAGCTACCACACCCTACATCCGAGGCAATCTGTTTAACATATTCTAACCTTGGTCTACCCCTACAGTTCTTGTCCTCGACCCTTCGTTCCATAACTAAGCTTGCTATTCCTGGGTGTCTTAGTATGTGTCCTACCAACCTATCTCTTCTCTTCATTATCAGTCGCCAGAAACATCTCTCCTCTCCCACTCGCCTTAATACCTCTTCGTTTGTAACCCTATCTACCCATCTGATCTTCATCATTCTCCTGTAACACCACATTTCAAATGCTTCAATTCTCCTCTTTTCTGCTACACCAATAGTCCAAGTTTCACTTCCATAGAGCGCCACGCTCCAGACAAAGGCTTTCAAAAATGACTTCCTAATACCTAAATCTATATTCGATGTCAACAGATTCCTTTTTTGTAGAAAGGCTTTCCTTGCCTGAGCCAACCTACTTTTTATATCCTCTTTGCTTCGTCCATCACTGGTTATTCTGCTTCCTAAGTAACAGAAGTCTCCTACTTCCTTCAGCTTTTCACCTGCCAATTTGATCTCCATAGAGGTTTCTGATTTATTTCGGCTGCATTCCAGTATTTTTGATTTACATTTATTAATTTTCATCGTGAAGTCCTTCCGTAAGACGGAGTCCATACCATTCAAAAACTCATTCAAATCCTCAGGCTTGTCGGCTAAGATGACGATGTCATCAGCAAATCTCAGAGTTGAAATTATTTCTCCTTGAATCTTCACTCCCACTTTAAATTTTTCTCCGATTTCCTTCATTGCTTGTTCAATGTAAATATTGAAAAGTATGGGTGATAAGTTACAGCCTTGCCTTACACCTTTCTGAATACCAGCTTCTCTCCCATGTTCTTCAGCTCGAATGACTGCTGTCTGGTTTCTGTATAGATTGTATATCACCCTCCTATCCCTGTACTTTATTCCAATAGATTTCAAAATGTCAAACAATTTAGTCCAATCAACGTTATCAAAAGCCTTTTCTAAGTCTACAAAAGCCATGAACGTTCTCTTATCTTTCCTTATTCTACCTTCCAAAATCAGCCTAAGACTTAGTACAGCTTCCCTTGTTCCTACATTTCTCCTGAAACCAAACTGGTCTTCACCCAACTCCGTTTCTATCTGGCTTTCAATCCTCTTGTAAATTATTCTAGACAGGATCTTCGAAGCATGAGTAATCAAATTATAAATACATTTTAAAACCTGAAGCAGTCGGAACTTAATGTTTTTCAGCCGGTCAATATTTATCAGCCACATGTAAATTGTTTTCAGTGTTAGGAAAACACTTGTCACAACCGTGTTGGCCGACATTTTGATCACTATGGCTTCCAACACGATAATAACCTTGTCTTTTGCAGCTTTTCAGTTTTCAGTTTCACTTAATCCGTAGATTAATCAGATCACTTCGTTCTTTAAGTTTTTTGGAGAGCCGCTCTGAGAAACTTCATCTTGCTGAGGTTAGAGTACATGTTTCCAAAGAGATATGACTTGTACGTTCTGGTCCCATAACCCTTGCTACCCAGATATCTCAATTGCTGATGGTCTTGCAGTTGCAACTTGCACCCTACATTATCCCTGCTTAAGTTTTCATTGGGTTCACTTTCATTCCAAAATCTTCAAACTTATGATTTGTACTCCCTCCTCCGTTTCGTCCCAAATTGCAATATCATCCGCAAATAACAAAGCCTGTTTTCTACAACCTTATGGTCTTTCAATTTGTTATCCAAACGAGAAAAGAAAGAAGAAGAAATACCTCAAGAATTTTATGGAACCGGAGCCATTATCGACCAGATGTGGACAACAGCCAACTTTGAGTTGAGGCATGTGTCTACACATCTGGCTGTCCATGGTTTTCACCACCTTATTTGCGTTAGTAAATATTTCCATGAACCTACAGTGACATGTGTATGCCAACTATGTGGACAAGCATGTGATCGCTACCACTTAGAGCTCTGTAGGAAAAGGACAAAGTCAATCAAAGACTATGCAACTCAAAGTGTTAGAGTGCAATTTTAGTGTACGTGTTTATACTTTACTTTCGATGGCTGCAGTAAAAGTATTATTAATTTGACATCCATAACTGTGATGAATGAAAGAGGTGACAGGGCACTCCCTTGGTTACACAGCTGGATCTTGCTGATGAGGTAATCAGGCACTTCGACTTTCCTGAGATTCTTCATTCCGAGGTCCATAAACACAAGCCATACAAGTAATGAAACGTTCTTCGGGCGTGACTTGCATCAGCAACCCGTAGTATTTGAACACAACCATTAAATGTGACTGACCGAAGTCCCGATGCGCTAAGTCTCTTGGCCGTTCGAGTTAGCCACATGGCATGCAACATGGACACTGGTATGCAATGAGACATACGACATAGTTTCCAATAGCCATAGCTCAGTGGAAAACTATTACTGTCCAAGCTTGTCCGTTACTGCTGCGTAGCGAGTTAACGACCCTGATTTGCTAAAAGACCCTGAATGAAGTCCAGTCAAGCCATTTAAAGGATTTTAATACACCCACAACTGTGATTCGGCTAGAAGAACTAACTGAAACACAGCTGCTCCTACGGGTTTCAAAGCCAACAATCAAACATAAGACTATCGAAACTCCGGCGAATGCTCCCGAGCGAGTCGGAGTGCCTCTGAGTACATTTCCAAGGTCCAGTCCATACTATTTATAACCTCGGAATTACCAGATTACACGTCAACAGGCTGAATTATCGTGTAACTTTATCGGGATGTGCAGTTTCCATTCACAAAATATCAACTACTGTGCACGGCCAGCCATGATCTAGGCCAAATTCATGAATATCCCTTAATCAAAATGAAATAGTGCTTTTACTCAATTACACTATATTTATCTCTGTTCACAACTATCCCCGTAATCTGTATTATCAAATATCCAAAACCAATAATTAATAAAACATTGAATCTACTCGGCCCGGAACATTCGAAAATGAATCTCTCCACATAAAATACACTGGGCACACTAAATATCTCTGCTCTAATCCCGATTTTAACCCAATATGATAGGATATTAATAAAATAATCCCAATTAAATGCACAAGGCAAAAACCCAACTGTGAGCTATGTACTGAATAATTTCGGTTACACTCTCATCGATCAACATTGTCTTTATGGAGTACAAAACCAACTCCATTTATTCCCACTCCAGTAGAGTTTGTATCGATCCTCTTAAGCCCTTCCATTGGTTTCACTTAGACCTACGAGGTGAATTTGTCTACGTATCAAGTCCGTGATGTTATTGCATTTTCCTGTTATGGAACATCAATTTGATATCTTGCTTGTCCTGTATTTTAGGGTGTCGTGAATATGCGTCTTTGTCAAGAATTATGTTCTTCCTTTCCGTGCTGTCAAGGACTCGTTAACTGTCTTTCTATATTTCAGGTTGTTTCATCTTGCAATTATTCTCCTCTCACTACCTAGTGTTTTGCCTTCTTCAGTTTCTCAGCTACAAGTTGAGATATTTCCATAGTTGGTGCTGAGATATGATATTTTAATCAACCTACATGAACGTTGGGACACATAATAACCACCCACGTAATTTTAATTTTAACTTTTTATTGTAATTATTTTTGATATCAATTTATATGGAAGGAGAGGGTATTTTATTATGTTTATATTCAATTGGAGCTAATGGAAGATTTTCGATATACGAATACTATAAATTTAATGCGAGGGCAAAATCGAGCAGGAACAGAGATTTTAAGTCATTTAGCGAGGCAGAGTAGATGTTGCAACTCAAGTTATTCTCGACGATACGCACAGCGGGGCGCTTTCCCAGAATTGGAGCAGACAAGAACTGATGCTTCTCTGAGGCGCTTTTCCACGAACTTGATTCAAGTGAGGTCAAGCTTACTGAGGACAAGGGAAGCAAGTCTTTTGACGTACAGCATATCCTTATTTGGCTATAAGACCTGCAATTCCCAGAATCGGATCCACACTACTCCTGAGCAAACCACAACGTTGACGACAATCCAATTTGATGGAGTGGGAGACTTGGGGTCGGCCTCGCAAGAAGAGATTAGCCTACGACTACGTGTGAGGGGTGCTGGAGAAAGGGATGTCAAGAAGTTTTAAAAGACTCAACCCGGGGACGGAGAGTCACTCCATTTGATTCTCTTTCTTTAGTCAGATTCGATTATCATGTTGATGGTCAGTCTAGTCTACTTTTGAGCATCTCTAAGCTCATAAACTATTACAGTTGCAGTATGCTGGGGACATATCTCGTTCACGCATATTGATGATAACAGTTGTGTCTTTGGCTGTTGTCAAAAATGGGATTCTTGAGGCTAGATCTTCATCTCATGCAACGCTATAATTTTACATATCAAGAATTTTCAAGAAGATGATGGCGATCTCGTATAGAAGACAACAGATTTTCTCGAGGTTAAGCATAACCCACCATGAAATCAGCACTGGTGAGCGTAAATGACATTATGACATATCACTCTGTTTTTCTTTTCAAATTAATCAATCTTTCGTTGGGCAAAGTAACTGTAAATTCATTTTAATTCTGCAATAAGTTAAAGTAATATGTCGCCGCCACGTTAATAGTAAATTCTACGTCTTGTAACGTGTTTTTCGAGGGGTTTTATGCAACTGGCATAAGTCAGTAGGAAGCCATTCTATATTTATTTACGCGGCAAATTGTTCAGCCAAGAGAATTTTTCATGTTAATTTATTATTATTATTAATTTATTATAATTGTTATTAAGATATTTTCGGAGCATTTTATAAAAATTATAAGCATACAGATAGGTTTTCTATGTCTTAGAAAACGCTATCAAGCAAATTATTACGAACGACGATATCATAGAAAATTATCTGATTACGGAATTTTACGGAGTTTTGTCAGTTAGGGTATTTGAGAGACATGACTCACTGGGAATTCAAATACAAGCTGATTCCTGTCGAGAAGTATTACGCAAGGCTGGGTCGCATGGTCTAGAAAAGGCGAATTGTTGGAACGGAAAACGACTTCTCCCTCTCGCGCGCCGTGTGTAATGAACCAGAGGAGGGGAAGTAGCGGCGTGCTCAGCCAATCAGTGGAGACAACGTAAGCTGGAAGACGGTACCATGGTGGGGGAGCCAACGGGTGAATATATCGTTCGACGCGCCGTGGAACGTGAACAATCTGTATAGTTCTTGCGGAGTATGGTTATACGCGGGGGTCGCTCCGATGTTCCGTGGAACGAAGAATCTGTGTAGAACTTAACGAGTACGGGTTCACGCGGGAGTCGCTCCGATGTTCCGTGGATTGGAGGACTAACTTTTGTAAAACTTAACCAGTGTGGTTTTACGAGTGTTTGGGTCCGATGTACGGACCATAGAATTATCTAATCTACCAGAATATCATCAAATAACGAAGAAGATGGCGACGTCCAGGAGACTGTGGGAAGCACACAGCATCATCCAGTACGAGGGAAATGCATTAGCAATTTCCAGTGGTAAGCGCAAATGACGCAGAAATACGCAATCTCTCATTTTTCTTTGTTTTACATTTCATATTTCAGTAACTTCATAGCTTGGAAATAAGAGTAAAATTAATTTATCAGACTCCGTTTTCACGTAATTTTCTATCGGTAATATTAAAATCGCAACGCTCCAATTTAAATTTTAAACTTATTATTATTATTAATTTTGCTATTCTTGTTTTATATAATAAATTCATTTCTTTTACAATGCAATCTTTGCTTTCAGTAGGTAGCATTAGATATAGACCAATTCCTTCTCCTGATACAATTGTTTGTTGGGTTAATGATCAAATCATACCACGATCTGAGTGAATAGATTCTTGAAGGTGTTCTCCCAGAGCTAGACGTTGTTAAATACAAATTTAGATTTCAGCATTGCATTGAGGTCTTGGCGCCCATTAAAACAACATAGCTTAGGCAAAGGTAGACAGTAACTTTTATCTCCCAACAGTGTGGGCTAGCAAGACTGCTACATTTGTCGCTCAAAGTGAGGGCAATAGAAACCGCTACATTTGTCGCCGACAACTTGGGGCTGAAAACCTAATAGCATTTGTGGAAGGAGAAGGGTATATATTTCTGTGCCTGTATTTTGGGGGTTATTTGTCTTTATCAGTGTATATCATTATGGGGGATGAGAAAGAAAGACAGATGAGGTTACGTAGTGGTCATCAACTGGAGAGTGATGATACGAGCAGTATGTCGAGTGATGGTAGTACCGGGGTAGCGGAGGTAAATCCCGATACTGAAACAGGGAGTGTAGGCGGCCAACCAGAATTAAAAACTTTACTTCTCGAGTTCATGTATCAGAACAAAGTTAGTAGTGATGCCTTAAATGCAAAATTAGAACAGAATAATGCAAAATTAGAACAAAACAGTAGGGAAAATAAAGGAAGTACAGAAGCCTTAAATGCAAAATTAGAACAGAATAATGCAAAATTAGAACAAAACAGTAGGGAAAATAAAGAAAGTACAGAAGCCTTAAATGTAAAATTAGAACAGAATAATGCAAAATTAGAACAGAATAATGCAAAATTAGAACAAAACAGTAGGGAAAATAAAGAAAGTACAGAAGCTTTAAATAAAAAATTAGAACAGAATAATGCAAAATTAGATAAGAACAACAAGGAAATTAGTGTGAAAATGGAGCAGATTAGAGGAGAAATCAGAGGAGTAATGGAAGAGAAGGTTAAAGAGATCATTGCAGATGTAGACAAGAAATTAGGAAAAGTACAGGAGGAATTGGAAATTAGAATCAGTACACAGGCTGAAAATTTAAAAGAACTAGTGCAACTGGAAACACAGCAGGTCAAAAAGCAATTGGGGGGAGAAATTGACAAAATTCAGGTAGCTACTAAAGAGGTTAAGGAACAGCTGGGGGGTAGAATTGAGAAAGTCCACTCGCAAATAGTTGCAGAAGTAAATGATTTAAGAGAGAGTAATAGAGAGAGCATTAGCAAGATTGAGGAGAAACAAGCAAAGCTATATGATAAAGTAGAAGAATCAGAAGGAAACATTAAATTAACAGTAAACAGTATTGAGTGGAAGGCTGAGGAGAAAATCGCAGAATTAGAATTAAAATTAAAAGCTAGGATCAGGCAAGAAAATAGTCAGAATAGGCCAGTTTTTGTGAATAGCACACACAGGGAGGTAGAACTGGGTAAGTTCAGCAATCGACAGGGGTGCCCAATGGAGTTCATGAACACTATAGAAAATAAATTCGGGGAGAGGTTGGAAAATGGTAGTATTGAGTGGTGCCAGGTAGTTGAAATTTTAGAACAAGTGTTTGTGGGGGAAACGAGGAATTGGTTTGCTGTCTACAGAGACAAGTTTACTGATATTAATGATTTTAAAATGAAATTCTGTGAAAAGTTCTGGAATGAGGTTATTCAGTCGCAGCATCGTGAGGGAGTGGTGTGGTAAATATAACCCTAAAGGAAGCTCCACCATGACCGAATACTTTTTAGGGCAGGTATTAGTGTGTAAATATCTGGATGGCTTGAAGGAGGAAAGTGATGTGGTGAGGTTGCTACTTAGGCACTTTCCCTATAGGATCAAGGAGGCTGCTTGTATCCAGAATGTAAAGACTATACCACAAGTAGAAAATTTGTTAAGCACATTTGATGCACTAGGGAGAGGGGGTTATGAGGACAATTTCAATCGGAACCAGGGTAATAATAATAATAGACCTAATGAAGCCAGGCATCAGGAAGTTCAAGGGAACGTTGGCGAAGGGGCCAACGCTCAAAATAGAAATAATAATAATCAGCTAAATCAGAACAGAGGAAATGGCTATGGTAATCAGTATCAAGGGAGGAACAATGATTTCAGGGGAAATCAAGGGAGGAACAATGATTACAGGGGAAATCAAGGGAGAAACAATGATTTCAGGGGAAACCAAGGGAGAAATTATAATGACAATAATTACAACCAGAATAGGGTTCAAGGAAGAGGACAGCCTAGTGGTAGTAATATACAGCCAAACAATGACAACACAGCCCAGAACAACCAGACCAGTTTAGTAGTTAGTAGTACTACGGCCAGCTGTAGCGGTTCTTTAAACGCGAACCAGGCTGCGAAGTAAGGTCAGAATCTCAGTCTGTAGCATGCCCTGTCCATACAATTATACAGGAACCCTATGACCTAAATGTAAGAAATGAATTATTACATGAACTAAATGATGAAGGTATTATTCAGGAAGTGGTTAGTAAGAGCCCCATAGTTAAATTTAACGTGTCCGAGGCGTACATAGATGTTTTAATTGATAGTGGTTGTATGAAGAGTTGCATAAGTAGTGCATTTTATGATAAAATGAAAGGAACTGGAGTAAATTTTGAGGAGATGCCAATTAAACGCACTTTTGTTATCACAGCTGTTGGGAAGAGGTCTAAAGTAATTTCTAAGCAAGTTTTAGTAGACATTAAAATTAATAATCATGTAGAGAAGCAGATTTGCCTTGTAATTCCAAATTTAGTATTCAGTGTTATCTTGGGTTCAGAGTGGCTAAGTAGAGTGTCGGGTAACTTATGTTATGATGTAGGGAGTTTGAAATTTAAATGGGGAGATTCTGAAGTAGAAGTAGCGTTCAATGACCATATTCAGAGGAGTAGTATTGTAGGTGTGATTTGTACTTTAAATGAGATATCGCCAGCCGTAGAGCGGGGTTCTCCATGTTTTGTGGGCAGTGTGATTACGAACGGAAGTCTAGAGGACTCGTTACGTGATGCTGCGTTTCAGGGAAATATAGAGGATGAACAGTGTGTTCGGCTCTATGATGTGTTATTGTGTAATAGGAGAGTTTTTGAGGATCGCATTGGTATGGCCAATTGCTATACACATTCATTGAACGTTATTGATAGGTCAGTATTCACAGGACATAGATATCCTGTACCTTTCGCTTATCAGAGTGCAGTTGAGGCACAAATTAATCAGATGCTTGAAGATGGGATTATTGAGCACTCTAACAGTCCATATGTTAATTCTTGATCACGGTACCCAAGACCGACGGCACTGTTCGTATTTGTTTAGACGCTCGTTTGGTTAACAGTAGAATTAGTTCAGATCAGCTGAAATCTATGTCAATAGAGGAATTAATGCAAACATTTGAGGGGAAGAAGTATTTCACTTGTGTAGATTTGAGTTCCAGTTTTTGGCAAGTGCCACTTATGTACGAAGATAGACCATTTACAGCTTTTAGTCATAAATATAACCTTTATCAATTTTGTAGAACACCTTATGGGTTAAAGAGTAGTTCAGCAGCTTTAATTAGGGCTTTAAACATCGCATTAGGGGATGACACAGGAGAGTTTGTAACCATTTACATAGATGATATGGTAATTAGTTCACGCAGTTTTGAGGAGCATCTTCGTCATTTAGATATAGTTTTTCAGAAGTTAGATCAGGCAGGGTTCACTTTGAAGCTGTCTAAGTCGTCATTCTGTCAGTCATAAGTGACATTTTTAGGTCATAGAGTGTCAAGTAGAGGACGGTATTTTAATATGTGCATGTGTGGACAGTAGCAACAGGGCATCGTTACAGACACTGAGAAATATGCTAGTGGAGCAACGTGATGACGTTAAGTTAAAGGGAGCCACTTGCAAAGTTGGAAGCAGGTGACACAGAAACATTTATAGTTTCCAAACGTATTGGGAAAACAGCATATGTGCTGGAGAATAGTGAGGGAAACAGATTATACGGGACGTATAATATAAATAGTCTCCGAAAGTATGTGTCATAAAGTGAGGATGTTTAGCTGGCGAGCCAGCCTATCAAATGAGTAAGTGTGGTATTTGGTGCGTGGGAGGAGATGGTCTTCCAGGCAGGCGTATCAGAAGTCACACAGGGGGGTAGTATGTAAGTAAATGAGAGTTTTTAAGGTACAGGGAAATATGACGGGATTGTCGGATGCTGTTGAGCACTAAATTGTCTCGATGCACCAAGGCCATTTTGGCAGCGCTGATGGGTTCCCATTTATCTCTAAGAGATGGGGGAGCGCTTGTATAGGGCTTGTTAGCTTAAGGCGTCCACGAGATAAAAGATGGGCCATCAGAATGCGAGACAGTCCTTCATGAAACTCATACATATCAGCACACGTGATTTCTGTTTACGGCCTCGCTATGTAAGATTTGTAAGTGTGTAATTTAAGGTAATTTGTACAAAGGTATTATTTGTGTGAGGAGAAATGGTCTGTGTTGAGAACTAGTATTAAGTAGAATATGGTCTACGGGAACTTAACAAGACAGGGCGATTACGGCACAGAAATATTTGGTGTTATATGTAATGCGCATTTACTGTTTTTTTTTTTTCAGAAGTCAATATTAATTTAATCTACTTTAAAGAGAGATTAAGTATTATGGTCACGAGGCGCTGCCACAATAGTGTGATCGTGTGCTCAGTGATAAGTGGAATTAAATGTCACCATAAGGAGGGGACCTCCAGTGAAATTAGGAAGTTCTAGGGAGACATAAATATATCAGAACACCTTCAATGCGTGTGATATGACATCATAAATACATAGTGCTCACACATTAATTATGTCTATTTTTCCAACATAGAGAAATTTGAGAGGCGGAAATATCCGTGGAACACTACTCTATATGTAAAACATTGGACTGGTTGCAAAGTGCAATCCATAGTGACAACAAACTTTGACGCAAAGTGCGTGAAGAAAAATTATGAGTGTATATATCTGTAATTTAGGGTGATTTCATTTATGTAATATGTATTTTGGATGGGGTTTATTAACGTGTCTGGGATAATCGGATAATGGACCGTCGTCACGGTAAATCATCCGATGATCCGAGGCGAATATGTAACGTGTTTTTCGAGGGGTTTTATGCAACTGGCATAAGTCAGTAGGAAGCCATTCTATATTTATTTACGCGGCAAATTGTTCAGCCAAGAGAATTTTTCATGTTAATTTATTATTATTATTAATTTATTATAATTGTTATTAAGATATTTTCGGAGCATTTTATACAAATTATAAGCATACAGATAGGTTTTCTATGTCTTAGAAAACGCTATCAAGCAAATTATTACGAACGACGATATCATAGAAAATTATCTGATTACGGAATTTTACGGAGTTTTGTCAGTTAGGGTATTTGAGAGACATGACTCACTGGGAATTCAAATACAAGCTGATTCCTGTCGAGAAGTATTACGCAAGGCTGGGTCGCAAGGTCTAGAAAAGGCGAATTGTTGGAACGGAAAACGACTTCTCCCTCTCGCGCGCCGTGTGTAATGAACCAGAGGAGGGGAAGTAGCGGCGTGCTCAGCCAATCAGTGGAGACAACGTAAGCTGGAAGACGGTACCATGGTGGGGGAGCCAACAGGTGAATATATCGTTCGACGCGCGGTGGAACGTGAACAATTTGTATAGTTCTTGCGGAGTATGGTTATACGCGGGGGTCGCTCCGATGTTCCGTGGAACGAAGAATCTGTGTAGAACTTAACGAGTACGGGTTCACGCGGGAATCGCTCCGTTGTTCCGTGGATTGGAGGACTAACTTTTGTAAAACTTAACCAGTGTGGTTTTACGAGTGTTTGGGTCCGATGTACGGACCATAGAATTATCTAATCTACCAGAATATCATCAAATAACGAAGAAGATGGCGACGTCCAGGAGACTGTGGGAAGCACACAGCATCATCCAGTACGAGGGAAATGCATTAGCAATTTTCAGTGGTAAGCGCAAATGACGCAGAAATACGCAATCTCTCATTTTTCTTTGTTTTACATTTCATATTTCAGTAACTTCATAGCTTGGAAATAAGAGTAAAATTAATTTATCAGACTCCGTTTTCACGTAATTTTCTATCGGTAATATTAAAATCGCAACGCTCCAATTTAAATTTTAAACTTATTATTATTATTAATTTTGCTATTCTTGTTTTATATAATAAATTCATTTCTTTTACAATGCAATCTTTGCTTTCAGTAGGTAGCATTAGATATAGACCAATTCCTTCTCCTGATACAATTGTTTGTTGGGTTAATGATCAAATCATACCACGATCTGAGCGAATAGATTCTTGAAGGTGTTCTCCCAGAGCTAGACGTTGTTAAATACAAATTTAGATTTCAGCATTGCATTGAGGTCTTGGCGCCCATTAAAACAACATAGCTTAGGCAAAGGTAGACAGTAACTTTTATCTCCCAACAGTGTGGGCTAGCAAGACTGTTACATTTGTCGCTCAAAGTGAGGGCAATAGAAACCGCTACAGTCTTCCATTAGCATGTGTTTTATAAGTGATCTTTTTATTGTAATTAAATTCAATTTCATTAAATTCAGTTTCCGTGTTTAATTCTTGTAGATAGAATTAGCTATAATACCGAACCTGTCCTCTCTTAGTGTATATCATTTTGGTTGGAAGGTGGATGTTTCCCCACGGGCTGAGTTAAAGAGAGTCTATATAGCTGAGGTGAATAATGGTAAGTCTGATTATATGTATATTTCGATGTCCTAATGGTAATTGGACACGATGGCACCCATCCGGTATAAAGGTCTATAGTGGTTTCACCACAGTACTTCAGGTGAATGACCATTACTTCTAGTTGTCCAACTGTGGAACTTGTTGTGGTGCTGATTCACTCCCATCAGGACATAATAACCATCACACAGTGTGCACCAAATTGTAGTCAGGATTCAAATGTGCCCTTGACCGACACTAAGCTGTCTCCAGACTCAGTAGATGTGTGGGTTCAAACCCCTCCGTCAGCCATACTTGAATCAGTTCCATTTTCAACTCCATGCAAATGCCAGGATGGTGCCACCAAAGAAGCCAATTTCATTCCCCTCCATTGATTTCCTGTAAAGAGGTTGGCATCACCCTGTTATTCATGTCGGCAGGTAAGGGCCTGACGGTGTGCGTGTCTGTCATCGGCGGAGACTTCACACGAGCATACGGCGAGGCCATGGCTGCCAAACAGAGCTTAAGAAGAACAATGGATGAAGAAAAGGTGAAAGGATTTGTGGATGTTCTGGTGACCCGTAATATCACCGAGGGGCTCAGTCATTTGTAAGTATTTTTAACAAGTAAGCAGTTAAGCTTGGCTTAAGAACAACAACTAGTTAAGATATGAGAAAATAGCATTAGTCACGAGATATGATAATGTTACACTCAGGATATGTGGGTGTTTCCAGGGCCGTATTTCTAAATATGCTAAGTAGGCTGCAGCCTACAGCGGCAAATTTTCAAGGGCGGCAGTTTGACAATTCATTCAAAAGCTAAAATGAAGTATTTCTGACGTTAATAATATTTTTCGTACGAATTTAAGAATACAAGTTACTTAAAAATATGTTTTAGTCCTTATACAGTTCTTCCTGCCTTAGAACAGTTAAGAACTATCTGCGAACTAGTATTTCTGAAGTACGGTTAAAATCACTTTCATTACTTTGTATTGAGGCAAATACAACAAAAACACTTTCATATGGGGACATCATAACGAGTTTGCCATTAAGAACTCTTTTAACAAAGCTATGTAAATTTGAACATCAAGATTACGTGGGGTGAGTTGTTTTAGAGAAATTTGTATATTTTTCAACAAATAAACCAGTAATTAACTACATTTTGTGTAATTTTATTTCACCGTGTAGGACAACTTAACCCGTAGAGCGGGGCTCGCGGCTCCATCCGCGATTGCAGCTTTGCGCTTGGGTGGGTGTCGCGTCTCCAGACGCAGGACGGGTTTTATTTTTTTTCTTGCCTTTATAATTACGCGCCAGGCTTGAGACTTTCCTCACAGGCTCTGGGAGGTGCTGCCATCTCTACGATATTTTTTGAACTACGTAGCTACTATGGTTTTATGATAGGGAATCCCCTTGCTATTTGGTACGTATTTGCTCAATGCAATAATCGCTCAAATGCCGCGTCACACTCAACTCGAACGCCGTGCGTCTTTAGTAGCCCGTATTGTTCGTACACGGTACTAAGTTCGTGAGATACAGAAGCTTTGATGTGTTCCTATTGTGGTTTTTAGAATGTTTTAGAGATTTATTTTGTTTTATATTGTACTACAGTATGTCTAAACGTTCGAGAGATATTCCAAGTGAATGTGTTATTCGTGATATGCTCGAACATAGCGATGATGATAGTTGTAGTGAGTCCAGTTCAGAAAGTGACGAAGAAACTCCGTTATTAGTAAATACTCCAGGGACTAGTTATTTTAGTGGGGTTTCAAGACACAGTGTATCGGTACGGAGTTCGAGTTCTAGTGACAGCAGTGACACTGAAATCGCGAATGATGGTAATCCTGCTGTACACGGTGAATGGGACGTACGGGGTTGTAGGCGGGGAAGATTTCCAGCTAATTACAATGCTGGAATACAGGGTGAACTTTTAGATAAGAAGGACCCGGAAGAAATTTTCGATTTTTTTATAGACGACGGATTTTGTGAGCTTATTGCACAGCAAACAAATCTGTATGCACAGCAAACAATCAGTTCGAATTCGTTGATGGCGAAAGTGAAAAGAAGGAGTCGTGAGAGAGACTGGGTACCCACTAACAAAAATGAAATAAAACTATTTTTAGTAATTTTATTACTGCAGGGCATTGTTCAGAAGCCTAAACTAGCCCATTACTTCTCTCGAAATAAACTGCTAGCTACTCCCGTATTTTATGAAATTATGTCTGAGAAGCGATTTTTCCTTTTGCTGAAATTTTTACATTTTGCAGACAATGAAGCTTATAACAGGCAGGTCCACCCCAAATTGTATAAAGTGAAGCCAGTTCTAGACATCCTTGTATCAAAATTCAGAACTGCATATATTCCAGACGATAGCTTATCTATAGATGAGAGCCTCTTATTGTGGAAAGGTAGACTGGGATACCAAAGAAAAGGTCGCGCTTTGGTATGGAGTCATATAAGTTATGTGAAGCTAAGACTGGGTATGTGTGGAACATCTTATGGTATACTGGGAAGGAAACTAATCTCGTAAACGAAGTTTGCGGAATTGATATTTCTGAGTACACTAAGCCTTCCAAAGTTGTCTTTACACTGGCCGAAGATCTCCTGAATAAGGGCTACCTAATAGCTGTGGATAATTACTACAGTAGTCCGGAGCTGTTTGACCTGCTCAATGATCTACAAACAGATGCTGTAGGCACCGTAAGATCTAACAGAAAAAATCTCCCAAAAGATGTTATGGCAAAAAAACTAAAAAAGGGTGAAATTGTGTTTGCTTATCGTAACAAACTCATTGCTCTCAAGTGGAGAGACAAGAGGGATGTGTGTATGCTAAGTAGCATACATGATGCCGAAATGCGCACTGTGAAAAACAGAAAAGGGGACACAATAGTAAAGCCTGTCATGTGTATAGATTACAATGATTCAATGGGTGGGGTCGACTTATCTGATCAGTGCATTGTTCCGTACAGTACAGCCAGAAAGCGAATAAAGAAGTTCTACCAAAAGATTTTCAGGCACTTGTTGTCATAACAATGTTCAATTCCTTCGTTATTTATCAGAATCATAGAGGAAAATTCACTCACTTACAATTTCGTTTGCAAATTATTCAGAAGCTTTTTGACAAGTATGGTAAATCAACCCCCACTGAAGCCCAGCCAGTCAGATCAGTGGTGTCACTATCAAATG
The DNA here is from genome assembly GCA_946902985.2 of Meconema thalassinum. Classification (NCBI taxonomy): domain Eukaryota; kingdom Metazoa; phylum Arthropoda; class Insecta; order Orthoptera; family Tettigoniidae; genus Meconema; species Meconema thalassinum. The sequence goes on from OX336392.1 coordinate 553,896,057, forward strand.
ATCCTTCAGATCGATTCTCGGGAAGGCATTTTCCAGATTTCAATCCTCCCTCAAAGACGAAACCCATTGCAAGCAAGAGATGTATTGTCTGCAAAGCAAACAATAAAAGAAAGGAGACACAGCACTGCTGCAAAATGTGCGATGTAGCACTGTGCCCAGCTCCTTGCTTTGGAATGTATCACACCGCAAAAAATTGAACTGACAGGTGTCCATTCCTCGTGTATTGTAAATAGTGATTATCATTGTTGTGTAAATTCGTGTGTGCGTATATGTCGTAGTCAGATAGTGAAATCCGTCATTTCATGAAAATCCTAGGCACTTCATGAAGAGCCGGCATATGATGTAAAAAGGTACAGTTACACTATCTGATGCGTGGTTTCATGAAATGACTAAATATCGCCGTCACATAGTGTAATTCACATTGTACATCATCTGACGGGAAATCCAGCCCGTCACTTCATGAAGTACCGTAGCGGCAGCGGTGATCACGTGTGAGGGAAGTGAGACTTCCAAGAATAAATCAGATACTAATGTGGACACTAAAGGGCTGTTATTTCCTCAGAAAATGAACACTGTGACATATGGTACAAATGTCTAATGGTCTGGACTTCATTTATCCCCTAATTCCCTCCCCATCATATTGCTTGGCCTTGCGCCTAGAAGGAATATTATGCTGCCGTACTGTGAACGGAAGAAGAATGTCGTTCAGATCCATTTTGTTTTTAAAACATGAGAGATAGATAACCGATAGTAAAATATGACTTTATTTCGCTGTTCCACCCTTTAAAACAAGAACAAACTCAGTTACGGGCGCGTAATACAGAGATCTTGTACAGCTCTTAGCAGCCAACTGTAGTAGTGAACTTGTGGTCTCGGGGATCACTACGTGGTGAGTTCGAACCGCACTGAAGGATATTTTTTTGCCAACTAACATTTTAATCTAGTTCAGTTGTTGCCTTGTTTTATAGTTGTTTTCTTGTATATTTATTTTAAGGGCTAGGGACATCTTGATCATCAGCCCAGTGTATTTGGGTGGTTGTTTTCTGATAACCTGTGTTTGCGTGATGATAGAAGTAGTGTGTGGGTAAAGAATTTGGGAAGGTGTCTCGTGACTTGAAATGAAGTACCATCCCGGCATTTGCTGAGAGGGTGTGTGAAAAGACCTGGGGGAAAACGCCACAGTCAGCGACGGGATTCGAACCAGCATATTGGCATACTCGTTAAGTAGACTTATGAAATCAACTATGGTTACCACAGATAGGAACATAATTATGGTCGACGTCGGGAGGAAAAACTTAGAAGAGTTCCATTCCTACCTTAGCCATCCTGGAATTGGTTTTCCGTGGTTTCCCCCTTCTCCTCTAGGCAAATGCCGGGTTGGTTCCTAACTTAACCACGGCCGTCTCCTTCTCAATCTTAACCTGAACTACAAATACACACAATACTACAAATACCATAATAATACTGATTATCAGACAGATTCTACACACTCCCAAGTACACAGGGCTGAATACACAAAAGCTTTACATTTGGTTGATTTAGTGGAGGGTTCACCTTCGAGAAAATCTCGAATTTCAGCCTATTTATTATAGACAGAAATATTTGAAAGAATGATTCTGCATTTTTCTTCATTGTGTGTACCTTACCTGTAAGTTATCGTTCCAGTTTTGTTGTTAATTAATTTGGAGGTCTTGGGTCACCTCAATCATCAGTCCCGTGTGATTGGGTGTGAATTGAAATTATATTTATATGATGACTGTAAGGGTGGGCGGACAATTGAACGGAGTTAGATGTCGGTGCAATACAATGTGTATAAACATATACTGTACCAAGTTTCATTGCGTTTGGTTGGTTAAATCGCGAGAAATGTCTATTTAAACGTTGCAACTTCGCTTGGGCGCCATGTTGGTTTTGTAGTTACCAGGTTTTCAAAAAGTCACATCGGTAAACTTCTAGTAGTTCCCTTTATCACCATACAAAATTCCAGGGTGATATCGGTAGTAGTTTCGGAGATATTGAATGCTGGTGAAATATTTTGCACAGCCGCCATGTTGGATTGGTGAGACGTAACAAAATTTGAAGGGCACGGTCGGGGTCGCCCAAAATAGTGCTATGAACTTACCGAGTTTCATTGAAATCGCTCCAGCCGTTTAGAAGTTATTAGGGGGGACAAACACACACACACAAATCCTCACACACACACACACACACACAGACAGACACACGGACAAAAGGTGACCTCATAAGCCTATTTTTTCATAAATGAAAATAGGCTAAAAATACAAATTGCATCAGTGAAGGAAAGAGAGAAAAAAGATTCACAAATGAAGAACAAAAAGAAAAACTACAAATGAAATTATGAAAGTAAGCAATGCAGATTAGAAAAAAATTCTGTACAAATAAAATATATAAAAATAAAAATACAAACTTCTAGAAAAAAAAAAGAGATAGAGAGTAAAGAGTATCCGGTATTTCACGATTAGATTTAGGTTTTTATGTGAAAATTAATTTCGAAAACCATAATAAACAAGCATTAATTTATTTCTTGGAATAGAACAATTAAATGAATTAATGTACGGCTTCATTGTGTCAGTCATTTCATGAAGTACCGAATCAACAAACACCGGATCTTCATGAAGTGCCTCGGCTGATAATGTAAAATCATTTCTTACACTATCTGCCTAAATCGGTCCGTCACTTCATGAAGAAACGCGTCAGATGGTGTAACTATCTCTTTTTACACCATATGCCGGCTTTTCATGAAGTGCCTAGGATCTTCATGAAATGACGGATTTCACTATCTGACTACGACATATATAATAAATAGAGAAACCCTCTGAATGGAATAATTAGTGGCTCGGCAGTTGCATATTCACAACACGAGAAGAAAGTACATATTAGGTGAGTACATTGTTATCAGGTCATTATCGTATTCTTCAATAGTGTAATTATAGTGTGAAATATATTTATAGCGCTTGTGGGACTACATCTATCTTTTATTATCGACAGCAGTGTCTGTGCTCGCTAAAGCGTAGCGTTAGGTCGTAGGGCCCAGCTATCTCCTGACTCGACATATGCGTGGGTTCGAGCCCCTCCATCAGCCGTCCTTGAAATGGTTTGCCGTGGTTTTCCCATTTTCAACACCAGGCAAATGCTGGGGCAGTACCTCCTGACTGGCCACGGCCTCTTCCTACCACATCCTTGCCCATCCCGACGCGTAGGTTGCCCACGGGCGTCGACTAGAAAGACCTGCACCAGGCCTCTCAGGAGGTCACTCCAAAAAATCCGATCTTATTGGATACGTAAATACTTATTGCTAACGTACAAGTTTCGGAAAGTAACGATTACAATGCTCATCAGTGAAAAAAATAGTAATATGAGACTTATGCCTTTGTTGCACTAAGATATGATTCGCTTAAAAATCATTCTATTTCGTAAATATTCGTTGCAGTATTGAAATTAATGTGTCTTCTTGTCAAAATATACATGCAATACTAAACAGATACATGTCGAGCTGCGTAAATCCAATTATTTAAACATTTAAAAAAATATGAAAACCTCTCCCCACCGTAGTGGTCATGTGGAAGAATTCGCTCCCCACTTAACGGGTTAATTCAAATTGAACACAGTTCAATTATGCAAAAGATAGTCATTAGCATTAAAATATAAAAATATGTTGAAAATAGTGATCACTGATCTCCAAGAATAAATTAATTAATTAATTAAGTTCGAAACACATTTCATTTTTTAATGAATCTTAAAAGAAGTAACTAAAAAAAACAAGTAGATAACTAATTTCATTATCATATATATTATTTCAGTAGTATAGATCCCTCCTGCGGCGCTCACAAGCAACCGATCGTGAAAATGAGCATTCAAATGAAAGAGAATAGACATTAGCAGTGACGAATTGCACTCTAATTCCATTAATATCAATAATTTATTTAAAAAATGACTTTTAAAAAATGTACGAAGTGTGCGAGTTGCAAACACCGCTGATGTAGGAAAATACGCTCCATAATTGCTGTCCACTTCACATTTTGGTCGCTGTGATGCCCGTTTCATGTCATTTTAACATTCTGAGGTATTTCCTTTATCATTTTGCATGGATTTCAGAAACAGTAAATCAAAGGAATGTGTACTCAATTCGTATAATTTCATAAATATCGAATCACCGGTGAGTGTTACATCTCACTCAGCACACAAATGGCATTATCAGTGACAAATTGCATTCTAATTTCTTAAATATCAATTTTTGTAAGAAGTGTTCGATTTGCAAAACCTACGGTCTTGGGGAAAGTGTGGTTTATGAACATGCGAGATTTCTCGCACGGGTCCGCTAGTAACATTTATTATGTAAGCCATTACATTTTTAGTTTTATCTAAACTAAATGAACTTAATGTTTAAAAAAGATGAAAACGCCAATGAACTCTATCCTTTTGTTGTATAAAACAACTGTATTAAGCAAATGTGAAAATACTATAGAGGGGGCGGCAAATGGACTTTATCCTATAGGCGGCATACTCTTAAATCTGGCCCTGGGTGTTTCTTTACTTAACATAGTCCTTATTATTGCTGTTACAGCAAGGTTGGGATTGAAGTGCAATAAAGGGGCTTTGGTGGCACAGTTGGTAGCATGCTGAGCTTCTGTACCCAAGATCACCGGTTCAAACCCGACCAGAGTCGTCAGATTTTTAAGAGCGTTAATTTCCCTCGGTATGCCTTCCTTCGGAGGGGAAGTAAAGCCGGCGGGCCCATTTCATAGATTTATGGCATGTAAAAGAAATTTCCATTAACTACAATTGTGTGAAGCTAAATTTTTTAGGTTAGATTTGATTAACGCTCTATTAAGTTCCAACGCTCGCTGCCGGGTGCTGGTTGCCGTGGCTTCTAGTAGCCATGTTCACAGCCAGGTGTCGTTGATGGTAGCATTTGGTAGCAAAAGTAGGAACTACTTGAAATTGGTCATCTGCAGTCCTTACAAGAATCACAGATAACAGACACTAATACAGCCATCACAATTAACACCATTTATCAGACCAGATTCTACACACACGGGGCTACATGACCGTGTTGTCGCAGCCCCTGAAATAAAGAAGCAACGAAGTGCAATGGATTTCTATTTTCTGAGTGGTTTCATGACCAGATGCACTTTCTGAAGCCAACCTCATGAGACGAGTTTTAAAGAGAAGAAATGAAGCAGCTGTGGCCTTGAAAATGGGAAACTACAGAAATCCCTTCCATGGGCATCTGATGAAGTCTCTCAGCACTCCTGCACTCCTTCTGATGGAGTCTCTCAGCACTCCTGCACTCGTTCTGATGGAGTCTCTCAGCACTCCTGCACTCGTTCTGATGGAGTCTCTCAGCACTCCTGCACTCCTTCTGATGGAGTCTCTCAGCAGTCCTGCACTCGTTCTGATGGAGTCTCTCAGCACTCCTGCACTCCTTCTGATGGAGTCTCTCAGCACTCCTGCACTCGTTCTGATGGAGTCTCTCAGCACTCCTGCACTCGTTCTGATGGACATTCGAATCAATTAACTATCTAACCACCTTGACTTTCATAGCGCTCCAAGCAGAAATAAAATTCGACATGCAAGCTGCCCCCTGGGCGTCAATTAACAAAGCTTATACCCAGCACCAGAGGCTATACGATATTATTTATTTATTATCTTCGTCATTCCATAAAATCTAAAATAAAAATTAATTTTTAAAACTAGTGTTATTTGAAGAAAATAAAAGTTAGGACATAACGAGTTTTGCAGCAGTGTGTGTATATTTATGGTGAAGTTATTTTTATTAGCTACCATGAAAAATCCATCATGAATGGAAATAATGGAGATACATAATCTGTTGTTTTATTTAAACCCCGCTCTTCTATTTTAAGATTACATAAAAAATAATTCATTATAAGTTCTTTCATATTTAGCAAAGTTATATTAACAATATTTATTGATGGGACACAATGAGTGGGACATAGCAGTTGTGCATGACTATTACAACACTGGAATGAATATCTCAATGGCGGTCTCACCTAGTTTTGAGAAATAAATGCTACTGGATGACTCATATATTAGTCCCTTCAGAATGAGTGTGCTAACTATATTACGCACAGGATGGACAGAGGGTGGGTGGACATTGCAGGTCTACGAGCTAGGAACAGCAGAGTGCATCCCTGCTGAGGCCACCTAATTGTATACAAACATACGAATCAGTTTGCAAATGGAAATCAGCAGGTTAGATGTTACAAGTTATCCAGAATTTTGCAATGAAGAAGAGAGTAATAATGGTGCCTGGCTAGAAACACTTGGTCTAGTGGCTGTGGGTAGCTCAAGAGGGATTTCCTTGCCTCTGTCTCGTGTAGCCCCATTGACCCCATCTGAACACTCCGAGCTCACTAACTTCCCCTCCAGTCTTGCCACTCGTGACAAATGGATATGCTTTTCTCTTGCGGCCTCCTTGGATTAGCAGGACCTCCTACTGGGCTGGATGGCATTCTGTGCCACAAACCTCCCCACACCTCAGATACTGTTCCAAGTCTGTTATATTCACCGTTCATCAGTCACCCACCCTAACTCACTAGGTACTCTGTGAAACCATCCCCTCTCCTGGCTCTTCTCCAAGTGAGTCCCTTGCACAACACGGTCCCACTTTCACTAGGAACACCACCGACACAACGAACCCCATACCAGGTCCTGGACAAGCTCAGCCCTGCTGCCTCCATTGGCCTCACTACCATCTCATCAGCCACGCAGATGTGCAACCTTGACATTTCCCCTTCCTCTTCAACCTCCAGACCACTTTCTACATTGGCCTCACCACCATCTCATCAGCCACGCAGATGTGCAACCTTGACATTTCCCCTTCCTCTTCAACCTCCAGACCACTTTCTACATTGACCTCACTACCATCTCATCAGCCACGCAGATGTGCAACCTGGACATTTCCCATTCCTCTGCAACCTCCAGACCACTTTCTACATTGACCTCACTACCATCTCATCAGCCACGCAGATGTGCAACCTGGACATTTCCCATTCCTCTGCAACCTCCAGACCACTTTCTACATTGACCTCACTACCATCTCATCAGCCACACAGATGTGCAACTGTTGACATTTCCCCTTCCTCTTCAACCTCCAGACCACTTTCTACATTGGCCTCACTACGATCTCATCAGCCATGCAGATGTGCAACCTCGACACCTCGCCATCCTCAACCACCAGACCACTTTCTACAAATGTTTCACATCAAAACTTTAACCTTCTCCTCCCACGCTCTCCCTCTACTGCCCTATCAGCAGCGCCTCTAGCCAGGGGCCATTCTTGGCCACTTCTTCATTGATGAAGGATGTTTCCAACATTTTGGGCAACTTATAATGTCCTTCTTTTTGTGTTAGATAGATATTTTATTCAATTAATTCCAAAGAGCCATAGGCTCGTACTGAGGAAGAAAATTCTGAAGGTAACACAAATTGATGAATAAGGACATAGGCCTATTATAAATTGATACCATATCTATGATTGTTTAGACCAAGGTCCCTTAAAATGATAAGCACTTAGGATTTTTAATCTTATACATAACTTAGTTGATGTATTAAGATGCATCGAATTTTTCCGACAATACTTTCATAGTTTTCCTCTTAAATACTGACAAAGTTGGTGCACTTTTTACTTCATCAGGAAGTTTATTATATGACTGTGATGCAGAGAACTTGAAACTATTTCTACCATATTTAGAAGAGTGAATGATATATAAGGCTACGTCCTTTGCATGCATAGTTCCATAAGAATGATTGTCTGAGTTCAAGATGTAGGGAGAGCTATAGAGTATTGTGTTGTGTTTAATCTTGTATATTAGCATAGCTGCTCGGAGTTCTGCACTTATGCTGAGGGGTAGAATTTTACTTCTGAAGTACAGATCTTTTACTGGAGTGCAGTAAGGAAGGTTAAATATGTTTCTAATAGCCCTATTCTGATTAGTCATTAAATCATTCAGTGTAGATTTCCTGCAGTGAGCCCAAATAACATTTAAATATTGGAGCTTGCTATGTACAAGTGAATAGTAGATTTGTTTTACAAGGTTTGCGGTAATAAGATACCGAAGTTTCCTTAGGATCCCTACTATAGGTGAGAGTTTCTTAGCAATTCGTTCAACGTGTTCAATCCAGGTCAGGTGTTTGTCGATGATTAGATCTAAATACTTTGCCTGATTAACCTCTTTTATTTCAATATTATTTATATATATTTTGTCATGTGTGATTTCTTTCATGCTTTGTTTTGAGATTACCATGTAATTGGTCTTCTGTAGGTTCATTGTTAATTTATTGGCCTGGAACCATTGTGAGAGAGTATTTATATCTTGTTGCACATTTTGTATGATTTCAATTATGTCTTTCCCAGTGTAGAAGATATTTGTATAATCTGCATACAATTTGATATGCCCTCTCAAATTACATTCCACAATATCATTTATATAAATTAAGAATAATGTAGGTCCAAGTATAGATCCTTGTGGAACTCCATGAGTTATATATTTTCCTGAACTTATGCATTTATTCAAAGCTACATGCTGCTTTCTTCCAATAAGGTAGCTTTGGAACCATTTTAGAGCTATATCTCGGACACCAGCATTTTCTAATTTTGACAACAGTATTTTATGACTTACTGTATCAATGGCTTTTGTGAGATCAATAAATAACCCAACGGCCATATTATTTTTGTCAATAGTTTCTTGTAGCATTGTTATTAGGTCAATAGTTGCTGCTTCAGTACTAGAATTTTCCCTGAATCCATATTGCATATTATGAAAGAATGTATTCTTGTTCAGAAATGAAAGCAATCTTGTTTTTACCACTTCTTCCAGAACTTTTTAAAACTACCGATAAAATAGAAACAGGTCTACAATTATTTGGATTTCTTTTGTCACCACCCTTAAATATAGGAACTACTTTGGCCACTTTTAAGTCATCTGGTATCATGCCAGTAACTAAGGACTCATTAATCATTTCAACCAAGATTTTAATAAATGATTGCATATTGTTTTTAATGAAATTTGTCTTGATCCTATCTAAACCACAGCTCTTTTTATTCTTTAAATTTGTGATGATGGACTTGACCTCTGCTTCATCTGTTGGATATAAGTAGAGGGAATTTGACTGCTTGTGGTTCTTACTGAGGATTTCCTTCTGTTCAGGAATAGCTTTTGCTAGACTTCCAGCAATGTTTGTGAAGAACAAGTTAAATGATTCACATAGCTCTTGATTGTCTGTGATAGTTTTGTTGTCTATTTCAAGTGAAGTGCATGTCTCAACTGTTGGTTTTTTGTTGTGTATGATTTCTTTGATAGTCTCCCAAGTTTTATTGGAATTGTTTCCATATGTTCTGAATTTTTCTGAATAGTAATTTGACTTTAGTCTTCTTTTTAAGTTTGTTACACTATTCCTGCATCTACAGTATTCTTGGTTCATATCATTATTATTTTTGTGAAGGGGATTTTTGAGCTTTGCATGCAGAGTGTCTGGTTGTTTTATAAGTGTAAGGAGTTCAGCTGTGACCCATGGTAAGTTAGTAGTCTGTCTTTTAGTGTTAGTATTGTTTGTTATTTTTCTTTGGCTATGCCTGTTCCTTAGATTCAATTGTTTGATGAAAGTGTTATATAGAGAGTTAACAGTACTGTCTGTATCATTATGGGAATCTGCGTTTATAGATATATTAGTTTCAGGAGTGTGTTGCCAATCCCAAGAGTCCTCGTGTGTTGTTGATTTTGTCGAGTTATGTGACTGAGTGTACGTGCTATAATTGGTCTTGGAAATATCAAGAATTAATATACTGTGATCACTAATATCATTGCTGACATTTGATATTTTATAACTTAATTCTGAATTGTTTAGTGACACGTGATCTATTAAGGCTGTGTTTCTATCTCCCAAAATTTTAATAATGGCACCCCGTCGTGTTCGTTAAGCCGCCATTTTGGACACGATGACGGCCTAGGGTGGGGGCTTAACAAAGCCCTGAGAATCAAAACGATCTAAAATTTTTCCGAGCATGGTCTCCAATCAAAACGTCCCTGATTGGCTGAGCACTTATTGGGTCCTTCCCGCCACACAGCCGCAATCAAATCCGCCATTAACCTCAATTTAACATAACCTAAGTTACTTAAATTACAAATATTAATAATGTTGGTGAAGGGTGGGTGACGTGTGGATTAGATAAGCCATTTTTAGTGTTGCCTTCTATAGATTTGTGGTTTTTTGGCAATCTCGTTATCTTGTAGACATTAAGATAAATAGTTATATTTCGGGGGCCTATCACTCATTAGCGGTTTATCACAACAGTAGCAACTATTACGAATAGCTGTACTATAGTAAGATTTTTCTGCACCTTCGCGAAATAGTAGCGGTGGTTTGAGATTATTTTTTACTACCATTATGGGGATTTAATAGTTTTTCATAGAGCATTTTTGTTGTCTTGTAGGCATGATTGATTTGACATATTAGGTCTGCATGTAGCCTACAGTTTTTTTTTTCTGTTTTTTTTTTTTGGAATAATGCTCATTCTCATTACCATTAAGTGCAACCGTGTTGACCGAAAGACATTGAATATTTCGTTTACTAAGGCAGCACTGAAATATGGGTTCCAACACGATATGGACTTGGAACTTATGTTTGCTTAACAAAATAACGATACATCAACAAGTCATCCTTGTAATCTCTGCAAATAATAAAAATATTTCCCATCCAATATAGGCCTATTCATGTTGAACAGTAGAAAGTTATCAACCTTTATTAAGGCAACACTGAAAAATGTTCATTTTGATCTAGCCTACTTACTCGGAGTCATCTGCATCAATGTCCCTAGAGGTTCAGTTTTTTAAATTCTCCCTTTCCTATGGTCAAATAACACATGGATGTTCCCTATTTTTCTTAAGGGGATTCAATGATCTTATGCTGAACTAATTAAGAATAGGGCATGTACCCCAACCCCTTAAAATATGAAGTTATCAGGATAAAAATAATGTCCATAACCATCAGAAACTTGAGAACACAGATCAGGAGAATGTTGATCGACCATGGATGCAAGACCAGAAAGTCTTAAAGAGGAGTGTTTCATTTAGAGGCTTGGAACATCATGGTCAAGACCCCTGTACTTGGGTGTGTGCTCAATTTGTTTGAAAACCCGTTGACAGATAATAAGTTAATCTGTGGCTGGAATCCACTCCGTCCTATGCTAAGCTGCGAGTACTGGGCACCATTAGTGTTCTGTGACTACTGTATCAATTTCTGAAAATTGTGTCATAGGCCTATGCATAGACAAGTCGCTGAGAATGTTCTCTGAATGGTGAATACCAGTAGGCTAGCCTACTTAGGTGCCTCCTTCACTAGCATTTCCAGGTACCTGGTTAGTTGGTAAAATGAAATAGAAAAATCACTTGAATGATTCAAGTTGTCCTTGATTGCCCTCGAGCGACAGTGTACCCCATTCCAGATCTTAGTTCAGAATTAGTTTCCTTGACGGAGTTGGAGAAACAGTCACAATACCTATGTACATGTAGATGGAAGCATTGTGAGACCAACCACTAGGTAGCTTATGTCCCATTAGTTGGGAGTGTTAGGGAATGGGAGATTGGTTCAACATTTCAGGCTATGTTGTTGTATATTTCATTAATATATGAGATCTAAAAGTGTATCATAGGAATATTAAAGCAAACCATAATATATTACCAGTTGGTCAATTGGATACAACAATTCAATGAAACATTCTGTTAATAATTAGGAAGTGTCATAGGCAACCAGAGAAGCGACACAAGAAAAAACACCTGAGTCTTCCAGGCAGTTGTCATCAACTGTATTTCACATAGAGAAGAATGACTAAAATGGTTCCTCATGAAAAAAACAACTGGTCAATGGCTTGAAAGACAGTAGTAAGGACTTACATGCTGTCAGTAAAAGTGGAGTTAAGAAAGATGTCTGGAATATTTAAATCAGTAGTTGATAGCCATGATTTTTAAAATTACCCTAGTTAATTGCACCTTAATATGATTAGTAGCCTACCGGTATGTGCAAGATTTTAAATGGTAGGTTTGCCTGTGAACCAAAAAACAGCTCTTAACATGGATTATGTTCAGGTTAGGCCTACAAGTTATTGGGAGGGAGGTTTATTTTACATACCTGTTGCACATAAAATGAGCTTCTGATTAGAGCTCTGTGGGAATGTTTAAATAGTTTGATGATACAGGATTTATCAAGCCTCTTTCTATGCATCTTTTAAAAACATTTCAACAATTCATAAATTACTGTCATCATTGCTAATGCTGTAATCCGTCATGTTTATTTATGCAGCATGAGGAATTAGGAGATATAGTAGGATAAAATGCAACTGTGTCATGGAAACCTAAGATGTATTTTTATTTCTCAACTTTATTTTCTGTAGACTCCAATACAGCCCACCACCAGGGGGGGGGGGGGGGAAGTGTTGGTGATGTTTAATGAGAGCAAATCTTGAAATACTGTGATTTAAGTGGTTGGTATCAAAAGCTGTATAGGAAAAATGAAAATGTGAAGTCACGCCCAAGTTTATGAAGCCTTGCCAGACTCGGCTGAAATTATCTTCAATGCAAATCACGTCTCAATAGTTAAAACTTTAGGACGACCTTTGACATGAGCACTATAATAGGCCTACATTTAGGATCGACATAGCCTGCAGTAGGTCTTGTGCTACTGTATGCACCTGGGCATGTTTAAAAAAAAACTCAGCCTGCAGGTTAATAAGGTAGTATATTACTATAAATCTATCTCAAGCAAATCCAAGAAGTTACCAGACTGAGAAACTACATATCAATATTTAAACAAAAAAAGGGTGGCAGTGCAAACTGCACTTTTAATCCTTGCTTCATTAGTTAAACCATAATATTTGTACATAAATACAGTAAGGACTTCACATTACAAACGGCCACTTAAATTATATGCCTTATTAGGCATAACCTACAAATTACATGTCATGAAATTGGTAAATATAAGCAGACAGCAACATCAATATGCAATGGTCTATAATGTAGTTTTATAGTGCACAAAAGGTTATTGTACTGAATGTATTTCGAACTGATGAATAAAACTGGTGGAAACGACAGCCAATTGATTTACATCCAAAGTAGTAGAAACTTTCAGTTGATTGGCAAGAGTGTTGATTTGTACTTTTATTTTCACAAATTTTGATGAACAGTGTCACGCTGCAATTTAAATATAAACGCACATACAATTCCTCATCAATAAGTGATTTGCACTTCATACTGTCATGAACTGGAATAGATTTCTAGCAATTTAATTGATGTAGAAATCTATTCCTCTCGCCACCATGTTGGTGATAATTGTAAACAAACCCGCGGGCAGCCAATGGCTGGTAATAATTGCCAGCCAATAACAAGCCAGGATGATGCGGATCATAATTCGCGTTTCACTCTCATTGCGTTTTAACTTGAGGTGAGGAATCAGCTGTTCGTTAACGCCACGGGGTGCCATTATTAAAATTTTGGGAGATTGAAACACACTCTAAGGTAGCTGCATTGTCACAAAGTCGTGTAGCATATTTAGTGTTGCACTGTTTAAAACCATAGCATGCTATTAGATTTAGATATTTCCTTCTTAATTGATCATCAGCTAGGATATCAATGTTGGTATCTCTGAGGAAGATGCATACTTTATTGTTTATCTGGCTAAGAAAACTTTCAAATGAATTTAAGAAGGGTATGGCATTGCTTCTATTGGGGTTATATGCTGCAATAATATCAATGCTTTTATATGTTGGCCTATTACTTTTAACATCATCTCTGAATACCTCAATCCACATCAAACTATGATTCATTTCACACTTTCTTTTAACATTCACTTTCCATTTGTGTGATACATAAATACCCAGACCCCCACCAACTTTGTCATCTCTATGAGCAAACACGCTTGTGAAATTGTTGAAGTTATAAAAATCTGCCTCGTTACTTTTCACCCAGGTTTCTGTAACTACCAATACATCTATCTGACCTATCATTTGCAAGAGAATTTCAATGTCATCAAGCTTATTCCGAATACTTCTGCTATTAATGTACAAACACCTAACCTCTCCACCTAATTCTAATGAGTTTATGCATGCACTTATATTAGAGTCCTGTTGCATGAAATCATCCAAACAGTTTACTTATGTTCACTGCACTGTACTTCACCTAGGTGTCCACTTGTAGTCAGAGCTTTCTTCTCTCTAAACAATAAGATATCATCACTCGTTCTAGCAATTAGTTTTCCGAGAGTAAAAACTTGGCAACTCTGTTTAAAAGTTTTCCAAATTTCATTGTTCCTCTTCTATTGAGGTGGAGACCATCATAAGCAATGTCCCTGTCTTGTAACCAAGAGTTCCCTTCTAAAAAAAATATGGTTTTTTTTTTTCACCACACAACCAATCCAGTGTTGAATTCACGGCATTAATGTATCGTGGGTCTATGTCACGTCTTTGTAATACACCACTAACACACACTTTTGAACTCGGAAAGGCACTTTTCACTTCGTCCACGAGCTTGTCCATGTCATTCATTCATAATGTGAGTTGGTGTTGGAGAACTGTTCAAGCAATTGGTTCTTACATGAATCATTACCACCTCAGGGTCTTCTCGAACCTCGTTTGCCCATACCTTTCTAGTTAATTGCTCAGTTCTTATTCCTGGATAGCAATAGACTGCGGCATCATCAACTGCTGGGCCTACATTTCGCAGAATTGAGTCACCCATGACAAGTACACGGGGAGTCTCCTTTCCTTAGGGTTATGGATAGGTTTGTCGCGTCTGGATGTCTCGTATTCAATACCGGTATCTTGTCTTTCTTCTACTTGGGAATCGGAACGGCTGAGGATTTCAAACGGATTCTGGGAGATAAAGTCGTTAGGAATATTCACAGATTTCACCAAGTTAGGCCTACTTCTTGGAAAGCGTGCATTGGTTTTAGACAGTCTGCCTGAGAAGGCCTATCTTCTTCTGCTTGTAGTCGTTCTTTAAGGAGACATATTTGTGACTGTGCATTTTTTAAATCAACCACAAGCATTTTGATTATTTCCTCTTTGGAGGCCAATTCTAATTTGAGGAGTTCAGTTTCATTCGCCGCTCGCGGCAACTCATACTTATTTCCCTGTTGATTTCCTTCACATCTCACAATTTTTTCGCCACTACATGATTTGTCTTCACAATTAAGACACACCTCTTCAAGAGATAAAGGATTGTTATCACATTGAACACTTACATCACCCGATTGGGAACAATTTTCAAGAGATAACCGTTTGTGACTTACGTTTAACATCGTCATCTTGTGTTTGTTTCTAGAGATAAGTCCCCGATTTGTTATCTTACTCTCCTTTTTGTTTGAGTGTTAAGCAGAAACACGAACTATCATCAGCATTAGCAGCATTGGGGTCAGATGAGTACCCAGAGTTGTTGCTTAATGTACTATATAAACCCATCTACAATGGGCATGCTGGGGTAGTTCTCACATGATAACGTGTGTTATTTTGTTCATGAAGAGTTCAAACGACGGGTCTCGGAGGAATGAAGCCCAACACAGTAATCCTAGGCTGGCCCTACGGATGGCGGCAATCAGAGGACGAGAAGACTTGGAAGGTGTTCCTTCAGACCGTTCGGAACGTAGCAGGTGCAAGAATGGCACTGCTTGTGCCCAAAGGAATCAACTTCTTTCCAGACTCCACCGAGAAGGTGAGTTGCAAGTTCTTTGGAAACAAACTTTCACTCATAGTAAATGCATTTCCCTGTTGAAGGACCTCAGCATAGCCAAGTGCTGAAAGAGAATTATTTCTTCTTGCCATTAGACAACTTGTAAAAAAATTGTAGAAGGCAATACTATAGAATACAAAACAATACAACACTTTCTGGGCTAGGTATATCTTGAGAGCCTTTCTGAACCCAGTTCCAGTCAAAGATTTTAAGTGGTTTGGAAGCTTATTGTGGTATATAGCTCCTTTTTTGAAAGGATCCTTTTCTGCATATTGTTTATTTACCCTCTTTTGAAAATAGTCATTCTGCCCTCTGGTTTCATGATTGTGGACATTGTTGATTGTGACAACTTTATGTTGATTTTCCCTTACAAGCAAGATAACTTTGAAAATATACAATGAAAATATTGTTAAAATATTGTGCTTCAGCCAAAACAAGTATCGTATCACTCGTTTCTGCAGTTTAAATATACTCTCCATATTCCTATTTGCTGCCCCACCCCATATCTCAATACCGTATGATATCTGTGAATGTATTAATCCATAGTAGACTGTAAATTGATATTTGCTGCTTAAGTATATTGAAATTCTCTTTAAAACGAAGGAGTTTTGCTAATTATTTTACAGATTTCATTTATATGCTCTTCCCATGATAATTTATGATCTATTGTAATACCCAAAAATTTTGCTGAGGCTTCCTGTTGAATATCATCAGATCCACAGTAAAGATTTCAATCTACTTCTAAATTAGTTCCCTTATGCTTGTTAAATATTACAAAGTTGGTTTTTGAAGGGTTTACACTTAACATTATCTCATTAATGTATTGAGTGACAAGATCAATACTATTTTCAGTGACCTATGGCCTAATTGCCTTCATTGCAGTCAGGAAAAGTCAATTTTTGGAATTTTTTCCATTACTTTAAATAAGTTTTTGGTGATACTTGTTGCAGGTGGTTGGAAACATTGACATTTGGTGGATCGTTCACGATGGTGGTCTGTTGATGCTCCTACCATTCCTCTTGAAACAACACCGGACGTGGAAAAACTGTCGAATGCGAATTTTCACAGTGGCACAAATGGAGGATAACTCTATTCAAATGAAGAAGGACCTGAAAATGTTTCTGTACCATTTGAGAATAGAAGCAGAAGTGGAGGTTGTTGAGATGGTGAGTGCAATCTCTGCTTGTCTAGCTAGACCAATCAGCTATGGCTAAAAGGAGTCATTTTAGTCTAGCTAGACCAAACAGCCATGGCTAAAAGGAGTCATTTTAGTCTAGCTAGACCAAACAGCCGTGGCTAAAAGGAGTCGTTTTAGTCTAGCTAGACCAAACAGCCATGGCTAAAAGGAGTCATTTTAGTCTAGCTAGACCAAACAGCCGTGGCTAAAAGGAGTCATTTTAGTCTAGCTAGACCAAACAGACATGGCTAAAAGGAGTCATTTTAGTCTAGCTAGACCAAACAGCCGTGGCTAAAAGGAGTCGTTTTAGTCTAGCTAGACCAAACAGCCATGGCTAAAAGGAGTCATTTTAGTCTAGCTAGACCAAACAGCCGTGGCTAAAAGGAGTCATTTTAGTCTAGCTAGACCAAACAGCCGTGGCTAAAAGGAGTCATTTTAGTCTAGCTAGACCAAACAGCCATGGCTAAAAGGAGTCATTTTAGTCTAGCTAGACCAAACAGCCGTGGCTAAAAGGAGTCATTTTAGTCTAGCTAGACCAAACAGACATGGCTAAAAGGACTCATTTTAGTCTAGCTAGACCAAACAGCCATGGCTAAAAGGAGTCGTTTTAGTCTAGCTAGACCAAACAGCCGTGGCTAAAAGGAGTCATTTTAGTCTAGCTAGACCAAACAGCCGTGGCTAAAAGGAGTCATTTTAGTCTAGCTAGACCAAACAGCCATGGCTAAAAGGAGTCATTTTAGTCTAGCTAGACCAAACAGCCATGGCTAAAAGGAGTCATTTTAGTCTAGCTAGACCAATCAGCCGTGGCTAAAAGGAGTCATTTTAGTCTAGCTAGACCAAACAGCCATGGCTAAAAGGAGTCATTTTAGTCTAGCTAGACCAAACAGCCATGGCTAAAAGGAGTCATTTTAGTCTAGCTAGACCAAACAGCCGTGGCTAAAAAGAGTCATTTTAGTCTAGCTAGACCAAACAGCCATGGCTAAAAGGAGTCATTTTAGTCTAGCTACACCAAACAGCCATGGCTAAAAGGAGTCATTTTAGTCTAGCTAGACCAAACAGCCGTGGCTAAAAGGAGTCATTTTAGTCTAGCTAGACCAAACAGCCATGGCTAAAAGGAGTCATTTTAGTCTAGCTAGACCAAACAGCCATGGCTAAAAGGAGTCATTTTAGTCTAGCTAGACCAAACAGCCGTGGCTAAAAGGAGTCATTTTAGTCTAGCTAGAGCAAACAGCCATGGCTAAAAGGAGTCATTTTAGTCTAGCTAGACCAAACAGCCATGGCTAAAAGGAGTCATTTTAGTCTAGCTAGACCAAACAGCCATGGCTAAAAGGAGTCATTTTAGTCTAGCTAGACCAAACAGCCGTGGCTAAAAGGAGTCATTTTAGTCTAGCTAGAGCAAACAGCCATGGCTAAAAGGAGTCATTTTAGTCTAGCTAGACCAAACAGCCGTGGCTAAAAGGAGTCATTTTAGTCTAGCTAGACCAAACAGACATGGCTAAAAGGAGTCATTTTAGTCTAGCTAGACCAAACAGCCATGGCTAAAAGGAGTCATTTTAGTCTTGCTAGACCAAACAGCCATGGCTAAAAAGAGTCATTTTAGTCTAGCTAGACCAAACAGCCATGGCTAAAAGGAGTCATTTTAGTCTAGCTAGACCAAACAGCCGTGGCTAAAAGGAGTCATTTTAGTCTAGCTAGAGCAAACAGCCATGGCTAAAAGGAGTCATTTTAGTCTAGCTAGACCAAACAGCCGTGGCTAAAAGGAGTCATTTTAGTCTAGCTAGACCAAACAGCCATGGCTAAAAAGAGTCATTTTAGTCTAGCTAGACCAAACAGCCATGGCTAAAAGGAGCCATTTTAGTCTAGCTAGACCAAACAGCCATGGCTAAAAGGAGTCATTTTAGTCTAGCTAGACCAAACAGCCATGGCTAAAAGGAGTCATTTTAGTCTAGCTAGACCAAACAGCCATGGCTAAAAGAGTCATTTTAGTCTAGCTAGACCAAACAGCCGTGGCTAAACAGAGTCATTTTAGTCTAGCTAGACCAAACAGCCGTGGCTAAAAAGAGTCATTTTAGTCTAGCTAGACCAAACAGCCATGGCTAAAAGGAGTCATTTTAGTCTAGCTAGACCAAACAGCCGTGGCTAAAAGGAGTCATTTTAGTCTAGCTAGAGCAAACAGCCATGGCTAAAAGGAGTCATTTTGGTCTAGCTAGACCAAACAGCCGTGGCTAAAAGGAGTCATTTTAGTCTAGCTAGACCAAACAGCCATGGCTAAAAGGAGTCATTTTAGTCTAGCTAGACCAAACAGCCGTGGCTAAAAGGAGTCATTTTAGTCTAGCTAGAGCAAACAGCCATGGCTAAAAGGAGTCATTTTAGTCTAGCTAGACCAAACAGCCATGGCTAAAAGGAGTCATTTTAGTCTAGCTAGAGCAAACAGCCATGGCTAAAAGGAGTCATTTTAGTCTAGCTAGACCAAACAGCCATGGCTAAAAGGAGTCATTTTAGTCTAGCTAGACCAAACAGCCATGGCTAAAAAGAGTCATTTTAGTCTAGCTAGACCAAACAGCCGTGGCTAAAAGGAGTCATTTTAGTCTAGCTAGACCAAACAGCCATGGCTAAAAGGACTCATTTTAGTCTAGCTAGACCAAACAGCCATGGCTAAAAAGAGTCATTTTAGTCTAGCTAGACCAAACAGCCATGGCTAAAAGGAGTCATTTTAGTCTAGCTAGACCAAACAGCCGTGGCTAAAAGGAGTCATTTTAGTCTAGCTAGAGCAAACAGCCATGGCTAAAAGGAGTCATTTTAGTCTAGCTAGACCAAACAGCCGTGGCTAAAAGGAGTCATTTTAGTCTAGCTAGACCAAACAGCCATGGCTAAAAAGAGTCATTTTAGTCTAGCTAGACCAAACAGCCGTGGCTAAAAGGAGTCATTTTAGTCTAGCTAGACCAAACAGCCATGGCTAAAAGGACTCATTTTAGTCTAGCTAGACCAAACAGCCATGGCTAAAAGGACTCATTTTAGTCTAGCTAGACCAAACAGCCATGGCTAAAAAGAGTCATTTTAGTCTAGCTAGACCAAACAGCCATGGCTAAAAGGAGTCATTTTAGTCTAGCTAGACCAAACAGCCATGGCTAAAAGGAGTCATTTTAGTCTAGCTAGACCAAACAGCCATGGCTCCTAGAATTCATGTTAGTACTACATCAAAAGGAGCCATTTTAGTCTAGCTAGACCAAACAGCCATGGCTCCTAGAGTTCACGTTAGTACTACATCAAAAGGAGCCATTTTAGTCTAGCTAGACCAAACAGCCATGGCTCCTAGACTTCACGTTAGTACTACATCAATATGGGCCATTTTAGTTTAGCTAGACCAAACAGCCATGGCTCCTAGACTTCACGTTAGTACTACATCAATATGGGCCATTTTAGTTTAGCTAGACCAAACAGCCATGGCTCCTAGACTTCACGTTAGTACTACATCAATATGGGCCATTTTAGTCTAGCTAGAGCAAACAGCCATGGCTAAAAGGAGTCATTTTAGTCTAGCTAGACCAAACAGCCGTGGCTAAGAGGAGTCATTTTAGTCTAGCTAGACCAAACAGCCATGGCTAAAAAGAGTCATTTTAGTCTAGCTAGACCAAACAGCCGTGGCTAAAAGGAGTCATTTTAGTCTAGCTAGACCAAACAGCCATGGCTAAAAGGACTCATTTTAGTCTAGCTAGACCAAACAGCCATGGCTAAAAGGACTCATTTTAGTCTAGCTAGACCAAACAGCCATGGCTAAAAAGAGTCATTTTAGTCTAGTTAGACCAAACAGCCATGGCTAAAAGGAGTCATTTTAGTCTAGCTAGACCAAACAGCCATGGCTCCTAGAATTCATGTTAGTACTACATCAAAAGGAGCCATTTTAGTCTAGCTAGACCAAACAGCCATGGCTCCTAGAGTTCACGTTAGTACTACATCAAAAGGAGCCATTTTAGTCTAGCTAGACCAAACAGCCATGGCTCCTAGACTTCACGTTAGTACTACATCAATATGGGCCATTTTAGTTTAGCTAGACCAAACAGCCATGGCTCCTAGACTTCACGTTAGTACTACATCAATATGGGCCATTTTAGTTTAGCTAGACCAAACAGCCATGGCTCCTAGACTTCATGTTAGTACTACATCAATATGGGCCATTTTAGTTTAGCTAGACCAAACAGCCATGGCTCCTAGACTTCACGTTAGTACTACATCAATATGGGCCATTTTAGTTTAGCTAGACCAAACAGCCATGGCTCCTAGACTTCACGTTAGTACTACATCAATATGAGCCATTCTAGTCTAGCTAGACCAAACAGCCATGGCTCCTAGACTTCACGTTAGTACTACATCAATATGGGCCATTTTAGTTTAGCTAGACCAAACAGCCATGGCTCCTAGACTTCACGTTAGTACTACATCAATATGAACCATTTTAGTTTAGCTAGACTCCATACATAAGATCTGTGCTGCCACTTGATGGAAGTGTCTGGCCCTAGCAATAGGCAGCCATCTTGTAGCACCAGTCCCACATATCGGATCCATGCAACCGGAATTTGAAACCTGTTCAAAGAATAATAATAAATGATCACATCAAATGACAGGCTAAACAATTCGACCCGAGATCACACAATTGAGAGAAAAGTGCTAGTCACTTGGTATCGTATCTCTGTAGTAGTTTTTGGAAATGCTATTCATTTCAGGGGCCAGTACATTAAGTAGCAATGGTGTAATGCAACTTAGTCCTTTGAAACCTTAGCTTTCTACACAATGGTTTTACGTATTTAACTCTCTCAGTGCGACGCGCCGATCAGATCGGCTCTCGCTGCTCACGCCAAAAGTGCCAATGCCGATAGAATCGGCGCGCTCTTTATCTTATATTTGTAGATTTCTGTAGGTATATGTCCGTGATTATTTCATACTGTTGGAAAGGTGAGGTTTCAAGCTTGCCTGTGTGGTGTTTACTTTCTTCCTTCGAAGTCCGTTACGCGATAGGTTTGAGTTTGTATTCACGCCCTCCATTTGCGCTCCCCCAATCGCGCGTTCCCACCAAAATTGCGGTGCAGTGGTTCTTCTTGTTGAAGTTTTCTGCCTACAGATGTATGTAAGAACTTGCTTCAGCTGGAAACGTAGTGTTTCTTCGAATATGACTCTTAGGTGTCCTTAATTTAGGCACAAAACTGATATTTTACACACACAAAATTGAAAAATTAAACATTTATCAGAATAACCTCAATTAAAAAAGGTTTAGATGCTGTATTTACTTTTATGAACATAATGTATGAAAGAATGAGGTGTTGGTTATAATGCAAAGCAGGAATAATGATTCTATCGTTGGAAATGTGGTATTTATGATTTCTTTTCGAATAGTCTGCATGACCATTGAAAATGGCTTGGCATTCTTGGCAAGTATTACAGGAAATGGCTTGGCAGTAAGAGGGTTAAAACTTGTTGTGGCTCTTGTGTGATGCCACACTGAGAGAATTTATGCCAGAATGGTCGTACAGATTCAGCGAGACAACTCCTTAACAACAACGCATGCAATGGATTTGTGGTGTTTTTACTTCCTAGCCGTAGATGTGGAAGGAAATCTGATTGGATACAGAACTTCTCTGCATTCTATATTTGTATATGAACACTCACATTTGAACATCACAAAACGAGTATATGATCAGCATAAAACCATAACATGAAACAGTTTCCCAAGCGAATTTGAAACACAGATAAAGGGTTCTCCCAGAACTACAACCCATGCAGGAGATCAGCAAGGAAGATCATTCTGTCGTTTACCAAAACACAACACGACCTTCCGTACTGAAGGCAACGAGATCACACTGGAGGATCATAGAAAAGTAATGAACATTTTACAGACAACATTACTGAAATAGGAACAGTAATCCAAATTCAAGGAGTATTATTCTCAAGCAAAGATCAAACAATAACACCAGACATAGAATTGAGGATGACAACAAATGCTCATCTGCAGCTGTTACTGTGTTATCACCCATAGCCACGTGTTTCAATCCTCAGTGAGGCTGCTCACAAGATGATTCCTAACATCAAAAACAAAGGGGAGCAAGAAATCCTGATATCTTGGGCGACTACAAGCAATAACTGGCAGTACAGGGACCAATACTCAAGAGATACAAGAAAATTGATCAGAGAAGAACACAAAATTAGCTCTCTACAGTACACAAGTTTTGATGGCAGCCGTGAACCAGCTACTGGTACCGGTACATCTAAAACACTAAATGAGGAAGAAATATGCAAATTTTGGCATAATGTGTGGTTCAAACCCGTACTGCATAAAAGAGGATCCAGAATGGATCCAGAAAATAAACGAGAAACACTCAAATGTGAATCAAATATACGACTTAGTCATTACTGAACAGGACGTCGAAGTAGCCATCAGCAAAACACATAGCTGGAAAACTCCAGGACCAGACAAAATTCAGAATAACTGGTACAAAATATTAACCAGCATACACAGAAAACTGGCTGATGTTGTAACTCAGGTAATCTAGAAGAGTTGCCACATTTCCTCACCAAGGGATGACTCTACATATGGCGCCTAAGAGTGATGATACAACTAATCCAGCAGACTAGAGATAGGCCCACACTCGACAAGATCATCACATGGCCACATGCACCAGCACAGCATCTTGACAGAGGAGCAATACGGCAAACCAAATTATCCTGAAATCAAACAACACTACCACTGAAACAGAGGTGATGCCTTAAGTGCACTGTGGTTTCGCTTATGTCTCAACCCTTATCAGAGACTCTGAAGATGAATAACTATGGATATCAAATAAAAGTGAATAAACAAAACCTCCTCAAAGTAAATCACCTCTTTTATATGCATGACATAAAATTGTTGCAGCAAATAGGAACTAATTGACATCAATATAACAGATAACATCTGCGTGGAATTTGGTCCTGGCAAATGCAAAATCAAGTGGAGTAGAACATAGGGAGTGAGCGAATTTCCAGTATGGGCAAAGATGAAATACTGGACATACATACCTAGGTTTCGAGCAAGCAATTGGAATCAAGAATAAATCTGAGCAGGAGAACCTCTACCATCATAGAATTCAACTTCTGCTGAAAAGCAAGCTTAGTGCTTCTAACATAACACAGGTTATCAATCTGTACAAATGGTCTCAAACAGTCCTAGAGAACATTAATCACACAATGAAAACTATGAGAATGTTGCAAGTCACACACCACGAAATGAAGGAGGCAGAGAGCTATAGCTCTGCACGAATTACGTTCATTCTCGGAAAGATACCAGCGTTCTACACCGAGCACCAGCTACCCTCCTCTGAATATCCATGAAGGTAATTTCAATGTGATAGACAAGAATACTCAGAACAAAGAGAACTTCGTGGCAGATTCTATAACCAGTGCAATGACAAGCAGCTTTTGAACACATGGCTGTCTAGTGGAGAGCTGTTTCCAGGCAATTCAAGACAAAGTTATCACTATCAAGAAGTTATGAAAAAGACATCTTGAAAGGTCGTATTGTCATAGATAATGATTACAGGAAGTGTAATACGGCCCAGAAACCGTCACATCTTACACCAATAGCCGTAACGATGTTGTCATGAAATCGCCCTAACCCGATCTCTCTTGGGATCTCACTACTCAAACTGACAAAACAACTCCTCACAGTAGACCAGAAGTAACTTTAACTGACAAGAAGAACCAACACACACACGCTCGATTGACTTTGCTGTCCTGAATGACCAAATACAGGTCTATCTGTTAGGTAATCAGCCCGAAGGCTGGTTGGATCCTCAAAAGTACCGCCGTTAGGTTATGTGAGTAGATACCCACAAAAACCCAAGGCAGTGCTATATTGAGGCATACTAGGCAACATGAGGAGTGAGGTAGTTTGTCATTGCTTTCCTCACTGAGTCAGAACAGCAGTACTAACCCTATGAGTAGAACCTTTCACAGCATCCACAGTCACTGACTGTGCCCTGAATGTCATTACTAAGCACCACCCATACCTCAGTAGCTTCCATATAATCACAGCCATGAGTGAGACTGAGACATCAGTGATGCTCTAGCCTGTGCCAACAGACAAATGCAAGAGATGGCAAACAGGCCATCAAATACAGGGAGGAGCTTGAAATATATACTCCTCTAGCTATGCACCGGTAGGTAGTGAGAATGTTACAATCCTTCTCCCACTGGCCTGACACCTTCCCACGCTATTGCACAACAGGCTACAATTCTGAATTCCGGCAGCACTAATCTTGATAGGATTTGCTTGGGAAAAGGAGATGCAGAGGATGACATTCCTAGAAATAATTTTACTGTGAAACTTGATAGGCTCTGACTATACTCAGTTTCTTGTACTTAATGTACCAATACGAGTCATGTTACCAACGGTAAGTTCAGGAAATAATATAACTGAGTTCAAAGTTAAGTAACTAGCATTATCGATACTCACTACCAGTACCATTATATAACGCCATTACCGCTCATCTATACTTCTTCTCCTTCGTCGTTTGGGCCTACTGAGGACCACGGGGCTCGTATCTCCTCGTCGCTTTGTCTTTTCTCTTCTTCCGGTACTTTTTCATCATCTGACTATGAGCCAGCTTTCTTTCCTCCGTCCTTGGTGGTCTGCTGACACCGGTGTTCTTCCTAGCTGTCAGTGATACAGGAAAAACTCCCTCTCGGATGGCTTGCCGGAATTGTTGGCGGTCCTGTATGGAATTAAGTGGGATCCCTAGGTGCTCTAAATCCGTCCTGACCGTAGAGATCCACTTGGTCCTAGAGGCCTTCCCTCTTCCTGCCACTGTGAAGATCTTACTAATATAATAAAGCAGAAGAGTTTTTTTGTTTGTTTAAATGCGCTAATCTCAGGAACTACCAGTCTGATTCGAAAAATAATTTTTGTATATGATAGCCTGATTCAAGAGGATTAGTTTAGGCTATGTAGCATTAGGCTACACCTCTCAGGTAACCTTAAAAATTGATTTTTGTTCAGTAAGTCGGAAGAACAAGCACTCCTGAACAGCCTTATCCGCGTGCGTTGGTGTTATGGTTAGTGATACGTACACCTTTTCACCGATCTGAACCAAAATTTGTATACTTACCCTTTAGAACCCTGTGGGTACCACTGTCCACTTCAAATTTCGGACGGACCACTCCATTCCCTGCATTTAGGACCTTAGGCACAAATCTACACCGTTTCAGTGATCTGAAACAAAATTTGGAACCCTGCGAGTAACACTGTCTACAAGAAATTTGTGACAGACCACTCCATTCCCTGCATTTAGGCTCTTTATCACAAATCTACACCGTTTCTCCTAATTGCACCAAATTTTACATACACTTTGAAACCCTGCTGGTAAAACTGTCTATTTGATATTTTGGACAATGCTCTCCATTCCCTACATTTAAAATAACAGACAAAATTAACTTGAAAACCACATATTAAGGCCCTAGAACCATTCATGTCTGTAGTAGTGTAACTGTAAGAGTATTTTAATGAGTCTATTGTTGACTGGCAATTCGGGCTGCATCACGTCAACCCCTACCAGTGTTCTGGTGCAGAATTGCGAAAATAGTTGCATCTTGCGTTTATAAATTGCAGTTACGGGCAGTAATTAGTGCAAAAAGATTTCTTAGGCCCATTAAAACAGTTATCATCATGCCAATATTATGCCTCTGTATAAGTGTGATGGTGTTGGTGCAGTACATTGAGGTTATCAGCTGCAATAAGCGTTGGTGATTTCAAATGTACTTTCATGTATTCCGAACCTTATCGTTGAGCGCTATGTGGCGATAAATGATACTATCGCTACCTCAGGAGCTCGGGATAGCCAAAGTTTTCCAAAGTGCTCTGATTATTTTCCTACGGCGCTATGCAACAAAAGACGACATTATTGGTCTCTACACTTCTAACAGCCGATGAGATATAGGTCCTAGGCAGTGTCTGTTATTTCACTTTCTCCTCTTTCTATTAATTTCTTTCAATTCGTTTGTAAATTACATGTGTCAGTACTGTAGTTAGTGAATAGCCATTTCCCTATTCATTATTGTCATTATCATTACGGAAAAATGACCTGAATGTTACGTGCATTATAGTGTACTACTTATCACCCCCACCACCACCACCACCACCACAAAAAGTTTTATTTTTTATTTTTTTTCCTGTTAGTTTAAGTATCATGTAGCTTGCCATGGAGGGTGAGTGGTTATCGTGTCGGACTACCAACCCCCAAGCTTGCAGGTTTGCTCCTGGCCGTGGTAAGTGATTTTTGAAAGGCAGCAAAAATTACGACACCATGTCATACGATGTTGGCATGTCAAAGAACCTATTTGAATTCAGTAGGCCGTGTTCATAATGGCAAAATTAATCTCGGGAGTTTCCGCCTACACAAAGTTCCTCATTTCTCTACTAGAAAGCGCTATAGTGTTCAAGGAGCTTAGATATCTAACCTCCTTGACTTTCATAGTGCTTCATGGAACCACGAAATTCGACATGCAAGCTGCCCTTTGGGTGTCAAATAACAAAGCTTGCACCCGGCACCGAGGCCATACGAAATAATAATAATTATTATTATTATTAGTATCATGTGCCCTCTGTAGTAGTATTCATTATCATCCATAAAGCAAATAAATGGACCGGGCGAAGCCGGGCATTACTGCTAGTAACCTATAAAAAGTAACATCTACTAGCAATAGCATTTCCCAATCCTGTACACAGGGTGATTCACGTCAGAGGATTGGTCATACTGATAAGTAGTTAGAAAAAATATAAGTCTATATATTTCGTGCCGGTGCAATTTTATCAGATGGTTTCGCAGGCCAATGTTGCCAAATATGCACGTGGTTCAAGGTCGGCTTTAGAGCGCCAATCGAAGAAAAATTTTTGCCATGCGATGGATTATAGAACGGTTTGCTTCAGTGTTGCTATATTAACAATTAATATGTAACTTTTCAGTCGGGGATGGGTTTGATCACGGACCTCCATTATAGGACCGTGCCGTAGCAAGGAGGCTACAGTGGCCTCAGCTGCAGTAACTGCTAGGCGATCGGTCATTTACGGAAATTTTCGTAAGCAGCCACATAACATGCGTGCAATGGACTTGAATCACATTGCAACAGAAGCTGTTGACGTCACCATGCAATGGTTCACTTGGGCAGAGTAGTGTAGCGTGGTCCTGTCAGCCTGGTAGTCCGGGTTCAAATTCATTTCCTGGCAAAATAACATTCTTGGATTGGCAATCTCAAGTCAGCCTTGAGCCACGCGCAGAGTTAGCGACGTCACTCCACATAGCCCAATTGAATACGCTCGCAAAGCTAACTTCAGTGGCTGATAAAACAACACCTTTGCGAGATATCAGCTTATTATCAAAATGACCAATCCTGTATCGCTCATATACCTGGTTCACGATGTGATGATGTGCTTATGTGTCCACCTCGTTGTGGTTTCCTATAAGAGTATTAGTTTCACTCCAGACTTATGTTTGCTTCCAGATGGACAGTGATATCTCGGCCTACACATACGAACGCACACTCATGATGGAGCAGCGCAACCAAATGCTACGAGAGCTACGACTCAACAAGAAGGAAAGCCTTGGTGTTGTAAGTATCAGCTCAGTCCTTGTAAGATATCTGCACTTTGGGAAAGACTTGCATTATGGTACTAATTCAGAAGATTACAAACAGGATCAGAAATTACAATGTCTTATTCAGTCAAGATTAGATTTTCCTAAATTCTTAACAAATTCATGAGAATATATATTGGCTAAAAAGAAGTATTTTCAATCATTTTATGATGGTAACTTACTGTCATATCTAATACAAGCAGAACTCTAAATGTGACAAGAGTTTTTGTATCTTTCTCAATATCTCACTTTAAAAATTCAGTAGTTTCTTTTGAGTTTTGAGGACCATGAATCTTATGTAATTTTCATTCCAGCTCATCAGAATTGTTCTTGATGTTTCTGAATGTTCAAGCTACAATATGAAGTTAGAGACCTGGCAGTGATAGCGTGGTGAGCTAGAGGCACTGTCATGTTAGCCTCTCAGTACCGGTTACTGTAATTATTCAAAAGTCAACAACGAAAAGAAATCTTTCTCTTGTAATATTTGTAACTTACGTTTTATTTGCATTCTATGAAATATAATTCTTCATGCAAAATTGAAACACTACATCACAGTTATAAAACCGGAAGCTACATATGCACCTAAACAAACAATCAAAGACTGACAGACTTCAGAAAATTGAAAGGAGGATTGGAAAAATCAGCATTAACAAAAAATACCAGAAAGCTGGCTAGTGGTGGATACTACCTAACAAAGTTGTGTACAAAGAGCTGGAGCCCATTACTGATACTATGCATAAGAGGAGACTGGGATTCTTTGGACATGCAGGATTCGAGACTCCTAAAAATACCACAACAGGATGTGCATGGATAAGAGAAGTGAGAGAGGATCTGAAGGAGATAGGCCTTGCAACAGACACAACAAATAAGATCTAGTTGAATACAAAACTCAAGAACACTAAAACCTGCTTTACCCTGTAATATGGACATATTCCAATGTATAGGTACATCTTATTCTTTGCATTGTGTCAGTGTTTTCTTTATCATGAAACTCTCCCTGAAGCCACTTATGCTTGTGAAACACTGTTCCAAATTAAAAATGAACAAAGAACTGATCAGCTCCTCAAAACGGAAAGAAGAATCATTAGAACGTGCATAAATAAAAAGTATCAGGTTGAGGGAGTCTGGAGGATTCTCCCAAATGAAACTGTCTATTGTGAGATTGATCCAATCACTAGCACAATGAAGAAGAAAATAATTCCATATTTTTTCACATCTTACGGCTTCCAGAAAACAGAATTGTACGCCAACTGGTGATGAGAAATCTAGGAAAGAAAACTGGAGGAAAATGGATCGAAGAAATCCAACAAGATCTCAAAGCAGTTGGACTCAAGATAACAGATGCCTAGGAGAAAAATGAAATTAACACCATTCTTAAAACTCACAAATTTTCTCGGAGATTTCAGATGAGTTGAGAAAATTCCGATCTGAAAGAATGAAAAAGTACTGGAAAGAGCGGAAGAACCAAGCAGTACTACCTTCAAAGAAGAAGTGATTGTGGAACGATTCAAGTGGTCCAATGTGACCAATCAAGATTAATAATAATAATAATAATAATAATAACGTCTTTGTGATAGGTAATCACGGTTACAGTTGTTTATAGGTAGTCGGCCATGTCTGGATTGACAGTATATATTATAGATATGAATGGAATCAGAGTGGAAAATAAAAAGTTAAAGCCTACAATTCTCCTATCATTTCAGTCAGTAGTTAGTGTCATTGATCAACACAAATTAATGTCTCTGACCCCGAGCGGAAGAGGATATTCGTTGCTCTACATTTATAGGGAAGAAACAGTGGGAGAGTACGGATGGAAGTTCAACATCAGTAAATGTGAGATCCTGTTAACGACCAGGAAAAAGGACAGACCAATGAGTGGGATAACACTTGGAGGTGGACAGCTGAAGAAGGTGGAAAGTCTCAAGTACTTGGGAAGTATAGTGAAGGAAAATGGGAGAAATGACAAAGAGATTACGGAACGTGGCAGACAGGCAGAAGCATTTCTGAGAAGCATTAGGAGCTTAGTGTGGAATAAAGATGTCCCACAAAAAAGCAAGGAAGTGTTATACAGAAGCTACTATATCCCGATACTGACCTATGCTTCAGAAACGTGGACAATGAAGAAAAGAGACATAAGCAGAATACAGGCAGGTGAAATGAAGTTCCTGCGAAGTAGGATCGGAGTAACAAGAAGAGACAGGTTGAGGAATGAAAAGGTCAGGGAAATGGTGAAAGAGGAGCCCTTGCAAGGTAGGATTGAGACATCAAGACTGAGGTGGTATGGCCACTTAAAGAGAATGGATGAAAATAGGATTCCCAAGAGGATACATGAGATGCAGATGCAGAAGAAACGACCAAGGTGAAGACCAAGAGATAGATGGCTGAAAGGAGTGGAGGAATGTGTCAAGAAGAGAGGCGAGGACTGGACCAGAGTGACAGCGGAGAGGTGGTGGGAAGAAAGGACTGAGTGGCGAGGCTTATGTTCCAAACAGACCCAGCCTGGGGCTGGAAACTGTACAAGATGATGATGATTAGAAACAATAAGTTTCTTGGCGCCCCTGGGTATATCACAACCCTTACAAGAAACAAGCCCACAACACGCACATTTTCAACTGAAGAAAGGGCACGATGATCAAAACGCTTTAATAAGTACTGGAAGGAACGCAAAGCCCGAACAATCCCTTCAAAGAAGATCTGAACGATGGACTGACTACAGTGACCCTATGCGGTCATACAAGAAGAAATATAATTGAACAAAAGGCTTCCTCAAGGCCCATAAGCTATTGTTAAACAACCTTGCAACCAGAAGAGAACATCCTAACGACCTGCTATTCCTTGATAGGGAACGCAGGGTTGCCCAGACATGTCCTGTTTATCAGGTTTATTCTTTTCTGGGAGGATTTTTAGTATTCAGGAAAATCTCCAGGATTTGAGATTATTGTTTGTTTACCATAAGTGCTAAGCTTGCATAATGTTATTGAAGTTTTAAATACTTTTACTTGAGGTAACACTTGCCATATTGCACCTAGCGAGCATCCACTGCCGGTTTGTCATCGTGTGATAACAGTTTCTTGAGTTATCCATGTTTTACAAGAGCTACAGTTATCTCAAAGTGGCATATCAAGAGCAATTTCATGTAATGGTTTGGTACCGAATTTAAAATCACGACAGTCTAGTGACATTGACAAATGTGTCCTCTGATTTACTTTCCTATATATGGCACTACTGATTTGTGGGTGACGGAAAAGCTGTGATGCAAATCACCACGCGACCACTGCCGGATTAACTGGCTCATTCATAACACATTCTAGAATTGACAGCCAAGTTTTGGGGATAATATGGGAGCTGGCTGATTTTAAATGGAAGTGGAGGAAATTGTGGAAGCCACTGGGACTTCTCACTGCAATAAAGCAATTCTAGATTCAAGTTGCAGTGACATCCTTATTTTTGACCTTCTAGTTATGATCAGACCTATTGTTATCACTAACCTCACTTCGAGGTCATTACTGTAGGTGCAATATTAGTGGGTTATCTAGCCTTACTAAAAGGCTTCTGAGTTGTTATTATTGTTGTTTTCTGTTATTCATATTAGGTCTAATTCAAGGCTTGTGGGTTATTGTAACTGTTTATTGCCTTTCTTCAAGGTTATTATAACGGTTTCTAGCCATTCTTCGAGGTTATTATATTGTTTCTAGCCTTGCTTGAGGGTTATTATAACGGTTTCTAGCCTTTCTTTGAGGTTATTATATTGTCAATAACAAAAAGAAATCTATCTCTTGTAATATTTGTAACTTACGTTTTATTTGCATTCTATGAAATATAATTCTTTATGCAAAATTAAAACACTAGGCTTACAACACAGTTATAAAACCGGAAGCCTTGCTTGAGGGTTATTATAACGGTTTCTAGCCTTTCTTCAAGGTTATTATATTGATTCTAGCCTCACTTGTGGGTTATTAAAAATGTTTCTAGCCTTGCTTGAGGGTTATTATAACGGTTTCTAGCCTTTCTTTGAAATTATTATATTGTCAATAACAAAAAGGAATCTTTCTCTTGTAATATTTGTAACTTACGTTTTATTTGCATTGTATGAAATATAATTCTTTATGCAAAATTAAAACACTACAACACAGTTATAAAACCGGAAGCCTTGCTTGAGGGTTATTATAACGGTTTCTAGCCTTTCTTCAAGGTTATTATATTGATTCTAGCCTCACTTGAGGGTTATTGAAAAGGTTTCTAGCCTTGCTTGAGGGTTATTATAACTGTTTCTAGCCTTCCTTTGAGGTTATTATATTGTTTCTAGCCTTTCTTCCAGGTTAATATATTGTTTCTAGCCTTTCTTTGAGGTTATTATATTATTTCTAGCCTTTCTTCAAAGTTAATATATTGTTTCTAGCCTTTCTTTGAGGTTATTATATTGTTTCTAGCCTTTCATTGAGGTTAATATATTGTTTCTAGCCTTTCTTTGAGGTTAATATATTGTTTCTAGCCTTTCTTTGAGGTTAATATATTGTTTCTAGCCTTTCTTTCAGGTTATTATATTGTTTCTAGCCTTTCTTTGAGATTAATATATTGTTTCTAGCCTTTCTTTGAGGTTAATATATTGTTTCTAGCCTTTCTTTGAGGTTAATATATTGGTTCTAGCCCTTCTTTGAGGTTAATATATTGTTTCTAGCCTTTCTATGAGGTTAATATATTGTTTCTAGCCTTTCTTTGAGGTTAATATATTGTTTCTAATCTTGCTTGAGGGTTATTATAATGGTTTCTAGCCTTGTTTGAGGGTTATTATAACGGTTTCTAGCCTATCTTTGAGGTTATTATATTGTCAATAACAAAAAGAGATCTATCTCTTGTAATATTTGTAACTTACGTTTTATTTGCATTCTATGAAATATAATTCTTTATGCAAAAATAAACACTAGGCCTACAACACAGTTATAAAACCGGAAGCCTTGCTTGAGGGTTATTATAACGGTTTCTAGTCTTTCTTCAAGGTTATTATATTGATTCTAGCCTCACTTGTGGGTTATTAAAAATGTTTCTAGCCTTGCTTGAGGGTTATTATAACGGTTTCTAGCCTTTCTTTGAAATTATTATATTGTCAATAACAAAACGGAATCTTTCTCTTGTAATATTTCTAACTTACGTTTTATTTGCATTGTATGAAATATAATTCTTTATGCAAAATTAAAACACTACAACACAGTTATAAAACCGGAAGCCTTGCTTGAGGGTTATTATAACGGTTTCTAGCCTTTCTTCAAGGTTATTATATTGATTCTAGCCTCACTTGTGGGTTATTAAAAATGTTTCTAGCCTTGCTTGAGGGTTATTATAACGGTTTCTAGCCTTTCTTTGAGGTTATTATATTGTTTCTAGCCTTTCGTCCAGGTTAATATATTGTTTCTAGCCTTCCTTTGAGGTTATTATATTGTTTCTAGCCTTTCTTTGAGGTTATTATATTGTTTCCAGCCTTTCTTTGAGGTTAATATATTGTTTCTAGCCTTTCTTTGAGGTTAATATATTGTTTCTAGCCTTTCTTTGAGGTTAATATATTGTTTCTAGCCTTTCATTGAGGTTAATATATTGTTTTTAGCCTTTCTTTGAGGTTAATATATTATTTCTAGCCTTTCATTGAGGTTAATATATTGTTTCTAGCCTTTCTTTGAGGTTATTATATTGTTTCTAGCCTTTCTTTGAGGTTAATATATTGTTTCTAGCCTTTCTTTGAGGTTAATATATTGTTTCTAGCCTTTCTTTGAGGTTATTATATTATTTCCAGCCTTTCTTCAAGGTTAATATATTGTTTCTAGCCTTTCTTTGAGGTTGTTATATTGTTTCTAGCCTTTCTTTGAGGTTATTATATTGTTTCTAGCCTTTCTTTGAGGTTAATATATTGTTTCTAGCCTTTCTTTGAGGTTAATATATTGTTTCTAGCCTTTCTTTGAGGTTAATATATTGTTTCTAGCCTTCCTTTGAGGTTAATATATTGTTTCTAGCCTTTCCTGGAGGTTAATATATTGTTTCTAATCTTGCTTGAGGGTTATTATAATGGTTTCTAGCCTTGTTTGAGGGTTAGTATAATGGTTTCTAGCCTCACTTGAGGGTTATTATAATGGTTTCTAACCTTTCTTCGAGGTTGTTATATTGTTTCTAGCCTTGCTTGAGGGTTATTATAGGAGTGTCTAGCTTTGCTTGAGGGTTATTATAAAGGTTTCTAGCCTCACTTGATGGTTATTTTAACGGTTTCTAGCCTAGCTTTAGGGTTATTATAACAGTGTCTAGCTTTGCTTGAGGGTTATTATAATGGTTTCTAGCCTCACTTGAGGGTTATTATAATGGTTTCTAACCTTTCTTCGAGGTTGTTATATTGTTTCTAGCCTTGCTTGAGGGTTATTATAACAGTGTCTAGCCTTGCTTGAGGGTTATTATAACGGTTTCTAGCCTCACTTGATGGTTATTTTAACGGTTTCTAGCCTAGCTTTAGGGTTATTATAACAGTCTTTGCTTGAGGGTTATTATAACGGTTTCCAACCTTTCTTCAAGGTTATTATACTGTATTGTTTCTAGCCTTTATTGAGGGTTATTATAAGTGTGTGTTATTCTTGTTACTAATGCTACAATTTACAGCTCACACTGTCTTTCTCTTTCTCTTTGCTCGCTACAAAGGTGCAAACCCTTGTAGATTTCAACGAAGTCCCGTCGGAGGAAAAACTACCTCTGGTTTGTGGAATACGTGTTCATACCAACTGCTATAGAGCCCCTAATTATCCTGGGAAGGCAAACCACTTGCATGTCCTAGGACTACCACACATGTGTTGCATGTGATGAATGTGCACTTTGCCCTTCTTTGGTCAAAAGCCATGCAGCCCTTCCTTATTTCAATTCTATACAGTGGCAGATCCAGGATTTCTGTTTCCCACAGTGGTACTAACAATTTCTCATCCCCGGGTGGAATATTAGTCTTTAACTTCCAGGTTATCAACTGGTCTTATAACATCTTCAAAATGTATGACCTATCATAGGCAGTAGCACCTTCTGCAAGGTGGCTTCTGTGGCGCAGTTGGTAGCAAGCCGAGCTTTATGCCCAAAATCGCGGGTTCAAACACGGCTGAAGTCATCGGATTTTTTTTAAAGCATTAATAATCCCTTATTATGCCTTCCTTCGGAGGGGAAGTGAAGCCGGCGGGCCCATGTCATAGATTTATGGCATGTGATAGAACCTTCCACTAACTACAGTTGTGTGAAGCTGAATTTGTTGGTTAGATTTGATTAACGCTCTATTAGTTCCAACGTTCACCGCCAGGTGCCGGTTGTGGTGGCATCTAGTAGCCAAGTTCACAGCTAAGTGTCGTTGATGGTAGCATTTGGTTTGCAAAAGTAGGAACTACTTGAAATTGATCGTCTGCAGTCCTTACCTGAATTACAGATAACACACACTAATACACCAGTTATCAGACAGATTCTACACACACCCAAAGTACATAGGGCTTGGCAAGTTTTTCGATTTGTCTATTTTACAGATAATTCCAACCTGTATGAAATCCACTGCCCTATATTTAGAAACTTTGACCTAATTCATTCAGAGTAGAGAATATTGAGCACAGTTCAGCTCAAATACTTATGAACACATTCGAAGATGGGATGATTCCTGAGATAGCTTAGGGACCCATTTTCCCCATCTCTGGATCTGCCACTGTTTCTATGCACTGTCACAAGAAAGGAAGAAAGCTTCATTTATACTGAACGCATCCACTGCTTCAAAGAAAAGTTTTAGGATAAGAAGAGAAAGCTATGGTAACCTGATGAGATATCCAGAGGAAAATCTGAGGAAATATCTCTGGCTGCTTCTGTTTTATGTGATGTGATGTGTAGAAGAGATTTGAAGGGCTAGAAGAAAAACCATAGCAGCTTTGCTAAATATTACTCTTGACTCGGTCAACATGTAGACGGGAGCCCAATCATCCTGGCTGGTTGATACAGATATTACACTTATAAAAATGTGTAAGTGATATTGTATATTTTTGAAAGTGTAAAGGGTATTTTGAGTACTGCCCAATTTCATTGGCTCCTGGCTACTACAGTGAAATTGCAAGACTTTGCCTTCCCTGAGCGCCTGAGAAGCTTTCTGCTGCTTCACCCTCAATACTGTCTCTTTAACCCAACTATGCATGTCAACCACAATCAAGAGTTTGGCGTTTGCGAGTTGTAATACCTTTACATAGCAAGACCGTTTGTTTGGCTCCTTACCATAGCACGAAATACTATCCCTGTGAAGTTCAAGCTTACTCTTAACATAATGCTTGCAGCACATTGCGGCCAGTAGCGTGGCTTGGCGTGGCGTCCATGTAACTGATGTTACCAGCAGCAGGCATTGACCCCTACACCTATTAAGGGCCCTATTGCCTTGTAGTAGACAGCCCATTCAGGGATCGAGTGGTAATAAAATCACGATTCCATGCCAGGGTACAATATGTGATACACCCTTGACCAATTACCTGGTTAACAGGTTTCAACAAGACATGGAGAGTGGTTTCCATATCTCCCAGCACTGTCATTGTGGTGCCAAAGCTGGTAACACCAGCGTAATACTGACGCCAAGTCACCATAAGCACAGGATGGTCTGATAATAACAACAACAGCAATTCAATACATAATATTTCAGTGAGAATACGCTGTGGCAATTAACATAGATCCATCTGCTGGATCATTCCAGAGTAGTTTCAGAACGCTTTTTGTTCTACTCCAGAGCAATTGTGTTTTCATTAAAAGGAACCACGTTCTACTGTGAAGATACTTCAGTTATCTTTTAAAAGAACTGCTTTTTCTCTTCATACCAATTTTATTTTCTGTAATGGTTTAATCACATCTGTGTTTAATGTTGATCTAACACCAGTTCCCTATGCATGATGCTGAGGTTGGCAAACCTGTAATCTCTGCACACCACTTCAACTCAAAGCTTTATTTTAAACATGACATTCGACCAGAAATTTCACTTGCCAAAGCATCTAAATTTTGTACGCTGGACTTTTCCGTTGTACACCACTGTTCTTGTATATCCCTTTATAAAGGATCAGGGACGAGATTTTATGTTCGACCCTGACCATTATGTGTCAGAAAACTGTATCATAATGATGGTCATTATTATTTTTCATTATGAAACAGTTTCTCCCACCAGCCAGAGCTCAAGAAACAGTTGTGTGACCAATTAGATAAGGATACCTTCGCGCATGCGCTCAAAATCCAACATGTCTATATAAATTACCGAAAGTGCACCGTCCATATGTTCGCGTAAATAAACTGGTGTTTATGAGACAAGAATTAGCACTGTACCTTAATATCCCCAAATCCAATTTCTACACAGCACGTTGTTTTGAAATGACTTCGGTGACAGTTTTACTGAATACTGGTGCACAATCTGAACATACGGCATTGAAGCACACAGAGCGCATGTGTCGGTTGGCCAGAGAGCTTGGAAAACAGAGATATACTACCCAGCGCAGCACCCGATCACAACATTCTAGTGACTGAACAGATATTTATGAATATTTATGTTAAAACATATAATAAAGTTATAATTATCGTCGAACATAAACAGTCGTATGCAACGAGCCTATAATGGTAATTAAGACACTCGTATGGAAATTATAAAACTCGCATACGCTCGTTTTATAAACATACTCGTATCTTAATTATAACCATTATAGGCTCGTTGCATAATGTACTATTTATGGCCTGAAACAAGTTAATGAGAGATGAAATGAAAAAAGAATGAAACTGGGCAAGGAAGTAGCCGTGGCCAATTAGAAGGAGCCTTCCCAGCATTTGCCTGGAATTGAAAATGAGAAACCACAGAAAAGTATTTCAAGGATGGCTGATGGTGGGGTTCAAACCCATTCGCCTGTCGAGTCTGGAGACAGCCTGACCCCGTGACCACATAACACATCTATATTGCAATACTGGATGTTGAGCTCCTCTCTAGACACTCAGGGGCAGTCCCTTCTGTTTGCTCTTCAACTAGGGTTATGGCACTATATATCGAACACTTAACGTCATCTCTACGAATAATTGATCAGTAATTTTTGCCAGTGAAGAACAGACATCTGAAGAAGAGATAAAACCTTAACGGAACATCCGTTGGTTCCAACTAGCTTGTTCTGACCTTTAAAATATATAATTTATAGGCTCCAGGCCTCTTTAAATGCAACAGTTGTATTCCTCCATATATCGAACGGTCTGCATTATATATCGATCAGTGAAGTTGTAATTATCGAACATGATTTTTTTATATCGAACGGCAAGGTTTTAAATACCGAACAGAACTATGTATTATGAATCAGGCAACCTTTAGACATTATTATGGTTGTAATAACAAGAACAAAACAGAAGGATTCTTAAATATAACTCACAAAAGCAATTAATAATATTAAAAATATCCTGAGAAACACAAAAATCAGTATCTTATTTCCATAAGTCCATGTCTTTAGTCCTATTTCTTTCTTTTCATTTTCTTCAATTCTCCCTGGTACTCCTTTGAAGATATCGCGCACGTTCTCCTTAACCTAAACTGATGGGGTTTTTCTGGTACTTGAGGAACTTTGAGAAAATCTTTGAATGAATCCTCGCTACTACGTGTACCGGTACTTGAGGTGGGTGAGCAAGCAAGCTCCGAATAGATTTCATCCTCATTCAATAGTTTCGGCTTGTGAACTTTTACTCCACTCTTCAAAATGACGGAACCAGGAAGATCCTTCCTGGGAGATGGTACAAACACCTCTAAAAGTTCATTCCACGTGAAATCACGATTATCAATGCCCTGGTCATCATTTATTTCTTCTTCTTCTGATGAACTATCTGTCATAGTTTCATTTGCCGATAGTTGCATGTGTTGCATTGTACCGAGTTGTAACACTCTTCCAATAAGCGTACAGATCTGGTTCACCATCATTTTGATTTTCTCCATCAAATCTTAGTTTTTCCTTGAACGTATCGAGAATACAGCGAGGCAAGAAGTCTTCGAGGTCATTAAGTACAAACTTTAACATATGATTGGAAGTGGAAGGGGATGAAGGGCTGCCTTCTTCACTCTCTTGTTGTTGACTTCCGACTGAGGTCTTCAAAATATCTGCAACAAATTTTGAGTAGTCCACAGCGTTGGGATCTAGTGGATAGAGACCACACTTACGGAAGGCGCTTTTCACGATATCTGGCCTAACAGCATCATCCCATACCTTCCTCAACATGGGTGCAAAATTTACCTTTGTTACTGTTGCCCCGAGAGTTCGTATTTTTTCATCTTGAAGAGCATTTTCCCATGCTCTCTTGAGAGGTGCAAATACCCCCACATCTGCTGGCTGCAGAAGATGGGTGGCGTTAGGGAAAAGGCAGTACAATGTTATTCCATGGTCATGACAATATTCACTGACTTGAAGGGATAAATGACTTCTGTGTCCATCAGGAAAAAGAATAACAGGAAGTGTAACTTTCTTAAGCTCTAACCATGACCTAAAGTGTTGAAGGTAGTTCAGAATCGTAGGGGCCTTCATCCAGCCACTCTCTGTTTTCTCGTAGATCCATGGCTCTGGTACACTATCTTTGAAAAGTTGCTGAAGTCGTATGTTGCTGTAGACAATCATTGTTGGGGCACAACGCCCATCGGCACAGACATTTCCGAGCACTGTTATGCCTTCTTTCTCTTTAGAGGTTGCCGTAATTTGAAGCTGTTCCCCTCTGACTCCAAGGTACTTTCCTGAAACCTTATGGAACAGAAAATTTGTCTCGTCTGCATTGAAGATCCTGCTTGGATCTTCCATAATTGATCCAACACCCCCAGATTCCAGGTAGCACGATAGTCCAGCAAACCAACCACGAATTCTCTCTTCCGACACAACAGCCCTGCCCTTGCTAATGGTTTCAGCCTTCTTCTGAGACAGGGAAGGATGTCGTCCCATGAAACACTTGAACCAGGTTTTCCCAGGTCTTCCATGCTTAAACGGTGTGCTTCTTGCTGATGACTGAACAATTTGCTGTACAGTGTCAAGTAAATTCTTTCTCTTCAACGGAAATCCTCTCTTAGCCATATTGATCACCCATTCACTAATGCCCTCTTCTTCTCGTGGACTCAGG
The DNA here is from genome assembly GCA_946902985.2 of Meconema thalassinum. Classification (NCBI taxonomy): domain Eukaryota; kingdom Metazoa; phylum Arthropoda; class Insecta; order Orthoptera; family Tettigoniidae; genus Meconema; species Meconema thalassinum. The sequence goes on from OX336392.1 coordinate 553,936,772, forward strand.
AACGGCTTTCGGCCAAGGGCAGTCTGAATCTTCTGACGTCCAGATATTTTGTCGTTTAACGTTGTTAAAGGGGCCTGGTATGTTTTAGATGCCTGCCTTTGTGACATCATACCGGACTTAACTTGTTGAACAGCTTCAGTCAAGGCAGATAACGAATACTGACACCGTTTCATTTTTTCAACCGGTTTAACTCTTGATTTTGGGACATTTCCCCCCTTGGGTGTCTTAATTTTGACCATTGTCAAACTGTAAGCACTAGTTAGGGAAACTAACCAAGAACTGCAAAAATAATAATTTTCTGCTTCTAATCCTCTACTCTGTTTATTGCACAATATTTACAGCAGCGGCGGTTGGGAGTTAGACGTGAAGGGGACAATTTTTTTCACTACATGAACTACAAGGGGTCAATGGTTATAGGGCTGTTAGAGTATAAAATTGAAGAAATTGAGGCAAAAAATCTGCCCCCGAAGGTTCTCTCTCGTCGCTGCCACTGTACAGTGTTTGCCGATTATGTGAACTCTGGAAATTGACACTATTGTCAAATAAAGTGATTAGCACAACGTACGGCATCAAACCGACATAAGGCAACGTAAAAGAAATCTAACTATACCCGATGCAGGTTCAAATTCAGGCCCTCTCAATTTACAGATAGTCGCCTCATCAGTCACGACCACAGAAATGCGGACTTCGGCGCAAAAGAAAACAATACTGTAAATTAAAATCAGTAGCAGCCCATTAATTTTAGTGTTGTTCGATATTAAGGTCTATATTTGTATGCATGAACATCTTTTATCGAACGAAATTTCGATATTATAAAACGGGATTCAAATATCGAACAGTATTTTATTTTAGGAATAAATATGAAGATAAATTAAAACCCAGATAATAAGAAATTAATAAACATGTATTTATGTTAACACAACATATTATTTAAAGGATACTTCTGAAGACACTATTTTACCAGCAGAAATGAGTAATCACAGGTACACGCCCCCTTACTAACAATCCAACGCTGTCATCAATATCCCGCCAACAACAAGGTTCTGACACTTTCCCGCGCTCACCAACGCAGTAACGACTTCGACCTATCGATTGACATAAAGAGAAGTTTGGCGGGGTGGATTCAGAAATCTAAGATGCTGTGTAAACTTATCGATATCCTTATTTTGCAACGAAATTTATGAAGTGTTCGATATTTAAAGGGTGTTCGATATATAGTGCCATAACCCTACATAATAAAATGTTGTAAGTTCCTAGATTAATGAAGGCAAGTTGGGATTGAAAACAAAGACTGATGGCCGAGTGCACCAACCTCGGTATTCATCAGTCTTTTCGAAACCGTGGTAAAACTTTTACCGTGGTATTGTCGTAAAAGCAGTGCACCATTACTATCGCTCGGTTTCGTTACCGTGGTTTCTTGACGCTTGCTTTTCTCGCGATTATTCCCCTCGGAAGAAATTCGTTAATTTCGATAGTCACTTGTCTTCAGTTTATCCAGACGGCCAGCTGATGGCAGTGATCCGTTTCGACAGGCACTTGTCTCCCATACTGTTTACATTTTATCTCAACGCGAGTAATCAGCTGTGCAAAACAATGGAAAAAAATGGAAATATGGTGCTATCGTGAGTGACCTGGCCATCTTGGTACTATATCTCTTATCATGAGGTTCGAATCGCTCACAGTTTGCACATTTAGAGAGAAATAGCCTTTCCTGTTTCTAAATACCTCCCCATTTTCACCTCCGGGAGACTGTATTCTCACATGAGTACAGTCCAGCGCACCCAATACACCAAGGAACCCAGATATTCTGTGGAAGCCTTCCATAACCTCTCTTTGTTCCCATTGGGTAAGTGGTAGTTTAATAAACTGTGGCGATAACGAGGCAACTACATTAGAAGTCGAACATCAATTCCGCTCGATTTTCCTTAATTCCACTCGGTCCTCCAAGGGACCCAAAAATAAGTTCCTCAACTCCGCTCAGGCTTTGACAAGGGGTCGGCAAAGGGGTTATCCCCAATAATGTAAACAAAACCCTCCTGCTCGCATACCAAGGGCCGTGTCAAACACCTTCTGCAGCACAAGAAATTGTTGTGTCATTGGTCAACCGCTCTGATGTCAAGTCGCTCATTCGTTAAAGTGTTTGGCACATTATAACTTATATGGTAGAAAATACACTGACCGGCAAAAAAAGTGGAACACCTAAATTTTTAATGTAATTTCTTAATTTATTCCACTAAAATGTATCGGTTTTCCAATATTTGCATTATTCATGTAAATTTTAGATGGTTGGCTACAGAAAATACCGACACATGTTTTACAACACGCTTTAACTCACAAATTTCGTTACATTTTGCAAATCTTACAATTTTTAATTCTTTAGTAATGTTCTTTTGGGCTGGTTATTATCAAGCGTATTGCCATACAAAACGGGGTTAATTTTTGCAGTGCACTGCACGAGAACACTGGTCACTAAAAACGTGTGTTTCCACCCTTAGTGTTTATGACAGCTTGTAAACGCTCAGGCATACTGTTCACAACTCATCGAATGGCATCTGCCGGGATGCGATACCATTCCTCCAGCAGCGATGTTCTCAGTTGTGCCAAGGTGGTGTGGTCACGCTGTGTGACGTTCCTTCCAAGCAAAACCCATACATGTTCGATGGGATTCAAGTCAGGACTGCGAGCTGCCCAGCCCAGTGTTTGAATCCCCACTTCCTGCAGATATTGTACAACTCAGCGAGCAGTATGAGGGCGGGCATTATCCTGCATCACCATGAAATTCTGACCTATGAAAGGCACAAAGGGCATCACATGGTTCATCAGGATCTCTTCGATGTACCTTTGGGAATTGAGCGTCGCGTGATCGATGCACATCAAATCAGTGCGGGCCACTATGTTGATGCCACCCCACACCATAACAGAGCCACCTCCAAATGGAGTCCTGGAGGAGAAAGCAACAGGGCTGAATACTCTCTCCGCGCCTTCTCCACACTCTTTCTCTTCCATCAGGAGATCTAAGATTAAAGCGACTCTCGTCAGTGAAGAGAACAGAGGCCCACTGGTCGTGGGTCCATCCCAGATGCTGCCTTGCGAAGCGAAGACGCGCCTCTCTGTGATGTCGTTCGAGTGCCGGTCCACGTGCAGGTCTCTGGGACGAAGGATGAGCCTGGACTGCTGTGGTATGGCGATCACGCAGAACTTGCAGGGTGAGAAATCTGGCATTCCTGGCACTTATACTTCTTCTACGGCCTGATCCTCGTCTCCTGTCGTAAGTTTGGAGCTCTCTGTAACGTTGCACTGCACGGTGAATGCTACCGAGAGACGACCCAATGATCTCAGCAACATAACGGAAGCTGCAGCCATCCTCCACCAATGCAACTGCCTGTGCAGCTCCTTCACGGCTAAGAGGGCACATTTTAGAGTGAACTGCACATGGATAACTTGCTAAAATGTATGACAATGATTCACACGTGTTCAACAAATGTCAGTTGTTATCCCTAGAACAACAATAAGCGTGCGGCAACACTCATAAACCGTGAACGCTTACAGTGCGCTTCCCGCCATAAAACCATTAATATAGGCTCATCGAAGATCGGGGGTAATTGGTGGTAATAAACCACCCTAAGAAATGTCATATTATCAATTTCTATTCACGTATGTTTCAGATGTTGGTTCTAATGCGTGAAAAGCTTTTAAAATGTGATTAAATCATTTTCATGGCTAATTTTTGCTATTTATATTACTTTTTTGAACTGTTCCACTTTTTTTGCCAGTCAGTGTACAAGTGATTTAAAATTAATCATAATATTCTTTTAAATAAGTCTGCCAAGTTTTCAATTTTTTTCTACAAATTTTATGCCGTACATTGTTTTTAACATGTGCATAATTAAATGTTTGTATGTTTTTTAACCTAGTCAGACATTGTTAAATAAAATTATACCGTATAATAATAGGTGTATAATTTGTACCTAAAAATACTTTCGATATCAGCTGCGATTGCTGAAAATACTGTTTTCTAGCCTAGAACGGAAAAATCAGCTCATTCAAGAATTCACTCAAGCGCTGCATAAGGTCTTGGTATGCGAGCAGGAGGGTTATGACATTTGTTTACGTCATTAGGGATAACCCTTTTGCCGACCCCTTGTCAAAGCCTGAGCGGAGTTGAGGAACTTATTTTTGGGTCCCTTGGAGGACCGAGTGGAATTGAGGTAACCCTGGCTACCTGACTGGAATTCCCGAGCGGAATTGATGCCCGCCCACATTACAAACCTTGTGTATTATGTGGCATGCTGTTGTTCTGTCAACATCACACACGTCACCGATCACTCCCTGAAATGTCCCAGTTGCATAGAACCGCAGTGCTATAAGAAGATTTCTAGGCGATATCGGATAGTATCTCCCAGTAGGGAATTCCAATTGTTCACCAATTATGTCCAAAATATAACTTATTACTGTCTCCTTCCATAATCGAAATCTTCTCTGGAATGAATCATCGCTCAGTTCTTCGAATAAATCTCGCCTCTCTTCTATAACCCTCCCTTCATTCCTTTCAAATCGATTAAGATACTGGAGATATAACCTGTAGTTGTTAAGCTCCATTTTGGAATCTTTACCACAGAATACAAATAACTAAAACTTTACCACTGTTTTCTTAGATAACCGCTCCCTCACAGGCGGTAAACATTTTACCGCGGTAAAACTCGAAACCGAGCTTTGTGCAACAGAAATACGACTTTACCCCGTATAAAGTCTCTTTACCGAGGTTGGTGCACTCGGGCATGACTCTCCATCAATTCCCTTGAACCCTACTGATAATGTATCCACCATTTACAATGGAACAGACAAACTCTTGCAACAGTGACTTGAGAACATATGAAAATTAGTCAAGGCTAATAAATTTAAAATTGCCATACTATCCCCTGCATAAAAGAAACAACAGAAATTACAATAATGTTTATTTATAAATAGCACTCCTCCAGACCTCTCATATGTGGCTCTGAACACACACAAGCTAGTAGACATCTTCGCAACTATCAGAATAGTCAGTTTCTTAGTTCCATGTCCTTGCCTCCTCCTCCTCCCGTAATGGGAGGCATCTCCAAGTTTTCCTAATCCTTGTATTTCCCACCATATTTACCTTGTTCTCACTTTGCTAAACTTCCATCTATGGCTTCGTAACACATTTCTTCAATTTCTTTTCAATAACCATGGAAACTTGTCTTTACATTGATGTATTCATGAATTACAGGTCTTGTACTCATTTGTTTGGTCCTGGTGAGTCCTTGCTATCTATATATATATATGTCTGATACTCCCTTAATCCTGCATGTTCCATGTTCCGATATAAGGCATATTGTCTAAGAGCCATCAGGTTATTTTTCTATGGTTTCTCCACATATGAAAACAAAATTCCTTGTGTATGCCATTAAAAAGAAAATCTGGTTTGAACTAAGAGACAGCATCTCAGCAGCAAGAGCAAAAGTGGAGTGAGGTTGGTGTCTTGCCATCTCTAGTCTCGCTGCACTGCACACAAGGAAACCTCAGCAGCTGAGTGATAATATGTGGCTCTTAGAAATGCCAGGGTGGCAAACTTTTGCCTTGAAGGAGTTCATTAATGTGCCAGAAATCTACTGACACGGCTCCCTCACGTTTAAGCAGCCTTGAATGACATCTAACTGCGCCAAGATTTGAACCCACAAACTTGGGAACGGCAGGCAAAAACCTTACTGCTGCACCATGCAGCTAAGTGAGGTTGGTGGTCTTGACTTCCCTAGTCTCGCTTCGCTGCTTTCAACAAGCATTCCTCAGTAATTTCTCTTCTACCATCAATAAATTAATATAATGTCGCAATAAACTAACCTGAAGCTACTCAATTGATTGCTGAAATAAAAATACTACTTTCCTTTTAATGGCCAACAGAAACACTGGATGTTAATGTACAGTGACTATACCTATAAATGTTAAAAAACACCATAGAAAAAGAACCTGATAGTTGCTAGATGATAAACCTGGTATGCAATTCATTGTCCCCATGTGTAACTTCATTCGCCATCTTAGATCTGGCTGAGATCATTTAAGCACTTGAGGCAATAAATATATTTTTCCAACGAACAGGGAGCTGGCCTGATACATCGCCCCGCAACCTGGAGGAACAGGGATCACAGTCGCATGTCCATCCTTGACCAGTTACTTCCACCTCAGGTAAAAAGTCTAGTGCTCCCTGGAGTCGCCAAGAAGATACCTTTGCTAAATTATTGACCAGAATATGTTGCACATAGGCTAAGCAAACACAGACATGATGTCACAAGCTAAGATACTCAACGCAATCTTACACAGGCTAAGGTAATACAAACACGACATCACGAGCCAAGACACTGAACATAACCTTGCAAAGAGTAAGGTAACACAGACATTACATCATGAGCAAAGACATGGAACATAACCTCACAAAGGGTAAGGTAATACAGACATTACATCATGAGCTAAGACATGGAACATAACCTCACAAAGAGTAAGGTAACACAGACATTACAACATGAGCTAATACACTGAACATAACCTCACAAAGGGTTAGGTAACACAGACATTATATCAGGAGCTAAGACACTGAACATAACCTCACAAAGGGTAAGGTAACACAGACATTACAACATGAGCTAAGACACTGAACATAACCTCACAAAGGGTAAGGTAACACAGACATTACATCAAGAGCTAAGACACTGAACATAACCTCACAAAGGGTAAGGTAACACAGACATTACATCATGAGCTAAGACACTGAACATAACCTCACAAAGAGTAAGGTAACACAGACATTACACCATGAGCTAAGACACTGAACATAACCTAACAAAGGGTAAGGTAACACAGACATTACAACATAAGCTAAGACACTGAACATAACCTAACAAAGGGTAAGGTAACACAGACATTACATCATGAGCTAAGACACTGAACACAACCTCACAAAGGGTAAGGTAACACAGACATTACATCATGAGCTAAGACACTGCACATAACCTCACAAATGGTAAGGTAACACAGACATTACATCAGGAGCTAAGACACTGAACATAACTTCACAAAGGGTAAGGTAACACAGACATTACATCATGAGCTAAGACACTGAACATAACCTCACAAAGAGTAAGGTAACACAGACATTACACCATGAGCTAAGACACTGATCATAACCTCACAAAGGGTAAGGTAACACAGACATTACATCATGAGCTAAGACACTGAACATAACCTCACAAATGGTAAGGTAACACAGACATTACATCAGGAGCTAAGACACTGAACATAACCTCACAAAGGGTAGGGTAACACAGACATTACATCATGAGCTAAGACACTGCACATACCGTAGAGTGGGGTGAAGTCGATCAGGTGGGGTGAAGTCGATCATTGTGACGTCTCGATATAATTGCAGTGCTACCACCTGGTGGGTAAATGGAGAAGTAACGATTTAACTTTCTTTGGAATGTTGAAGCTCCGTGCTATTTATATGATAATATTTGTATGTTATAATCATATGAGAGTGTTCTAGGACCAGAGGGTTGGGGTGGAAGAAATGAGGAAGGAAAGAGACTGTTGGACTTCTGCCAGAGGAACAGCCTGCTAGTTGGGAACTCCTGGTTTAAGAAAAGAGAGAGCCACACAATCACATGGTACAGTGATGACTTGACCAGGAAGTCGGTGGTCGACTATATACTGTATGAGAAAGAACTAAATAAGAACATCACGGACATCAAGGTTATACCATCGGAGAACCTGGATAGCGACCATCGATTACTGGTAATGAACCTGAGAGGGAGTAAGGAGAAGAAAGGGACTGAGAACCAGGAAAGACGTATAAGGATATGGAAACTGAAAGAAGGGGATAGAAGGGTCGAGTACCTCAAAATGGTAAAGGAAGGAATTCCAACAGATGAAGAAAGAGGGGTGGAAGAGGAATGGGCTAGATTTAAGAAGACACTAGTGGGTGCAGCAGAAGCAGTATGTGGGAGGACAAGTAGTAAGAAGAGGTGGAAGGAAACACCATGGTGGAATGAGAAGACAAAAGATATAGTAAGGGAAAAGAATAGAGCCTTTAGGAGGTGGTATCAAAATAGGACGGTAGAGACAAGGGAAGAGTACCAGGAAAGAAAGAAGGAGGCGAAGAGAGTGGTGGCTGAGGAGAGAAGGAAGTGGATGGAAGAGTGGACAAAGATGATGGAGGAGGATAGTGAAGGTACAAAAAAGGTCCTGTATGGGATGGTAAAAAATAAGAGGCGGAAGGATCCTACGGATTATGTTAGAATGGTGAACAAAAGGGGACAAGAGATAGAAAATAGGGAAGAACTGAAGAAAATGTGGAAAGAATATTTTGAAGAACTTCTGAACCCAAATGGAAAAGATGGTGAGGAGGAAGAAATCGGGGAAGAGGAAGATGAACTGCAAACAGAAAAGGACTTAACATGGAAAGAAGTGGAAGATGCAGTGAACAAGATGAAAGGAGGGAAGGCACCGGGTGTGGATGAGTTGAGTGTGGAGATGGTGAGAGCAGCAGGAGAGGTGGGGATACAGTGGCTGTACCGAGTGATGAGGACAGCATGGAAGGAAAGGAAGACCCCAGAGGACTGGAAAAAAGGAATCATTGTCCCGATCTTCAAGAAAGGTAGTAGAACAGATTGCAGAAACTATCGGGGAATAACACTGATGAGTCATTGTGCAAAGATCTTCGAGAAAGTTTTGGAAAAGAGAATTAGGACAAGGATAGAAGGAGGGATGAGGGAAGAACAACATGGCTTCAGAGCAGGAAGGTCCACAGTGGATTTGATTTTTGCTGTAAGGCAGTTACAAGAACAGCACTATGAGTATGGAACAGATCTACTGATGGCCTTCCTGGACATTGAGAAAGCATATGACAGTGTATGCAGAAACAAAGTATGGAAGTCTCTGGAGGATAGAGGAGTAGAGAAATGGACTATAAAGAGGATAAAGGAGATGTACAAGGGAAGCGTGAGCTGTGTGAAAGTGGGAGGAGAGAAATCTGACTGGTTGGAACAAAGAAACGGCCTGAAACAAGGAAGTGCACTGTCACCGTTACTTTTCATTGTGGTGATGGATGACATAATGACCCGAGTGGCACAAGTAATTGGGGACGGAAAGATGAAAGCAATGGTGTTTGCAGATGATTTGATGATTTGGGGAAACAAGGAGGAGGAGGTACAGGAACAGTTGGACGTGTGGGAAGGAATAATACAAGGATGTGGGATGAAATTTAGCATAAATAAGAGTGAGATGGTGATCACAACAAGGAAGAAGGAAGGAACCACAACGGGAATAACAATTGGTGGGGAACAGCTGAAGAAAGTGGAGAGTTTTAAGTATCTGGGAAGCCTGATACAAGATAATGGAAGAAACGATAGAGAAATAAATGAGCGGGGGAGGCAGGCAGAAGCATTTCGGAGGAGTGTGAGAAGCATGTTATGGAGCAAGGATGTCCCTCAGAACAGCAAAAAGATCATATATCGGACGTACTATGTCCCTATCCTGACGTATGCCTCGGAGACCTGGGTTATGAAAGGAAGGGAGAAGAGCAAAATACAGGCCAGTGAGATGAGGTTCTTGAGAAGCAGTATTGGAGCTACAAAGATGGACAGAATAAGAAATGAGAGGACCAGAGAATTAATGAAGGAGGAACCATTACAGGATGGTATAGAGAAATCGAGACTTAGATGGTATGGACATGTAAAACGAATGGAGGAGAAGAGGATACCCAGGAGAGTACATGAGACGAAGTGGGAAGGAAAGAGACCGAGGGGAAGACCGAGAGACAGGTGGCTGAAGGGGGTGGAAGAAAGCGTGAAGAAGAGAGGAGAAGACTGGACAAGGGTGGAGGCTGAGAGATGGTGGGAAGACAGAAGACGTTGGAGAGGCTTGTGTTCCAAACAGACCCGGCCAGTGGCTGGAAACTGTGCAAGATGATGATGATGATGATGAATCATAACACGCTAAGTGTGGTTAAGTTTTCAATCAATGTCCATTTTTAATATTTTTCAAAACTTTGGTCAACAAACAGTCATCCACCGGTCTCAATCGGTAACCCAACTTCTTCACCGACTTCATTTGATAAGTTGATGTGTTGTGCTCTTGTGCTGCCCTTTAGACCGCACCTAATTTATGCCGCATGCAAGCAATATTGTATTATACCGAATGTTTACATTTGATAGGGTGAAGTCGATCATGGTACGAACATATCAGAAGAAGCCAGACGTTGCTGGAAACGATATTATAGTGTTCAGTATTTAAACATGCTGTGCAAAGAGTAAAAAGGGAGAAAATAAGCATCAGAAAAGCCTCTGAATGATATACTATCCTAAATTATTGGGTCAAAGGTAAACACAATACTACTGGGTCAAAGGTAAACACACTGAACGTTTCGAGGACAAATTGCATTGACTACCACTGATGAAAATTGTTTGAATGAAGGTTTAGTTAAGTGCTCAGAGTGGGGGTTTCCTCTGAAACGTACTAATGTATGAAATATAGAGGAAAAGAAGGCTATTATTGGATACAATTTGTCAAGCCATTTGTCTCTGAATGTAATGCGTTTTTGCAAAGAAAATAATAATGAAATTCCTCTCAAAGAGTTTCAAAAGAGTATGCTACCTCTTCCATAGACTATCGCAGAAATGAACATAACATTAATCGAGATTTTAGTGATAGGGAATCTTAGTTTTACGAATTGTATTGTATGCTTTAGAGAATAAGCTCGATAGGGTTAAATATTAGTAAAATGTAATAATTTTGACATTTCTATAGGTTAAATCATGATTGAAATATTTAAAAAACTAAAATGATGATCGATTTCACCCCATAAGATGTGTGAAGTCGTTTTTAGGCTGAAATAAACCTGTGATCGACTTCACCCCACCAGGTGGGGTGAAGCCAATCACACTTCGAACAGTAATAATTTCGTAATTTACGGAAGTTGTCATGTTGTTATGCAAGCATTAGATTGATGAAACTTCATTACATATATATATGCGTTTTCAAAATTGCATTACGTCATCTTCATACTGTAATATGTCAAAAAAAACATATTTTTGATCGACTTCGCCCCACTCTACGGTAACCTCACAAAGGGTAAGGTAACACAGACATTACATCATGAGCTAAGACACTGAACATAACCTCACAAAGAGTAAGGTAACACAGACATTACAAAAGGAGCTAAGACACTGCACATAACCTCACAAAGGGTAAGGTAACACAGATATTACATCATGAGCTAAGACACTGAACATAACCTCACAAAGGGTAAGGTAACACAGACATTACAACATGAGCTAAGACACTGAACATAACCTCACAAAGGGTAAGGTAATACAGACATTACAACATGAGCAAAGACACTGAACATAACCTCACAAAGGGTAACATAACACAGACATTACATCATGAGCTAAGACACTGAACATAACATCACAAAGAGTAAGGTAACACAGACATTACAACATGAGCTAAGACACTAAACATAACCTCACAAAGGGTAAGGTAACACAGACATTACATCAGGAGCTAAGACACTGCACATAACCTCACAAAGGGTAAGGTAACACAGACATTACATAATGAGCCAAGACACTGAACGTAGCATCACAAAGGGTAAGGTAACACAGAAATTACATCAGGAGCTAAGACACTGAACATAACCTCACAAAGGGTAACGTAACACAGACATTACATCAGGAGCTAAGACACTGAACATAACATCACAAAGAGTAAGGTAACACAGACATTACAACATGAGCTAAGACACTAAACATAACCTCACAAAGGGTAAGGTAACACAGACATTACATCAGGAGCTAAGACACTGCACATAACCTCACAAAGGGTAAGGTAACACAGACATTACATAATGAGCCAAGACACTGAACATAACATCACAAAGAGTAAGCTAACATGGACATTACAACATGAGCTAAGACACTAAACATAACCTCACAAAGGGTAAGGTAACACAGACATTACATCAGGAGCTAAGACACTGCACATAACCTCACAAACGGTAAGGTAACACAGACATTACATCATGAGCCAAGACACTGAACATAACCTAACAAAGGGTAAGGTAACACAGACATTACAACATAAGCTAAGACACTGAACATAACCTAACAAAGGGTAAGGTAACACAGACATTACATCATGAGCTAAGACACTGAACACAACCTCACAAGGGTAAGGTAACACAGACATTACATCATGAGCTTAGACACTGCACATAACCTCACAAATGGTAAGGTAACACAGACATTACATCAGGAGCTAAGACACTGAACATAACTTCACAAAGGGTAAGGTAACACAGACATTACATCATGAGCTAAGACACTGAACATAACCTCACAAAGAGTAAGGTAACACAGACATTACACCATGAGCTAAGACACTGATCATAACCTCACAAAGGGTAAGGTAACACAGACATTACATCATGAGCCAAGACACTGAACATAACCTCACAAAGGGTAAGGTAACACAGACATTACATAATGAGCCAAGACACTGAACATAACATCACAAATGGTAAGGTAACACAGACCTTACATCAGGAGTTAAGACACTGCACATAACCTCACAAAGGGTAAGGTAACACAGACATTACATAATGAGCCAAGACACTGAACATAACATCACAAAGGGTAAGGTAACACAGACATTACATCAGGAGCCAAGACACTGAACATAACCTCACAAAGGGTAAGGTAACACAGACATTACATAATGAGCCAAGACACTGAACATAACATCACAAAGAGTAAGGTAACACAGACATTACATCAGGAGCCAAGACACTGAACATAACCTCACAAAGGGTAAGGTAACACAGACATTACATAATGAGCCAAGACACTGAACATAACATCACAAAGGGTAAGGTAACACAGACATTACATCAGGAGCCAAGACACTGAACATAACCTCACAAAGGGTAAGGTAACACAGACATTACATAATGAGCCAAGACACTGAACATAACATCACAAAGGGTAAGGTAACACAGACATTACAACATGAGCTAAGACACTGAACATAACCTCACAAAGGGTAACGTTACACAGACATTACAACATGAGCTAAGACACTGAACATAACATCACAAAGGGTAAGGTAACACAGACATTACATCAGGAGCTAAGACACTGCACATAACCTCACAAAGGGTAAGGTAACACAGACATTACATAATGAGCCAAGACACTGAACATAACATCACAAAGGGTAAGGTAACACAGAAATTACATCAGGAGCTAAGACACTGAACATAACCTCACAAAGGGTAAGGTAATACAGACATGACATCACGAGCCAAGACACTGAACATAACCTCACAAAAGGTAAGGTAACACAGACATTACATCATGAGCTAAGACACTGAACATAACATCACAAAGGGTAAGGTAACACAGACATTACACCATGAGCTAAGACACTGAACATAACATCACAAAGGGTAAGGTAACACAGAAATTACATCAGGAGCTAAGACACTGAACATAACCTCACAAAGGCTATGGTGACAGTTGTCATGTGTGTAATAGTAGGTCTAATTATTTGAGGCTGGAAGATACCTTAGGTGGACCTGAAATAAGGTAACATCCCAGTATTTGTCTGGATTTTTTGCGGATAAACACAGGATGACAGCACAGAGATCAAGCTTGGATCTCTGAATTCCCAGCTCCCAATTCTTCAACTTGGAAGTGTGACACAACATGCTCAGATACAGAGGTAAATAAGATTTAAACATTGTACAGTCAGTTCCTGTCACTGCTAAAAGTTTCCAATATATCATACTGTCATTGTGAATTCTCTCTCCTCTCAAAAACACTTCATGGTAGTTATGTATTTGTGAAGCATGTTGGATACATCAAGTTCATCCAGAGGTGGTGGTAGTGTCGCTGAAAGTCTCCAATCTATGCCAGTCCCTTCTCACCTTACATACAAGAAAACATTTAGGTTAATAGTCCTGAGGTGGGTAGAATTTTCAGAAGTACCCCACAAGGTTATACGGTTAGAAAACCCAAGGCAGCACTGCGAGGAGGCATTCTACATCGATGAGGAGTGATGTAGTGTGCCATTGCTTTCATCACAGGCACTCGCGTTACTCAGTCAGATCCATAATATTAAACCGGCAAAAGTTTGTGGCTCATGGTTTAGACTCCCCAATGGTGTTCAGTACTTCTTCTGTGGGGTTGGGAATGAAACGAGAAGTGTCTCTATGTGCCAAATTGTTTCTGACCAGATGCCAACCACATTGGAGGAGTTAATAAGAGATAAAGTAAATGAAACTGGGCCAGCATGTGGAAGGAAGAGGCCATGGCTAAATGCCTTTCAATGACAGCTGGCAGTGGAGTCCTGAGGTAGCCTTGGGTTTTAATGTACTGAGCTAACCTATCAGTGGAGTCCAGAGATAGCCTTGAGTATTAATGTACAGATCTAACCTATCAGTGGAGTCTAGGCTCTACTAATGCCCTCAATGTTAAGCTGGCAAACTGTTAGTTGAGGGCCCAAGGTCCGAGTATTGAATGCTGAGTCCTTAGAAGGACTTTTCGTGTTATTTCTACTGTCATGGCCGTGAGGCCCCATGGGGCAGTACGGGGGCATCTTATCACTGTTGCTTTCTTAGCACCACCCGGGGGACACGTGTAGAGCAATTTAAGGTTATACCTACGGACGTGAAGCAACGTTCAACAGGACACTGACTTATCAACAACACACAGAAAAAACTGCTGCAAAACTAAAAAGTCGCAATAACCTACTTAGTAGGTTAGCTGGAACATCATGAGGGGCTGACACCAGCACACTCAGGACTACCGCTCTGGCTGTCGAATATTCTCCAGCTGAATATTGTGCAGGCGTGTGGTTGAACAGCTCTCACTGCCAACTCGTAGATATACAACTCCGCCAGGCAATGCGCATCATCTCTGGTACTCTACGTTGCACCCCTACCCTACTTTGTAATATCGCTCCACCCCATATAAGGAGACAGCAAGCTCTTGTTCGCTTGTGGTACAGGGTCAAAGAAAATGCTGAGCTTCCTATTCATCAGGATGTCATACAGCTCTCTACAAAGAGGTTGAAATCCCGAAAGCCAGCATGCAAAACAGCTATTGATCTTTCGTCCACTGAGTTCAACCTCCGAAATGCCTGGAGAGATGAATGGCGAAACTCCTCACCTCGCGACCTACTTCAAATCAGTGACGCCACCACAAGACTTGCTGGTTTTAATCTTCCTCGGGCAGTTTGGTCAAGGCTCAACAGAATCCGATGTGGTACTGGTCGAACGGGTGCAGCCCTACACCAGTGGGGTTGGATAGATTCCCCCCGATGTGACTGTGGTTTTGAAATGCAGACTATCGAGCATATTGTGCAGGAGTGCCCTCTGCATTCATATCCTGGCACCTTGGATGATCTCCACTCAGCAATTCCTGATGCAATTGCGTGGATTACAGACCTTCCTGTCCAAATTTGAAGAGATGGTCCTAATGCTGTAAATAGTGTATGTAATTCTTTTCTGTCTTGTAAGCATCATACGCTAAATAATAATAATAAATAAGTGGAGTCTAGAGATAGCCTTGTGTGTGAGGCCTTGGATAATAGAGGTCAAGTTGACTGCATTGCAGTTGACTTATCAAAGGCTTACGATAGGGTCAATCATGGTATTCTATTAAGGAAAATGGAGGCTATAGGATTGGACAGGAGAGTAGTACAATGGGTGAGATCTTTTTTGGAGGGGAGAACTCAGAGGGTAAGGGTTGGAGGGTCAGTGCCAGAACAGTCTAGGGTGGGGAGGGGGGTATCTCAGGGTAGTAAATTGGGTCCTTTACTATTTCTCATTTATATTAATGACATAGGAGTTAAAATATCATCCAAGATAAGATTATTTGCTGATGATATACTGTAGTAGTATACAGGAGGATGAATCACCCGGATGACTGCAGCATATTGCAGAGCGACTTGACGGCCATACAAAGCTGGGCGGATAAAAGTGATATGAAGATAAATTCAAAGAAATGTCAGGCTGTGAGATTTGTCAATAAATGGAATCAGATTGTTTTTGAATATTCAGTAGGTGAAAATAAAGTTGTTTTTGGGGACGAATGTAGGTATTTAGGAGTAACTGTGGGGGGCGGGAATTTGCACTGGGGTAAGAAATAGTGAAGAAAGCTTACAAGTCGCTATATATGGTTATGCGAGTGTTTAAAGGGGCTGGTAGAGAGATTAGGGAAAGGGCATACATGTCCCTAGTCCGTCCGCTGCTGGAATATGCTGGGGGAGTGTGGGATCCATACGAAATGTACCTAATAAAGGAATTGGAAGGAGTTCAAAGGAAGGCCGCCAGGTATGTAATGGAGGACCACAGATCGACGAGCAGTGTGAGTGGAATGATTCAGGACTTGGGATGGGAAAGTCTGGCTGGTTGACTAGGGGGTATGTTCTTAGCTTACAAAGGGGAAATTGCATGGGAAGACATTCATGAGAGATTGGGTCATATATGGGCAGATCTAGTCATTCTTATAAATTAAAATTAAGTCAGTGGAACAGTAACTGGGGCAAATATTCGTTCATTGGGAGGGGGGAAGTAGAAGTAGAATGGAACAGTTTGCCAGGGGGCATTTTCAGCCCTTTGCCTTCTGATGTTGGTAAATTCAAGGAGTTGATTTTCTTTTGTCGTGTGGTCTCCTGAGAGGCCGAGTGCAGGTCTTTCTAGTCGACGCCCGTGGGTGACCTGCGCGTCGTGGTGAGAGACGGAATGGATGAAGATGAATGAAACTGGGCAAGGAAGTGGCTGTGGCCTGTCAGAAGGTACCGTCCCAGCATTTGCCTGGTGTTGAAAATGTGAAACCACGGAAAGCCATTTCAAGGACGGCTGACAGTGGGGCTGAAACCCACGCGTCTACCGAGTCAGCAGAGAGGTTGGCCCCATGACCTAACGCTGCGCTTTAGCCAGCGTAGCCACTGCTGTCGGTAAGGAGTTGATAAGGAAGTACAGTACCAGATCAGGAGACAGTGATGTGTGGCGCATGAGTTGAAGCATGACAGAAAGTGTAAATTATTATGTTTTATGTTTATTTCTATTATTTATGATTACCGGTATCTTCTTTTAGCAATGAATACTTATTTTCTAAAATTTTTGTGGTTGTACGAGGGCAATTCAGAAACTAACCTCCGATTGGTCACAGTGCGGGTAGTGGGGGGAGTAGCGCGCCATCTGTGCATTCACGCGCTCAGCAGGTCAGTCGGCAGCAAGCCGTAGTCGAGTGAACATCGTACCTGCGCTAGTTTAGTTTTTATGGCAGTTTGAAATGTGTGCTGCAATAGAAAATCCCGCCAAATGTGAAGTGCGTGCTGTTATACGGTTTTTTACAGCCAAAGGATACTCTGCAGCAGCTATTCATCGTGAGCTTTGTGCCGTGTACGGACCAAAAGTTATGAGTGAAGGAGTTGTCCGTGAATGGGTACGTTTATTTAAAAGTGGACGAGAAAACGTTCATGATGAAGAGAGGAGTGGTAGGCCATCCTTGGTGACTGACGAACTCGTTCAGACAGTTGATGCAAAAGTTCGTGAATATCGACGTTTCACAATGGCGGAGTTGTCTACTAATTTTCCACAGATTTCTAAGACTCTTTTGTACGAGATAGTGACAGCAAGATTGGGTTACCGTAAGTTCTGTGCACGATGGGTGCCCAAAATTCTTACCGACCACCACAAAACTCAAAGAATGGCCTCTGCATTAGACTTTCTGTCACGTTATGCGGACGAAGGAGAACCATTGTTAAACAGAATCGTGACCGGTGACGAAACCTGGATTAAGTACTCGTACATGAACCCTGAGACAAAAGAACAATCAAAGATGTGGGCACATTCAGATTCGCCTACCAAACCAAAAAAAGCCCGGCAAGATTTTTCTGCCAGAAAACTGATGGCAATGGTGTTTTGGGATGCCAAAGGGGTGTTGTTGGTTGAATTCATGGAACGTGGGACGACCATTAATCAAGACGTGTACTGTGAAACACTAAAAACATTACGACGGGCTATACAGAACAAACGCCGTGGTATGCTGACTTCCGGTATCGTTTTTTTGCACGATAACGCCCGTCCGCACTCTGCTCGCAGAACAACAGCCCTTCTTGAGTCCTTCAAGTGGGACGTTTTCAACCATCCACCTTACAGCCCAGATCTGGCGCCAAGCGATTATCACCTCTTCATGCATATGAAGAAATGGCTCGGGTCCCAGCGGTTTGATGACGACGAAGAGCTCAAAGATGCGGTCACAGGCTGGCTCAAGGCACAAGCGGGTGATTTTTATGCAGAAGGAATTTCAAAGCTTGTGAAGAGATACGATAAGTGCCTCAATCGTTATGGAGACTATGTCGAAAAATAGTGCAAAGATGTAGTTGTAAGATGTATATATTAAAATATTTTTACTTAACTTGGTGTATTTTTTTCAATCAACCGGAGGTTAGTTTCTGAATTGCCCTCGTATGATTGTTTTGTCATTGTAATTTGCCACCATGGACAGCAAATAAATTATGTATGTACTGAGCTAACCTATCAGTGGTCAGATCTAATAGAGCACACGAGTGTTTGTGAACACTATTCATATTTACTGATTTCATTTGAACTTCTGTTTGTGATCGAGTATTGGTGAGGGGGCAGATGAACTGGTAGTTCCACCCCTTAAAACCTCAATAACTAACTAACTAACTAGAATATTGGTGGCTCTGTTGAGGATAGCTTGTAATTAATCTCGCGATAATAAGAATCTGGACCACAAGACGTGATGTTCCACCTCAAAATCAAACTCAGTCCGCTTTGGTGGGAAGCAGCAACCTGACTAATCCTGGCTTATTCCTCTTCATTTATCTACCCACCTGTTTTCATACATTTCAAAAGCTTGATTCATGAATGTTAACTGTTGTCTTTGTGAACAAGTTGCGCTATGCTCTGTGATGGTTCTCAATCTAAGGAAGCTATGACATAAGATTAAGGTGTTGGTGCTACAAGTATAACAACATCCTCCCTCCATTGGCCAGAGCTAGCGACAGTCAACATTCTTCAATGAAAGGGACTCAAATTCTTGCTTAATGAGGGTAACAATTCTTGAGTGAAACTGAACTTGATTAAGTTATTATGTCAGTAACAATTAGTTATTGAGAGCTGTACGCAGACAAGTTTTCATTGAAAGTTCCGTTGTTCTATCTGTCAGCATCACCATCACGAGCTGGAACTTATATAGCTTGGAGTGCTTCGTCCACAAAATCACTGTGATCTTCTCGTATCGCCACCAAAGCTTCTTGAACTTAAAGTCCAGGACTATTTTTAACAATGTCCTTCAGTTCACTGTACGCAAGAACGGCTACATCAGGTGATGTATTCTTTAAAGTTGGAATCTGATCAAAGAGAGGTTTCAAATTGCTTTCAGTTGCATGAATTCTTAGCAAATTCTGTTTGTAAAACAGTTCTGACACTGGCTAAAGAAGTTTACTCGCAGGATCTCCCAGCATTAATTTATCTAGTTTAACCTCCATTTGCCTTCCAGCACTCCTCATTTCATTGACAGCCTTCTCTCTATGTTGGCTTTTCAGCTCACTTAACACATCACTGAAAGTTACATCCGAAACCACTGCTAGCCGTTTCTTAATGTTTTTCAGCTTAGGGTCAACTTGGCTTAGAGTTTGTCTCAAAAACAGTCAGCACACCATCTAGCGACAACATTCCAAACCTTGTGGATATTTTCAGATAAGACAGTTCTGTTTGTAAAAAGAAAAACATTAAAAACTTTTAAATTTAGTTAATTTATTTATTAATTGCCAAACAATTCCATTTTCACGCAAATAACAACAAAAAAGATGCTAAATTTGCGAGTCATCAAATTTTTGCGATTTTTCAGAAGTTGAAACGTGTTATTATATGATATTTTTATATAAAACATGTTCTAAAGTAGTGCTTATTTGTTTTTATTTTTTTTCATGATTTCGTGTGTCGCTTATTTTGACTGTCTCTAGCCATAGCTGATTTAACAGTACAGGAACGTTCACTCATGACGATAGAAACTTTGTGAATGGTCATTGCGGACATAGATTAGTCTTCACTAATATAAACACATAGACTGTTGTGAAGATTGCTTATGCAAACAACTCAAAGTTTGGAACTTTTTCTTAATTCCTTTAACTCAAGTTTTACTTCCTTAATGAGAAGTCATTAAGGAACTTTGTCGAGCTCTGGAGCAAAACAGTGTATTCCGTAGTTGATCAGAATGAATTAGTGGATGGTTTGTATAATGTGCTTGAGCTTGCCTGGCCGCAGTGTGCTGTTGGTTCCCGTTTCTCTGTAGTTGCTGATAGATAATGTGCATCTCCTAATGGCGAGTCACTCCCCTTGCAGGTACAAGCAATAGTGGATCATCACCACCACAATGTCGACGCCAAGACGGCCACCAAAGTGCGTTTCCAGGAACCGGGCAAGGAAGGTTCCGAGCAGCTGGCTGAAGAAGCCACAGAGGAGGACCCTCAAAAGGAGGTCTGTCTGTCTCTGGTCATTGTGAAAATTGAGCACAGGATGCTATAAATTAATTTCCTAAAATATTGGAGGTATTTTTTGAAACTTCTAAGAGTGATTTTCAAGAAAATGCAGTATATAGCTTTCATTTTTGCCATCTTCTTCTTTTTTTATGGTGGGGGAGAGAGAAATTGGAATCCATATAGCCTAATGATTTCATCCCATATTTGCCCGTTAAATTTAAACAAACTTTTTCAATTATGGTGTTCGAAACCATTTTTCAGTGTTGCCTTAGTAAACAAGGGTTTAATGTTTTTCAATTGGTCAACACGATTGTACCCAAATGAGATGGGTTATTCCCTAATCGTGAAAAAAATTTACATGAGATTAATAAATACACTTGGATGACCAGTTTCAATCGTCAAGCGATCATCATCAGATTCATTACACCTAGGCTACAAAAAAAATTCTGAAAATATGGGTGAAATATGAACTATCTCAACTAATACAACAACTAAAGAAGTGTTCATATTGTAAATATTTTCACCCATACTTTCAGACGTATACATTTTGTAGCCTAAGTGTAATGGATCTGATGATGATCGCTTGACGATCGAAACTGGTCATCCAAGTGTATTTATTAATCTCCTGTAATATTTTTCATGATTAGGGAATAACCCATCTCATTTGGGTACAATCGTGTTGACCGACTGAAAAGCACCAAACTTTTGTAAACTTTTTCAATGGGTTAACCTGTAGCCTATAGGGAAGTTACTACTTAAATATTAGGGGTATGACATCTTCAGATCGCTTTCTTCTACTTGCTACAGGGGCGTATATAAGAGGGTGCTGAGGGGGCTCCAGCCCCCACCCCCCCCGAAAAAAGCCAATAAGAAAGAAAGTGTTGCTTTGGTAAGAGCATAAAATAATTGTAAATTTGGTTGTATCCAAATCTTAACTTATTGGTTAAGTTATAAACAATATTAAGATTGAAATTAGACTAACTTGTGGTGTAGTGGCTAGTATTCTAGGCTGCCAACCTGGAGGTCTGAATTCGATTCCCGGCTCTGCCAAGAAATTTTAATTCTAGTGTGAGGGCTGGAATGGGGTACACTCAGCCTTGTGAGGCAAAAATGTAAATTCCACAGTTTGGCACTTTCGACAAATAAATTAGTCTATCAACTTGAAAACAAAAAACTGTTTACCTTTCTGCTTAGTAAATTGACAAATATTTAGATATTTGCCATTCATACTCCGTAACATAGGTCATAATAGAACATTCATTATTTGTGTGTTGTGTTGTAGTTTACAACTTTTTTTCGTATTGCCAGTAATTGTAAGCTGTATAAACTATGCATCTTATCTAAAATAATTACACAAAGTTGTATGCTCTAAGATATTGGTTGATGTTTCTGGGTATTTTGCAGTGACAATCACCTGAGAATACTCACAAATTTCCAGGATAGTCAGCCCCCCCCCCAAAAAATTGTATATACGCTCCTGACTTGCTAGTATCTTTAATAAGTAGGGAGCAGTTTCTCATGTGCTAAAAATGTGAAAAATTGATTTTTAAGTGTTAAAACTTTATAAAAAGTTTTAAAATGTTGCTTTAAATAGCACATAACCACAATAAGTATAAAGTCATCATCATCATCTTGCACACTTTCCAGCCACTGGCCGGGTCTGTTTAATAAGTACAAAGTATTGTATTAAAATATGGTGCTACCAAACATGCTTTAAAGGCAAATGGCTGTCAGCACAACGCTACCTATAGTATCAGAGTAGATAGTAGCTCAGTGGTAAGGACTGCTGACTAGTAATCTGGACTCAGGACACGTTGTGGGTTCAAACCCCACCGTCGGCTGTTCTTGACATGGTTTTCCATTTCACTTGCTGGGAAATGCTGGAACAGTACCTTCTTGACAGGCCACGGCCAATTCCTGCCCCTTCCTTTCCTTCCATGACCCCAGGTAGAGATTGACACAGCTCCAAGACACTGCCGTGCGGCGGTAGAGGAATGCTCTCTCGTTGAGTCCGTGGGGAAAGCCAAACTTGGAGGGTGAGCAGAAAACGGGGGTAGATATTACGGTATTTACAAAACAGGTAATGTTTTGTTTAAATATGGCAAAAACAACCTTGCGCCAGATGTATGGGGCGCTCCAGGGAATATTGCTGCCCCACCACATTTCTTTAGGATGACTTACTAGTTCCGCCCCTTAAAACAACAATACAGTAGACTTTCCTCTCAAAAGGTTCCACCTAAACAATACTAAATTAATTTATTGTTGGTCAAAATCCAAACTTTCTGCATGTTTCCATCACTTTGTGTTCTTCTTCAGCAATCGTCTTATTAAAGAAAATTGTGTGAACTTACCTTTTCTTTGCTCACATATCATCTTAAATACAATTCTTTTTTATATAAAAAGTACAAAGAGATTGTTTAATGTAAGAGTCTACATAAAGTATTAAAAAGTATAATGCTATTATTAACATGTACCGGAACAATGGCTCATTTTACACAATTAAATGTGCAAATTTTAAAATCAAATTTCTGTTATTTCCGGTTGGTCAATGGTTGTTAATTTTACACTTAATAAAGATCAAAACTTTCTAAACCACCTGCTAACAATACATATGAAATATTATTGTCTAATTTTGTACAGGGTGTTCAAAAACAAGGTCACAGAAACAATTCTAGCATATACATTTCTCAAGTCTGGTACACTTTTCCCAGGAACTACTTAAGTTACAGGCCTGATCTTTTGTAATGTGTTGGTAACCATGTAGTTTTATACAATGAACAGAAATATATTTAAAATACATCTTTCTGTTTTCAATTTATAAATTAAGAAATCATATATTTTAAGAGGCAAAAATATTTTTTGGGTTTGTTAATTTTTAAACGGCTCAAAATGATTATTCTAGAAAAACCAATCCGTTCATTTTGTCAAGTCACATGTTCTTTATATTCCAGGAAAAAAATAAGAATCCTTGACAAGAGAGTTTCAAGAAAAGTGTACCGTATCAAACTTGAGAAATGTTTATACCATACTCTGTATTTCAAAAGAATGAACGTGAAGAAAATGGCGGGAGCTTGGAACAGCTGACCGCCGTGGGCTCCTATTGGCTGGATTTTGACAACTAATACCATACGTTGCCAGCTTATTGACATTCATTCAGTCGCCTGTTAACTGTGTCGGAGTTTGTTTCATTGCCATCGTTTCGTTTACTCTAAGCATCGAGCCAATAAGTTGTAAATAGCACCGCAGGAAGAACAAGGGAAAATGCTGGAAATACCGCTGGAGACCGCGCGTGCCAACCTGTAACGGCCGGCTATCGTTCATTTTGACATCAAACTATTTTCATGGTTAGCCTTGTTTGTTCAATTCAAATGAAAATATACTTAATTTAGAATACATGCGTGACGTACAAAATAGGCTATGTACATTTAGTCTTAATGTTTACGTATCCAGTAATGTTTCATTGCATAACGTGGTGTTCAAATTAACGCTTGTCATTCAATAACCTACAAATCGACTGCAATAATATCGCCACAGAACAGCTTGTTTGTGTGCTTGGTGCTGAATACTTTACCTTAACATTACGTGTGTGGAGGCTATTATTAACCGTACAGAGTCGCGATACAGTGAGCGAGTGTGCTTGGTATTGTCATGATGTTATTTCTGTGTTCTGTGTTAACTGCTGTAAACTGTGAATGACTTCACCCAAACTCTTGTTTCATCTTGAAGGATATAATCATTGCATGGTGAGTGTTGATATATTCATCATCATATTACTTTGGGTTTGTATTTTGTGTTATATTTGTATAGCTGTCGAGTGTTTGGCCTCTTTCTCGTATTTACTGAATAACGGTGACAAAGGTACCATAGCTTGGGTGTGTTATTTATTCATTTTATACCGTATTTCACTATTTGAATATCCTCGGCGTTGACTCAGGATCGACATTTGCATTATATTGCGCATAATAGTACCGAAATAATGCCCGAAGTGTAGCCCTGTGTATTATTCGTATCAGCTGTTCTACATCAACAATAAAAACTTGGCAACACAGCTCAGCTGTTCCAAGCTCCCGCCATTTCCTTCACGTTCATTCTTTTGAAATACAGAGTATAGAATTATTGAAATCGAAGTGCATTGGCATTGCTCGTGGCGTCAATACTACAAGGATTTTGTGTCTTGCACTAGGCACGTGTCTTGGTGAGGTGTACCACAACCAACTGACGAGCCACACTGGTGCAAAACACTAGCTATTTGTTTTCAGCTAGCCAGACCATTTTATCATATTTTATTAAAATACATTAGCTAAACGGACAAACTAACATCATGCTTTCCTTTGGGAACATTTGATTTCGCCGTACAATATCAACATGTCGGTGTACGCCATGGTCAACAGCGAACACACTACCAATGAGCTAAGTTCATAAAGCTTACTGCTGTGTAGCAAAGCATTACTGCCGTATGAACGAAGGTCACAAGCACAACACTCACCCCAGCTTTCTCGCCCACCATTCCTTCTTACCTCCAGCTCGACAAACTCCCTTGAGGGCCTGCCAACCCGAAGGAAACTTACCAACGGCGACCCCAAGACATCCTTTACAGGACTTGGTGGCTTTGGCTCGGCGGCCGGTGTTGACAACGTACCCGGGTAACACTCTCAGATGTACAAGAGAGGAAGTAAGTCGCTTTGTCCACAAGCTTGGAATGTGGAAGACTTACCTGGTGAGGATCATTCCACCGCAGCTGTCTTGAGGTTGGGGATGGGACGTTTAAGGCCAAATAAAGTAGTAATTACCAAAATAGAGGGGTTTGTATTATAAATAAAAGGTAAATTTACAAATGTTAGGAACTACACCTTAAGTGCTTCACAAATGAATTAAAAGTTCTTGAAAGAAAGCAACAATGTCAGTAACACTATGTGGCACGGCACACCACCTTACATGCTTTTGAGACCATCCGGATTATGAAATGAGCAGGTACACAGGATGGTAAAATCTTACAATTAGCAAAACAGTTACACCACAGAACGTTATCCCTAGCAAAATGGATTGACACAAGGTTTGGACTTGGGAACACGTGCACGCAAACCCCCAGAACAGACATAATAACATGAAATGCCACCGCGATTGTTGCGCAATACCAGGATGAACTTACAAGTTACACACGGAATGGAAATGTGTTACAAACACATGTACGAACACATCCTGAACAACGTAAAAGGAAAAGAAAACAAAATAAAATGAAATGACTACATTACAAATGACAGACTCCAGAAAACTGAGCGGACGGTATTACACGACCGCCATGGGCCCCGACACGAACAAGACTCCCTTAAAATGGCGGACGATAACGGTACTCTAAGGTACAGTTGCACAACAGGATGCCACCCTGGAAATACTGAGATGTAAACTAATCCCAATTTTAAACAGTATTACGGATGTGTTATAAAATCAAGGTGAAACGCACATGGGGCGTAAAAGAAGGAGAACCAAGAGAAACCTACAAACACCACGTGGACGTAAGGTGATGCAACGAAGACAGGGACCCCTTAAAAGTAAATAAAAAAACATCTACATGGCCGCACTTGAGAAAATTCCAAGAAGCGTGATGCCACAGGAAAATAATAAATAAATTTGGAACCCGACCAAAAGGACGCCTTACGGTTGCGCAACAAGGAAAACCCTCGCCCAAAAACAGGAAAGATTCCCACTATGAAAAACTAGCTTCCGAAGGAGAAAAATTGATAAACAATTCAGATATTAAACAGTGGGGGGCATCAACCCATTATCCGGCCGAAGCCCAAAATGTTGCGCCATTACCACGAGGTAAAATTTACGACGAAGTTACGCACAAAGAAATACCAAACACAACCCAAATAAGTAAATGAACAATAAAGAAATATCACACTTCCTGGAACGTACTCCAATGCCACTACATTTTAAATAAATCTAGCCAAAGCTAAAAACTAAAGCCACCCCACGAGGAAGCTGATACCTGTCCTATATGGCGGGGGTATCCGAATCCCCCGGAGATGTTTCCAGTATCACGGTCAAGCACAAGCAAGAAGAGAGGGAGTCCTACCGCGAACGTTCAACATATATCAAAAATGGCACGATAATTTTAATAGCTCAGTCGTAGCACACACGCACACTAAAATCCCCTGGCTTCTTGGACATAGTCCGTAAGACACTTCCGTGTCCACTTTCGTGCAGGTTGGTCACACTGATCGGCCGCTATGCGCTCGTCTCGTGTCATCTCCCGGCGGTCGATACATCTCGCGATGGTCGTGGTCGGAACAATCGATACAGGCGATGTTTAATTTTTAAATGCGTAATACCACAAGTTTTCTTTGAGGTTAGGAAACACTAAATTCCAGAACCAGTGCACATCAGGTCCGAAGTTATACCTCGCGTGTTTTGACTGCGAGTACGATATTATATCCTGGAAGATTTTGTTTTCAAGGTGTTCATAGTCCAAATTTGCAACTGTAGGCATAGGCCACAATGTTCTTCTAGAGATTTAGGTAAGTGAAGAGAATATTAAGAACAAAGTTCCAAATGGTTCCGCCTCGTCAATACTGTTTATTAAAATGTCGTGATACAATCACCTGTCTTTTAACACATGGTACATGTTTCAACGTCTAACTCGTATTGACGTCTTCATCAGCCTAAATATTTGGGCAGCACTTAAAACATTCCCTTTATATACTGGGTGTAGTTAAAAATTGTACATAAAAACACACATAGATCACTGTAACACATTAAAAAGTTGTTAAAACATTTTCTTATGTTAAAAGCTTGATAAAATCCTCAGCCGGGCTTGGCAGTCTTTCTTGGTTTATTTCTAATGTTAGCTTCAAAAGCCCAAGCAAGGGGTGACCATTCCCAAGATGTAATGTGGCAATGAGCTAACAGGGCCGTGCTGAGTCGGACGGAGACAGTGCAAGAAAAACTGCCAAGCCCGGCTGAGGATTTTATCAAGCTTTTAACATAAGAAAATGTTTTAACAACTTTTTAATGTGTTACAGTGATCTATGTGTGTTTTTATGTACAATTTTTAACTACACCCAGAGTATAAAGGGAATGTTTTAAGTGCTGCCCAAATATTTAGGCTGATGAAGACGTCAATACGAGTTAGACGTTGAAACATGTACCATGTGTTACAAGACAGGTGATTGTATCACGACATTTTAATAAACAGTATTGACGAGGCGGAACCATTTGGAACTTTGTTCTTAATATAATTCAGTCAATACGGAAAAAATTTGCGACTCTCAGAGTCAAAAAGAAGTGAAGGAAATTACGAAGCATTCGCTTCAACTGGAAATACAGGGATGGGTAAACTTCGGCAGGAATTGAATATTTTAGGTTAGGGTTTATTTTCATGTCAGCTAAAAGTGGCGTGGCACACATCACAAACACGTCTCCGTGCGAATTACACACTCTACTGAATGGCATGGAATGTCAACAAACCAGTAGGGGATATGGGACATCAGGCGATCGTTCAATGGAGTACGTACTCTAAAAAACAATGTATTGATTGGCTGTGCATTTTAATTAATTATGTATGTACTGTAGTGAGTGGCGCCCAACATGTGCTGTGGTGGGTAGCGGGTAGACGGTAGAAGATCCTATGCTAAACTTAACCATTTTGGTCCCCACCACAAGTCTGTATTGAGAATTTAGGAACACCCTGTGTTGAGACTAGGGTTCAACATTTCTTGTTTCATTGGTGATTTTTATTGTGATATACTTGGCATGCATCACTATATGTGTGTATCGGAGCATCATGACCAGTGCTTGGCAACAACAACTTGTGTGGAGGGTCATCCGAAAACAGGCAGCTACTGAAAGGTGGAAGTTTGCCCCCGCTAATGACGAATACGAAATAAGAATCAACACGTCTGGCTGTCAGATCAGTTGTGCCCGACAGACCTTGTTGGAAGAGCTTTATAATATTAGCCTAAAATCACTGTTCAGGCTCTTTGGAAATGTAAAGAATGATAACTCGGGTGTCTTCTTCTTATTTGAACTGTTCATCGCATTGCACCGTGATATCTCCTCTGGTAAAATCCATGTTAAATTAAATTAATGCTAAACTTCATAAATCCAACAAGAATACAACACTCCCTATCTTACATATGTTTCCAGGGAGAAGAAGGTGTTGGTTCCAAGGAAGGTGAGGCTGACGAGAACTCGGTCCACTCAGAGGGCCAGCAGGACGAGAACAAGGACAAACAGGGCTCTGACAAGAAGAAACCACTAGCCATTACACCGTGAGTACAATGGACATTTATTTTTCTAATAAAAAAATTGGATTTCTCTTGCATGTCGTGGATGGGTGCTGAAGTCACTCCTTCTTGTTCCTGGCATTAGCTTTGTCTGTGGAGCAAGGGGACTGAGAGTGAGTCTTGCTTTGACCACATCACCATACTATGTACTGTAATTTGAAACCCCTTGTCAAACACTAAACAATGTAGTTTAATCACTGCTTATACGTACAAGTTTCGGTGTTCAATGACACCCTCGTCAGCGTAGATTGAATATTAAAATAATCTTAAAACTAAGTTTACAAAGATAAAAGATTAAATGGATATCCTAACGAAACACAAATGTCAAAGATCACGATTGGTCTGCAAAAAATCAAAAAAGTCCGAAAATTTAAATACCTAGGGGAATGGATTACCCCTAATAATTCAGAAA
Source organism: Meconema thalassinum (assembly GCA_946902985.2). Lineage (NCBI taxonomy): Eukaryota > Metazoa > Arthropoda > Insecta > Orthoptera > Tettigoniidae > Meconema > Meconema thalassinum. The sequence continues at coordinate 553,966,058 of OX336392.1, forward strand.
TAGCTGCCATTGAGAGCAGATGTAACAAATTGGAAGGTGCCTTTCAAACCTGCAAAAACATTTACAAAAGTAAAAGCTTGTCCCGGAATGTCAAACTTTGTCATTATAACACAGTAATTAGGCCGTCAGCACTGTATGCCGCAGAATGCTTACAGATGACAAACAAAGGCCCATTGAGAAAATTAGAACTTAAGGATCGGAAAATTCTAAGGAAAATATTAGGACCTGTTAATGATAATGGTACTTACACAAGAAGACATAACAATGAATTATTTGAACATATAGAAGATTTGGTGAGTGTGATGAGAAAAAGGAGAATGTCTTTCTTTGGACATTTGGAGCGGATGGAGCTTCATCGACTTTCATATCGAATCCACTCATCAATATCTAAAAAAATTCCTATTGTAAATGGTCGATGCAAGTTAAAAAGGACCTAACAGAAGCTCAAATCAATCAAGCTCTGGTTTGGGATAGGAACCTGTTCAGAAAGGCGGTTAAATCAACCAGTAATCTACACCCTTTAACATCTGTGAAGCCTCGCCCTCACTGCAAGTGGACGGAAGAAAGGAGAGCTGAACATTCGTCAAGAATGAAGATCTACTGGACGACAAGAAAACAAGCATTACAGTGATCATATGAGTGAAGAACATCGTGGTCCATTGATGGCCGAAACGTCTCAAAAAAAAAAAAAAACACTAGAAAGCTCACAAAAAGAATTAGAAAACATACGAATAAATAAGAATAGAATGAATATAAATGTACTTTAAAGGATATATAATATGGTTCGATTACAGTGGATCGGACGTCGCTGCTATAGATTTACAAGCAGTCCTTTAAGTCTTGCAGCGTTTGGACGTCTCTCACGTCGTGTATTCCAGGGTAAAGATCTAAGAATCTTTACAAAACTAATGGTATACCAAGCTGTTGTCATTTCTACGTTGCTCTATGGATGTGAGCCCTGGACCCTATACCGCCCGACCATCAAAAAACTGGAACGCTTTCACCTGCAGAAACTCTGTTCCATTATGCACATCAAATGGGATGACTATATTATAACGAATGCTGCGGTTCTCGAGAGAGCAGAGATGAAGAGCATAGAGGCCATCATCGTTAGTCACCGGCTTAGATGGATCGGTCATGTCCAACGCATGAATGACGACAGACTCTCACGGAAAATCCTGTACAGCGAGCTCATCACGGACAAGAGACCTCTAGGAGCACCTCGGAAGCGTTACAAAGATCAGCTTAAACAAACCTTGAGGAGTGTAGCCATTGACCCTGATAATTGGCATACCCTTGCGGAAGATCGCGCACGTTAGCGTGCAGCCACCTCAGCTGCGGTTTCACATTTTGAAGAAGAACGCAGAAGGGAGGAAATGGTAACTCGTCCGAGGAGAAAGCTGCGCCAGATATTGCCACATCCTCCACCTTCCATCATCTGCATTGTGTGCGGCCGTTTGTTCCACGCCAGAATTGGTCTGTTGAGTCACCAGCGACATCACCATCGAGTGAATACAAATTAGTAATGCAGGAAAGAAACATACACTCGGATACGAGTATTGGCTGACGGCGACGATATTCATTCTATTCTTATTTATTCGTCATCATCATCATCATCTTGCACAGTTTCCAGCCACTGAACGGGTCTGTTTGGAACACAAGCCTCTCCAACATCTTCTGTCTTCCCACCATCTCTCAGCTTCCACCCTTGTCCAGTCTTCTCCTCTCTTCTTCACGCTTTCTTCCACCCCCTTCAGCCACCTGTCTCTCGGTCTCTTTCCTTCCCACTTCGTCTCGTGTACTCTCCTGGGTATCCTCTTCTCCTCCATTCGCTTTACATGTCCATACCATCTAAGTCTAGATTTCTCTATACCATCCTGTAATGCTTCCTCCTTCATTAATTTTCTGGTCCTCTCATTTCTTATTCTGTCCATCTTTGTAGCTCCAATACTGCTTCTCAAGAACCTCATCTCACTGGCCTGTATTTTGCTCTTCTCCCTTCCTTTCATAACCCAGGTCTCCGAGGCATACGTCAGGATAGGGACATAGTACGTCCGATATATGATCTTTTTGCTGTTCTGAGGGACATCCTTGCTCCTTAACATGCTTCTCACACTCCTCCGAAATGCTTCTGCCTGTCTCCCCCGCTCATTTATTTCTCTATCGTTTCTTCCATTATCTTGTATCAGACTTCCCAGATACTTGAAACTCTCCACTTTCTTCAGCTGTTCCCCACCAATTGTTATTCCTTTTGTGGTTCTTTCCTTCTTCCTTGTTGTGATCACCATCTCACTCTTATTTATGCTAAATTTCATCCCATATCCTTGTATTATTCCTTCCCACACGTCCAACTGTTCCTGTACCTCCTCCTTCTTATTTCCCCAAATCATCAAATCATCTGCAAACACCATTGCTTTCATCTTTCCTTCCCCAATTACTTGTGCCACTCGGGTCATTATGTCATCCATCACCACAATGAAAAGTAACGGTGACAGTGCACTTCCTTGTTTCAGGCCGTTTCTCTGTTCCAACCAGTCCGATCTCTCTCCTCCCACTTTCACACAGCTCACGCTTCCCTTGTACATCTCCTTTATCCTCTTTATAGTCCATTTCTCTACTCCTCTATCCTCCAGGGACTTCCATACTTTGTTTCTGCATACACTGTCATGCTTTCTCAATGTCCAGGAAGGCCATCAGTAGATCTGTTCCATACTCATAGTGCTGTTCTTGTAACTGCCTTACAGCAAAAATCAAATCCACTGTGGACCTTCCTGCTCTGAAGCCATGTTGTTCTTCCCTCATCCCACCTTCTATCCTTGTCCTAATCCTCCTTTCCAAAACTTTCTCGAAGATCTTTGCACAATGACTCATCAGTGTTATTCCCCGATAGTTTCTGCAATCTGTTCTACTACCTTTCTTCAAGATCGGGACAATTATTCCTTTTTTCCAGTCCTCTGGGGTCTTCCTTTCCTTCCATGCTGTCCTCATCACTCGGTACAACCATTGTATCCCCACCTCTCCTGCTGCTCTCACCATCTCCAGACTCAACTCATCCACACCCGGTGCCTTCCCTCCTTTCATCCTTTTCACTGGATCTTACACTTCTTTCCATGTTAAGTCCTTTTCTGTTTGCAGTTCATCTTCCTCTTCCCCGATTTCTTCCTCCTCACCATCGTTTCCATTTGGGTTCAGAAGTTCTTCAAAATATTCTTTCCACATTTTCTTCAGTTCTTCCCTATTTTCTATCTCTTGTCCCCTTTTGTTCACCATTCTAACATAATCCGTAGGATCCTTCCGCCTCTTATTCTTTACCATCCCATACAGGACCTTTTTTGTACCTTCACTATCCTCCTTCATCATCTTTGTCCACTCTTCCATCCACTTTCTTCTCTCCTCAGCCACTACTCTCTTCGCCTCCTTCTTTCTTTCCTGGTACTCTTCCCTTGTCTCTACCGTCCTATTTTGATACCACCTCCTAAAGGCTCTATTCTTTTTCCCTTACTATATCTTTTGTCTTCTCATTCCACCATGGTGTTTCCTTCCACCTCTTCTTACTACTTGTCCTCCCACATACTGCTTCTGCTGCACCTACTAGTGTCTTCTTAAATCTACCCCTTTCCTCTTCCACCCCTCTTTCTTCATCTGTTGGAATTCCTTCCTTTACCATTTTGAGGTACTCGACCCTTCTATCCCCTTCTATCAGTTTTCATATCCTTAGACGTCTTTCCTGGTTCTCAGTCCCTTTCTTCTCCTTACTCCCTCTTAGGTTCATTACCAGCAATCGATGGTCGCTATCCAGGTTCACCGATGGTATAACCTTGATGTCCGTGATGTTCTTATTTAGTTCTTTCTCATACAGTATATAGTCGACCACCGACTTCCTGGTCAAGTCATCACTGTACCATGTGATTGTGTGGCTCTCTCTTTTCTTAAACCAGGAGTTCCCAACTAGCATCCTGTTCCTTTGGCAGAAGTCCAACAGTCTCTTTCCTTCCTCATTTCTTCCGCCCCAACCCTCTGGTCCTAGAACACTCTCATAACCTTGTCTTTCTCTTCCTACATGGGCATTCAGATCCCCCATAACAATCATATTTCTTCCTACCAGCTGCTTCTGCAATTCCTCTTCAAACTCCTCCTTCTCTTCAGAGGCGCAGCCTACTTGTGGAGCATACACTTGCACTATTTCTACGGTCTCTCCCCTCAGTGCTACTTTCACTTTCATCATCCTATCACTTATTCTCTTCACTTCTTCTTTTAAACCATCTCGTACTACTACTCCCACTCCATTCCTCTTTCCCTCTTCATTCCCACTCCAGTACAGTCTATAGCCTTTTCTCAGTTCTCTCCTTCCTTCCCCTTTCCACTTTGTTTCTGCCAATTCCAATAAATCCAACTTCCTTCTTTCCATCATATCCACTATCTCCTCCACCTTCCCCGTCAGCGTTCTTAGGTTTAAAGTTCCAAATCTTAGTCCGTGTGTACAGCCGTGTCGTCGTCTATTATATCCATCATGTCCGAGGCTCGTTCCATTCTTGAAAGCATTTGGTTTCATCTACTACTGGCTTGCTGGGCCTATCGTAGCTTCACCAGAGCCCCGTTAGCCGTCACTTTTCAGGGTTCCTGTAGGACCTTCACAGCTACCGTAACGGTCCCGGGGCACACGAAGTCCCCACTGTACTTCGCCCGTACAGGCGATCCCCTACCTTGTGCCGTTGCCCGTCTCCCACGACGTGGACGAGGGGTTGGACTTATGTTTTCTAATTCTTTATGTGAGCTTTCTAGTGTTTCGTTAGGATATCCATTTTATCTTTTATCTTTGTAAACTTAGTTTTAAGATTATTTTAATATTCAATCTACGCTGACGAGGGTGTCATTGAACACCGAAACTTGTACGTATAAACAGTGATTAAACTACATTGTTTAGTGTTTGACAGGCGGTGCAGTACTATCAGTCAACACGGATATCAATTATTACCATTGTCATAATGGTTAATGTTTACGCATCCCGAATGTGAAGTGGGGCTTTGCTCTTTTCAGAGACTCCCTTCGGTGTACTGTAAATATAGTGTAAGGCACTGATGAATAAATATGAAATTAAATTTCATTTCACATGACCGTACCCGTGCATCCTTGTTGTTTCTATCATGTGATTGGGAACAGGTGTATCCCCATTGTGTGAAACATCTGCTCATGTCCAGCATTCGATTCCATGCTTTAGATCTTAGACTTGAAGCAGAGGGATCTTCCGGGACACCCACTGACATGAACTCGAGTATGTAGGAGCTGAGATAGCAAACATCTGATGTCTTGCCTTCTAAACATCACAATCTTGTCCAGGTTGAGTCGCGATATGGCAGGTCTGCTGTCACTGTCCATGTACAAGAGGAAGAGCAATGGTGGGAGGGTGGATCTACATGGCCTGCAGGCTGTTTCGCTGTGTTTCTTGATTGGTCACATTGGACCACTTGACTCGTTCCACAATCACTTCTTTGAAGGTAGTACTGCTTGGTTCTTGCGCTCTTTCCAGTACTTTTTCATTCTTTCAGATCGGGATTTTCTCAACTCATCTAAAATCTCCACAGGCTTTCTATGTGTCATTTCTGTAGAAAATTTGTGAGTTTTAAGAATGGTGTTAATTTTATTTTTCTCCTCGGCATCTGTTATCTTGAGTCCAACTGCTTTGAGATCTTGTTGGATTTCTTGGATCCATGTTCCTCCAGTTTTCTTTCCTAGATTTCCCATCACTAGTTGGCATACAATTCTGTTTTCTGGAAGCAGTAAGATGTGAAAGAAATATGAAATTCTTTTCTTCTTCATTGTGCTGGTGATTGGATCAATCTCACAATAGACAGTTTCATTTGGGAGAATCCTCCAGACTCCCTCAACCTGATACTTTTTATTTATGCACGTTCTAATGATTCTTCTTTCAGTTTTGAGGAGCTGATCAGTTCTTTGTTCATTTTTAATTTGAAATAGTGTTTCACAAGCATAAGTGGCTTCTGGGAGAGTTACAGTTTTATAATGTTGGATCTTAGTAGCTATTGATAGGCATTTTTATTATATGTTGACCAGGTTAGAGATTGTGCCTTTTTCATTTTATTTGTTCTATTTATCCAAGTTACTTTTTCGAAGTTATGTGTGATAATTTCTCCAAGATACTTAAATTGAGGAACTAGGTTAATTTTATGATCATTTATATAGACTTTATTTATATCTTAGGGTTTCATAGGCATGATCTCAGTTTTTTCAAAGGATACCTGTAATCCTATCCCTTGAGCAAGAGACTAGTAATCTGAGTACAAACCTCTTCCTTGTCTAGTGCTAAAAGAGTCAAGTCATCTGCAAATCCTAAGCAGTTTATTTTTATCGATTTTTTTACAGATTAATAAAGGAAATATCATAAATACATAATTGATAGCTCCGCAGTGTCTTTCCTACTGAACACGGAACAGTACATTTCATACATCACCTCGGGGACAATTGAGAATTCTTTGTACAATGCAATGTATTTATGTCACAGGGATGAAGGCAACGTACGGCGGATGCACACGGCTGTGAAGCTCAACGAAGTCATCGTGAACAAATCTCACGAAGCCCAGCTTGTGATCCTAAATCTACCTGGTCCACCAAGGGACACCAAAATAGAAAAAGAATCAAACTGTATCCTTTATATGGACACATTACCTCTTGTTTCCCTGTACTATGTCCACACAACATTGACCAAGTGAACGGTCCGCCATAACATGCTAGATACTGTAGTCAATAAGAAGATTAAGGAGGCCATCCTAGCAGTCCAGTTCCCAATAGCAACAGCTCTACTGGAGCCTGGCGTTGTACCAAGGAGGGGCTGAAGGAACTTGATGTAGACACAAAATTATACAAGTCAATGCAAAATGGTTGGTTGGTTCCTCAGTTTAGGAGCTGCGACAACGCGGTCTTGTAGCCCTGTTACTTTGGGTGTGTGTAGAATCTGTCTGATAACCGGTGTTAATTGTGATGGCTGTATTAGTCTGTGTATCTGTTTTAATTCAAGGAAGGACTGCAGACGATCAATTTGTTCAAGTAGTTCCTACTTTTGCTACCATCCACGACATCTAGCTGCGGACGTGGCTACTAAATGCCATCACGGTCAGCACCTGGCGGTGAACGTTGGAACTAATAGAGCATTATCAAACTAACCTACAAATTTTAGCTTCCACGAGTGTAGTTAGTGGAAGGTTCTTTTTCATGTCATAAATATATGACATGGGACCGCCGGCTTTACTTCCCCTCCGAAAGAAGCCATACTGAGGAATTTTTAACGCTCTTAAAGAAGCTGACATAATAATATTGTATGGCATCGGGTGCCAAGTGCAAGCTTTGTTATTTGGCGCCCAGAGGGCAGCATGAATGTCAAATTTTGTTGTTCCTTGGAGCACTATAATAATAATAATAATAATAATATCGTATGGCCTCGGGTGCCGGATGCAAGCTTTGTAATTTGACACCCAGAGGGTAGCTTGCATGTCGAATTTCGTTGTTCCTTGAATCACTATGAAAGTCAAGGAGGATAGATGTTAGATATCTAAGCTCCTTGAACACTATAGCGCTTCTTGTAGCGAAATTAGGAACTTTGTGTTGGCGGAAACTCCCGAGATTAATTTTGCCATTATGAACTCGGCCTACTGAATTCAAATGGGTTCTTTGACATGCCAACATCGTATGACATGCGTGTCGTATTTTTGCCGCCTTTCAAAAATCACTTGCCACGGCCAGGAGCAAACCTGCTATCTAGGGGTTAGTAGACCGTCACACTATCCACTCACCCACCGTGGCAAGCTTGGAGCACTATGAAACTTGGGAGTATTTGTTTCCATTTTGGTCCGTACTGACAAGTTAAAAGCAGCTAGTCAAGCTAAAAGTTTAAATACAAACACCTGTGAGTAAAATTAGCTAACGTCTTCAAGGAGATTGAGTTCATAAAGAAATGCAGATTGCATCTAAGGGCCGTATTCACCAACCCCAGTAATTTGATTATCTTGGTTTATAGCTGCCAGAATCTCAGATAATAGCTATATCGTTATTCACCACTCGGTTAATAAGGATTATCCTGGTTAATCACTTTACTGGAGGAAGTTTGACCGGTAAAATGCCGAAAACTAAGATAATCAACAGAACAAAATGGCGCGCAGACGAATGGAATGCTTAATAAATGCTAGAGAAAACGATAGTGACGAAGAATATCAGCAAGAATATGCAGGGAAATGGCCTAGGTGGATAAAAGAACGTGCCTCATATTTTGAGGATTACGATGATGTTGATTTTATCACACGTTTTAGGTTTTCTAAATCTTCTACGTTGTCAGTATTGTCCATCATAGAACCTAACCTTGAGTTTGCAACGGACAGATAAGATGAATACTATAACTCCAATAGTGAGTACGGTATATAGAAAGCATTCACTGTAAATTTAACAACTGAATAGTTATATTTGTGGTCTTTCAGGAACCATTCTGTGTCGCCAATAAATCAATTGCTGCTTGCATTAAGGTTTTATGCTACTGGTAGTAATCAGCTGAGCATAGCGGATTTTGCAGGGGTGAGTCAACCAACAGCTTGCCGAATCGTGCATCGTGTGAGTGCTGCCATAGCCGCTTTACGACCTCGCTACATCAGTCTTCCGCAAACACCTGAGGCTATAAAGCAAACACAGATGGGTTTTTATAACATTGCCAGATTTCCAAAAGCAGTAGGGGCAATGGATTGTACCCATATTCGAATACGTTCTCCTGGAGGTAATCATGCCGAATTATTCCGAAACAGAAAGGGCTATTTTTCGCTGAATGTGCAAGCAATATGTAATTGTAATATGGAATTTACTAACCTCGTGGCTAGATGGCCTGGAAGTAGTCATGATAGTACGATTTTCAACAACTGTGTACAACGAGCCAGGTTCGAACAAGGTGGGTACGGGGATTCAGTATTATTAGTAGATGCTGGCTACCCTTGTAGATCGTACCTAATGCCTCCTCTGGATGCAGTTCACACACCCGAAGAGAATCTTTATAACGAGTCACAAATAAGAACAAGAAATGTGATAGAGCGAGTGTTTGGCATATGGAAGCGAAGATTCCCGGTTCTTGCTTTAAGTATGAATTTAGCGTTAGAGCACACGTTTCCAGTGATAACTGCTACAGCCGTTTAACATAACATTGTGCGACAAGCAGGAGAAGAGCTACCTCAGGACGATCCACAGCTAGAACTACCAGTACCATGGGCTGAACTTTTAAGGGACGGTCAAATTGATGGACAAGCTGATCAATATAATGTGGCTCGTCAGGACAATTTTGGGAGAAGAACACTAATTGATACGTACTACAGAAGTATTTTATTGGGAATGTAACACTTGTATAATGAGAAGGAAACTATTGAATTACATAGATTTTAATTGTTTTTCCATTATTTGAGTTTTTAATTGGTCTTGCTTAAGAAGCTCCTTCTCTCTTTCAAGCCTTATTTCATCTGCCACCAGCTTTATTTTCTCCTGCTCCATTTGAAGGAAGTGAAGCTCCTTTTTCCATAAATGTTCCTGTGTGGCTTCTTCAGTGCTCTTTATTATTGCCTAAGCCTTCAACCTATGAATTTTTGCCAAAGGCTCTCCTGACTTGCTTACCATTGGTCTTCGGCGCGCAGCCCAACCTGAAGAGGTCAGGTTTGAAGCTAATGGAGTTCTAACTGACTCTGAGGAGTGATCAGGCTTATCAACTTCATTGACGAACTCGACTTGGTTACTTGTAACTCTATTGCTGTTTTTATTGGGTTGTAGTGTTGGATGTATCGGAGACTTGAGCATATTTGATGTGTACTTGCTCCAAGTCACCTCAAAATTGGTAGTTGCAGGACCAGATCCCTCCGCTAATACTACAGCATCATCACTGTCAATAACTGGCGTCTCCAATAGTTGTAATAATTCACTGTCGTCGTCGTAAGGGTTTCTCAGTCCTTCTACGGAAGGTTTAATAAGTTCAATAGCTCTTTCTAGAATAGGATCTTTTTTGATGTTACTAGAGCCTCCACCTGTCTTCAGCACTTCAATCTTGCCCTCCGAGGATGCTTTCCTGGCAGCTTTCTTGATGTTATCACAAACTGTTCTTAAATTTACTGCATCTCGAGCAGGCCCGTGCCCTTGTGTATTGAATTCTGTAGCCATTTTTACCCATCGCTCGTTTTTAATTAATGTTGTAACACCGTCTGTTTTCTTATTCTGTATGATGCTGATATTCTCAGCCACTAAATCTATCAGTAATTGCTTCTCCTGTGGTGTCATAGTAGGCCTCTTCCTACGTTTCAATTCAAAACTTGACATTATTTACGAATATATACTGCACTATGTCTCACACCTAACCTATAAAGCTACAGAACAGAACTTTATTTTGACAATAAACAAATGATTTGCGTGGCGCTATTCAACTGTTTCCAGTGTTTCTATATGAAAATTTCAGCGATGCAGTACACATTGAAACGAAAACCGAGATTTCGAAAACCGAGATAATAAAGGCAATGGTGAATACCGATGTTTATGTTATCTGAGATAATAGTATTAACCGAGTTTTCGAAATCTTAGATAATGGAAGAGTTTACCGGCGATGGTGAATACGGCCCTAAGTGAATTTCAGTGTTATTGATATGATGTCATCCATTTGTGTAAACAATATGGCTGATGAAGGAGTGAAAATAGTCCGAAACATGTACCACGAATAAGTGTTAAATAACACACCTAAAGCATTATGAAAGTCAAGGAGGTTAGATATTTAAGCTCCTTGACACTATAGCGCTTTCTAGTAGAGAAATGAGGAACTTTGTGTTGGCGAAAAATCCCGAGATTAATTTTTCCATTATGAACACGGCCTACTGAATTCAAATGGGTTCTTTAACATGCCAACAACGTATCACATGCTTGTCATGAATTTTGTCGCCTTTCAAAAATCTTTTACCACGGCCAGGAGCAAACCGGCAAGCTTGGGGTTGGTAGACCGACACGATAACCACTCACCCACCGTGGCAAGCTAGCAAGTCATCATTGCGACAACTAAAATAGTTCAAAAATTGGTGGACTAGCCTACTGGAGATAGTTTATTAAAGGTGGTGATTATGCTCTGATTTCTTATAGAGTTGCCACATTGAGAGTGAAGTAACAATTCCCTAGATAGATTGGGCAATCCACAGGATACGGCAGCAGCTCAGCTTACTACACTTTCTTTCAGCCTTAGATGACGAATTAAAAAGTAATGTATTTGTTATTAATGCAGCCAATGGCCATGTTCAGGGAAAGGATTTTGGAAGGAAATCGGTTGTGGAACTATTGAAAGGAACCGTCCCGGCATTTGCCTGCTGGTGAAATTTTCAGGACAGCCGAGGTGGGATTCGATGGCAGCAAGGCACAAGCTAGTGCGGTAGCGCTCTCGGCCACTGCGACCGGCAAATTTAAAAAAAAAAGTTACTTGGCTCACAAATAAAGGGAAGGGCAGTGGATCTGCACATTTCTAATGTTCTTTGTAGATTTCTGGCAAGTGGAAAGTAACACCTTCTAACTGGAGAAATCTGCAGTCTAGTCATCAGGATTGGGCAATGGAACAGTGGAAGAATGTCCAGCGGGAGTCACTTTGAAGCACAGAGGCAGAGGGTTTAATATGTACGCCGAGTGGTAGAACTCCCCCATGTTTTAGGGTATTTCACGTATGAAGGACCCTTACTTCCAAATACTCCAAGGTCGAGTTAGCTGCAGGCGAGGTTTCCAGATAGTTTCGACTCCTTGGCATACTTTGGGGAAAGTGAGAACAATATTGGTGTGGCCAGGGAACTTCCCAGATTCATCCATAGACATTCTGTGGCTGTTTGCACAAAATATTGTAACTGTACATTCTCTATTCGGGGAAAGTGGTGATTAACACCATAAGGGAATTTTACTAAAAACATTTATTAGCTTCACTTTACAATTCTTCCTGTATGCTATAAACAGCCACTTTCATGATCTCTTGCCAAATAATAATCAGTCCATCACCAAACCTAACTGAATCTTCCTTACCATATCCCTTCTTCCTCATATTTTCTAATATCCACCTACCTAATTTCAGCAGATACACTCTAAGAACAAAACCCTATCTCAGACCAAGAATAACCAAAAAAGAAACAAAACACCATCGTAAAATGAAAATATTTACAGACATGAACTCAATTAAATAAAACATGGCCCTCTTCTCCTCTACTAGTGAACCATTGCAAGGAATCCCTAAGCTTTGCGCTGAGGCCTACAATAGCTCATCAGCAAAGAGTAACCATGATCGTATCCTAAAACATCAAAGAAAATAAACAGTAATATAAAAACATGTCGCCTCCGTAGCGTAGCGGTCAGCATGGTTAGCTGCCGCCCCGGAGGTCCTGGGTTCGATTTCCGGCTCTGCCACGAAATTTGAAAAGTGGTATGAGGACTGGAACGGGGTCTACTCAGCCTCGGGTGGTCCAAATGAGTAGAGGGGGTTCGATTCCCACCTCAGCCATCCTCGAAGTGGTTTTCCGTGGTTTCCCACTTCGTCTTCGGGCAAATGCCGGGATGGTACCTACTGTAAGGCCACGGCCACCTCCCTCCCTCTTCCTAGTCTATCCATCCCAATCTTTCCATCCCTTCCCATCCCTCATGAGGCCCCTGTTCGCTTTGCAGGTGAGGCCGCCTGGGCGAAGTGCTGATCACACCTCCCCAGTTGTATCCATCCCGACCAGATGTTCCAAGCTCCAGGACACTGCCCATAGAGGCGGTAGTGGTGAGTTCCCTCGCTGAGTCCGTGGGAACCACCAACCTAGAGGGTAAATGGACTAAATAAATAAAGTAATATAAAAACATTGTAACCTCATAGAAATATATCAATTTAGTTGTATTGGGGTTTACTTGGGGTCGTAGTTATTGTGGCACAATTAGGGAATCTTTCCTCCTACAAATATCAACTCTCCCCGTCTTGGACACACCTCCTTCTTGTCTGATGCCAATTATTTATATTTATTTATCTCATAATCCATATTCCACAATTGTAATTTCTTCTTCTATATTATTCTTTAAAACAAGCCTTCATACATCCATTATCATCTAAAACATAACCCAATCTTCCTTCTCAGCAGCACCCTCCAAGCCCATACTTTTTCCTTCTTCCTTCATTTGTAATAATCAGACCTAACACTATCTAAGTCTAAGAAAATCAAAACTATCTATCTATATAAAACAAAGCAGCATCATAAAAAGAATATATAAAAAATCTAACTTATATGAGCATGGCCTCCTCTCACTTTTACTACTGAACATTAGCAATGAATCTCAAAGCTTAATGCTAAGGCCTACAATATAATAGCTCGATAGTAATAGGGAGCCATGCTCCTAACCAAAAAGTCACAGAAATTGTACTGTGACAAACAAAATATATTTGAACATTTAATATAGCCTAAGCCATGCTGCAGACAGACGTGTCCTGCGTGTATTCGAGATAGGCAATGCTCCAGACACAGGAGCACCATTTGTTGTTAACATTCGATTCATTTTGGTCCGTGTTGACTCTTAATAAGATGGGGATTAACCTTAGAACTTGTTCCGCCTAGTCAATACCTTGTTTATTATATAGTTTATCGGAGCCTCCCTCCATTACTACACATAACATTCATCAAGAAGCTCCGTGAACCCGAGAGGAATGTGGATCGCAGATGACGACAGACATGCAGGGTTCCCCGTGCATGCCACTCACTCGCAACACCACAGTGGTTTAGGAACAATATTGGAATACCAGATAACACGGCGGGCTGCTCCCGACAGCCCCTTCCCCTCAAGTTCACAGAACAGTATATTAGTCATATTAAATACGAAGTGACATACTGGTCTTGTAACAATAATATCGTATGACCTCGGTGCCGGGTGCAAGCTTTGTTATTTGACACCCAAAGGGTAGCTTGCAAGTCGAATTTCATTGTTCCTTGAAGCACTATTAAAGTCAAGGAGGTTAGATATCTAAGCTCCTTGAACACTATAGCGCTTTCTAGTAGAGAAATGAGGTACTTTGTGTTGGCGGAAACTCCCGAGATTACTTTTGCCACTATGAACACGGCCTACTGAATTCAAATGGGTTCTTTGACATGCCAACGTCGTATGACATGGTGTCGTAATTTTTGCCACCTTTCAAAAAAAATCACTTACCATGGCCAGGAGCGAACCTGCAAGCTTGGGGTTAGTAGACCGACACGTTAACCACTCACCCACCGTGGCAAGCTACTGGTCTTGTGAGAAAGTATAATTGAATTATGAGATCCCTTTTGACATAAGTAAAAATTGTTAAAATTTTGTACTGTTGGAATAAGAAAAATGCTAAAACTTGCATGTAATGGCCTCCTGTTTAAATAGTAATTTCTTGGATTTGAATTGTGATAAGTGATGGTAAATTATAGTGTGCATCGTTGTTTATGTTTTTTCCCTTTGGATGGGTTTGATCTATTCACATGGGTGAAGCTTTATGCTACTGTGACATTTCTCCTTGACTAGTTACCTTCAGATATGGAATTTTTAGAAGTGCTGACAGAAGGTCTGGAGAGAGTTCTCATGGTGAGAGGTGGAGGCCGAGAAGTGATCACCATTTATTCATGAAGACCCTCCGAGCGTTACCATATAATATACGTACAGTGTTGCATATTTATGATACTGCAAGGCACAGTCACATCGTGTTTCTAACGGAACATCATACAGCATAACAACAGTGTTGGGTTTAGAAATTATAACATGAAAGTAAAGTCCTTATTTTGTCCTGGTATTGCTTTCTTTACTTCCCATGTATTAACCGTTTTATTGTTGGTGCTTCTCAAATTTCATGGTTGTCATTGTTTGTATATAATTTACACTAGTCAAATGTGATGTATTTATATTGCTTGTGGTGCTTCGGTTGAAGAGACAAGAGATGTGCTGGAAAGTCTTCATGTGCACACGATCTCGAATCATCTCATCCTCTCCTTCCATCTATCTGTATTTCATATGAACAGCTCACTTTTTCTACACTGTGTACATTCGTCTTTATATATCGATGTCTCTCGCTCCTCTGACATCGCACAGTTTTTAACAGACGTTGAAATGCAGTCAATTTGAATCAACACATAGAAATTGAAGTTGGACTTCACCAGAAATATATTTTCCTGAAATATATATGAGAATGTGAAGCACATGCAGTGTTGATTATTGCTTGTAATAATAATGTAAATGAATGACCAAGAGATTTATGAACAAGTCATTTGATGAGTACAAGTATTCATTAATATGTCCCAAATCATTTCACAAGACCATTTCATAATATCTTAAGAGAGAGCAAAGTAGGATTCAGGTGTTTAGAGTCATTGGTGTTCTTATGTGTGTGTCTGTATCGTACGGTGTTTAGCTAGCATTCTTTGTGCTTGATTTATTTTCTTCAAGTCCAAGACATTCTATGTTCTTGTAAATATTTTAGAAAATACAGTTTAGTGAGATAATGAATATTTCTTTTGTAAACTTTTTAAGTGTCTCTATGTGACGAGTGAAATTTGAATGAAACTATGTGAAAAGTGAAGCAAGAGAAAAAGCAAGCTAGTTCCTATTCAAGATGGAGCAATATTTTATTCGTCTAAATTCACAAAGACAAGGCCTATAATTATTTCCTTTTAGTTGGCTGTCATTAAAAGTAAATGAAAAGAAATCGACTGTCAGTGGTTCTCAGTAAGCATTAACTCGACTCAGTCTGCCCTCTTTCTGTGCAACATGTTAAGCTCAAATTGAAGCCAATAGTGACAATCATGTCCAACATCATCAGGTGAGAGCCACTGAACATCAGGCACTGTCGAATTAGTTGTATTGTGAATGGATGGATAACATGTACTATCTATTGGTGTGTGTTCAGCATTTAACCTCTTTCTTTATTGAATATCAACAGTGATTTTGGATAGTAAACAGTGGGGGACTCTTACTCCATTCCTTTTGCTGAAATACTATATACAGTACCAATACCAGTTCAGGAAACTGAATCAGTTATTACTGTTGCAGAAGGAGTGAAGTGTCAGAGCTCTTGATTCCATTCATATTAACAGGTGATCACACTCAATGGGGACATTACATTCCATTGCTCTGCAGTTTGAATATTATTGACAAGAGGAAGAAGTCTAATGGAAGTAGGTTACAGTCTGTGATCACATGTAATGCCTCTGCAGCTGTTCAATTCTGCATTACTTTCTGTGAAAGCACTGCTTCAAATGCTGCAGATTAATATTGAACATACAGGATGGTACCAACTAGTGTTTACTATCATATCAGGGTTACCAACTTTAGATATTAGTGTGAGAACTTTATGGACTATTTATAGCAATGTTCACCAGAGGAAGTTCAAAAGTATTCACACATGACTTGTAAACATAAAACTTCTTAAGAGTGATGTTTGTTGGTTTGAACCAACATTCACCAGCATCTCTAGCCAACCTTTACTGAACAAATCATCTTCTATTTGTAGACATGGTCCGGCTGATATTGCAACTAAAACTTGTGACGTGATTTCCAAACATATTCTCCACCTTCTCACAAAATGAACCAGATAGTATTTGATTCACCGTAACTTCCAATGCAGTTTGAGTTGCTAACAAAATCAAAGCATAATTAAGTTTATGAACAAACAAAGCAGAATAAAGTGGTACAGAATTAGAGGGGAATATATGGTATACTTATATCAAATCACAGAATCTTGATCAGTACTTAAGCATCCTGGCAAATTACTGGCTGAATTTTAAAATTAGACTGTGAATTTGGGATTGATTGACTTTCAAATCCCAATCACACAGCTGCTGTAGAAGCATATCATGTTGTCCTTTAGTGAACTTTTTGCTCTACTACGAACATTCTGGAAAACATTTTCCAAAGTGAACACACAAATCCTGTATGACACAGAGGTTGGTAACCTTGGTTGATCATTTTATTCTTTGCCTGTTGTATAATCAGACACCAGGCAATGTTCATATTATATGTTAATAAATAAACATTGTAAATATAATACATGCATAAACATTTGTCATTTAGAAAAATGTAATTAAATGAAGCATTATACAGCATATGTCACTTGCGGGAACTTCACCTAAGTTAAGGTATATTTCTCACTTTGTTTTGAGCTTTGCTAGATATTATTTTTAATAATACACCATATATAAAATATATGAAATTCTGGCTGTGCCAGGTTACTGAATTGTTATTGCAAGTTTGGAGAAGATAACAGTGGGAAGAGAACTATTTTTTTGCATACACAGATAATATTTTGTAGAATAACATTGGTTATGTTGTGATGAGCAGTGTAGCTTCAGAAGGTGTAACTAAATTCTATTCATACTGCCTCCAGGGTGACCAACTCCCAGCCAACAATTTAAGGGAGGTTTAGTTGGGACAATTTTGGCATATTTTTAGTGGTATGGTGTCACTGTAGCAGATGTCCTTGGAACTCAAATTACAGTGTTTAGCACTAACCTACATGAATACGTCGGCTTACGTCGGTATAACTAATCATCTTCTTGTACAAATTTCAAGAACTCTTTGAAACTATAATCATCAACTCTGACTTAATTAGTTCCTAACTGCATTGATTTCATTCATTGTTTGTCAGTGAATGAACACCTTCAATTCAGCCATTAGAGCCTGGGAAACCTAAAATCTTATGTTCGTCTCTTAAATCACTCCATTCTACGTCTACTTTCTGTTTGACCTCATCATACAAGTTGTCCTCATTTCCAAAATCAAAATTCCTGATCTTGATTGATAGTGAAATATACGATAGTCACCCTAATTGTCAGCAGGGTCAACACAATCAGAATTACTTAAATTAAATAGCAAAAATTTAGCTTGTGTAATTCTTATTCTTAAGTAGGAAAAAATTCTGACTTTCGAAATAATTTACAAAACCAGTCCGAGTCCATTTTCAGATTTATTTCCATGAGCTGACAAATGTTTGTCTACATTCAAGATATTCTATGTGTACAGTCTTTTTTTAGTTTTAATACGGGAGATGCATAAAGCAAAGCGTTCATTAGTATAGTTTCCTAACTTTCTCCATCATTGTAGTTAGCTAAGAGCTATGCATCATCATTTAATTTTCCTTCTTTTATGACATCACAAAAGCTGAATGGAAATTGTGCTTCTTGTTGAAATCCATTATCCGTAGTGCCTCTAGACAGGAATATCAAACAGCAGCCTCAGGAGGGATGCTATAACAGTGATTGGTGACCAACTGAAGAGCATTTTACATACCGTACAATAAAACAGAGAAGCCTGTTGCAAGTCTGCATGAAGTTGAATGCTGTTGCTTTTCTGGAATGTCATGGACTTTTCAAATGCTAAACTATACATTATTGACTGAGCCTGTCCAACAGCTTCAAGAATCGTGCAATAAATGAACCAAACAGTACAAGTGCACAAGTTGTCCAGTGTGACCAACAAAGTTAATGATCGAAATTTAATGTTTTTCAATCGGTCAACACGATTGTACCCAATTCTAATGGGTCCCTAATACTACAAAAAAACAGCAACAAAAAACCATGAGAATAATAAATACACTTGGATGAGCAGTTTCGATCGTCAAGCGATCATAATCAGATCCTTTAAACTTAGGCTATTAAATATGTGTCTACAAGTATGGGTGATGGTATTTACACTTATTTAGTTACAGTTAACACTACTAGTCAAGTTATGTGGTTTTTGTTAAGATATTGATAGTGGTGATCGACCTTCAAGTTTGCTTGCTTAGTGTGATTATTAAATGGTCAGCTTGTTGTGCACTTAGCTGTTTGAGTGATGTGTGGTCCGTTTCCACACAGCTGTCACCGCTGCCTGCACTGAACTTGTGCTACTTTCATTACTACTGCAACTAAATAAGTGTGAAAAATCCACAGCCTGCTTCCAGTCTCCGACCGGGTCAGGAATGGAATGAATGAAGCCCCCATCTAGCGGCGAGGATATGAACTGTGCCGGCTGCCGAAGCCTGTCGCACTCCTCTGGGGCAATGATTAAATGAATTACAGATGAAATAAAATGATAGTGGAGAGTGTTGCTGGAAAGAAATTTTGACAGGGAAAACCGGAGTACCCGGAGAAAAACCTGTCTGCCTCCGCTTTGTCCAGCACAGATCTCACATGGAGTGACCGGGATTTGAACCACGGACCCAGCGGTGAGAGGCCGGCGTGATGCCGCCTAAGCCACGGAGGCTTAAACTAAATAAGTGTATATATTATAAATATCATAAACCATTGTAGACATTTATTTAATAGCCAAGTGTAAAGAATTTGATGATGATCGCTTGACAATCTAAACTGGTCATCCTAGTGTATTTATTAATGCCGTGAAAAAAAAAAAAAATCAGGATTAAGGAACCACCCATTACATTTGGTAGAATCGTGTTGACCGACTGAAAAACATTAAATTTCGATTACTAAGGTAACACTGCAAATTGGCTTCCAACACGACAAAGTTAATAATAATGAAGTTATGACTTGCAGTGCACAAGCTCAAGAAGGGGTAATTTGTCAATTATGTACAAGAATAAACAAAGTGCCTCGTGTGTGTTATACAGCGCCACCTGCAAGCTACACCTCTCACACATTCACTCTCAGTTGATGTACATAAGAAAAATATTATCCCTGTTACATTTGTGATAAATTCTTTACCCTTGTAGTATTTTTTCAGTATAAAGTACTATATTTGGGTGAGTAAATCAAACAGTGCTTCATGCTCCCAACGGATCTGCCTCCTGGTCGGTGTCCAGTGCCACAAAGATGACCTCACGGTCTCCCTCTTGCTCGGAACTTTATTCTAACGACCTCTCACCGGCTGATTTTGTACTTAGTCCCAGATTTGATGCTTGATGTTCGTTAATTTCAAAATGAACTGTAGGGTCAATATCTGCTGGCCTTCAATGGAATGACATTTCATATTCATGGAGGCTCGTTGTGAACTCAGTTCTGCCTCTATGAGGTCCACTGACCACAGGACTTGACGATCAAGTGGCCAGGTGTGGATCTTCCCTGCCCTACAAAAGTATGACTTCCTTGGCTGGGAATCATCTCGGAAACACGAGAATAATAATAATAATAGGGTCGATCCTGAGTTGGGCCCTTCCAATACACCCCAATTAACCTATTGGCCAACTGAAAAGGAATTCATTTAGCAGATTATAAAATGTTTATATCTAAATACTCGGTATTGCCTTCGTAATGTAATAAATTAATTAATTACTTTTCGAAAGGGAGTCAATTGGACGACTCATGTTCACTTAAGGAGTCGGTGGATATACATTCAAGTGCCACATACTGGTGTTCTGTGCAAACACATTGACTGACTGATAATTTCATACAATTATACAGCCAGCAAGAATTAAAGGACTGTGGAGAACTCCAGAAAGTTCTGCACATGGAATATAGTTTCTGTGTGCGAAAATATCCCCAGAGAGAAAGCACGCAACTGCCGAATAGCTTGGCCAATAATGCCATCCTTACCAGAAGGCCCTTTGTTCAACCTGGTTAGATGAAACTTACATTTCTTTCAAAATTAATCCCGCAAGTTTAAAAAAAAGTTATTTTAATGAAAATGTGTTCAAAATCTATTTTCCTAATCTGCATCGTGATTGATTATAATGACAGTAACCAGATATCTCAGACCATCTCTACAACTGATGAGTATGGTGAACACGTTTATTCTCAACTGGTGTTACTGCGACAAGATGCATTGAATGAGAAGGGGGTTTCAAGTACCTCCCACACTTGGTCTTCTTATTTAACATTTTGTGGCAATACATAAGATTGTTTCTCAAATTACAGCTTTACGGAATTCAAAGAAAGTAGCAAGTACACAACTTGCGCATTGCAACGAGTGGGAACTAAGTGCAGTAAGGCCCCCAAGCTAAAAACATACAACTAATTACTTTTCTTTAAATGTATTACCCTATTTCTTCGTAACATGCACAAAATATGTATTCCTCAGCTATTCTTCAATCAACACGTCTCCACCTGCATGTCATGGTATTTTTTATATCGATTAACTAATAATTTAAAAAGTTAGCATAATGATCTTGGACCACAAAGCTTCCAAGCACAGTCAGACTAAAATAGAGAATTCCTTTTTCCAAGGAGGACATATTTTGTACATTTCTTCGTTTTTATGAAGGAATATGGTGCTACTTTAAAAAAGAAAAATACAGGAATTCGTTTTATAGAAAACTTGCATTTCTGACTAAAATCCACACGTTCAGATCATGAAGACTGCAGGAAGCAATGTTCATTTACTGACCCACTTGTTAATGGAAGAGTGTCCTCTCTATGTGCCAACAGTGTATTAGAAATAAGTGAGGTTCAACTAGTTGCCTTGTATTCTGTTCTAACAAATTTCACACGAGTTTCAACACAGTTTTATGTAATTTTAATGTTAGTGTAAGGAAACTGACATGGTATAGCAAAACACTGGAATTTAAACAGCGTTTCTCAAACTGTTACCTATGCCAGGACATCTTTCATCAACACAGATGTATATAAGTTTCCCTTTTCCTTGTTGAAAAGTTGATGTTTCTAATCTTCTTCACCTGTCCAATAACTATTTCCAGAGATGGACTTGGGCTTAACACACTCACAATTCAAATATCAAGAAATAATGTTGCTTTACTGAAATCAAGAACTCTCTTTAGTTTGTGAGTAAATATTTCCCATGTAATGTCAATAGTCAAAGTGAAAGGCATGCAAGTTTGAGAACCTCTCATCTATACGACTTGAAAAAGGGTGGTTTAAATTCCACTTCCAAAATGCTCATTCTTTATTATATTCAGATCTTGTGTGTTTAGAAAGACAGTTGTGAGATACTAGAAATTGCCTCCTTTACAAATCTTAGGCTGTGAGACACGAACAGCAATTAGATTGTAGATGTGTATGCAAGTGGAGTTCACAAAATAAACATGTGTAGATTTGTGTTTTCAAATTTAAAGAGAGATTAATCAGTGTTTAAAATTCTACCCTTTAATTACGAAAAATAAATAAAAACTAAAAAAATACTCCAAATCATGTTATCAGTTAAAAATGTTATTTCTCATATGTTCCACATAAGAGATTTATTTAAAACAAATCCCTTCCTTTTTTCCAAACCTTACAACAGATGAGCGTACTTGCTTCATGCTGCTTGCACAACACTGGTCATCACTAGGGCTCGGATTTTTAGGTAAATAAATATTTTTTTAGGTAAATAAATATTTTAAGCATTTCTTCTAACTACATACATTCCTGCTTTTCACTTATTAGCTCATAAAAATACATAATATTTACATTTCTTAAAATCAGTATGCTAGATCTTTCGGTTTATTGCATTTTTGTTCTGTGTTACTTCAACGGGGAAGAACCTGTGAGCTATCTAATCTTCATGCAGAGCATATGTCAGCTTGCAACTGTGTTATTCTTAACTTGTCACCCCGTGCCACTCACTGTGGAAGCCGGGGATTTCCTTGTCCATAGCCATATTGCACCACGTGCTAGACCTCCCCCTCCCCCAGCTACCTGGAACCAGTGACACTCACATGTGGTTCATTTCTGGCACTGTGAAGTGTAGGGCAGTTCTAAGGTGCCTAAAGTAAAAACAACTACAAGTAATTCTCTGTTGCAGAATTTAAAGATAATTTTATTTCTGATGGGAGCGTTCTTTTCTTCCAACCATGTGGGAGAGCAATCAAGGCTGAACAGCGATCTCAGGTTACACAACGCCTCAAGGGCAAGGAACATATTGCCGCAGTTTCGCGATAATCGTCGGCCATTTTGATGGACAACCTGCAGATGTATCTCGTTGTGTATTGTAATGCTTCAGCAGTCAGTGAGACATAGCATTGCATATTGTTTATATTCACATTAATATACAACATTATAATTAAATATTTTTACGTTTTTGTCACATATTTCAGGTATTTTTAATACATAAAAAATAAATATTTTACCGATTTTTAGCACCTAAAACTCCAAGCCCTAGTCATCACCATCTCTAGTTAAGGTTGTTTAGAAACCAGAACTTGACATATATGCCAGGAAAGTCAGCTTAGCCCATTCAATGCTATCTGTTCTGTACATGCTTATGTTCACTGCTCAGAGAGAAAAATAAGGCAACAATATTACCAGAGATTTCTTCAAGTTTCATGAAACAACAAAAATGCGTAATGTGGTCGGCCATGGAAAACCAACGACCACTCAGTATGAACCTCGAGAACAGGGACATCCTGGGTCCCATGCAGAAGAGGAAGAATTACATAAGCACAAACAATTAAGGATAAAAAATCTCTTGTCAAGAATAAAATATTTCTAAAGGATATTCAAAACTTTAAAACTTGTAAACAAAACTCCTGCAAAGGAAAGACATCCTCTCGCAAAATCCCTGCGGAGGTCTCATCTACCTATATTTATAACTGGAAATATAATCATTACACTTGAAATCCATGGCCATCTTAAAATTTAGGGTTCATTGGTAGTGTCCACAAACCGGAATGACACATCCAGTGCTTGATTTGTAGAAAGAGATGTTCCGGTACTGTGGGCTACCGGGTGGTGGGGGCTTTATGGAGTATTGAAATATAGAGTTCTAAAACCGATATTTTATGCCTTTCTGAACACCTTTAAAATTGAATTAATGGACAAAATAGCAATCAAATTTTGATTCAACTATTCCCCCGATCAGAGGTTTCGGTGCGGCGTACCATCACAGAGTGACTTCTTCTGAACACTTGTTGCGATGTCTATCGTTTCTCGTCCTTGGTGCAGCTGGCCTCACTTGCCTGCAATATGCACGTATTTCCTTCTTCACTTCAACTTTAATGGCAAGCATTCTACCATAGTCGGATATGAAATACTCTCTCGTAATTGATGCTGGCTAGCAACACACAGGAAGGTGAACTATTAGCCCTCCGCGGTAAGGCTCTGCCCTCAGTTCCTTGAAGGCATCGTACTGACGTCGTCCTGCTGAGTGGTCAGAAAATATGCTCACAACTTATAAACCAATAAATGTTAACTAAAACTTTCTTCACAAAGGTTTTCTCAATAATATCCTCAAATTTTAGGACTCATAATTTTCTTTAACTCATGTTGGCTATTTCCTTGGGCTTCTTGAATGTTCTGAGATATAGCATACTACCGTTGGTCAATCTTGCCATCCATAACATGCATCTATACAAGTGCAGTAGAATGTAATGTTCAGTCTCACTTCGTGTGTCACCAGCCATATTTCATCACCTGGATCACACTGTTAGGTTTCAGCATCCAAAAGCCCTTTCTGTTTGTCACAAAGCATGTTGTATTTCGCCGTACACAAGAGGGAACTTCCTTCAACATGGCGCACTTGATTCAAACAGTTCTCATGAGAGTTGCCAAAGTAAGATCTGCGCAGTATGGGTGAGGCATCGATTAGGTTCAATACCCCGTTCTGTACGTTGGCTCTTGCCCTTAACCTTCTGATTTAGTTTATTGTTGTAGTTGTTTTAAGGGGCAGAACAGTGAGTTAATCTGCCCCCTAAGTGTTTTGAGTCAGAATAAGTATTTAAATACTTGTCATTTTGCAGTTCCAGCTGGAATATTTCCTGAACTAGAAGTCGGGAACAGGTACATTTTCAAAACCTCTACAGCAATGTATCCTAACACCCAGTTGTTCCTCTCTAGCCATCCATTTCATCTGTCCAAGTGTTGTGTTTTCCTCTAGGAGGAGGTAAGTATGGAGTACTTTTGCTTTTACATCTTCATAAAGTTTGTATGTTCAGTCATCAATCAACACATGATTTGATGGATTCCAAATCTACAGAGCTATTGCTACTTACAATCTGTCTAACATACTCCAAGCTCATTCCATAACTAACATGTGAACATAAGTGAGCCTGATTCACAACACACTTGTGTAGGGAAGAAGTCAAACAACTTCATGCCGAGTGAAGCATGTGACTGTATAATGTTCTCCTCACTATTAATATCATGGTGTCCACAGAATTTTCAATGTAAATTTTCCTGACTTTTCCTGACCATTTTTCAACAAAATTCCTGACTCGCTAAGTCATCGTAACATTGGAAAAAAGGTTTATTGAGCAAATATATATATATATATCTTTTTTCATTTGCAGAATTTGCTCGCCTCTTTATTCATTTAAAATAGAAAATAAAGTAAATTATAATGCAGTAATACATAAATCAAAGTACTTATTGAGGGGCAGATGACCTCGTAGTTCTGCCCCTTACTTAATAACCTAAATTATAGTGATGGGGTCACGACACCAACGCCAAAAAAGAGTACAAAAAATACCGTAAGTAAAAGATGTTTTTATTATGATGTACTGTAAAAATGGAAACTTACCATAATGTCCAGTGAGTTATTGCATTTTATCTTCAGAGATTAGTTTAACTAGTAACATAAAAATATGGCTGTAAAACACCAAATACTGTATGGTTAATATAAAATTCCCGACTTCCTAATACTTTTTGCCATTTTTTCACACTTTTTCCTGACTTTTCCTGACCAAAAACAAAATTCCTGACTTCTCCTGCCTGTGGACACCATGCTTATGTTTGTTAAAACTAAAAGCTACACAACTCTAGTTTATGTCCCTGTTAATGGCTACATTAACATTATTACACTGCAAATTACTGATAAAAGCAATTTGTTGCTTATGTTACTAACCTAACTGAGAAAGTTTACTCACTGCAACACTTGTATTAATAATTATATTAATGCAGCCAATGGCCATGTACTTTTCTTTTCAGGACGGGTCAGGGAAGGGATTATGAAAGGAAATCAGCCGTGGACTTGTTGAAAGGAACCGTCACGGCATTTGCCTGGTAGTGAAAATGGGAAACCACGAAAACCATTTTCAGGACGGCCGAGGTAGAATTCAAACCCACTCTCTCCCGATGCCAGCGAGACACGAGGTAGTGCGTTAGCACTCTCGGCAGAACAGCCCGAAGAAACAGTGTTCATCACACCAGTTTGTAGCTTTACATCAATGTTCCACACTACCACTTCAGGCTGTGTGTTCAATCACTCCGATACGAGATAAGGAGATCAGATCTCGCCAAGCAAGCTACACGCTGTCTCTCCAAGCTCCTGCCGCTCTCGATAATTGATGCCTGACCGTCGATTCTACAGTCGCTCAGCCCAGCTCTCCTAAACCATTGTTCCCTTCCAGCTCTCAAGTTCATCTCAACAATACCTCATTCCTACCGTTACCCATTGTTAAACTTCAAACCCATCTTCTAGCCTTCCCAGTCAAGCAATCCCTTCGCCCTTGAGTATAATTCAAGCTATACTCATCCCTCCTCCCCATCAACTAATTTTTTTTTTGAGTCGTTTCGGCCATCAATGGACCACGATGTTCTTCACTCATATGATCACTGAAATGCTTGTTTTCTTGTCTGCCAGTAGATCTTTATTCTTGACGAATGTTCAGCTCTCCTTTCTTCCGTCCACTTGCAGTGAGGGTGAGGCATCACAGATGTTAAAGGGTGTAGATTACTGGTTGATTCAACCGCCTTTCTGAACAGGTTCCTATCCCAAACCAGAGCTTGATTGATTCGAGCTTCTGTTAGGTCCTTTTTAACTTGAATCGGCCATTTACAATAGGAAATTTTTTTAGAGATTGATGAGTGTATTCGATATGAAAGTCGATGATGCTCCATCCGTTCCAAATGTCCAAAGACATGCTCCTTTTTCTCATCACACTCACCAAATCTTCTATATGTTCAAATAATTCATTGTTATGTCTTCTTCTGTAAGTACCATAACAGGTCCTAATATTTTCCTTAGAATTTTCCGATCCTTAAGTTCTAATTTTCTCAATGGGCCTTTGTTTGTCATCTGTAAGCATTCTGCGGCATACAGTGCTGACGGCCTAATTACTGTGTTATAATGACAAAGTTTGACATTCCGGGACAAGCTTTTACTTTTGTAAATGTTTTTGCAGGTTTATTTAATTAAATTTCAAATTTATCTGCTCACTCATCGCCACAGCTCCAACTGTTTAATCTGGTACCTTTGAGTGACTGATACTTCTGTTTCTTTCTCTTTTCACTGGTCTACCAGGGTATTTGACCACTATCTGCCTTCCCCATTCACAACTACAACATCTTCACATACTTCACTTGAACATGAACTCTATTACAGAACAAACTGCACCTTCAGACAAGCGCCCAAACTGGATTGAACAGATTGACACCTCGGAACAAATATACGCTACACGGCGCAATAAGGTTCCCCTTCTGAACAACATGCTCATGATCCATCCAGCTCCTAAGCTGCCTCTCACTACATTCAGACAGGCCATCTGCCAAACACTTGCACCACATTTTAAAATCATATCCTGCGTTGAGGAAACAGCTCAGCACTATGTCAATGTCATCCCTACTGACAACATGCACTTTGACACCTTAGAGGGTGCTCGAGCTGCACCCTGACATTCCCCCATGTATGACTATCTCTCCAGACCCAGATGAGACTTTTTCTGACTCGGATTCAGAATCACTCTCCCAAACAAATGACACTTCTGAGATAGTGCAGGAATCACAAACAGTCCCGGACACTACTAATCACTGGACCCAAACCTCTTATTCAACCTCCTAGCAAACCTAGGAGAAAGAATAAGAGCATACAAATCTCAGTGAATCAGCCCATACAACATGACACTTCAATCGCCACTGACACTACAGCAGACACTATTCCTTCAGATAGCGCAACTACACCTGTGCCCTCAGAGTCCCCCGTCACAACTTCACTTCCCAGACAACACTCCACGCTCATTACCCAATGCTACCGCTGTCAAAGATTACATCACGCTGCACAAGAGTGCAAATATGACACTAGGTGGAACCGCTGTGGTGGCCCTCATCGTCATAGCGAATGTACAATTCCCAGGGACTCCCCCGCGTGTGTAAACTGCAGGGGTAAATATGCCGCCTCCTATTCAGGATGTAAATAAATCAAGGAGGCACTTGAACAACAACACCGGCAGCGTACATACATGCCCAGAAACATTCCCCCTCTTCTGTCACTCCCCATCTCTCTACCAAGCCCGCCATCAAGTCATAACTCAAGCCATAATCCAGTCCTCACAAGTATTCTACAGATACTTCAACACCTAATTACTGTTACCCTTTAAATTACCCCTCACTTACTCTGACAACACTCAAGCATACCCCTTCAATACCCTTCTTGCCCCGCGATACCGCTTGGTGCTTGCTCAGGAGGCTAGCCACGGCCGGCCCTCCTGGGATGGTGCCCTGCAGCCCGCGGGTTCGATTCTCTGCACATCCCCACACTCCAAGTACTCTCACATACCCCCTACTTGCCCCGCGGCCCAGCTGTGCATCTGCCTGGGTGGTCGGCCACGGCCGGCTCACTCGGAATGGTGCCCAGTGGTCCGCGGGCCCTCTGCACGATGCCTCTGGCATGTAGTTAACTACCCTTACTCTTTCTTCTTCTTGTCTATTGCCTAATTAAGTACGCTACGAACCACATGGCTCATTTTGATTATATATGCAGCTGCATTCCACTTCTCCCAACCTTACCCATATACAAAATCCCTATTCCTTTCCCTGCACCCTAACCTCAGGTCATATTCTGGCCAGTTTGATTTAATGTAACAAACCCAAACCATTCCTAACCCATTAAGTTCCTATAAACAAGTTCCTACCCTTGATAAAGCTCTAAAGGACCTGGGCTAAAAATCACGCAACAAAGCCGGCTTCGCTTGCTTGGGTACTGACGCTGACAATCTTTCCGTTTATTTAGAATTGTATGTTATGTGTGTGTAGCAATGTAAAGTTGTAAATTGTTTTACATAACATACGCAGATTTGTTTAGATTTAACAAACGGAGATGGAGAAACTGCTGGCCCTTTCTCCGTCTGCCGTCCATAAATTGTAGATACATTTTTTGGAAAATAAATAACACAGTCTACAAACTAAGGAATACTGGACTAATTTTAAAGCTAAAAGAAAACAGTTGATATGACATGGTTTTTAGTTGGCCGAAACAAAATGTCACATTTATGCCACTGCAAGCAATAGTGAACAAAATGTTGTTCCATCTCTTGATTGTTGTTGTTAATTGAGTCCCGTGTATACTATTGTTTATTTGGGGTTAGACTTTTGGCAGGAGGTGCCCGTTACCATCTCAGCATTAGATAGAACCTTTGGTTCTGCCTCAAAGTTGAGTCGACCTTGCTCAGCCCTCCGAACAGAATTGTTCATTTTGGCCCCTGCCTTTCACTCTTTGACAGTTATAATCCATGGCGTGCCTACTTTAATTTTCACTTTCATTCAGTAATGGTACGAAGGAGCCAGGTGGGAAAGGAAAGATCCCGAAAAATACGCCAGTAATCAGAATTGTCTTTCCACAAATATGTACGGCACGAGAAGCGACAACTGATTGGCTGCCGATAAGTTCGCGATCGTTGGTGTGCTGCGGCGGATTTCCCTATAAAAGGGAGCGCAGGGCTATTTTGACGAGAGAGGTTGTTCGAGAGATATAGTACGACGAGAATTTGTTGTCATCGTTGTTGCGAGAGCGGTACCTAATACAGTGGGACTTAATAAACGGCGTGTTGAAGATGAGAAACGATAATTTCAGTCCAAGTGGCAGGAAAGTTACTTTTTTGTTGAACATAATGGAAAACAACAGTGTGTTATCTGTTCTCAAGTCTTAGGTGTTTCGATGGAGTATAACGTGAATAGTCACTACACCAGCTTGCATAAATCAAAATACGATCAATACCAGGGAAGTGCCAGAAGTTGTGTGTTTAATGATTTGAAGCTGAAACTAACAAGACAGAAGAATATATGTCAGCAACCATCAAACACTGCCGGTTTAAAGGCATCTTATGAGGTATGTTCAGAGCTAGCTAAAAGTAAAAAGTCATTAAGAGATGTGCTGTAAAAATGACATCTTCATTTGGAGATAATAGGCTAAAAATTTTGCAACAGTTTCCTTGTCTCATCAGACAGTTAGTAGAAGAATTAATGATATTGCTGGTGAAGTTTCAGGTTTTCTCAAGAGCATTTTGGAGAGAAAAAAAAGTGAATTTTACTCCCTAGCTTTAGACGAGAGCACAGATATAGCCGACATCGGCCAGCTCCTTATCTTAGTCAGAACAATATACGAAGAATTTGAAATTCATGAAGAACTGTTGGAATTAAGATCATTAGAAACCAGCAAAAATGTATTGACATATTCAACACACTGGATGATGTCGTTTCTAAATATGGAGGTTTTATGACGTGCTCTGGCATTGCAACTGATGGAGCTAAAGCAATGGTTGGTCCTAACATTGGTTTAGTAGGACTGTGTAAAGAAAATGGATTGAATTCTTTATTTTTCCACTGCATTATCCACCAGGTCTCTGTGGAAAAATTATAAGGCTCAATAAGACGATGAAAACTGTTGTAAATACTGTAAATTTAACGAGGGGAGGCAAGTCTGTAGACATAGAGCATTTATTGCATTCCCGGACAATTTGGAAGCTGAGTATGTTGACATTTCATTGTACTGGAAGAAATCCAGTTTTTAAATACTCTTGCTTTTCTGACAGATTTAACATCCCATCTAAATGCTTTAAACCTGAAACTACAAGGCAGAAAACAAAATATCTCACAGCTTTATGGACATATTGTTATTCCCATATGCTCTGCTCAGTCATACACGTGTAGCCCTCAAGATCACTCATGGCCTCCTACACTAGACACCACCCTTATCCGAGCTAAACCCCAGAGGGCAATACAATATTGAGGGCTTCCGCAAAAAACTTGATGTAATGCAAATTGCATTGAAGGCAAATATTATGGCAGACTTCCCATCTTGTCAACAGTTGAAAGAAGAAAAAAGTGACATCAATTTTAGTATGTTTCATGAAATACTAATAGATATCAAGAGAGAGTTCCAGAACAGATTCCAGGATTTTGACTCCCTAAAACCAAAACTTGCACTGTTCAACAACCCCATGGATATTGAAGTGAGTGAGGGGCCCTGCGACCTTCAAATGGAAATTTGTGATCTTCAGGCAGACCCATTCTACCAGTCTAAAAAGTGTGATGTCCCTGAAAATTTCTGGGAACTGATTTCTAAAAATCATCATCATCATCATCATCATTGCCCCTTATCCAGCTCCTGCCGGGTCGGGGTATTTATGGCACTTCTCCACTTTCCTCTTTCCTTCCACCATTCTTCTTCCACGATCTTGTCCCAGTCCAGATTTCTTTTTCTTACGCTGTTCTTCACTGAATCAATCCACCTTGTTCTAGGTCTTCCTCTTGCTCTCTTACCCTTGCACTTTGCCTCCAGCATCTGTCTTGGTATTCTATTTTCCTCCATCCTCTTTACATGTCCAAACCACCTTAGTTTATTCTTCTCAATTCTCTCATTTAGATTTCTAAAGAACGTTTTCCTAAACTGCTTTATTTCTCTCTGCAAGTGTTATTGCTGTT
Organism: Meconema thalassinum; assembly: GCA_946902985.2. NCBI lineage: Eukaryota > Metazoa > Arthropoda > Insecta > Orthoptera > Tettigoniidae > Meconema > Meconema thalassinum. Next base: position 553,997,572 of record OX336392.1, read on the forward strand.
CGGTAGTACGTATGCGTACAAAAGTGCTTTTTCTGCTCTCAAACAAATTAAATCAAAAACGAGAAATCGAATTGAAAGTGCTTCACTGGAATCGAGCCTGAGACTTTGCATTACTGAACTTACAGTGGACATTGATACACTTGTATCAGGAAAGCAGTGCCAATCATCACATTGATTTCATATTGAACTAGTAATTATTTTTTTTTGAGACGTTTCGGCCATCAATGGGCCACGATGTTCTTCACTCATATGATCACTGTAATGCTTGTTTTCTTGTCTGCCAGTAGATCTTCATTCTTGACGAATGTTCTCTCTCGTTTCTTCTGTCCACTTGCAGTGAGGGCGAGGCATCACAGATGTTAATGGGTGTAGATTACTGGTTGATTTAACCGCCTTTCTGAACAGGTTCCTATCCCAAACCAGAGCCTGATTGATTCGAGCTTCTGTTAGGTCCTTTTTAACTTGCATCGACCATTTACAATAGGAATTTTTTTTAGATATTGATGAGTGGATTCGATATGAAAGTCGATGATGCTCCATCCGCTCCAAATGTCCATAGAAAGACATTCCCCTTTTTCTCATCACACTCACCAAATCTTCTATATGTTCAAATAATTCATTGTTATGTCTTCTTCTGTAAGTACCATTATCATTAACAGGTCCTAATATTTTCCTTAGAATTTTCCGATCCTTAAGTTCTAATTTTCTCAATGGACCTTTGCTTGTCATCTGTAAGCATTCTGCGGCATACAGTGCTGACGGCCTAATTACTGTGTTATAATGACAAAGTTTGAAATTCCGGGACAAGCTTTTACTTTTGTAAATGCTTTTGCAGGTTTGAAAGGCACCTTCCAATTTGTTACATCTGCTCTCAATGGCAGCTATTTCTGAATTATTAGGGGTAATCCATTCCCCTAGGAATTTAAATTTTCGGACTTTTTTGATTTTTTGCAGACCAATCGTGATGAATGTTTTTGAGTAAAATATGTAATACATTTTCTTTCTGGAATGTCTCTGGCCCTCACATTCCTATACTAAAGTTTGATTGGCCCTCGGGTAACTAAAGGATGGACCACCCTGACTTAGACTATACTTTAACCACAATTTTCCCGATCCAAATGTCAACATACATGTGGGAGCTACTAAGGACGTTGATTGCTCCTAGGTGCCATACCAACATTAGAAATCACTACAAACACCTCCGCCTATCTACCTATGTAATGTTGATCATTCTTCGGTGACCAAATTTTCAAATGTTTCCAATCTCCATTTTTCCGCTGCACCTACAACCCAAACTGTTTTCCATCTCTATAACTTTAAAAATAGCTCTTATATCTATATTTGATCAAGTTTTCTAGAATATTTTTTTCCCTCATTGTGTGATAGGTTAGTGCACCTGTCCTCATAGTATGATAGGTTAGTACACCTGCCCTCATAGTGTGATAAGTTAGTGCACCTGTCCTCATAGTATTGTTACGTGCCACCCCCCTAGTGGCACTTTTGTTGACTGGATTACGGTGGGTTGAAGCACAACACAGATTGTTCCTTTAAAGAAATAATTAACTTTATTGTGGCCAGAAAGATCCACCACTCAACAGCAAATACAAGGAATTATTACCTTACTTCAGTTTCCTCAAGTCTCTTCCCTATGGAGCGCTCTTGCCCCCTTTCACTTGTCAACAGACCACAGTTAATCCTCTCGCTAATGAGTCCGGTCCCGTACGCTGGCTGGAAATAGCTGAACTAAGTCTGTCACTCACTGTTTTGCAACTCACCACAATGACCTCTGTCGCACTAGGTAAGCGCACTCGCTCAAAACACAGGCAGTCCCCTGTATGCCTCTCACTCCCTCGCTGTCAAGAGAATCAGCTTCACTAGGGGTTTCGCAAGTCACCACACTTCTGTCGCTCAGGATAAACGCTCGCACTAGCTCGTAAAACACAACAACACTGCTTGACAGGTCGCTCTTATATAGCAGGCCGATGACTCAATAAATGCTTCTAGACCCCTCCAGGGTTCACGGCTTCTCGAGGTTTCCTTCACTGGCTGAGTCACGAATATTCTGGACCATCCCTTTGTTCTAGTAGTCCTGTTGCATAAGGCGCACGCAATACACTGAGGCAGGGCACAGCCCAGCCCTGGGGCAGTTGTGACTCATGCGGCGAGCGATGACAAAAACTCACAGCCGTAACACCACCCCCTTCCTAAAAGGCTGATCGTCCCGATCAATCATTGGTCCGTCTGTGTCCCTCCGTAGGCTGCCAGGCGATCTCGATGCACGATCTTCATCTTCGCCCTCGGGCTCCGCTGGATCCTGTAGACGACATCGTTGATCGGTTTCACGACTCGGTACGGGCCCTCCCAGGACTTCTGCAGTTTGGGTGACAGGCCTTTCTTCCGTAATGGGTTGAAGAGCCAGACCAGGTCGTCCTCGTCGAATCCGCCGGCATCCGTCTGCTGGTCGTATCGGGTCTTCATTCGGTCGGTCTCGATCCGCAGTTTCCTCCTCGCGAACGCGTGCACGTCCTCCAGTTGGTCGACCAGTTCTTGACAATACTAGCTTACCGGGACCGGACCATTCCCAGGTCGGCCGAAGGCAAGATCGACTGGTAGACGGAGTTCCCTCCCAAACATGGCCCGGGCTGGTGTGCACCCGGTGGCTTCAAGCACGGCGGCGCGGTAGGCCAGGAGAAATAGAGGAAGATGTCTGCCCAATCCCTCTGGTGCTCGCTGACGACTATTCAGAGATGGTTCTCGATGGTGCGATTGAATCGCTCTACCATCCCGTCGGACTGAGGGTGTAGCGGCGGCGTCCTTGTCTTCCGGATTCCCAGCAGCTGGCATAGGTTCTGGAACACCTGCGACTCGAAGTTCCTCCCTTGGTCGGAGTGCAACTCCAGGGGTACTCCGTATCGGCTGACGAATTCCTTCACCAGGGTCTCTGCGATCGTCGCGGCTTCTTGGTTAGCGAGCGCATACGCCTCCGGCCATTTGGTGAAGTAGTCGCTGACGACCAATATGTAGCGGTTCCCTGCCTCGCTTAACGGGAATGGTCCAGCAACATCGATGGCCACTCTCTCCATGGGGCCGCCCACGTTGTAGGTCTTCAGTGGACCCCGTCGACTTCGTCCTGGGCCCTTGCTGGCTGCGCAATCGTGGCACCTCGCGCAGTGGTTCTCCACGTCAGTTTGGCATCCGATCCAGTAGAACCGCTCTCTCAGCTTCTCCAGGGTCTTCTTTATCCCTAGGTCAAATAACCCTCCAGTTAATCTTTATCCCTAGGTGTCCACCAGATGATCCTCCATGGACTTCCTTCAGGACTTCCTCCGTCATAGCCTTTGGAACGACGACTTGTTCCCGAGATGTCTTCCCGTCGGTGCTCTCCCACGTACGGCATATGAGGCCATCCCTCACAACCAGCGAGTCCCACTGCGCCCAGTAGGACTTAATCTTTGGTCTGCAGTCACTCACAATGTTCCACCCGGGTCTGGGGACACAGGCCCTCTTCCATTCGGCTATCAGTCCCAGGTCATCATCTTCTGCTTGTGCACGCATGAAAGATTCGCGGCTCCAGCTCCCTTGAAGTTCCACGGTAGTCCTTCGGCACTGTATCCCGGTGTTCTCCTCCCTTCGGGCACAGAAGGTGCAGTCTTCGGGGCACGGTCTTCGTGACAGGGCGTCGGCGTTAGAATGCAGTTGGCCTTTCCTGTGCTGAATCTCAAAGTTGTACTGTTGAAGCCTCTCTAACCACCGCGCGAGTTGACCCTCGGGCTGCTTGAAGTTCAGGAGCCACCGCAGGGATGCATGGTCGGTCCTGATGAGAAATTCTTGCCCGTACAGGTACTTGTGGAAGTGTTCAATGGTCTTCACGATGGCGAGCAGCTACTTCCTGGTGACGCAGTAGTTCCTTTCTGGCTTTGACAAGGCCTTGCTGAAGTAGGCCACTACTCTCTCCTCCCCGTCCACTACTTGCGACAGGATCCCCCCTATGCCAAGGTCGCTGGCATCGGTATCGACGATGAACCTTGTTCCAGGTCTGGGGTAGGCCAGAATAGGCGCGGTGCACAGAGCCTGCTTGAGTTGTTCGAAGGCACTGTGGCATTCTGCTGTCCACGTGAAGAGTTGGTCCTTCTCAGTCAGCCGATGTAAAGGTTTGGCGATGTCGGCGAATCCTCTCACGAAGCGATGGTAATAAGTGAAGTGTCCCAGGAAGCTTCGTAGTTGGGACTTGTCCTTCGGAACTGGCCACTCCCTCACAGCTGCGGTCTTCTCTGGGTCGGTGCGCACCCCTTCCTCGGAGACGATATGCCCAAGGTACTGGACCTGCTCCTGGAAGGGCTGACACTTCTTGGGGCTCAACTTCAGCTGGGCAGCCCGTAGCTGTAGTGCTCCTCGAAGCTTCTTCCCAGAACGATGACGTCGTCTAGGTAGACCAGGCAGGTCTTCCAGTGTAGTCCCCTCAGAATGGACTCCATTAGCCTTTCGAAGGTTGCAGGGGCTGTAACGTGTTTTTCGAGGGGTTTTTATGCAACTGGCATAAGTCAGTAGGAAGCCATTCTATATTTATTTACGCGGCAAATTGTTCAGCCAAGAGAATCATTCATGGTAATTTATTATTATTATTAATTTATTATAATTATTATTAAGGCATTTTCGGAGAATTTTTTAAAAATTATAAGCATACAGATAGGTTTTCTACACACATCAAAAAAAGTTTTGCATCACCTCGGTTCCAAGAGTTCCGGAACCTTTAAATACAAAGGGAATAGAGATCAACACAAACAACATTTCAGCTCGTTTTATTGCTCATGAGACCCACACATTGCATGTTGTACCATCATACAGCTAGACTTTCAGCATTTGTGGTCCAGATTGCAGTACACACCACTACCTCTAATACCCAGTAGCACGTCCTCTTGCATTGATGCATGCCTGTATTCGTCGTGGCATACTATCCACAAGTTCATCAAGACACTGTTGGTCCAAATTGTCCCACTCCTCAACGACAATTCGGCGTAAATCTCTCAGAGTGGTTGGTGGGTCAAGACGTCCATAAACAGCCCTTTTCAACATATCCCAGGCATGTTCGATAGGGTTCATGTCTGGCGAACATGCTGGCCACTGTAGTCGAGCGATGTCGTTATCTTGAAGGAACGCATTCACAAGATGTGCACGATGAGGTCGAGAATTGTCGTCCATGAAGACAAATGCCTCTCCAATATTCTGCCGATATGGTTGCACTATGGGTCGGAGGATGTCATTCAGGTATCGTAAAGCCGTTTCGGAGCCTTCCATGACCACCAGTGGCGTACGTCGGCCCCACATAATGCCACCCCAAAACATCAGGGAACCACCACCTTGCTGCACTCGCTGGACAGTGTGTCTAAGACGTTCAGCCTGACCAGGGTGCCTCCAAACACGTCTCCGACGATTGTCTGGTTGAAGGCATATGCGACACTCATCGGTGAAGAGAACGTGATGCCAATTCCGTGGGGTCCATTCAGCATGTTGTTGGGCCCATCTGTACCGCGCTGCATGGTGTCGGGGTTGCAAAGCTGGACCTCGCCATGGACGTCGGGAGTGAAGTTGCGCATCATGCAGCCTATTGCGCACAGTTTGAGTTGAAACACGACGTCCTGTGGCTGAACGAAACGCATTATTCAACATGGTGGCATTGCTGTCAGGGTTCCTCCGAGCGGCAATCCATAAGTAGCGGTCATCCACTACAGTAGTAGCCCTTGGGCGGCCTGAGCGAGGCCTGTCATCGACAGTTCCTGTATATCTGTACCTCCTCCATGTCCGAACAACATCGCTTTGGTTCACTCTGAGACGCCTGGAAACTTCCCTTGTTGAGAGCCCTTCTTGACACAAAGTAACAATGCGGACGAGATCGAACTGCGGTATTGACCTTCTAGGCATGGTAGAACTACAGACAACATGAGCAGCGTACCTTCGTCCTGGTGGAATGACTGGAACTGATCGGCTGTCGTACCCCCTCCGTCTAATAGGCCCTGCTCATGCATGGTTGTTTACATCTTTGAGCAGTTTTAGTGACATCTATGAACAGTCAAAGGGACTGTATCTTGGATACAATATACACAGTCAACGTTTATATGCCGGAGATCTGGGAACCGAGGTGATGCAAAACTTTTTTTGATGTGTGTATGTCTTAGAAAACACTATCAAGCAAAGTATTACGAACGACGATATCATAGAAAATTATGTGATTACGGAATTTTACGGAGTTTTGTCAGTTAGGGTATTTGAGAGAGATGACTCACTGGGAATTCAAATACAAGCTGATTCCTGTCCAGAAGTATTACGCAAGGCTGGGTCGCTTCGTCAAGAAAAGGCGAATTGTTGAAACGGAACCCTCCCGCCGAGTGTAATGACCCAGAGGAGGGGAAGATCGCGTGGTGGGTCAGCCAATCAGTTGAGACAACGTAAGCTGGAAGACGGTACCATGGTGGGGGAGCCAACGTGTGGATATATCGTTCGACGCGCCGTGAAACGAGGACAATCTGTGAAATACTTGACGAGTATGGGTGCGCGTGCGAGTGGCTCCGATGTTTGGTGGAGTTAAGGACAATCTGTGTGGTTCTTGCCGAGTACGGTTATACGCAGGAGTCGCTCCGATGTTCCGTGGGACGAGGACTATCTGTATAGAACTTCCCGAGTATGGTTCACGCGGGATTTACACCGATGTTCAGTGGAGTTAGCGACTATCTTTGTGAAACTTAACCAGTGTAGTTATACGAGTGTTTGGGTCCGAGGTACGGACCATAGAATTATCTAATCTACCAGAATATCATCAAATTTCGACGGAGATGACGACGTCCAGGAGACTGTGGGAAGCACACAGCATCATCCAGTACGGGGGAAATGCTTTAGCAATTTCCAGAATGCCTTGGCAATTTCCAATGGTAAGCGCAAATGACGCAGAAATACGCAATCTCTCATTTTTCTTTGTTTTACATTTCATATTTCAGTAACTTCATAGCTTGGAAATAAGAGTAAAATCAATTTATCAGACTCCGTTTTCACGTAATTTTCTATCGGTAATATTAAAATCGCAACGCCCCAATTTAAATTTTAAACTTATTATGATTATTAATTTTGCTATACTTGCTTTATATAATAAATTCTTTTCTTTTACAATGCAATCTTTGCTTTCAGTAGGTAGCATTAGATATAGACCAATTCCTTCTCCTGATACAATTGTTTGTTGGGTTAATGATCAAATCATACCACGATCTGAGTGAATAGATTCTTGAAGGTGTTCTACCAGAGCTAGACGTTGTTAAATACAAATTTAGATTTCAGCATTGCGTTGAAGTCTTGGCGCCCATTAAAACAACATAGCTTAGGCAGAGGTAAACAGTTACATTTATCACCCAACAGTTAGGGGCAAGCAAAACGTTTCATTTGTCGCTGACAACTTGGGGCTGAAAACCTAATAACATTTGTGGAAGGAGAAGGATATATATTTCTGTGCCTGTATTTTGGGGGTTATTTGTCTGTATCAGTGTATATCATTATGGGGGATGAGAAAGAAAGACAGATGAGGTTACGTAGTGGTCATCAACGGGAGAGTGATGATACAAGCAGTATGTCGAGTGATGGTAGTACCGGGGTAGCGGAGGTAAATCCCGATACTGAAACAGGGAGTGTAGGCGGCCAACCAGAATTAAAAACTTTACTTCTCGAGTTCATGTATCAGAACAAAGTTAGTAGTGATGCCTTAAATGCAAAATTAGAACAAAACAGTAGGGAAAATAAAGAAAGTACAGATGCCTTAAATGCTAAATTAGAACAAAACAACGCAAAACTGGAACAAAACAACGCTAAATTAGAACAAAACAGTAGGGAAAATAGAGAGAGTAATGAAACTTTAAACGCCAGATTAGAACAAAACAGTAGGGAAAATAGAGAGAGTACTGAAACTTTAAATGCTAAATTAGAACAAAACAGTAGGGAAATGAGTGACAAATTCGAACTGATTAGAGGTGAGATCAGGGGGGTGATGGAAGAAAAGGCTAAAGAGATTATTGCAGATGTAGACAGAAAATTAGGAAAAGTACAGGAGGAGTTGGAAATTAGAATCAGTACACAGGCTGAAAATTTAAAAGAACTAGTGCAACTGGAAACACAGCAGGTCAAAAAGCAATTGGGGGGAGAAATTGACAAAATTCAGGTAGCTACTAAAGAGGTTAAGGAACAGCTGGGGGGTAGAATTGAGAAAGTCCACTCACAAATAGTTGCAGAAGTAAATGATTTAAGAGAGAGTAATAGAGAGAGCATTAGCAAGATTGAGGAGAAACAAGCAAAGCTATATGATAAAGTAGAAGAATCAGAAGGAAACATTAAATTAACAGTAAACAGTATTGAGAGGAAGGCTGAGGAGAAAATCGCAGAATTAGAGTTAAAATTAAAAGCTAGGATCAGGCAAGAAAATAGTCAGAATAGGCCAGTTTTTGTGAATAGCACACACAGGGAGGTAGAACTGGGTAAGTTCAGCAATCGACAGGGGTGCCCAATGGAGTTCATGAACACTATAGAAAATAAATTCGGGGAGAGGTTGGAAAATGGTAGTATTGAGTGGTGCCAGGTAGTTGAAATTTTAGAACAAGTGTTTGTGGGGGAAACGAGGAATTGGTTTGCTGTCTACAGAGACAAGTTTACTGATATTAATGATTTTAAAATGAAATACTGTGAAAAGTTCTGGAATGAGGTTATTCAGTCGCAGCATCGTGAGGGAGTAGTGTGTGGTAAATATAACCCTAAAGGAAGCTCCACCATGACCGAATACTTTTTAGGGCAGGTATTAGTGTGTAAATATCTGGATGGCTTGAAGGAGGAAAGTGATGTGGTGAGGTTGCTACTTAGGCACTTTCCCTATAGGATCAAGGAGGCTGCTTGCATCCAGAATGTAAAGACTATATCACAAGTAGAAAATTTGTTAAGCACATTTGATGCACTAGGGAGAGGGGGTTATGAGGACAATTTCAATAGGAACCAGGGTAATAATAATAATAGACCTAATGAAGCCAGGCATCAGGAAGTTCAAGGGAACGGTGGCGAAGGGGCCAACGCTCAAAATAGGAATAATAATAATCAGCTAAATCAGAACAGAGGAAATGGCTATGGGAATCAGTATCAAGGGAGGAACAATGATTTCAGGGGAAATCAAGGGAGGAACAATGATTACAGGGGAAATCAAGGGAGAAACAATGATTTCAGGGGAAATCAAGGGAGAAATTATAATGACAATAATTACAACCAGAATAGGGGTCAAGGAAGAGGACAGCCTAGTGGTAGTAATATACAGCCAAACAATGACAACACAGCCCAGAACAACCAGACCAGTTCAGTAGTTAGTAGTACTACGGCCAGCTGTAGCGGTTCTTTAAACGCGAACCAGACTGCGAAGTAAGGTCAGAATCTCAGTCTGTAGTATGCCCTGTCCATACAATTATACAGGAACCCTATGACCTAAATGTAAGAAATGAATTATTACATGAACTAAATGATGAAGGTATTATTCAGGAAGTGGTTAGTAAGAGCCCCATAGTTAAATTTAACGTGTCCGAGGCGTACACAGATGTTTTAATTGATAGTGGTTGTATGAAGAGTTGCATAAGTAGTGCATTTTATGATAAAATGAAAGGAACTGGAGTAAATTTTGAGGAGATGCCAATTAAAAGCACTTTTGTTATCACAGCTGTTGGGAAGAGGTCTAAAGTAATTTCTAAGCAAGTTTTAGTAGACATTAAAATTAATAATCATGTAGAGAAGCAGATTTGCCTTGTAATTCCAAATTTAGTATTCAGTGTTATCTTGGGTTCAGAGTGGCTAAGTAGAGTGTCTGGTAACTTATGTTATGATGTAGGAGTTTGAAATTTAAATGGGGAGATTCTGAAGTAGAAGTAGCGTTCAATGACCATATTCAGAGAAGTAGTATTGTAGGTGTGATTTGTACTTTAAATGAGATATCGCCAGCCGTAGAGCGGGGTTCTCCATGTTTTGTGTCTAGTGTGATTACGAACGGAAGTCTAGAGGACTCGTTACGTGAGGCTGCATTTCAGGGAAATATAAGAGGATGAACAGTGTGTTCGGCTCTATGATGTGTTATGGTGTAATAGGAGAGTTTTTGAGGATCGCATTGGTATGGCCAATTGCTATACACATTCATTGAACGTTATTGATAGGTCAGTATTCACAGGACATAGATATCCTGTACCTTTCGCTTATCAGAGTGCAGTTGAGGCACAAATTAATCAGATGCTTGAAGATGGGATTATTGAGCACTCTAACAGTCCATATGTTAATTCTTTGATCACGGTACCCCAGACCGACGGCACTGTTCGTATTTGTTTAGATGCTCGTTTGGTTAACAGTAGAATTAGTTCAGATCAGCTGAAATCTATGTCAATAGAGGAATTAATGCAAACAATTGAGGGGAAGAAGTATTTCACTTGTGTAGATTTGAGTTCCAGTTTTTGGCAAGTGCCACTTATGTACGAAGATAGACCATTTACAGCTTTTAGTCATAAATATAACCTTTATCAATTTTGTAGAACACCTTATGGGTTAAAGAGTAGTTCAGCAGCTTTAATTAGGGCTTTAAACATCGCATTAGGGGATGACACAGGAGAGTTTGTAACCATTTACATAGATGATATGGTAATTAGTTCACGCAGTTTTGAGGAGCATCTACGTCATTTAGATATAGTTTTTCAGAAGTTAGATCAGGCAGGGTTCACTTTGAAGCTGTCTAAGTCGTCATTCTGTCAGTCAGAAGTGACATTTTTAGGTCATAGAGTGTCGAGTAGAGGTGTAACACCAGAAGAAAGTAGGGTTAATAAGATACTTAACGCAGAGATGCCACAGAATGTTAAACAGTTAAAAACTTACCTGGGAATTTGCAACTTTTTCAGGAGGTTCGTTCTTAAATACTCAGGGTTGGTAGAACCATTCAGGGAATTGCTTAAAAGTGGGACTCGGTGGAGATGGGAGTCCAAGCATGATCAGGCTTTTAGAGCGCTAAAGGAAGGTTTTGAGAAAGCTGTAGTGCTGAAATATCCTTTAAAAGATAAGGAATATGTGGTTATGACAGATGCTTCACATATAGGCATTGCTGGAGTATTATGTCAGAAAGATGATGAGGGTAATCTGTGCATTGTATCTTTAGCCTCGCGAGGACTGACAGCAGCGGAGAAAAGATACACGATTACTGAGTTAGAGCTTTTAGGTATTGTTTTCAGTTTAGGGAAATTTAGAATGTATTTAGTAGGGGGGAAATTTGAGATCCACACAGATCACCATGCATTACTGTATATGAGGACTTGTAAACTCAGTTCTAACAGAGTTAGTAGGTGGATTCTTGCTCTGCAGGAATACGAATTCACAGTAAAATATATTAAAGGTAAAGATAACATTCTAGCAGACATGCTATCGAGGGACACTAATTTATGTAGGGATTATCCTGTGGTTAAAGCAGAGGACGGGATTTTTATATGTGCATGTGTGGACAGTAGCAATAGGGCATCGTTACAGACACTGAGAAATATGCTAGTGGAGCAACGTGATGACGTTAAGTTAAAGGAGCCACTGGCTAGGTTGGAAATAGGTGAAGAAGAGTATGTGAAAGTAGGACGGTTCACGTACAAGATGCAGGATGGGCTTCTTGCAAGGAAATGTAGGAATAATCGGTGGGCAATATGTGTTCCTGCCACTTTGCGGGAGGAGCTAATTTGGTTCATTCATAGGGAATTAGGACACTTTGGTGCTGCCAAGGTCTTCTATGAAATTGGTCGTGACTTCATTTGGAGTAAAATGGGAAGGGATGTTAGGAGGATTTTAGCTAAGTGTGACACCTGTCAAAGGAGTAAATATCCAGTTAAATATTTAGTGGGGGAGAGATCAGCAGTTCTCACCAGTAGTCCCGGCGAACTACTGTGTGTGGATTTATTTGGCCCGATCGTTAAAGGACAGTACGGCTACGAGTACATTTTTATAGTTATTGACGCTTTTAGTAAGTATGTCAAGCTATATCCGCTAAGGAAAGCCACGGGACTAGCGTGTAGCCGTCTGATCATTAATAAGTATGTACCCGAGTTTGGCATTCCTCTCAGGATACTATCTGACAGTGGACCACAGTTTACTGCAAAGAAATGGAGAACCAGTATGCAGGAAGCTGGTATAACACACATTCATTCCTCTGTAAGGTACCCTCAGGGTAATTCTGCAGAGCGTCCATTAAGGGAAGTGGCTCGTCTTTTTCGGACTCTAGTGCATGACAAGCATGCGGCCTGGGTTGGACATCTTCCCAAGGTCGAGACTTGGCTGAATTCTGTCCAGCATGAGAGCACGAAATTGACGCCATACGAAGTTCACTTCGGAAAAAGACCACAAAATGAACTAGCGAGGGTGTTGGGATTAAATGAGGGTAAGCAACCGGGGATGGATTATTTTTTATTTTATTTTCATACAGAGGATGTCCTAGAGGGCCAGGCCCTATAGTAGGACTATACATTGTTATATAATAAGGAATATTAAATATTATTTAACATACAAAAACAAAGTTACAGAGTATTTTACAATGACAGTAAGTTACTATTCAAGGTTTTATTAATTTTACAAATTAGGAAGTATCAGAGTGTAGTTGTGAAGAATTGTTTGCAGGCTTTTTTGAATTTTAAGACAGGATTTATTGACTTTATATGTGCTGGGAGAGTATTATAATCCTTTATAGCCTGGTTAAATATGCTTTTGGTGCCGTATTTAGAGGTGTAGACCCTGGGAATTGCAAGGTTCTTGGAATTTCTGGTGTTATACTCATAGTTTTGTCCTTGTAGAGGAAACTTTATTGTGCCTTTATACGAAAGTTCTCCACTTTTATGTATGAACAGAGAAGCAGATACTTTTATACAGGTTTCTAGAAGGGGGATTCCTGAGATTCGAACTAAATCTGCTGTATGGGTAAGTAAGGGAAGGGAATAAACTGCTTTAATTGCCCTTTTCTGGAGAGTACTTCCTTGATTTAATAATGTGGTAGTGCATCTTCCCCAAATACTGCACATAATATGTTATATGGTTATGTACTAGACTGTAATACAGTGTTTTTAATATATGAGATGGAAGAACATGTTGTAATTTGTATATTGCTCCTATTGCAGGAAGAATTTTTTGCTTAACTTTGTATATCTGTTCTTGCCAGCTCAGATGTTCATCAAAATTCAGGCCGAGATATTTTATTGATGAGACCCTTTCAATTACTGTATTATGTAGTGTTACAGGAATCATGGTTTCTTTGCTGTTGCTAGGTTTAGTGAAATATATATAGTTTGTCTTTTTTGTACTAGGCAGCAATCCATTTAATTTACACCAGTTGTCCAGGACTTTTAAATCATCATTTATTTTTGTTGCAAGTTCTTGTTTGGATTTTGCGCTATATATTAAACTGATATCATCAGCAAATAGTGTTAAGTGGCCCTGTAGCAAACAATTATTGATATCATTCACATAAATTATGAAAAGTAGAGGGCCTAAAACTGATCCTTGTGGCACACCACTGACGCTCTTAGTAAGAGCGCTTTTAACGTTGTTTATTTGTACATACTGATATCTGTTACTTAGGTAATTTTTGATCCAACTATGCGCTACTCCTCGGATGCCTGCATCATGCAGCTTATACAATAATAAATTATGATCGACAGTGTCAAATGCCTTCTGTAGATCCACAAATAGACCTGCTGATATATTGCCTTCGTCTAGGGATTTCTCTAAATTTGTGACAATATCAAATAAAGCATCAAGTACACTTAGAGAGTCTTGGAACCCATACTGGTGTTTAAAGAAGTAGTTGCATTGAAAGAAAAATTTCACCAGCCTGCTTTTTATAATTTTTTCAAAGATTTTTGACAGATCAGGCAGTATAGTGTTTTAGATCCCTTATTTGGGGGTGGATCTAAAAGGGAGAGTTGCTGTACTAATTTATGAGTTTGTGCCTAAAGAAGGGTAGCTCCCCTTGACAGGGCAAGCTGACCAGTGTAGTGTGTTGTGGTGTGCTAGGAACTAGGGGGCGCTCCTATAAAGACTGTAAATGTGGTTTAAGGGATGTAGCCTTAGCACGCGGGTCGATGTACCAGTCGCCCAGCCGGCTACTTATTATATAATCACCTTGCTAGTGTCAGCGGTTCGGCACGCGCTGCACTTGAGCACGCGAGCCGCTGTGAGGAATACAAGGACGTCTGAGTTGGCGTTATTACTACGGTGTGTCACGTCTGATTGTGACGGGAGTAAGGAAGGACGTGGGGACGTGAAGAAGAGTGTAGATCAGTAATGCAAGTGTAAGAGACTGACCAAGTGTTTATTGGTCAGCAATGAGTAACTGTTAGTCCCTTTTAAGGGATCTTGTGATGTTATAATGTGAGTACAAACTGTGGGTGTTAGGTTACAAAAATAGGATTCTGAACACTGACTGACTGACTCACCTCGGTTGACACTGTCGTTAGCCTCCGGCTGTCTCGTCGAAGCACTGGTGATGGAGAGATTCTCGTGACCCACTTAAGGCACCTTTTATACCTTTAGCCTCTGTTCTGTCAGCGCGTTGTGGCATAGTTGAACCAGTTTGTAGTATGTCGCTGTGTGTCATAATTACGCAAGGGTTGAGCTGCTTTATGGAGTAGCCAGCTGCCCTTATAGTATTGATGGATATTGGGTAGGCTTTTAAAGGGTTGCCTTTTATGAGATTTAGACAGATGATGGGGGGGATGATCTCTAAGGGGTGCATACCCCTTGGGTATTGTACAAGCCTCTTCCTCCATTTGGTCGCGTCCTCGCGACCGGGAAGGGCACTTGGGGTTGGGATGTTGTCGTAGTAGTTTTTGAATCCCCCTCGTCTCTTCTGGTGGTGGCGTCGTAAGCGTCGTCGTATGGAACGGGTGTCGTCGTGCAGAAGTGTAGGTGTGCGGTCAGCCCGTGTTCAGAGGGGAGGGTTATGGGGTGTACATAGATATATATGTATATAAATTTTACATTGCATGGTGAAATGTGCATTAACATTGTTGAATAAAGAAAATAATTGCTATTGAGGCACAATCGCCATTGCCGTTGTCGGCATAAAAAAGAAAAAAAAACATGGTTATACATGGTTACATAGTTGTGCAGGGAGGAAAAACCCAGGGCCGAACGGATGATTGCGTCGTCCGCCCTATCTTGGGGAAAAAGTGCTCCCTGCAATAAAGAAGATAGGAGAGAATAGAAAAAAATGGGTGTTCCAGGGTATAATTTAAAGGAAATATTTAAAATGTATTTATTGGTGTGGGATAAAACGGAACACCCTGACAAATGGGGAAGTTAGAAGAGAGAAAAATGAAAGAAAACAATTCACAGACATTGGTTACGTGTTACCTTAGCAAACGAAACAAAACAAAACAAAAATATAGACATCGTGTACACGTGAACTTGATAAACAGACAAAAATATATATAGAGTTTAATGTATCATGTTGCGATGCTGACATTTAGGAATTTCAATTGGAATAATTGCCCGTGGGCGCATGAATATGTATGTAGTTTACTCTTTAAAATTATGAACTACAATGACCTTATGTCTACTTAAGCGCGCTAAACCCTTATAATTCTAGTTTTTGTTTGGATCCTCGCGTGCACGCTACCTGTTTGTACGTACGCTTGCCGTATCACGGCTGATCTTATACGGCCACCTCTTGGCACGGTTGAGTGGTCGTACCGCTTGCAGTGTATTCTTAATACATAGTCTGTGAAGCATCCTCTGTGGGTGAATGCTTGCACACTTGGCCATGAGGGTCGCCGCCACATGCCGGTTGCGCCCTCATCGCCGTAAGCTGCGTCGCATTTTGACGCTTCAAGTGTTTTTGTTTTATGCAGATCTGCCAGCAAGCTTGATGCCCCACAGGCATCATTCCCGCTGTGCAGATTATTGACGTGTAGCTGTAAAAAAAAATGTAGTGAGTGTGTAAGTGAGAATGAATGTTAAATGGAGGTTAGTATGCACAGGTATAATACTACAAAAAGGGGGCATTAAATAGCATGTTGCTGCTATCTGGCAGCAAAATCATAATTACACGTGTCATATTCTAGGTGACAATGCCTGCAAAAAAAAAATGGAGAGGTTAACAAAACATTGAAATTCCCTATTCCATATGCCGCTTCCTGTGGCAGCGTTGCCACAGTCTGAAGCCCCTTTTTACCTGTGAAAAGAATGGCATGGTTATTATTACTCGATATATGGCCGGGCTTACCCTATATGGTGCCGTGACGTCATTTCCTAATGTGTTGTAGTATTGGGCTTACCCTGGCAACGAATTTGGGCCGCCAGGCGCCGCAATTTTACCTCAATATATGTAAAAAAAAAAATTGTCTTAAATGTAAGACTATGCTACATTATAATAACTTATCATGAGTTATCGGACTTACCCTGATGACGGATTTGTGGGTCATCAGGCGCCGAACGGCGTTCTCTTATACTACTTATTCTACTTATGGTATATATATAAAAAAAAAACTACATCTAAGCCGAGAGGGTTGCCTTAATCTATTGCCGAAAGATGCTGTGCTGAATTGCAACAGTGTTCATTAAATTTGCTTAATCCTAGGTTGCGTGTCAAATGCAACCGTCTATAACTAAATTTGGCCTAGGACGATCGCCTGGGGCAATTAAATCCCCAGATCACCACCCGCACGAGCCCCAGAAACACCGGTTGTCTCTAGGGTCGCTAGATTCCGTCCCCTTAAGTCTAGTGTCGACGTCTATTACTAGGATTAATCTATCCGCGGGCGGCTTACGGTGCCACTAAGCTAACCGTTCCGCCCGCTGTAACTTCCTTGTCGTGCTCGTTTTGCCGTTCCGATTAGTCGTAGGTGAGCCGCCCACTTGGCTCCTGTGAGGGGCGCGCAATGCCCCATCTCTTAATGCACTCTGACTGCCCGAAGCGTCGTCATTTATGTGGGCATTGGACAATGTGGTCCAATGGCATAATATCCTCTCCGCCTTAATCGGCCGTCGCAATCTGCTTTCGCAGTGATATTTGCCTCTATGGGCCGCCGTAGTATGCATTTTCGCATTGATATATAAAGTTGCCTCTATGGGCCGCCGTAGTATGCATTTTCGCATTGATATATAAATTTGCCTCTATGGGCCGCCGTAGTATGCTCCAACGCACAGGAGTTTTGCTTCCCGCCATGGAAGCCTTGCCTACTTAAATTTAAACTTAGCTAGCAGTCTAGTCATAATGTGGTCGTCTCTAGGGATAGCTCCCGAGGCCGACGCGGAGTGAGCTATTTCTCCCGCCATTCTCAGAAAGTCTCCCTGCAGGTCTTGGCTTCGACGACCGTGGCTCAAAGTGGGTTTAGCATCCCTTCCTCCCAGGGGCGGTTTATGCGCACCTAGGATTCCAGAGCTTGCCCGACCAGGCCGCGAATGCTTTGACCTTACGTGGTTCGTCTATTTGGTCTAGTCGTCAGTAATTTGATGAGCCGACTGGGGTAAGGGTCCACATCGCCTTCCCCAGCTCTGCTCCTAGTGTTGTGCTTTTGACCTTTGGCTAACGCCGGTATCATCAGCCAGGGTGTTTCAGATTCCCTTTTTTTTTTTTTTTTTTTTTTTTTTAAATATAGGTGTAACCTGTGTAAAAAGTGTCAAATGTAAAATACTTCCCGTGTGGTGGGCTGGTAAAACCTCTACATACGTAGACTACTTTAGGCTACCTGTGCTATATCAGCTTCTCCAGCGATAATGCTCTTTTTTAACCTTGATGGAGGTGTTAGTAGGGTCTGTGGCGTCAGGTACCCTGTTATTGTGATCTGGGGGTAGTTATCTGTAGAGTGGGTTAAAGCAGGGTAGGAGGAGGTTGCGCACTTCCGAATTCCGCGTTAGTGGCGGCCTGGAACCGGTTTTTGTGCTGGGATGCTCCTACAGTGAGTGGAACGGGGCAGGTAATTCCCGGGGTTGCAAAAAATAAAATAAAAATCCATGCCGGTCTGATATCAATATCCCCTGGTGAATGGATGGGATGTACATGCATGCGTCTGGATATGAGGCGTTTGCACTCATGTATGGATAGGTGTAGGTTGAGGCATAATACTAATATATTTCCCTCTCATGCGGGATGCTTTAAATTTAAAAAAAAAATGGTTAGTATTTATTACTTATGGCCTCATCTCTCATATGGAGATGTGCATTACGCTTAGTTGGTGTTGGCCGATGCACCCCTCTCATTCAGGTGATAGCGGTGGGGCTCAGGGCGTAGCATGCCCTTTCTGTAAACACATGAAGTTTACCAACCCTTATGTATACTTTGTAGTGTAGTGTAGCTGTTTATGGTCGTGTAGATGTGTTTGCGTTGTTTATGTCAGGCTTGAGAAGGTTATGGGAAGGGAGTAGAGTGGGACGCTGTTAGCATGTTCTCTTGTCATCCTCCCTTGGTCCATGTTGGTTTTCTATCCGCGCTTTGGGATAGCGAAGCTTCACGACCTACTCTGGTCCGTTATAGGGCTAAGTCCTAGTCGCCTGGAATGATTTGTTTCGGGACTAGGGTCGCAAAAAGAAGTTGTTAAGGGGAGGTCCCGTTTCCTCAAAGTCCCTATGTTCGCCCCTGATTGGTGAGCGCGTTTGTGTGTGTGTGTGTGACTACGCTCCGCTACACCACGCGGACGCCTGGTCTGCTGTAGGGCTAAGTCCTACTGTGTATATTGTGTATGGGTAGGAAGCGCCCGTGGCCTGCCAACGTCTTTACGAACGTGCTACTCTGGGCCTGCGACAAGTTTTGGTCTGTGACGTCTGCTTGTTGATAAATGCTTTCGCAGTGTTGAAAAATGTCTAGTGTTATGATTGTTCTGCATTTGTTTATTCATGGTCACTGCCACTACACAATCGCGTTTTGTCATCGACAGTGTTGCAAAGTGGCTAAGTCTGCAAGTCATCAGTTTGTGTGTGTAACTTCAGGCCGGGATTTTATGTAGGTTAACCACTGTTGCGTGTTTTTCTGCACGTATGCCAGTGTGGTCATTGTGTTAAATTCCTGGCGGCCCGATGTGGTAATCCGCCCTGCTACTATTGCCGTTGTGTGGCCATTATTCCGTAAGACCGTTGTCTTACGAAATTTATATGTCTCTGTCTGAAAAGTCCATTTTCCCTGTCAAGTGTATTTCTCTGGGGTTCGAACCCGTGTTCTATGTAATTCTCTGTGTTATATGTCTGCGTTGTTCATGTTCTGCGGGCATTCTGTCTGTATTTTGTTTGTGTTTCTCGTACCGAAAATACCGTTGTTTAGTTAGTTTTCGGTACGAGGTTTTTGTGTGTGGACATGGGTTCGAAGCCGGTTGTCTGTAAAGATTTGGTGGCCATTTCTGTGCCGCCTACACTATGGCAAATGGGCTGTGTGTTTTTCTATGCGCAACCCCTAGTATACCTTCCTGCGAGGAGTTTGCTTATTTTTGCCCTCTCCTCGTAGTGTAAATTTTGAAGATATAGGGTTCTTAGGTTGGCTATGAATGATTCCGTGCAGTGTGCTTTGGGAACTGTCGTCTGTAAGGCTCGCAGTTTATCACGGAGGTCTGCTTTACTGCTGAGTATGAGGGTGTCGGGTTGCAATGTCTTGCGCGCTCGCTTGTTTATTTGTTCCGATAACGCTGTGTATCCGAACATGTGTTCTTAATCAGCCTGCTTTTCTGTTAGTGCTCTTCGCATTATAAAAAGGCAAGAGGGGAATTTTGTGGTTTAACGTGACCATTTCTAGAGATCATGTGCCACGGGATTTCCGTTTTACTTGGAATCCAAACCACAGGCCATGGCATTTCACTTCGGAAATCTCATATGCATTGGCCGTCTGCAAAAGAACCTTCCATTGACTACACTTGTGTCCCCGAGTGTTGTGTTATGTATACCTATGTATAAAATATATATATAGTTTATTTGGCCATTTTTCTTTCTTGGGCTAAATGTGTGAAACAAAAAAAAAATTATTTATGCCCCGCTCTGCATTAAGAGAGCACATTGAAAGAAAATAATAGTAGGTGGCGTTAGTCTCTAAAAATTATGTCGTGAGCACTATGTTTTTGAAAAAAAAATGGTGATTGGGACCTGAGTGTAGTATTTACCATTTTGGTAACGTGAGTACTACCGTAATCTGGTTACGTCTCAGGGGAATCTACCGACACTGTCTAGTACACCTTAGGAAGGCCATTGCCAGACGTAACTGATACCCTTGTATCCACGTCACGAGCAAAGCCAGTGCACTGTGGGAGTCAAACCTGCCTATCAAAGTAATTGTAACTCACCAAAATGACAGTGTCTCATCCCGGTGTGCAATTGGGCTTTTTAGTTGGTTAAAGCACACCTCCCAAAAATTTTTTTTTTTTTTTTTTTTGAACTAGTTTGAGATCCTTAATTCTTGCCACACTTACGGCTTTCGCCCGCAACAGGAGAATCTATCAAACTGTGGAACCCTAACATAGAACGTTTAGTCATTTCTACTTAGAAAGACTCACTTAAGCTTTATGCTGTGATTTTATGCTTAAGTTGTGTTCAAAATATCTCTTTTTCGGCCTGAAGCCTGATGGGCTTTCACTTGGCTTAGTGATGGCCTAATAGAAAGATGCCATGGCTCCCAAAAAAAAAACACAGAAGGATTTAAAATTACTCACTTCTAATTTGGCCATGTTGCCCTGTATATACATAAAATACGAGAAAGAAAAAAAAATGCGCAGTTTATGTTTACTATGTAATTGTCGGTCTATTTTCTGATATCTCCCGCGTGAAAGAACTTGTGTGGCCATTTATGATGGGGGAAGTGATGTTATTTTATTTCTTTGGCCTTGGTGGAAGTCGTTATCGTCTTTCGAGCTTCAGTGCTCAGAAAGGTGAAGGGTTTCGCCCTGTTACGATATTATAGGCCTCTGAAATCCATTGAGGTGTTTCTTTGCTGTTTTCCGGCGGAATTTCTAGCAAAGTAAGCCTTGCCCTACTTCCACCGTAGCGCGTGTTTCTAGGTCTAAGTGTACCTGTATTTAAGGGCGTTATTGCGCTTGGCGCTATCTTAGCAGATTTTGCGGGAGTGTATGTATGTTTGACTGCGAGGTTTTGTGGGGTGGGTAATAATACCTTTCCTAATCCCCGTGTATTGTATGGTAATGCCTGTTTAATCTGTATGTGCGTGTACCGTGCATCCTGAGGGACTAATGCCGGTGTTCGCCTCCGTTCTGGCAAATTTGCCCTTTGAACTGGCGGTGAGGGCCGCTTAAATGCCTGTTTTTGTCCTGCCAATGTGGTGTCGTGTAGCCTGTCCGCTTTCTGGCCCGTGGCCACGGCAGACTCCTGCCACTGTGTTAGCCTATCTGTGTGAGTGTATGTAGGCTTTATATGTGGTAGGTCAGGCTCTACGTCGTCAGCCCATGACGTGGTTACCTCCTGTTGTCCCTCTGTCGTATTATGTGTGATTGAAGGTCCTGGCTTCAACTCCCTCTCGTTCATCCGGTCCGAGGGGATTGTTCTAGGCTCTTCCCCTCGGCTTGGCAAAATTGCCTTCCGATCCGGAGCTGGAGGACGTGTGTCTGTGTAGGATGTATTCTTTAGTATGTTGGAGCCTAACCTGGCCGTCTCCTGGACTGTGGCCACGGCGAACTCCTGCCACTGCGTGGCAGTACTTGTCGAGAGGGACATCCTCGCAAATTGTCGAGTTAGCGTATCTACGCTTATGTCCTCTCTCGGCTGGGCTGGTGGCCCTACCATGAACTCAAAAATGGCCTTGTTGGTTTGGAGTTCACGGTATTCGTCCCAAATTTGGGTGTACTGCCTATTGATGCATATGGCCTGTTTGCAAGTGCTTATGTGCGCATCTTAATCGCGCTGTCCTACCCTCTGACGGAGTGTATGGCTGTTTGCCCTGTATTGTCCCGATTTTCTGTTTTGAGTGTCCGTATTTGTGTTTGCCTGATCTGTATGTGCCTTTGGCATCTAGCCAATAATGCTACTAATATTGGCATACCCCTATTACCTACATGGCTTGCAATCTCTTCATGAGGTGCCATTCTGCCTGAAGTGTATGGGCCTAAAGTAACAATAGAGAGAAAAAAAAAATCTGTGCGTGTTTGCCAGTGTATTCCTATATCTCTCTGGTTCTGTATGGGGCTAGGGGGTTGGTTTATCAAGCCTTTCCCTTGTGTAGCTAGTTTAGAGCACCAAAAAAAAATATGGTGCTTTCTGTCTGGGGGAAGAAATTTTTCACTATCTGCTTGGCTTTTTGCGGTTCAGAGGGGGTCGTTTTACCTACGAGGGCTCGTTGGTTGAGTCCCTTTTCTCTATGCGTAGGACCCCGCCTCCACCAGTGTTTTAGATCCCTTATTTGGGGGTGGATCTAAAAGGGAGAGTTGCTGTACTAATTTATGAGTTTGTGCCTAAAGAAGGGTAGCTCCCCTTGACAGGGCAAGCTGACCAGTGTAGTGTGTTGTGATGTGCTAGGAACTAGGGGGCGCTCCTATAAAGACTGTAAATGTGGTTTAAGGGATGTAGCCTTAGCACGCGGGTCGGTGTACTAGTCGCCCAGCCGGCTACTTATTATATAATCACCTTGCTAGTGTCAGCGGTTCGGCACGCGCTTCCTTTGAGCACGCGAGCCGCTGTGAGGAATACAAGGACGTCTGAGTTGGCGTTATTACTACGGTGTGTCACGTCTGACCGTGACGGGAGTAAGGAAGGACGTGGGGACGTGAAGAAGAGTGTAGATCAGTAATGCAAGTGTAAGAGACTGACCAAGTGTTTATTGGTCAGCAATGAGTAACTGTTAGTCCCTTTTAAGGGATCTTGTGATGTTATAATGTGAGTACAAACTGTGGGTGTTAGGTTACAAAAGTAGGATTCTGAACACTGACTGACTGACTCACCTCGGTTGACACTGTCGTTAGCCTCCGGCTGTCTCGTCGAAGCACTGGTGATGGAGAGATTCTCGTGACCCACTTAAGGCACCTTTTATACCTTTAGCCTCTGTTCTGTCAGCGCGTTGTGGCATAGTTGAACCAGTTTGTAGTATGTCGCTGTGTGTCATAATTACGCAAGGGTTGAGCTGCTTTATGGAGTAGCCAGCTGCCCTTATAGTATTGATGGATATTGGGTAGGCTTTTAAAGGGTTGCCTTTTATGAGATTTAGACAGATGATGGGGGGGATGATCTCTAAGGGGTGCATACCCCTTGGGTATTGTACAAGCCTCTTCCTCCATTTGGTCGCGTCCTCGCGACCGGGAAGGGCACTTGGGGTTGGGATGTTGTCGTAGTAGTTTTCGAATCCCCCTCGTCTCTTCTGGTGGTGGCGTCGTAAGCGTCGTCGTATGGAACGGGTGTCGTCGTGCAGAAGTGTAGGTGTGCGGTCAGCCCGTGTTCAGAGGGGAGGGTTATGGGGTGTACATAGATATATATGTATATAAATTTTACATTGCATGGTGGAATGTGCATTAACATTGTTGAATAAAGAAAATAATTGCTATTGAGGCACAATCGCCATTGCCGTTGTCGGCATAAAAAAAAAAACATGGTTATACATGGTTACATAGTTGTGCAGGGAGGAAAAACCCAGGGCCGAACGGATGCTTGCGTCGTCCGCCCTATCTTGGGGAAAAAGTGCTCCCTGCAATAAAGAAGATAGGAGAGAATAGAAAAAAATGGGTGTTCCAGGGTATAATTTAAAGGAAATATTCAAAAGTATTTATTTGTGTGGGAAAAACGGAACACCCTGACAAATGGGGAAGTTAGAAGAGAGAAAAATGAAAGAAAACAATTCACAGACATTGGTTACGTGTTACCTTAGCAAACGAAACAAAACAAAACAAAAATATAGACATCGTGTACACGTGAACTTGATAAACAGACAAAAATATATATAGAGTTTAATGTATTATGTTGCGATGCTGACATTTAGTAATTTCAATTGGAATAATTGCCCGTGGGCGCATGAATATGTATGTAGTTTACTCTTTAAAATTATGAACTACAATGACCTTATGTCTACTTAAGCGCGCTAAACCCTTATAATTCTAGTTTTTGTTTGGATCCTCGCGTGCACGCTACCTGTTTGTACGTACGCTTGCCGTATCACGGCTGATCCTATACGGCCACCTCTTGGCACGGTTGAGTGGTCGTACCGCTTGCAGTGTATTCTTAATACATAGTCTGTGAAGCATCCTCTGTGGGTGAATGCTTGCACACTTGGCCATGAGGGTCGCCGCCACATGCCGGTTGCGCCCTCATCGCCGTAAGCTGCGTCGCATTTTGACGCTTCAAGTGTTTTTGTTTTATGCAGATCTGCCAGCAAGCTTGATGCCCCACAGGCATCATTCCCGCTGTGCAGATTATTGACGTGTAGCTGTAAAAAAAAATGTAGTGAGTGTGTAAGTGAGAATGAATGTTAAATGGAGGTTAGTATGCACAGGTATAATACTACAAAAAGGGGGCATTAAATAGCATGTTGCTGCTATCTGGCAGCAAAATCATAATTACACGTGTCATATTCTAGGTGACAATGCCTGCAAAAAAAAATGGAGAGGTTAACAAAACATTGAAATTCCCTATTCCATATGCCGCTTCCTGTGGCAGCGTTGCCACAGTCTGAAGCCCCTTTTTACCTGTGAAAAGAATGGCATGGTTATTATTACTCGATATATGGCCGGGCTTACCCTATATGGTGCCGTGACGTCATTTCCTAATGTGTTGTAGTATTGGGCTTACCCTGGCAACGAATTTGGGCCGCCAGGCGCCGAAATTTTACCTCAATATATGTAAAAAAAAAATTGTCTTAAATATAAGACTATGCTACATTATAATAACTTATCATGAGTTATCGGACTTACCCTGATGACGGATTTGTGGGTCATCAGGCGCCGAACGGCGTTCTCTTATACTACTTATTCTACTTATGGTATATATAAAAAAAAACTACATCTAAGCCGAGAGGGTTGCCTTAATCTATTGCCGAAAGATGCTGTGCTGAATTGCAACAGTGTTCATTAAATTTGCTTAATCCTAGGTTGCGTGTCAAATGCAACCGCCTATAACTAAATTTGGCCTAGGACGATCGCCTGGGGCAATTAAATCCCCAGATCACCACCCGCACGAGTCCCAGAAACACCGGTTGTCTCTAGGGTCGCTAGATTCCGTCCCCTTAAGTCTAGTGTCGACGTCTATTACTAGGATTAATCTATCCGCGGGCGGCTTACGGTGCCACTAAGCTAATCGTTCCGCCCGCTGTAACTTTCGTGTTCATAACCGGGTGCTGTTCCTATTCGACGTAGGTGAGCCGCCCACTTGGCTCCTGTGAGGGGCGCGCAATGCCCCATCTCTTAATGCCCTCTGACTGCCCGATGCGTCGTCATTTATGTGGGCATTGGACAGTGTGGTCCAATGGCATAATATTGTCTTCGCCTTAATCGGCCGTCGCAACCTGCTTTCGCAGTGATACTTGCCTCTATGGGCCGCCGTAGTATGCATTTTCGCATTGATATATAAAGTTGCCTCTATGGGCCGCCGTAGTATGCATTTTCGCATTGATATATAAAGTTGCCTCTATGGGCCGCCGTAGTATGCATTTTCGCATTGATATATAAAGTTGCCTCTATGGGCCGCCGTAGTGTGTTTTGCTCCAACGCACAGGAGTTTTGCTTCCCGCTATGGAAGCCGTGCCTACTTAAATTTAAACTTAACTAGCAGTCTAGTCATAATGGGGTCGTCTCTAGGGATAGTTCCCGAGGCCGGCGCGGAGTGAGCTATTTCTCCCGCCATTCTCAGAAAGTCTCCCTGCAGGTCTTGGCTTCGACGACCGTGGCTCAAAGTGGGTTTAGCATCCCTTCCTCCCAGGGGCGGTTTATGCGCACCTAGGATTCCAGAGCTTGCCCGACCAGGCCGCGAATGCTTTGACCTTACGTGGTTCGTCTATTTGGTCTAGTCGTCAGTAATTTGATGAGCCGACTGGGGTAAGGGTCCACATCGCCTTCCCCAGCTCTGCTCCTAGTGTTGTGCTTTTGACCTTTGGCTAACGCCGGTATCATCAGCCAGGGTGTTTCAGATTCCCTTTTTTTTTTTTAAATATAGGTGTAACCTGTGTAAAAAGTGTCAAATGTAAAATACTTCCAGTGTGGTGGGCTGGTAAAACCTCTACATACGTAGACTACTTTAGGCTACCTGTGCTATATCAGCTTCTCCAGCGATAATGCTCTTTTTTAACCTTGATGGAGGTGTTAGTAGGGTCTGTGGCGTCAGGTACCCTGTTATTGTGATCTGGGGGTAGTTATCTGTAGAGTGGGTTAAAGCAGGGTAGGAGGAGGTTGCGCACTTCCGAATTCCGCGTTAGTGGCGGCCTGGAACCGGTTTTTGTGCTGGGATGCTCCTACAGTGAGTGGAACGGGGCAGGTAATTCCCGGGGTTGCAAAAAATAAAATAAAAATCCATGCCGGTCTGATATCAATATCCCCTGGTGAATGGATGGGATATACATGCATGCGTCTGGATATGAGGCGCTTGCACCCATGTATGGATAGGTGTAGGTTGAGGCATAATACTAATATATTTCCCTCTCATGCGGGATGATTTAAATTTAAAAAAAAATGGTTAGTATTTATTACTTATGGCCTCATCTCTCATATGGAGATGTGCATTACGCTTAGTTGTTGTTGGCCGATGCACCCCTCTCATTCAGGTGATAGCGGTGGGGCTCAAGGCGTAGCATGCCCTTTCTGTAAACACATGAAGTTTACCAACCCTTATGTATACTTTGTAGTGTAGTGTAGCTGTTTATGGTCGTGTAGATGTGTTTGCGTTGTTTATGTTGGGCGTGAGAAGGTTATGGGAAGGGAGTAGAGTGGGACGCTGTTAGCATGTTCTCTTGTCATCCTCCCTTGGTCCATGTTGGTTTTCTATCCGCGCTTTGGGATAGCGAAGCTTCACGACCTACTCTGGTCCGTTATAGGGCTAAGTCCTAGTCGCCTGGAATGATTTGTTTCGGGACTAGGGTCGCAAAAAGAAGTTGTTAAGGGGAGGTCCCGTGTCCTCAAAGTCCCTATGTTCGCCCCTGATTGGTGAGCGCGTTTGTGTGTGTGTGTGTGACTACGCTCCGCTACACCACGCGGACGCCTGGTCTGCTGTAGGGCTAAGTCCTACTGTGTATATTGTGTATGGGTAGGAAGCGCCCGTGGCCTGCCAACGTCTTTACGAACGTGCTACTCTGGGCCTGCGACAAGTTTTGGTCTGTGACGTCTGCTTGTTGATAAATGCTTTCGCAGTGTTGAAAAATGTATAGTGTTATGATTGTTCTGCATTTGTTTATTCATGGTCACTGCCACTACACAATCGCGTTTTGTCATCGACAGTGTTGCAAAGTGGCTAAGTCTGCAAGTCATCAGTTTGTGTGTGTAACTTCAGGCCGGGATTTTATGTAGGTTAACCACTGTTGCGTGTTTTTCTGCACGTATGCCAGTGTGGTCATTGTGTTAAATTCCTGGCGGCCCGATGTGGTAATCCGCCCTGCTACTATTGCCGTTGTGTGGCCATTATTCCGTAAGACCGTTGTCTTACGAAATTTATATGTCTCTGTCTGGAAAGTCCATTTTCCCTGTCAAGTGTATTTCTGGAATTTTATGCCTGTCATTTGGCCGCAGGAATGTAGTATTATCTGTCTAAGCCGTTATATGGGCCAATTTTGGTGTGATTGGAAGGCCGTCTGCTTGTTTTTCCCTGGCGTGCAATTTTCTCTGGGGTTCGAACCCGTGTTCTATGTAATTCTCTGTGTTATATGTCTGCGTTGTTCATGTTCTGCGGGCATTCTGCCTGTATTTTGTTTGTGTTTCTCGTACCGAAAATACCGTTGTTTAGTTAGTTTTCGGTACGAGGTTTTTGTGTGTGGACATGGGTTCGAAGCCGGTTGTCTGTAAAGATTTGGTGGCCATTTCTGTGCCGCCTACACTATGGCAAATGGGCTGTGTGTTTTTCTATGCGCAACCCCTAGTATACCTTCCTGCGAGGAGTTTGCTTATTTTTGCCCTCTCCTCGTAGTGTAAATTTTGAAGATATAGGGTTCTTAGGTTGGCTATGAATGACTCCGTGCAGTGTGCTTTGGGAACTGTCGTCTGTAAGGCTCGCAGTTTATCACGGAGGTCTGCTTTACTGCTGAGTATGAGGGTGTCGGGCTGCAATGTCTTGCGCGCTCGCTTGTTTATTTGTTCCGATAACGCTGTGTATCCGAACATGTGTTCTTAATCAGCCTGCTTTTCTGTTAGTGCTCTTCGCATTATAAAAAGGCAAGAGGGGAATTTTGTGGTTTAACGTGACCATTTCTGGAGATCGTGTGCCACGGGATTTCCGTTCTACTTGGAATCCAAACCACAGGCCATGGCATTTCACTTCGGAAATCTCATATGCATTGGCCGTCTGCAAAAGAACCTTCCATTGACTACACTTGTGTCCCCGAGTGTTGTGTTAGGTATACCTATGTATAAAATATATATATAGTTTATTTGGCCATTTTTCTTTCTTGGGCTAAATGTGTGAGAGAAAAAAAAATTATTTATGCCCCGCTCTGAATTAAGAGAGCACATTGAAAGAAAATAATAGTAAGTGGCGTTAGTCTCTAAAAATTATGTCGTGAGCACTATGTTTTTGAAAAAAAAATGGTGATTGGGACCTGAGTGTAGTATTTACCAATTTGGTAACGTGAGTACTACCGTAATCTGGTTACGTCTCAGGGGAATCTACCGACACTGTCTAGTACACCTTAGGAAGGCCATTGCCAGACGTAACTGATACCCTTGTATCCACGTCACGAGCAAAGCCAGTGCACTGTGGGAGTCAAACCTGCCTATCAAAGTAATTGTAACTCACCAAAATGACAGTGTCTCATCCCGGTGTGCAATTGGGCTTTTTAGTTGGTTAAAGCACACCTCCCAAAATTTTTTTTTTTTTTGAAACTAGTTTGAGATTCTTAATTCTTGCCATGCTTACGGTTTTCGCCCGCAACAAGAGAATCTGTCAAACTGTGGAACCATAACGTAGAACGTCTAGTCATTTCTACTTAGAAAGACTCACTTAAGCTTTATGCTGTGATTTTATGCTTAAGTTGTGTTCAAAATATCTCTTTCCGGCCTGAAGCCTGCTTGGCTTCCACTTGGCTTAGTGATGGCCTAATAGAAAGATGCCATGGTTCCCAAAAAAAAAACACAGAAGGATTTAAAATTACTCACTTCTAATTTGGCCATGTTGCCCTGTATATACATAAAATACGAGAAAGAAAAAAAAATGCGCAGTTTATGTTTACTATGTAATTGTCGGTCTATTTTCTGATATCTCCCGCGTGAAAGAACTTGTGTGGCCATTTATGATGGGGGAAGTGATGTTGTTTTATTTCTTTGGCCTTGGTGGAAGTCGTTATCGTCTTTCGAGCTTCAGTGCTCAGAAAGGTGAAGGGTTTTGCCCTGTTACGATATTATAGGCCTCTGAAATCCATTGAGGTGTTTCTTTGCTGTTTTCCGGCGGAATTTCTAGCAAAGTAAGCCTTGCCCTACTTCCACCGTAGCGCGTGTTTCTAGGTCTAAGTGTACCTGTATTTAAGGGCGTTATTGCGCTTGGCGCTATCTTAGCAGATTTTGCGGGAGTGTATGTATGTTTGACTGCGAGGTTTTGTGGGGTGGGTAATAATACCTTTCCTAATCCCCGTGTGTTGTATGGTAATGCCTGTTTAATCTGTATGTGCGTGTACCGTGCATCCTGAGGGACTAATGCCGGTGTTCGCCTCCGTTCTGGCAAATTTGCCCTTTGAACTGGCGGTGAGGGCCGCTTAAGTGCCTGTTTTTGTCCTGCCAATGTGGTGTCGTGTAGCCTGTCCGCTTTCTGGCCCGTGGCCACGGCAGCCTCCTGCCACTGTGTTAGCCTATCTGTGTGAGTGTATGTAGGCTTTATATGTGGTAGGTCAGGCTCTACGTCGTCAGCCCATGACGAGGTTACCTCCTGTTGTCCCTCTGTCGTATTATGTGTGATTGAAGGTCCTGGCTTCAACTCCCTCTCGTTCATCCGGTCCGAGGGGATTGTTCTAGGCTCTTCCCCTCGGCTTGGCAAAATTGCCTTCCGATCCGGAGCTGAAGGACGTGTGTTTGTGTTAGGTTTATTTTGTAGTAAGTTGGAGCCTAACCTGGCCGTCTTCTTGACTGTGGCCACGGCGAACTCCTTCCATTCTGTGGCAGTACGTGGCGAGAGGGACATCCTCGCAAATTGTCGAGTCAGCGTATCCACGCTTATGTCCTCTCTCGGCTGGGCTGATGGCCCTACCAACTGTGTGTGGTCCTGTACGTGTACCGGGTGTGAGTCTCGGTATGCGTCCACGTCTGCACTTGCACTCGTGGTCCTGGCGCTGAATTAGCCATTGCATGCCTAGTCAGGTCCGTGTGCCTAGTGTACCTATATGCCCTATCGTGATGTTGTAGCGTGGATGTCCAAATGTCATGTTCGTTTTGCCGACGATTGCGGGTTTCATCCCTTACCGGAGCATGTGCTCCTTCTGTCGGTCTAGTTGGGTCTCTATAGTCCCGGTAATGTGTTTGTCTGTAGGCTCTCGCTCGCTCTTCCCTCCTGTGTCTTCCCTTGTTCCCCCCGGTTGTTTGTTCGTCTGTTGTTTGACGTGGTGTCGGGGTAGGTAACCCCGTTGTTCTCTGTGTTGGTGTGGGAGGGACATGTCCCCGTCTTCGCCAGTTCGCTGTTTTGTCAGGTTTTCGGGCCGGTTCCGGGAATTGGTGGCATGTGTGTGTGTGTCCCCGCATTGTACTGGAGGGTGGTCTATCCGCCTTTCGGCCTGTGGCCATGGTAGACTCCCGCCCTTGTGTTGCGGTACGTGCTGAGAGAGACGTTTTCGCAAATTGCTGCGCTAATGCGTCTACAGAGATGTCGTTCGAGTGGTTCTTGAGTTTTTCCTCTGAACGCTCCCAATGGATGTTCCTCAGCATGGCCTTTCGTGCGGGCGCATACATCGTCCTTTGTGTGTTGAGAAAAGAAAAAAAATGACTTTGACTGGGGTTGTTTTACTAAGAATTTCTCCTATGTAGCTGGTTTGGAGCAAAAATGGTGTTTCTTGTCTGGGAAAAAAAATTTTCACTATTTGCTTGGCTTTTTGCGGTACGGAAGGGGTCGTTTTACCTACGAGGGCTCGTTGGTTGAGTCCCTTTTCTCTATGCGTAGGACCCCGCCTCCACCAGTGTTTTAGATCCCTTATTTGGGGGTGGATCTAAAAGGGAGAGTTGCTGTACTAATTTATGAGTTTGTGCCTAAATAAGGGTAGCTCCCCTTGACAGGGCAAGCTGACCAGTGTAGTGTGTTGTGGTGTGCTAGGAACTAGGGGGCGTTCCTATAAAGACTGTAAATGTGGTTTAAGGGATGTAGCCTTAGCACGCGGGTCGGTGTACTAGTCGCCCAGCCGGCTACTTATTATATAATCACCTTGCTAGTGTCAGCGGTTCGGCACGCGCTTCCTTTGAGCACGCGAGCCGCTGTGAGGAATACAAGGACGTCTGAGTTGGCGTTATTACTACGGTGTGTCACGTCTGACCGTGACGGGAGTAAGGAAGGACGTGGGGACGTGAAGAAGAGTGTAGATCAGTAATGCAAGTGTAAGAGACTGACCAAGTGTTTATTGGTCAGCAATGACTAACTGTTAGTCCCTTTTAAGGGATCTTGTGATGTTATAATGTGAGTACAAACTGTGGGTGTTAGGTTACAAAAATAGGATTCTGAACACTGACTGACTGACTCACCTCGGTTGACACTGTCGTTAGCCTCCGGCTGTCTCGTCGAAGCACTGATGATGGAGAGATCCTCGTGACCCACTTAAGGCACCTTTTATACCTTTAGCCTCTGTTCTGTCAGCGCGTTGTGGCATAGTTGAACCAGTTTGTAGTATGTCGCTGTGTGTCATAATTACGCAAGGGTTGAGCTGCTTTATGGAGTAGCCAGCTGCCCTTATAGTATTGATGGATATTGGGTAGGCTTTTAAAGGGTTGCCTTTTATGAGATTTAGACAGATGATGGGGGGGATGATCTCTAAGGGGTGCATACCCCTTGGGTATTGTACAAGCCTCTTCCTCCATTTGGTCGCGTCCCCGCGACCGGGAAGGGCACTTGGGGTTGGGATGTTGTCGTAGTAGTTTTTGAATCCCCCTCGTCTCTTCTGGTGGTGGCGTCGTAAGCGTCGTCGTATGGAACGGGTGTCGTCGTGCAGAAGTGTAGGTGTGCGGTCAGCCCGTGTTCAGAGGGGAGGGTTATGGGGTGTACATAGATATATATGTATATAAATTTTACATTGCATGGTGAAATGTGCATTAACATTGTTGAATAAAGAAAATAATTGCTATTGAGGCACAATCGCCATTGCCGTTGTCGGCATAAAAAAAAAACATGGTTATACATGGTTACATAGTTGTGCAGGGAGGAAAAACCCAGGGCCGAACGGATGATTGCGTCGTCCGCCCTATCTTGGGGAAAAAGTGCTCCCTGCAATAAAGAAGATAGGAGAGAATAGAAAAAAAATGGGTGTTCCAGGGTATAATTTAAAGGAAATATTTAAAATGGATTTATTGGTGTGGGATAAAACGGAACACCCTGACAAATGGGGAAGTTAGAAGAGAGAAAAATGAAAGAAAACAATTCACAGACATTGGTTACGTGTTACCTTAGCAAACGAAACAAAACAAAACAAAAATATAGACATCGTGTACACGTGAACTTGATAAACAGACAAAAATATATATAGAGTTTAATGTATCATGTTGCGATGCTGACATTTAGGAATTTCAATTGGAATAATTGCCCGTGGGCGCATGCATATGTATGTAGTTTACTCTTTAAAATTATGAACTACAATGACCTTATGTCTACTTAAGCGCGCTAAACCCTTATAATTCTAGTTTTTGTTTGGATCCTCGCGTGCACGCTACCTGTTTGTACGTACGCTTGCCGTATCACGGCTGATCCTATACGGCCACCTCTTGGCACGGTTTGAGTGGTCGTACCGCTTGCAGTGTATTCTTAATACCTAGTCTGTGAAGCATCCTCTGTGGGTGAATGCTTGCACACTTGGCCATGAGGGTCGCCGCCACATGCCGGTTGCGCCCTCATCGCCGTAAGCTGCGTCGCATTTTGACGCTTCAAGTGTTTTTGTTTTATGCAGATCTGCCAGCAAGCTTGATGCCCCACAGGCATCATTCCCGCTGTGCAGATTATTGACGTGTAGCTGTAAAAAAAAATGTAGTGAGTGTGTAAGTGAGAATGAATGTTAAATGGAGGTTAGTATGCACAGGTATAATACTACAATAAGGGGGCATTAAATAGCATGTTGCTGCTATCTGGCAGCAAAATCATAATTACACGTGTCATATTCTAGGTGACAATGCCTGCAAAAAAAAATGGAGAGGTTAACAAAACATTGAAATTCCCTATTCCATATGCCGCTTCCTGTGGCAGCGTTGCCACAGTCTGAAGCCCCTTTTTACCTGTGAAAAGAATGGCATGGTTATTATTACTCGATATATGGCCGGGCTTACCCTATATGGTGCCGTGACGTCATTTCCTAATGTGTTGTAGTATTGGGCTTACCCTGGCAACGACTTTGGGCCGCCAGGCGCCGAAATTTTACCTCAATATATGTATGAAAAAAAATTGTCTTAAATGTAAGACTATGCTACATTATAATAACTTATCATGAGTTATCGGACTTACCCTGATGACGGATTTGTGGGTCATCAGGCGCCGAACGGCGTTCTCTTATACTACTTATTCTACTTATGGTATATATATAAAAAAAACTACATCTAAGCCGAGAGGGTTGCCTTAATCTATGGCCGAAAGATGCTGTGCTGAATTGCAACAGTGTTCATTAAATTTGCTTAATCCTAGGTTGCGTGTCAAATGCAACCGTCTATAACTAAATTTGGCCTAGGACGATCGCCTGGGGCAATTAAATCCCCAGATCACCACCCGCACGAGCCCCAGAAACACCGGTTGTCTCTAGGGTCGCTAGATTCCGTCCCCTTAAGTCTAGTGTCGACGTCTATTACTAGGATTAATCTATCCGCGGGCGCTTACGGTGCCACTAAGCTAACCGTTTCGCCCGCTGTAACTTTCGTGTTCATAACCGGGTGCTGTTCCTATTTGACGTAGGTGAGCCGCCCACTTGGCTCCTGTGAGGGGCGCGCAATGCCCCATCTCTTAATGCCCTCTGACTGCCCGATGCGTCGCCATTTATGTGGGCATTGGACAGTGTGGTCCAATGGCATAATATTGTCTTCGCCTTAATCGGCCGTCGCAATCTGCTTTCGCAGTGATATTTGCCTCTATGGGCCGCCGTAGTATGCATTTTCGCATTGATATATAAAGTTGCCTCCATGGGCCGCCGTAGTATGCATTTTCGCATTGATATATAAAGTTGCCTCTATGGGCCGCCGTAGTATGCATTTTCGCATTGATATATAAATTTGCCTCTATGGGCCGCCGTAGTATGCATTTTCGCATTGATATATAAAGTTGCCTCTATGGGCCGCCGTAGTATGCATTTTCGCATTGATATATAAATTTGCCTCTATGGGCCGCCGTAGTATGCTCCAACGCACAGGAGTTTTGCTTCCCGCCATGGAAGTCTTACTTACGTAAATTTAACTAACAGTCTAGTCATAATATGGTCGTCTCTAGGGATAGCTCCCGAGGCCGACGCGGAGTGAGCTATTTCTCCCGCCATTCTCAGAAAGTCTCCCTGCAGGTCTTGGCTTCGACGACCGTGGCTCAAAGTGGGTTTAGCATCCCTTCCTCCCAGGGGCGGTTTATGCGCACCTAGGATTCCAGAGCTTGCCCGACCAGGCCGCGAATGCTTTGACCTTACGTGGTTCGTCTATTTGGTCTAGTCGTCAGTAATTTGATGAGCCGACTGGGGTAAGGGTCCACATCGCCTTCCCCAGCTCTGCTCCTAGTGTTGTGCTTTTGACCTTTGGCTAACGCCGGTATCATCAGCCAGGGTGTTTCAGATTCCCTTTTTTTTTTTTTTTTTTTTTAAATATAGGTGTAACCTGTGTAAAAAGTGTCAAATGTAAAATACTTCCAGTGTGGTGGGCTGGTAAAACCTCTACATACGTAGACTACTTTAGGCTACCTGTGCTATATCAGCTTCTCCAGCGATAATGCTCTTTTTTAACCTTGATGGAGGTGTTAGTAGGGTCTGTGGCGTCAGGTACCCTGTTATTGTGATCTGGGGGTAGTTATCTGTAGAGTGGGTTAAAGCAGGGTAGGAGGAGGTTGCGCACTTCCGAATTCCGCGTTAGTGGCGGCCTGGAACCGGTTTTTGTGCTGGGATGCTCCTACAGTGAGTGGAACGGGGCAGGTAATTCCCGGGGTTGCAAAAAATAAAATAAAAATCCATGCCGGTCTGATATCAATATCCCCTGGTGAATGGATGGGATATACATGCATGCGTCTGGATATGAGGCGTTTGCACTCATGTATGGATAGGTGTAGGTTGAGGCATAATACTAATATATTTCCCTCTCATGCGGGATGATTTAAATTTAAAAAAAAAATGGTTAGTATTTATTACTTATGGCCTCATCTCTCATATGGAGATGTGCATTACGCTTAGTTGGTGTTGGCCGATGCACCCCTCTCATTCAGGTGATAGCGGTGGGGCTCAGGGCGTAGCATGCCCTTTCTGTAAACACATGAAGTTTACCAACCCTTATGTATACTTTGTAGTGTAGTGTAGCTGTTTATGGTCGTGTAGATGTGTTTGCGTTGTTTATGTCAGGCTTGAGAAGGTTATGGGAAGGGAGTAGAGTGGGACGCTGTTAGCATGTTCTCTTGTCATCCTCCCTTGGTCCATGTTGGTTTTCTATCCGCGCTTTGGGATAGCGAAGCTTCACGACCTACTCTGGTCCGTTATAGGGCTAAGTCCTAGTCGCCTGGAATGATTTGTTTCGGGACTAGGGTCGCAAAAAGAAGTTGTTAAGGGGAGGTCCCGTTTCCTCAAAGTCCCTATGTTCGCCCCTGATTGGTGAGCGCGTTTGTGTGTGTGTGTGTGACTACGCTCCGCTACACCACGCGGACGCCTGGTCTGCTGTAGGGCTAAATCCTACTGTGTATATTGTGTATGGGTAGGAAGCGCCCGTGGCCTGCCAACGTCTGTACGAACGTGCTACTCTGGGCCTGCGACAAGTTTTGGTCTGTGACGTCTGCTTGTTGATAAATGCTTTCGCAGTGTTGAAAAATGTATAGTGTTATGATTGTTCTGCATTTGTTTATTCATGGTCACTGCCACTACACAATCGCGCTTTGTCATCGACAGTGTTGCAAAGTGGCTAAGTCTGCAAGTCATCAGTTTGTGTGTGTAACTTCAGGCCGGGATTTTATGTAGGTTAACCACTGTTGCGTGTTTTTCTGCACGTATGCCAGTGTGGTCATTGTGTTAAATTCCTGGCGGCCCGATGTGGTAATCCGCCCTGCTACTATTGCCGTTGTGTGGCCATTATTCCGTAAGACCGTTGTCTTACGAAATTTATATGTCTCTGTCTGAAAAGTCCATTTTCCCTGTCAAGTGTATTTCTGGGATTTTATGCCTGTCATTTGGCCGCAGGAATGTAGTATTATCTGTCTTAAGCCGTTATATGGGCCAATTTTGGTGTGATTGGAAGGCCGTCTGCTTGTTTTTCCCTGGCGTGCAATTTTCTCTGGGGTTCGAACCCGTGTTCTATGTAATTCTCTGTGTTATATGTCTGCGTTGTTCATGTTCTGCGGGCATTCTGTCTGTATTTTGTTTGTGTTTCTCGTACCGAAAATACCGTTGTTTAGTTAGTTTTCGGTACGAGGTTTTTGTGTGTGGACATGGGTTCGAAGCCGGTTGTCTGTAAAGATTTGGTGGCCATTTCTGTGCCGCCTACACTATGGCAAGTGGGCTGTGTGTTTTTCTATGCGCAACCCCTAGTATACCTTCCTGCGAGGAGTTTGCTTATTTTTGCCCTCTCCTCGTAGTGTAAATTTTGAAGATATAGGGTTCTTAGGTTGGTTATGAATGATTCCGTGCAGTGTGCTTTGGGAACTGTCGTCTGTAAGGCTCGCAGTTTATCACTGAGGTCTGCTTTACTGCTGAGTATGAGGGTGTCGGGTTGCAATGTCTTGCGCGCTCGCTTGTTTATTTGTTCCGATAACGCTGTGTATCCGAACATGTGTTCTTAATCAGCCTGCTTTTCTGTTAGTGCTCTTCGCATTATAAAAAGGCAAGAGGGGAATTTTGTGGTTTAACGTGACCATTTCTAGAGATCATGTGCCACGGGATTTCCGTTTTACTTGGAATCCAAACCACAGGCCATGGCATTTCACTTCGGAAATCTCATATGCATTGTACGCGAGTGTGTCTGGTCCGCTAGTCGCGTATTTGGTGACCAGATGCCAGTGTCGATTGTATTGTTTTTCGTTTATGACCCGCTGTTAGTGGGACTGTCCCAATTAGTCTTAGCGTTCTCATTATCCTTATTCTACGACTGGATATTTACTCAACCTTATATTCCTGGTATTCAGAAGGTTGCGGGTCTGGAGACCGCCTTTTACCCAGAGTAATTGTTTCCGGCGCCATGAAGGTTGTGTCTCCGGGACAGTTCTGGTGAGTGTTAGGATGGTATCCCGGTTCGGTCAGTGGGCTATTTCTTGGCTTTCTTCCCACGTGTTCCAACGGGACCGTTTCCTTTTCTTTTAGCAGTGTGCCCGCCTTTACATGTAGGTGTGTGTGCTTTACGTGTGTGATATGCCTTCATCCGGCGGGCGTGAATAGTGTCCTTTATGAGTTTCCTCCCATGGCGCACGTTCACTATATAATTTAGGTCAGATACCTTCCTGCAGACTTTGAAGGGACCTGCCCATCGTGGTAAGAGGAATTCGGACACGTTTTTCTTACGGGCATGATTGGAGACCATGACCAATTGCCCGGGTGTGTATTCCACGGTCTTTCTATTCTGATCGTACCGCTCTTTTTGTTTTTTCTGGGCCTCGGCTATGTTTTTTCTAGCGTCCATGCGGGCTATCTGCAAATGCTCTAGCCGAGCCGCATTGTCTGTGTGGGCGTCCTGTGGGATACATATATTGTCTATGGGACTTCTGGGTGTGTATCCGTGCAGTAGGAAGTGTGGAGAGTGTTTCGTAGCCGTAGATACAGAGGTATTATAACTAAAAGTAATGCTTTGCAGATATTCATCCCAGTCTGTTCCTGCGTCCTCTGTAAATTTAGCCAGCGCTATTCCAAGTATTTTGTTCATACTTTCCGTGAGTCCGTTGGTTTGCGGTGAAAAACTCGTGGTAGTGTATGCCTTAATCCTGAGTATCTCCAGAAACTGTTGGAGCACTCTCGAGGTGAAAATAGTACCTCTGTCGGATAATAAGGTTTGGAATAGGCCATATCGTGTAATTATGTCAAATAAAAATTCGGCTATGCTGTTCGTGTCTGCTTTGGGAACAGCCTTTGTAATCATGTATCGTGTGAGATACTCGGTGGCCACCAGGATATATTTATTGCCTTTCTGACTTGTTGTAATGGGGCCTTTCACGTCTATTCCGACTCTGTGAAATAACTCTCCCACGGGAATTGGGTTGAGTAGTCCATGAGGCTTGCCAGGTCTTGTTTTGAATCGTTGGCAGGTGTGACATGTCTTGACAAAGGTATCTATGTCGGCCTTCATGTTTACCCAATAGTACTTGTCACGGATTCTAAGGTAAGTTTTATGCGTACCTAAGTGTGCCCCTGCTATTGGGCTATTATGGTGTCCGATCATGATATTTTCTCTCAATGATTCCGGAACCGCTATAGGTGCGCTATCGTGCATGGCTGTGGGCTTAAATTTCAGTACCCCGTCTTTGTCTAGGAAAAATCGCCTAGACAGCCGTGCTGTCTTGGAGTCCACTTTATCCAAGTCTTCTAGTGCCAATAGAATCTGTTTCAAGTGCGGATCACTTTCTTGCTCCTGTTTGATGTCAACCACCGTCAGGGCAAAGGTGGGCATATCGTCCCAGTCGTGGTCCTTACTGTCATCCGGGGGATCGGCTACTGGCAGCCTAGACAACCCATCTGCGTCTAGGTGTGTAGCGCCTTTCTTGTGTTTGACCACGAAATCATATTCATACAGGCGGAATATAAACCTGTTGAGGCGCGAATTTGGGTTTTTAAATTTGTCCCAAAAAAGCAAGCTCGCGTGGTCAGTCACTACCGTGAACTTGATACCATAGAGGTATACTCTAAAATAGTTCACTCCCCACGAAAATGCCAGCATTTCCCGCTCTGTGGCAGAGTATCTAGTCTCAACGGCCGTTAGCTTCCTGCTAGCGTAGGCGACGGGCCGTTTGCGCCCTTCGGCGTCTTCCTGCAATAGGGCTGCTCCCAACCCATACAGGCTGGCATCCACGTGTAAAAATGTGGGCCTATCACTATGGAAGTGTTGCAGCAATGGAGGTGAGGTCAATAGTTGCTTCAGTGTGTTGAAGGCATCTATGTGTTCCTGCGTGATGCTGAAGGGCGTTTTTTCACGTGTGAGTTC
Source organism: Meconema thalassinum (assembly GCA_946902985.2). NCBI lineage: Eukaryota > Metazoa > Arthropoda > Insecta > Orthoptera > Tettigoniidae > Meconema > Meconema thalassinum. The sequence continues at coordinate 554,037,183 of OX336392.1, forward strand.
AGTTAGGGGATGGGCGATGTGTGCAAACCTATAGATATACTTGCGATAGTACGAAGCCAAGCCAATAAAACTGCGCAATTGTTTCAAATTTGTGGGCATTGGGATGCCCGTTATTGCGTCAGTCTTGGCTGGGTCGGGAATAATGCCCTCCCGGTTGACAATATGGCCCAATATGTTAATTTGCTGTCTGGCAAATTGACATTTCGCAGGTTTAAGCCTTAGTTTAGCTTCTCTGATCCTTGCGAAAGCCTCCTCCAAATGTACGATGTGTTCGTCAAAAGTGTTGGAGAAGACCGTTATGTCATCCACGTACACCAATACGGAACGCCATTTAAGCCCTGAAAATGTCTTATCCACTAGCTTTTGGAAGGTTTGGCTGGCGTTACGGAGACCCATCGGTAAACGGGTGTAGGTAAATAGTCCGTTCTCTGTAACGAACGCCAGCTTGTGCCTATCTGGTTCATAGACGGGGATTGAATAGAATCCGCTATAGCAATCCATCGAACTGAACCAGCTAGCTCCACCAAGGGCGTCCAAATAGGTGTCTGCCCTTGGTAGTGGATAACTATCATTTTCGACCAACTTATTGAGCCTCCTGTAGTCAGTACAAAAGCGGTGCGATCCGTCCCTCTTTTTGGTCAGCAGAACTGGAGAGGAATAGTTAGAAAGAACTGGAACAATGACCCCTGCCTCGAGCATCTCTGAGATTTGGGCATCGATGGCATGTCTCTCCTTCTGGCTCACTCTGAAGGGAGGCTGGTGTACTGGTCGGTCACTAGTGAGTGTGACGTGGTGTTCAATGAGGTCTGTCACAGCGAGATCCTTCATTGAGTGGGCAAAAATATCTCTGTTGGTCTCCAGGAGCTCCGTGAGCCTTTTATTTTGCTCCGGAGTCAGGTCCTGCGTGTGGTTCTGGTTGGCCGCCTTATCAGTGTGTGTGTTTGTGTATTGGCTGATAGTGTGCAGTGTAGGGGCCTGATGCTCGTGGTTTTCTCGCTCCGCTCGAATCCCATCTCTGTTCCTGGTGTATACCATGGGATGTGTGGTGAGCCTCTGGTCGTGCTTTAAAAGCATCTGACCACTAGCGAAATTTATGCTAGCCTCATATCTAGCGAGAAAATCCATGCCTATTATGGCTGACGCAGAAAGGTGTTCGATAACGAACATGGGGTGCATTGTGGCAAAATGGTCTATCCTAATATGTATGTTTGCCACTCCCCTGTTTTCTAACGTCTGAGCATTGGCCGCTACCAGCCGGATGTCCCCCGTGACACCTTGTATTTGCGCCTCGGCAATGTGTCGGCTATTAACACAACTTACGGCAGCCCCAGTATCGATTAGGGCCTGCACTCTGTGGCCATTTATGGTGGCGTGTATCGTGAGGGCCGATACCTGAAATCCACTGCCCTGCATCGATGTGTTGTGTAAGATGTGCGTTGTTGTTGTTGTTGTTGCCGGAGTGACATTTGTGCTGGGAGGGCATGGATCTGTCCGTTTATCGTACCTAGCACGCTTCGCCTCTCGGCTTACTTCCTGTCCTGAGTACTTTGCCCAGGTCAGCAAAGTGCGTTTGCCAGGTACATTGCCAGCTCCTTTAACCGGTCTTGCTGTGAAACTAGGAGTCTGCTGGCTAACGTTTAGTGTATTAATTGTTCCCAGCCTTTGTGTAGTTGTGTTGTTGTTGGTTTCTTCCTCTCGGGAAGGTGTGTCTGCAAATGTGACCCTGAGCTTGCCTTTGTTAACCCGACTTTTGTTCCAGGCGGTCGCGAGTTCGACTCCTGTTGCTGGCTTCCCCATGCCGAGCGAGCTCGCGTCACGCGCCTGTGTATGGTCAATTCCCCCCCTGTGGTGTGGTGAAGGGGGTGGGGTTTTCTGTTTGGAGGGTGTGGGCGTGTTCTCGGGCTGTTGGCTTCTAAATGTGAGGGGTGTGTAATGTCCCGCCTTAGGGTTTCCTGTGAAAAGTATGTGTAGGTCCCTATTGAATCCCGCAGTTGAGAATAGCGGAGGCGAGTGCACATCCGTATATACATGGATATTGGCCTTGAGCACTTTGCCGAGAGCGGTTACCTCTACGGCACTGCCATAGGTGCCGTCCTTGCCCATGTATTTTTGGTAATCCGCCCCGGTCTGGAATGGGTTTTCCCGCTCGTCCGACACAAAGTCCCGGTACTCTTTCCAGTTGGCCAGGATATGTTTGACCGTCTTCTGTCTGTAGTCCCCATGATAATCCTCGGTATTCCGGATTAGAAAGCTCATGGCCCTAAACAGACAGTTGCCGTCTCCTTGCACGGGGTGTGTTTGGAAACGGTCCGGGGGCGGATCGTCAGCCTTAGTTTTAGCTGGCTGCTTCTTCCCCTTATTCTTACGAGTTTTCTTGGGGGAAGGGCCTTTTTTGTGTTGTGTTGGGGGAGGAACCTCAGCTGCTTCATCAGCTAGCCGAACCTCCCCGTCTAGGCGTTTTTTGAAAATGTGGGTGTACGCCTGCCTGTAATGTATGTGCGCCCCCCCTCGGGGTGGCTGCGCCAACTCCCTGCTTGCGGTGTGTGTTTAGGCGTAGGGAGTATTGCCCCCCTGTCTGTCCTGTGGGGTGTTTCATCCCTGAACTCCCTCGGGTATTCGTCTGGGAGGGGGTAGTGTTCTGGGCCCTTCGTGTGTTTGTCCATGTTGTCCCTTCCTCTAGTGGGCTTTCTTCCTTGTCGGTTATTGCCCTGTTGTCCGTTATTCTGTCTCCGCCAGGGTGGGGTGTATGTCTGCTGCTGCTGGGGCGGGTGTTCCCGTCGGTTCCCCTTTTCCCTATATTGGTCAGCTGCATACCCCTGTCTGGTCGAGGGTGGGTTTTCTCGCTGTTCCCAATTTCCCTTGTACTGCGGGGCTGCATAACCTTGGCTGCGTGGGGGCGGGTTCTCCCGATATTCCCCATTTCCCCTGTACTGCGGGGCAGCATAGCCTTGGCTGCGTGGGGGCGGGTTCTCCCGATATTCCCCATTTCCCCTGTACTGCGGGGCAGCATAGCCTTGGCTGCGTGGGGGCGGGTTTTCCCGATATTCCCCATTTCCCCTGTACTGTGGGGCAGCGTAGGACTGTCTATGTGGTGACGGGCTGTTTCGTCGGGGGATATCGTGGTCGTACTCCTCAGGGTAGTACTCCCGTGTGTACGGAGATGGTGACCGCCTTGAGGGGTATGTCGGCTCTGTGTCCGTGTATGCTACCGGTGAGTACCGAGGAGGGTAGTGTGGCCTATCCTGTGGGGGAGGTGTTGTTGGCCGCTGTGGAGGGTAGTAACTTTCTTCCCTCCCGTAGCGTCTCCTCTCTATGTACCCCCTGTCCCTCTCAGTATGATAGTGTTCTCGTGTCTCTGCTTGCTCATCCCTTGGCGGTCTCCCGCCCGCTTGGATGGCAGCTATGGTCAGTTTCTCCATCCTGTCCACTAATTCGTCTATTTTGTCATTAGTGTCGTCTTTCCGGGTTTTGAAGTGCAGATCCACGGCTTTTTCCGTAGCCTTTTCCGTGATCTTTCTCCCCTCCTCTATGGTCTTTATGTTATTCAACATATGTTGGACCGTGAGGTTGTTCATGATGCATAGCTTTTCTACTATGGCTGGTCTGAGGCCCTGCATCAACAGCTTGACTTTCTGTTTATTTGTCATTGCTGCATTGTACTTTTCGCACATTATCAATTTAACATTGATGTATGCCTGGGCGCTCTCTTTGGGTCCCTGTGACCTCTGTCTAATCTGGTCATAGAGATCGTCATCGTCTGGTATAAGCTGGAACTCATCCTTCAACATTACCGCGGTTTCCTCCCATGTGGCAGCCTCTAGTGCGTCCTCATGGAGCTCATACCACGTCATGGCCGCCTTTGTGAGGTAGGCAGGAAGGAGCCGTTTTCTAACTTCCTCGCTCCAACCATTGATCCGGGCCGTTCTATTGAAGGCCTTGAGGTATTCCTCGGGATCCTGGCCTTCCCCCGTGAACTTTGTGGGGTGGATCATGGGGTACTCAGTGTGTCTATTCATGTCGTTCTCGGCTGTGTCCCGTTGACTGTGTGTCGAGGTGTTTGGGCTGTTTGGAGGGGAATTAGCCTCGCTTCCCGTGTAGGACACCTGTGTTACGTTACCAGGTGGCTCGTCACCTGATATGCTTGTGCTGACGGCCGGTGTGTTGTCGTACTGTGTGGATTCGACTATGTGTACGGTTCTGTCTAAATCCTGTTTTACTGTCTCCAAAATAGTGTGGATGTCCAGAACCGCTTCTGTCGTGTGACTATTGGCTTTAATAGTGTCTGTTTCTAATAGCTCTGAAATGCGCTCGAGCAGGTCACTGGCTTTCTGCTCTGTGATCTGCAATTGCTGCAACAATAGGGGATGGAGTGTTGGCAGGCAATCTACCTCACTATCGCTGGATACCGGCGACTCGTGTGTGTATTCACTGGCCTGGGACCGTGTAAAATGTATAACCTGTGCTGCAGCGGCAGGGTGTTGAGCACGGATCTGTGCTGTGTGGAATTCAAGGTCCCTGAGAAGTTGTACTGCAGTCTGGTCAGTTATTAAGTCACTGTTCTTAATCTTTAGCTTCGGCAGGAGTGGAGTTGTACTAGCCGACAAATGGTGTGCAAAGTCTCTTAATGTAGTTCTAAATGTGGACATTTAATAATTAAAAAAAAAATGTGTGACGCAATATGAGGTTAAAAATAAAAAAAAAAATCTCTATTTGCTTGGCTTTTTGCGGTACGGAAGGGGTCGCTTTTCCTACGAGGGCTCGTTGATTGAGTCCCGTTCTACTGTGCGTAGGATGGCGCCTCCACCAGTGTTTTAGATCCCTTATTTGGGGGTGGATCTAAAAGGGAGAGTTGCTGTACTAATTTATGAGTTTGTGCCTAAATAAGGGTAGCTCCCCTTGACAGGGCAAGCTGACCAGTGTAGTGTGTTGTGGTGTGCTAGGAACTAGGGGGCGTTCCTATAAAGACTGTAAATGTGGTTTAAGGGATGTAGCCTTAGCACGCGGGTCGGTGTACTAGTCGCCCAGCCGGCTACTTATTATATAATCACCTTGCTAGTGTCAGCGGTTCGGCACGCGCTTCCTTTGAGCACGCGAGCCGCTGTGAGGAATACAAGGACGTCTGAGTTGGCGTTATTACTACGGTGTGTCACGTCTGACCGTGACGGGAGTAAGGAAGGACGTGGGGACGTGAAGAAGAGTGTAGATCAGTAATGCAAGTGTAAGAGACTGACCAAGTGTTTATTGGTCAGCAATGAGTAACTGTTAGTCCCTTTTAAGGGATCTTGTGATGTTATAATGTGAGTACAAACTGTGGGTGTTAGGTTACAAAAATAGGATTCTGAACACTGACTGACTGACTCACCTCGGTTGACACTGTCGTTAGCCTCCGGCTGTCTCGTCGAAGCACTGGTGATGGAGAGATTCTCGTGACCCACTTAAGGCACCTTTTATACCTTTAGCCTCTGTTCTGTCAGCGCGTTGTGGCATAGTTGAACCAGTTTGTAGTATGTCGCTGTGTGTCATAATTACGCAAGGGTTGAGCTGCTTTATGGAGTAGCCAGCTGCCCTTATAGTATTGATGGATATTGGGTAGGCTTTTAAAGGGTTGCCTTTTATGAGATTTAGACAGATGATGGGGGGGATGATCTCTAAGGGGTGCATACCCCTTGGGTATTGTACAATAGTTATAGGTCTATAGTTGTTTGGATCATCTTTAGATCCCTTCTTATGAACAGGAACTATTTTACCAATTTTCAAAGGATCTGGTAAGATGCCAGTTTCCAAAGACTTATTGATCAAATCTGAGATAGATTTGGCTAGTATCTGTTTGCACTTTTTTAGTACCATGCTGTTAATATCATCATTTGGGTTATTTTTGGATTTTAGAGAATCAATTATTTTTATTACTTCTTCCTTTGATGTGGGAGTAAAATTATACAGTCTACCTGCATTGTTTATCATAGATGTTTTGGGACTGTGTGGGTCACTGGCCTTAGGTTGGATCCTATATTTGTAAAGAATTTGTTAAATTCATTAGCTATCGATTCTGGTTCGATCATATCTTTGCCATCAATTGTTAATTTATTACATGATATAGACTCTGGTTTTGTTTTGTTATTTAGTGCTTCATTTATGACATGCCTTGTTTTTCTTGGATTGTTATAATTATTTTTTAACTTATTGTTAAAGTAATCTCGTTTAAGTTCTCTTCGAAGTGTTGTTACTTTATTATTACATTTTTTATATTCTTCTGTGGTGAGTGGATGACACCAAGGTTTTAGTGTCTTTGCATATAGGACACTTTTTCTGTGAGTTAAGTTAATGAATTCCTCTGTAGCCCAAGGTGGGAAATTACTTTTTTTTGGTTGTATGATAGTTTCTGTACATGACAATGCACAGGCATTTTTAACATAATCAGCTAATTCAGAGTACATCTCTACAGTATCATCCGCTAAAAATTGAAATGGATTTAATACCATTAAGTGATATACGTTATCATATGATATTCTTTTATAAGTAGTAGCAATATTATCCCTTCTTCTTTTAATGCTAGGTAGTTCCAGATGTAATATTAAGATGTTGTGGTCACTAAAATCATTAACTATATTTGCCACCTTGGTGTTAGCATTGAAGTTCAGAAATAAATGATCAAGAAGAGACTTACTGCTAGGCCTAGTTGGTAGGTTGGGATTTATACATGTATAACCTTTGCTGAGTGTCATATCCAGGTACTGTACAGTATAATGATCTGTTTTGTTGAGTATATTGAAGTTAAAGTCACCAAACAAGATGACTTTGTTAGAGTTACATTTAGTAAGGGCAAGCTCCAGATCAGGGAGGAAGTTTGGTGCATTGGTGGTATGTGGATTATAAGCTAAGACAAAGTTTACGTGCATATTTTTTACTTTAAGACTTGAGACAAGAACACTGTGTGTGGTATTGTTAATTGTATGTATTAGTTTGGCACTATAATTTTTATGAGTGTAGAGGCAAATACCACCTCCCCTAACCTCATTCCTGGATATATGTAGGAGGTCATAATTGTTTAGCAGGTAGTACTTTACCTCTTCATTTGAAAACCAGCTTTCTGTAACTCCTATAACATCAGGGAAACACAATTCACCTGCCAACCTCTCAAAATGAAAAATCGGGAGATCGACGAAGCGGCGATGGGGGGGGGGGGGGGGGGGGGGGGGGGTGCAACGCAACATAATACATACACAGGCTAAGACATTACAGCAAATATATAAGTTACACTATTAACCTGTACATGACTAATTTGATATGACATCCCAGTTTACAAATGTACTTAAGTAATTTTAAATTGTAAGTAGTCTATCAAACAAGCATACCTTTCTTTCGACCACACTCAGGCATACAAAAGTAGTGACGAATCGAAGATCATATAATTGGTCGTTGTTGCAGGTGATTGTGGCTGATTTTGCCCTCTTCAAAAAGGTCTTGCTATATTCTTGCTCGAAACACTTCCCTTTCTGAATCGACTTCAGAGTTATAAGTTTGTCCAAAGTCTTGTCGGAGAGAGACGACCTGAACGGAGTTCTTGTTTTTCTGACAAGACTGAACATTCTCTCACACTCTGCATATCTATGCGGAATGGTCAGAATAGAAAGCATAACTTGAGACAATTTGTCATACTTGAGTACCCCACCACTACATTTCATTTGGCCTACCAGTGCCCACTTCACATCAATTCTCTCTTCTTCCTCAAGAGATGTCACATCTTTAAGTTGGAAGTTACAGAATTGGGAATGCACATTTCTGCAAGGATGGCCGACGTTTTAGTTCTGGCTGAGCCATATCTCCCGGCAATTTTTGAGTCTGGGAACATCTTCCTAAATAAAGGACCAGCGTGATCGGAACAATTGACAGGGAGGTTATGTTCAAAAATAAACGATGTGAACAATACTTCTGCACGTGTTATACTGTCAGTGTCTTCCTCCTTACACTTGAAATAATCAAGTTTCTGGTTTTTCCCAACACACTGTACATTGTTTTTATGTTTCTTTGAGAGCACATGTTTTGAAAAGTCCCCCTTTCCACCATGCGAGATGCTGAAATCACACATACAGACACTACAAAATGCAAATGTTGCGCCTCTTCTTGACTCAGTTATATGCGGAAAGTCATCTTTATATAAACTTTTAAATGTCACATCATATTTCTTCGCCATATTACCGAGGAACCGATGCAATCACTCAGATCGAAAAACCACAATAGCCTACAGGCATATTAACGCCAACAACATCTAACAAAGTTATACGCAAATCATATAATTTCACGTGTGAAACAGATACAATATTCCGTAGCGTACAATAACTCTCACCCACATGTGATTATGCCAAACATCTAGGACCAAGCCCTGAATTAACCATCGACGATTTCAAACAAGGACGTATTCGAAGCCAACTTCAAAGAACTTTTTATAACAGCACGACGCAACGCGGGACGCGGGAGTTTGTACGCAGTTGTCGATTACCGGTATCGATACAGAGCGATACTGCGGTATCGAGATATATAACTTCAAAACACGTAAAGTCTATCCGTTCGATAGACGACTGGAGTGTCATCTCGCACATTCAATCCGAAATTATGCGTGGGATTTTTGAAAAATCGGGAGATTTAATACGTTAAGCGGGAGGGCGGGAGAAATGGTCTGAAATCGGGAGTCTCCCGCCTAAATCGGGAGAGTTGGCAGGTATGCAATTGACTGATAATTAGCTTAAAATAATCAAATTTTCCTTCACTTCTTAAGCTGCGTGCATTCAGATATAAGATCCTGAACTGATCCTTATTAGCTTCATTATCAAGGTTATAGTCGGATATGGTGTTATAACCTATAGTTGGCGAAACAGAATTTATCTAAGTCAGCACAAAAGAGAATTCGCCAACAAAAAGAAACTAAATTTGACCTATTCGAGCCGGGAGACAGAGTCTTACTTAGAGTGCCGAAACAGTCAAATAAGCTAGAAAAAGTCATGTCCAAGTTCTTTTATCTCTACGAGGGCCCATTTATAGTTTCCAAACGTATTGGGAAAACAGCATATGTGCTGGAGAATAGTGAGGGAAACAGATTATACGGGACGTATAATATACATAGCCTACGAAAATATGTGTCATAAAGTGAGTGTGTTTAGCTGGCGAGCCAGCCTATCAAATGAGTAAGTGTGGTATCTGGTGCGTGGAAGATCTGGTCTTAAGGCAGGCGTATCAGAAGTCACACAGGGGGGTAGTATGTAAGTAAATGAGAGTTTTTAAGGTACAGGGAAATATGACGGGATTGTCGGATGCTGTTGAGCACTAAATTGTCTCGATGCACCAAGGCCATTTTGGCAGCGCTGATGGGTTCCCATTTATCTCCAAGAGATGGGAGAGCGCTTGTATAGGGCTTGTTAGCTTAAGGCGTCCACGAGATAAAAGATGGGCCATCAGAATGCGAGACAGTCCTTCATAAAACTCATACATATCAGCACACGTGATTTCTGTTTACGGCCTCGCCATGTAAGATTTGTAAGTGTGTAATTTAAGGCAATTTGTATAATGGTATTATTTGTGTGAGGAGAACGGGTCTGTGTTGAGAACTAGTATTAAGTAGAATATGGTCTACGGGAACTTAAGAAGACAGGGCGATTACGGCACAGAAATATTTGGTGTTATATGTAATGCGCATTTACTGTTTTTTTTTTCAGAAGTCTTCTTCTTCTTCTTTCGATTCGGCCATCTAAGGACCACGTCATTTCAACTGTTTCTTGTTGCATCGAGCTTTAACGTCCTCCCAGTACTTTCGCATTAGTTCTCGATGCTGTTGTTTTCTTTCTGCAGTCCACTTCTTGCCAGTTGGAAGCTTTGGCTTTTCTTGAAAACATCGGTGTGCTGTTAGTTTTTGTTTAAGTGTGGCACGTTCCCAAATATCGTTGCCTGTTATTCCCACTTCTTGCAAATCTTTGTCCACCTCAATGAACCAAGCTCCCTTGGTTTTCTTTTTGAGGAAGTAGGTGAAAATTCTATTTGTCAATCGTGCTGGGTTCATTCTTGTTATATGACAGTAAAAGGTAATTCTCCGTTTCCTCATGGCATCAGTTATTTTTTCCACGTGGGTGTAAAGTTCGTGGTTGTGTCTTCTCCTATATTCCCCATTTTCTTTTACCGGACCCAAGATTTTTCTTAGAATTTTTCTTTCTTTCACTTCCAGCTTCTCTGTTAGTCCCTTGCGATGCATTGCAAGGCACTCTGCAGCATACAAAGCCTCTGGACGGATGACTGTTTGGTAGTGTCTTAACTTGGCATTTGTTGATATGGATTTCTTGTTGTAAATGGCCTTTGTTAGATTGTATGCCATTTCCATTTTCCTGATTCGTGACTCGAAAGCTGCCTTCTCAGATAGATTGGGGTCTATCCACTCACCCAAATATTTGAACGCTTTCGTTTGCTTGATTTTCCCCTGTCCTACATCCAGCTCTTTTGGCGCTAGCTTGATATTAGTGATGAATTCTGTTTTTTCAAAGGAGATCTTAAGGCCCGCTTTTGCTGCTTGAATCTGGAGTTCATTAATTTGTGCTGCGGCTGCATCGAGGGAATCTGAAAAAATTGCGAGGTCATCTGCGAATGCTAGGCAGTCAACTATCAGGTTCTGTTTTTTGTAGCCCAATCTGACTCCATTTTCAGACTTGTTAATGTTCATTACTTTTCGCCACTGCCGGATGACTTTTTCGAGCACACAGTTGAAGAGCAAAGGAGATAGTCCATCTCCTTGTCTTACACCAGTCTTGATTTCGAAGGGCTCTGAAATTTCTCCCCTGAATTTCACTTTGGACGCAGTGTTGGTTAAGGTTTTCTGAATGATTGCTCTTGTTTTGTTGTCCAGTCCCAGTTCTTTCAGTATTTCAAATAGGGTGGGTCGATCGATAGAGTCATAAGCCTTTTTGAAGTCAATGAAGGTCACTACAAACTGTTTGTTTCTAAGCTTCAGATATGAAAGGATAGATTTAAGGTTCAAAATCTGTTCGGCACACGATCGTCCCTTCCGAAATCCCCCTTGATATTCCCCTAATTGTGGATCCAACTGTTCCTCTGCTCTAGTTTGAAGGGCTTTTGAAAGGATTTTGTATGTTATTGCAAGGAGGGAGATGCCACGGTAATTGTTCACATTCGTTCTATCACCTTTTTTGTGAAGAGGGTGAAGCAGAGCTGATGTCCAATCAATAGGGAGTTCCTCCTTTTCCCATATCTCACTAATTATTTCTGTTAGTTTATCGATAGCTACGTCGCCAGCATGCTTCCATAATTCGGCGATTATTGAATCCTCGCCTGGTGCCTTATTGTTTCTAAGTGACTGAATGATCTGCATAATTTCTTCTTTGGTTGGTGGTGTAGAGTCCGGGTTTGTATTTGGATTGTCTTCAAATAAGAATGAGGATCCTGGGCTTTCACAGTTAAGGAGAGACTCAAAATAATTTGCCAGGATAGTGCAGTTGTCCTTGTCATTATAGGCAGTTTTTCCCTCAGGATCTTTGAAATGTAGGCTAGGTGGAGTGTATTTAGTGAGATTCTGTCTGAAGGTTCTGTAGAAATCTCGAGTGTTGTTTTTCTTGAAATCTTGTTGAATCTTTTCCAATTGACTTTTGTCGTATGCACGTTTTATCCCACGTATGGTTTTTGCAGCATGTTTCCTCACTAACAGAAAACTCTCCCAGTTATCTGAATTCTTCTTAGAGTTCCATCTCTGCCATGCTAGTTGTCTCTGCCTTATTGCTGCTTCACATTCACTGGTCCACCAGAGATGTTTCCTTCTTTTTGTTAGCGGGACTATCTCTTTAGCTGTTCTCACCATGCCATCTCGTAGTTGTTCCCAATTCTGTGGATCCAAAGTTTCAAGCTTCTCAGTAAACTCGTGATTCAAGTGTAGCTTCTCTGTGTCAAACCAGTTGATCTCTCTTCGGCAGACCCTCCTGGTATTTCTTGGAAGAAGTTTAACCTTGATTTTGGAAAGGTAGTGATCAGAATCAAGATTTACACTTCTCAGGACTTTTACATTCTGGATCTCTCGGTGTGCCTTCCGTGAAATAGCGACATGATCGATTTGGAATTCACCAAGTTTTGGATTTGGAGAAGTCCACGTTTTCTGCTTTCTTGGCAGGTGTTTGAAAGCAGTAGATTTCATAACAAGGTTGAACGCCTTACAGAGCTCCAGAAGTCTCTCTCCATTGCGGTTGGTTCTGTAATGAGCTGGGTAACTTCCTACAATGTTTCGGAATATTCTTTCACGGCCAAGTTGAGCATTGAAATCACCAAGCAAGATAATCATATGTTTGTCCGGAATTTTAGCCATTATATCCTCCAGTTCTTCCCAAAATTCATCTGTTCCTTCTCTGTCTTTTTTGTTTGCCTCATTAATTGGCGCATGCACATTAACCATAGTATACATTTTGTTCGTGCATCGGAAAGTGAGGATTGCTACTCGGCTGTTAGGAGAACTGAAATCTACGACCGAGTCCAAAATTCTTCTATTTACAATGAATCCCGTGCCAAGGTGAGGGATGTTCTTTGCAACACGTTTACCAACTTTGCCTTTAAATATTCTGTACCCCTGAGACTCAAAAGGATGTTCATCTGTAAATCTTGTTTCTTGTACTGCCGTAATAAGAATTTGATGTTGGGAGAGAGTATCATTGAGATGCTTAAGTTTACCAGTTTTCAAAAGGGAGTTCATATTAACGGTAGCAAAGAAGTTCCGATGTTTGTGTTTGATCTTTAGTGGAGTCTCCGACACCTCCAAGCATTTTGGTGCTGGCTCCCCAGAATCCGAAGGCCTGCATGCATCGCTGAAAGCGATGGTGGATTGGTTACCACCTGGGGTAGTAGCTTTTGCTGAATTTTCCTCCATGCTTTCTTGAGACAGTTGAAAAACTGTAATTGGGGTCGGTGATATTTCACACCGGCCAAAGTACTACCAAGGTTGTGAGCCTTGGAGCCACCAGCACTGATCGGCTCGCCGACCCAGCTTCCCGCTGGGAGTGGTTACCCAACCTTCCACTGGGTTGCTCGGCTTAACAGGGGACACCTCGGGTAGGTTACGTGCTGGAGTTGGAGTGAAAGAGGCTAAGTTGGATTCTCTTGCTGAATCCAATATGTTTGAGTTGCAGGTGACATGCAACGACGCATTTCACTCCCATTTGCCCAGAGCCACAAGGACTCCTCCCAGGTTGATTCCTGAGACCCTTTTTTCAGAAGTCAATATTAATTAATCTACTTTAAAGAGAGATTAAGTATTATGGTCACGAGGCGCTGCCACAATAGTGTGATCGTGTGCTCAGTGATAAGTGAGATTAAATGTCACCATAAGGAGGGGACCTCCAGTGAAATTAGGAAGTTCTATGGTGATATAAATATATCAGAACACCTTCAATGCGTGTGATATGACATCATAAATACATAGTGCTCACACATTAATTATGTCTATTTCTCCAACATAGAGAAATTTGAGAGGCGGAAATATCCGTGGAACACTATTCCATATGTAAAACATTGGACTGGTTGCAAAGTGCAATCCATAGTGACAACAAACTTTGACGCAAAGTGCGTGAAGAAAAATTATGAGTGTATATATCTGTAATTTAGGGTGATTTCATTTATGTAATATGTATTTTGGATGGGGTTTATTAACGTGTCTGGGATAATCGGATAATGGACCGTCGTCACGGTAAATCATCCGATGATCCGAGGCGAATATGTAATGTGTTTTTCGAGGGGTTTTTATGCAACTGGCATAAGTCAGTAGGAAGCCATTCTATATTTATTTACGCGGCAAATTGTTCAGCCAAGAGAATTTTTCATGGTAATTTATTATTATTATTAATTTATTATAATTATTATTAAGGTATTTTCGGAGCATTTTTTAAAAATTATAAGCATACAGATAGGTTTTCTATGTCTAAGAAAACACTATCAAGCAAAGTATTACGAACGACGATATCATAGAAAATTATGTGATTACGGAATTTTACGGAGTTTTGTCAGTTAGGGTATTTGAGAGAGATGACTCACTGGGAATTCAAATACAAGCTGATTCCTGTCCAGAAGTATTACGCAAGGCTGGGTCGCTTCGTCAAGAAAAGGCGAATTGTTGAAACGGAACCCTCCCGCCGAGTGTAATGACCCAGAGGAGGGGAAGATTGCGTGGTGGGTCAGCCAATCAGTTGAGACAACGTAAGCTGGAAGACGGTACCATGGTGGGGGACCCAACGTGTGGATATATCGTTCGACGCACCGTGAAACGAGGACAATCTGTGAAATACTTGACGAGTATGGGTGCGCGTGCGAGTGGCTCCGATGTTCGGTGGAGTTAAGGACAATCTGTGTGGTTCTTGCCGAGTACAGTTAAACGCGGGAGTCGCTCCGATGTTCCGTGGGACGAGGACTATCTGTATAGAACTTCCCGAGTATGGTTCACACGGGATTTGCTCCGATGTTCAGTGGAGTTAGCGACTATCTTTGTGAAACTTAACCAGTGTAGTTATACGAGTGTTTGGGTCCGAGGTACGGACCATAGAATTATCTAATCTACCAGAATATCATCAAATTTCGACGGAGATGACGACGTCCAGGAGACTGTGGGAAGCACACAGCATCATCCAGTACGAGGGAAATGCTTTAGTAATTTCCAGAATGCCTTGGCAATTTCCAATGGTAAGCGCAAATGACGCAGAAATACGCAATCTCTCATTTTTCTTTGTTTTACATTTCATATTTCAGTAACTTCATAGCTTGGAAATAAGAGTAAAATCAATTTATCAGACTCCGTTTTCACGTAATTTTCTATCGGTAATATTAAAATCGCAACGCTCCAATTTAAATTTTAAACTTATTATGATTATTAATTTTGCTATACTTGTTTTATATAATAAATTCTTTTCTTTTACAATGCTATCTTTGCTTTCAGTAGGTAGCATTAGATATAGACCAATTCCTTCTCCTGATACAATTGTTTGTTGGGTTAATGATCAAATCATACCACGATCTGAGTGAATAGATTCTTGAAGGTGTTCTACCAGAGCTAGACGTTGTTAAATACAAATTTAGATTTCAGCATTGCGTTGAAGTCTTGGCGCCCATTAAAACAACATAGCTTAGGCAGAGGTAAACAGTTACATTTATCACCCAACAGTTAGGGGCAAGCAAAACGTTTCAGGGCGTTGCACAGACCGAATGGCATGACGGTGAACTGCCAGAGCCCGCTGCCCACAGAGAACGCCGTTTTCTCGCGGTCCTTAGGGTGGACCTCCACCTGCCAGTAGCCACTCTTCAAATCCAAGGTGGAGAACCATCTTGATCCTGATATAGTGTCCAGCGTGTCGTCGATCCGGGGTAGAGGGTAGCTGTCCTTCTTCGCGACGTCGTTCACCCGCCTGTAGTCCACGCAGAACCTGGTGGAACCGTCCTTCTTCTTCACAAGCACGACCGGAGAACTCCAAGGACTATGTGATGGCTCGATCACCCCTTGCTCCTTCATCTCTTCTATCATCCGGTCGACTTCGGCATGCTTGGCGAGCGGGACACGTCGGAATGGGGCCCTTATCGGTGCGCTGTCCCCAACGTCGATTCTGTGCTGGACCAAGCTTGTCCTGCAGAAGTCTTTGCTCCCCACGGAGAAGACATCCTGGAATTCGTGTAGCAGGTCCCGAAGTTGGCGCGATTGTTCCTCGTCTAAATGGTCCTGGGATCCTTGGTACAGCTTCTGTAGTTCTTCTGGCAGGGAACGTCTTCTTCGGTTGTCCGTCCGTCGTGTCTGTGATGACGGGCAATCCAGGTAACGGGCTCGCAGACTCCTAGGTTGGTGTCCCAGTGAACCGTAATATCGTAGTCGTTCAGGTTGGACAGGCGGACGTACGGCCGAGACGTCGTGTTGATGAGAGTCTTGGCAACTAGCAATCCTTTTGTCTGGATGTCCTCATATTTTGGCTCGATGACAGCCGCCACTCCCTCAGCTGTTCCGTCGACAATTACGGCAGCGCTGACTTCCGTCCTGGCGGGAACGATGACGTCCTCTCACAGCCTTACTCGTCGTGCGGCGACGGCCTCGTATGCTGGTTGCAAAGCAAGTTCCTCACTTCCGAAGTCAGAGTGTTGGTACTCAGATCCAAGATGATGTTCTGGTCCAGGAAGTCCAGTCCGATGATCACTTCATTTGATACGTCAGCCACAAGCACTGGATGCTTTATCGCCTGTCGACCAATGACGAACTCCAGTGATGCTTCGCCATGTACCGGTGCGGTCTCTCCGGTCGCGGTCTCTCCGGTCGCGGTTATTAGCTGGAGGTTCCTTTGTGTGGGTTGCACTCTCCACTTCGGGATCACGGTGGGACTGACGATGGTCCTCGATGCTCCCGTGTCGATTAGCATGGGCCAGCTCTCTCCGTTGACGACTCCGTCGACCATCAGGCTGCTATTATCCCTCCGTAACTGCGTCACACGAACTCGGACTGCCAGGGCTTGACGACTGTCATAAGCCAACCTTTGCCCCCTAAGGCTGGCTGATACTTGCTTTCCTGGGCCGCGCGGTTTCCCTACGACTGACTGTCCGGACGGAAACCCTTGGCGGCGGCGATTACCGCAGTCCTTGCTCAGGTGGCCTGTCTTACGGCAGGTCCAGCAGGTCGGTAGTCCTCTTCCGGGCCGCCTCTCCGGATGTCCTTCGGCTACGTTTTCGTTGGTGGTACTGCGACTCTTGAAGAACCGGCCTAGCGCCTCCATCAGTTCATCACCCAGAGCCTTGGTCTCGTTGGTTTTTGCTGGTTCGTCGACGTCCACTTGACGCACCCGCGCGTGCATTCTAGATGCCTGTTTTGCCGTCTCGAACTCAAGTGCGTGGCTCAGCGTATCTGCCAGGGTCTTATTGCGCGCGAGTCGCAGCGCCTGTTGAGTGTCCGAGTCCCATAGCCCGTCGGTGAAGGTCTGCGTCGCAATCTGTTCCAGAAAGTCGGCCGGCGCTGTTGGATAGGCGAGCCTTACGAGGCGTGCGATGTCCATCTCGAACTCCTGCAGGGTTTCCGCGTTCTTCTGTACCCGGGTCCGGAGCTGCATCTGGTAGGCCTGCTGAAGATGGCTATCTCCATATCGGGACTCCATATGGGCGATCAGTGAAGCGTAGTCCTGGGATCCAGTCGGGATGGCCTGAAGGGCGTTAAGGGCGTCACCTCTCAGCGCTACATTGAGAGCTGTAGCCTTTTCTGTGTTGTTCCATTTATTTATTGAACAGGCCGCCTCGAACTGACGTAAATAGGTGCTCCACGGGACCTTTCCGTCGAAGGTTGGGGGCGTCTCTCTGCTCTGTCCCGTTCCTGATGTCCCCGGTGTACCTGTGGGCGGGCGTCGGCGCAGCTCGGCAACTTCCTCTTGAAGTGCGTTGTATTTCTCTTCCACCCCCGTGAGTGGGCGTTGGCGCAGTTCGTCAACTTCCTCTTGTAGAGCTTTGACTCTCTCATCCACCCCGGTCGGCGGGCGTCGGCGCAGCTCGGCGACTTCCTCTTGTAGGGCTTTGAATCTATCTTCCTTCCCTGTCGGCGGGTGTCGGCGCAGCTCAGCAAATTCCTTTTGTAGAGCTTTGAATCTCTCTTCCACCCCCATCAGCGGGCGTCGGCGTAGCTCGGTAACTTCTTCTTTTAAGGCGTCGAACTTCTTTTCCACTGCCGTGACTTCCTCACGCAGACCCAGTTCTAATTTCTTCAGGTCCTGTGCTACCTTATTCTGCCCGTCTTCCATCTTCTTCTGGCCGTCCTCTATCTTCTTGGTTAAATTCTTCTGGCCTTCTTCTAATTTAGCAGTTAGGTCCTCGGCTAACTTCTTCTGGCTGTCCTCCATCTTCTTCTGGCCGTCTTCCATCTTGGTTTCCATGCCACTTAACTTTTCTAGCAATGCTGCCAATTGCGCTTCCATTTTAGATGCTTGTCTTGTAAAGGGCATGCACTCTCAGGAAAATTTAAAAAAAATTGACCTGCTCGGGTTTTGAAACCAGGACCGTCAGGTGTTGTGCTTGTGTTTGAGTTCGTAATCCGGCTTCTGACACCAGTTGTTACGTGCCACCCCCCTAGTGGCACTTTTGTTGACTGGATTACAGTGGGTTGAAGCACAACACAGATTGTTCCTTTAAAGAAATAATTAACTTGATTGCGGCCAGAAAGATCCACCACTCAACAGCAAATACAAGCAATTATTACCTTACCCCAGTTTCCTCAAGTCTCTTCCCTATGGAGCGCTCTTGCCCCCTTTCACTTGTCAACAGACCACAGTTAATCCTTTCGCTAATGAGTCCGGTCCCGTACGCTGGCTGGAAATAGCTGAACTAAGTCTGTCACTCACTGTTTTGCAACTCACCACAATGACCTCTGTCGCACTAGGTAAGCGCACTCACTCAAAACACAGGCAGTCCCCTGTATGCCTCTCACTCCCTCGCTGTCAAGAGAATCGGCTTCACTAGGGGTTTCGCAAGTCACCACACTTCTGTCGCTCAGGATAAACGCTCGCACTAGCTCGTAAAACACAACAACACTGCTTGACAGGTCGCTCTTATATAGCAGGCCGATGACTCAATAAATGCTTCTAGACCCATCCAGGGTTCACAGCTTCTCGAGGTTTCCTTCACTGGCTGAGTCACGAATATTCTGGACCATCCCTTTGTCCTAGTAGTCCTGTTGCATAAGGCGCACGCAATACACTGAGGCAGGGCACAGCCCAGCCCTGGGGCAGTTGTGACTCATGCGGCGAGCGATGACACAAACTCACAGCCGTAACAGTATGATAGGTTAGTACACCTGCCCTCATAGTGTGATAGGTTAGTGCAGCTGTCCTCATAGTATGATAGGTTAGTACACGTTAGAAATTCTTGGTAAAGAAAAGTCCAAATGTAGTGGTCTTGTGTATTAACATGCAGCAGGTCCTATTCTGCCCGACTCTTACGCACTCGTCCATGTTTATCAGCGTCATTTGTCGTGCTATAATTTTGCAGTGAATGATTTGGGAAAAGTAAATGTGGCATCCTATCTGTGGAACGAGACGATAGCAAAAAGGGGTTCTGTTGAAATTGCTTCCTGCAGTACTTTAAAATTGTGAGAATAATGGTAAGGAAAGGAAACTAATTGCACAGGGCAAAGCATTCTAGCACTTAGTGTCTTGTTTGTCTGCACCAGCTTCCTACCTTGTGTACACTCCTCCTGTGTGGAAGTATGCATTGTTCCTAGGAAGGTTTGAATAGTTGAGATGGAAAACAAACTTGGCCCCATGGCCTAGCGCTGCTCTTTAGCGAGCGTAGCCACCGCTGTCGATCGAAGTTGGATGGAAGTACTCTGAAGAAGATGAACCGCTAGGACAACATGATTACGGATCAACAAGTAATGAGAGAGGAGATAGACTCATTCAATTTGCTCAAGAAAATAAGATGTTCATACTAAACAAGTTTTTTTTAACAAGAATCCATCAGCAAGCTGAACATGGAGGTCCCCAGATGGAAAAACGAAGAACGAGAAAGATTTCATATTGAGTGATAGCAGGGACCTAATTTCAGATATACAAACCATAAACGGGCCGGCCCCGTGGTGTTGCCTCTCACCCGGAGGCTCCGGGTTCGATTCCCGGCTCCCTCAGGGATTTTATAAACTGATGTGAGGGCTGGAACGGGGTGCACTCAGCCTCGTGAGGACAATTGAGTAGCTGTCTGGCAGTGAGGCAGCGCCCCGGTCACGAAAACCAAGATAAACCGCCGAGGGGAACCGATGCACTGACCACGCGTCACCCTAATATCTGCAGGCCAAATGGCTGGGCAGCAGTCGCTTGGTAGGCCTAGGCCCTTCATGGGCTGAAGTGCCAGGAGTTATTTATATAAACCATAAACGGACTGAAGTTCGATTCAGACCACAGGATGATATGTGCCAAATTCAGGTACAATGGAAGGAACAAAAGAAGACCTTTCAGAAAAACTTACAAGCCCAATGCAACTAAAATACACTGAAGAACACAATTCTCAGTAACAACATTGAGCCGATGATGGAAGTACAGAAGTTATATGACTCAATACAATCATGCACCCTTCAATCTCGAAAAGAAGCCTCCGCGAATGAAACAGGGATCAGATACAGGCACAAACTAAGTGAGGAAACCATTATGTTGATAGAACAAGCAGCTCTGGTATCTGACTAAAAACAAAATATATTGAAATCAACAAACTAACCAACAGAGAAATAAGAAGATTTCATAGAGTACAATCTTCACGTTACGAGAAGCATAACAGAAAATTCAAAATCAATTAGAAAGGTAAAAAGAGAATTAAATGTCGGCAAATTCTGGACGATTGGCGTGAAAAAAGGAACTGGAGAAAGAACATCTGGAAGATCAAAAATAATCGCAGTAAGTTTAGCCAGAAATTTATACAAAAGCGATATTACTAATACATAAAGAACATAAACACCGAAGAAGAAGTAGTACCTAGCCTGCAGGACGAGGTTGAGAAGGCCATAGATGACCTCAAAAATAACAAAACATCAGGAGACTATGGAATAATCGAGGAATGCTTAAAGTGGGGAAAACCACGTCTAATAGCATCACTAACCAACCTATTCAACAAGAGGACATACCTCGCCCGTGGCTGGTAAGTACGATAATATTATTTTACAAGAAGGGTGCACGTGATTATCTAGACAACTACTGACCAATAACACTGATCTCAAACATATATAAAGTGTTTACGAAAATCCTAACGAATAGACTTACTAAAATAATGGATAAAAATCAATCCCAAAACAAGCTACAACACAATGGACCACCTCCAAGCAGTAAACCCATAGATAAAACACAGAGTGTATATTGCATTCGTAGACAATGGTTGGCTGGTTCCTCAGTTTAGGGGTCGCGACAATGCGGTCATGTAGCCCCGTGTACTTTGGGTGTGTGTAGAATCTGTCTGATAACCGGTGTTAATCGTGATGGCTGAATTAGTGTGTGTTATCTGTAATTCAAGTAAGGACTGCAGACATTCAATTTTCAAGTAGTTCCTACTTTTGCTACCAAATGCCACCATCAAAGACAACTAGTTCTGAAATTGGTTACTATATGCCACTGCAATCGGCTCCTGGCGACGAACGTTGGAACCTAAGAGCATTAGTCAAATCTAACCTTTAATTTAGCTCCACACAAGAGTAATTAGTGGAAGGTTCTTTTACATGCCCTAAATCTATGACATAGGACCACCGGCTTTACTTCCCCTCCAAAGGAAGGCTTACCGAGAGATTTTTAACGCTCTTAAAAAATCCGACGTCTTCGGACGGGTTTGAACCCGTGACCTTAGGCATGGAAGCTCAGCATGCTACCAGCTACGCCACCGAAGCCGCTATTCGTAGAGCATTCGACTCGGTAGAGCACATCAACGTCTTGGAGGCATTGAAGGTAATAGGTGTCAATTCTAAATACATTAGAATCATTGGTCTAACCTACTTAGAAAGCTTAGCTAAGTTGAAGGAGAACTCTTCAGAATACAGAAAGGGGTCAAACAAGTGGATCCCATATCGCCCGAACTTTTCACCTGTGTCCTCTGAAAACTAAAGTGGGGAAACAGGAACTTCGGAGTTAACATTAACAGAAGACTTCTATCTAACCTCCACTTTGCAGATGACATTGTGCTATTTGCAAAGTCAGCAAAGGAACTAAACACAATGCTAGATGAACTCCATTCCACGAGCAAAGAAGTGGGACTGCAAATGAACCCAACAAAAGCCAAAATAATTACAAATTCCGAAGAGTTACCGATCATAGTGAATTCCACACCCTTAGAATACTGCAGTGAGTATTTATATTTAGGCCACCAAGCAATAAGTACGACACAAACGAGCGACCGAGAAATCAAAAGGAGGACTGGATTGACGGGGGGGGGGGGGGGGGGGAGGAGAATTTCAGAAGCCTAAGCTTCATTCTTATGGATAAATCTTAGAGCCCTAAATTAAGATTCAATGTACTACAAAGCTGTGTCATCCAAGTGTTAATCTAGGGATGCCAAACTTGGTCATTTAGTTTAATTATCGTATGGCTTTTAGTGCCGGAAGTGTCCGAGGTTTGATCGGCTTGGCAGAGGTTGTAGCTGCTACAAGCGGACACCCATGGGGTGAGCACCAAGTTCCGTTCAATCTCAAATAGTTCCAACTTTCGCCACCAGATGTCACTGACACTTAGTGGTGAACGTTGGAACTATGATAGAGCGTTTCAATGAAATCTAACCTAGAAATGTAGCTTCACATAAGTTTAGTTAGTGGAAGGATCTTTTACATGCCATGGGACTGCCTGTTTTACTTCCTTTCTGAAGGAAGGCATACTGAAGGATTTTAACACTCTTAAAAAATCCAACGACTTCGGACGGGTTTGAACCCGCTATCTTGGGCATAGCAGTTCAGCATGCTACCAACTACGCCACCGGTCATTTAGTAAATGTCAGACAATACTGCTCCAAATCTGTCAACGGTAAATGGAAAGGAGGATCCTAGGCTTTAGGCTAAGCGACAGAATCAGTAACACGGAGGACACTGCAACAACAGCTCGGCAACTGAAATGGCACAGGGGTAGACACATATCCAGAATGCACCAGGATAGATGGGCCTACTCCAAGACTATGTGGGATCCAAGAGCTGGCAACAGAAGCAGATGGTCAGACGATTTTAGGTTCGAGGCAGGTATTACGTGGACCAGAAAAGCCAGGGATAGAGAACGATGGAAGGAAATTCAGAACATTGTAATAGTGTAACAATGTAAATGCCGTAGTCAGGATGTGTATTAATGCGTGTCGATATGTATTTAGGAAAGATATCTCTCAATAACTCGCTCCTCTTGGGCCACCCTCTACCACTCCGGTAGGAGGCCCTTGCCCATCGAGGATCTACGGGTTTATCTTACCTTTGAAAAGCTTGAAATTTCTAATCCAACTTTGTATTGCTATGCTTTCAAGTTGTTCTAGTTGAAATTTAGCTTGGTCTGTATCATTTGCAGTAGTGCAAGCTCATCTGCGAAAGCTAGGCCATTTAGTTTTATATCTTAGCCTAGAGGTTCCCATTAGGTGGTCCGTGGACCCCCAGGGGTCTGCGACGGTTGGCCAGGGGGTCCGCGAAGAACGTCGAGAAATAACGCAATAACGAAAACGGAGAAAGTACAAAGATTTCCATAAAAATAATAATTATGCATTGCCATCCACAGTATAAGTGGCTCACTCATATGTGCTGCAGCGTAATTTGAGCTTTCAAGTTTCCTGCTAGAGAGCGTTTTGCTCCTTTATCTCTGTGTTCTGCTCCACAGCCATTTTGTGTTTTTACATATTTACTTGACTTTTGATTGTTTTAATAGTTAAAACTCAATTGAATATGGATCTTTGAAGTGAAGTAGACTCTCTGCTACAGATAGTGACGAAGAGCAATCTGTGGTAATAAATATAGAAGTGCCTGCTGTCTCTCTCGAGCCTAGCCATTCAAAGAGTCAGCCTACTGTGAAAAGTAGGAAATACGAAATGAAATATTTGGAAATTGGTTTTACGTATTGTGGACCTGAAGATTGTCCTAAGCCTCAATGCGTGATATGCTTTATAAATAATGTTATTGGTTTTACGTCCCTTTTAACTACCCTGGCTTTTAGAGACGCCGGGGTGCCGGAATTTTGCCCCCAAGGGTATCTTTAACGTGCCAGTAAATGTACTGACACGGCTCCCTCGCATTTGTGCACCCTCAAATGCCAGCTGACTGCGCCAGGTTTCGAACCTGCAACCTTGGGCTCAGCAAGCGAGAACGTTACCCCTGAGCCACGCAGCCAGATGTGATATGCTTTGAAACCCTTGCCAACGAGACTATGAAACTTGCAAATCAAAAATTCCTCAGTATGCCTTCCTTCCGAGGGGAGCAGGGGGTACATGCTTACATAACGATCGCTTTAGGGGGTCCGAGAAAAATTCCTAATGAGAACCTCTGTCTTAGCCAATCTTGATGTGTGGTTGACATAATATATTAGTCCAACACACAATTAAACAATAATGGTGAGAGTCCAGTTTTAATTTCATAAGGTTCAGAGAATTCATTTCTGTTCGGAATCTAACTTTAGACTTAGTGTTCTTAAGGGCAATTCCAATAAGGCTAGTAAGTTTCTGATGTAAACCAAATTCCGTCATGATATTCAATAATGACTCACGATCAACAAAAGTGATATTTTAATTTATATGTCAATACGGATAAGTACTTCATATCAATGCATACTACGAGTGTTTGTTAATTCTGTACAAGAATTTAATGACTAGGGGGCTGATTTCTAAGAGAAGTCATATTTTTCCCCTTAACATTATATCTTAAGAGTCTTGTATTTTAACACGTTTGCAAGCATGATAACCAAAATTAAACATGTTTTATTGGGCATATAAATGCATAGTTAGGCTTTCTTAAGTTTCATGGCATATTTTGAACAAAATATCATTATAAACGGCATATTTTGGTAATTTTCATTTGAATTCGTTTTATAAAAATCAGAATAAGCTCTAGAAATTATTGTTCAGGATGGACTGGAATATACTACTGAAGAACCATTCTAAAGTAGTGTATGGAATGTTTCTAACAGGTAGGAGCTATTGTTTCCTGGAAACCGGGCTATTGTTTACACAGAAGCAGAGGTAATTCCGCAGTTATTTGTCATTGTTCTTACCTCTCTCCTTCGCCCTTCCACCTTCAACACACTGAACGACCTTGGTCACAAATTAGGGAGCTTCAGTCATTCAGTTCCTTTCAATATGCCTAAAACGAAAGTCTCAATTTGTGGGAAGTTGCGAAGTTTTGTTCACGAGTTCGGTGAAAACATATTCAGTACGGATGGAGTAATAAAAGTAGATGCTATTCATTAAGTCATATTTTGAATGTTATAGGTCATATTTTTATGTTTTTAGGTCATAAATGCATACATATTTCATACATTTTAGGTCATAGAAATCTGCTCCCTATTAATAACCTTTCATGGTGAAATTCAAATGTTAGGATAAGTTCAGGATACTTGCTCTTGCTATTTCATAATAATAATGTTCTTGGTTTTACATCCCTTTTAGACACACCGGAGTGCCAGAATTTCGCCCCGAAGGGGATCTTTAACATACTAGTATATCTACCGACACTACTTCCTCGCATTTGCGCACCCTCAAATGCCAACTGGCTGCGCCAGGATTCAATCCTGCAACCTTGGGTGCAGCAGGCAATGTTGCTATTACAGATGCATAATTAAACGTAATTATAGATTTACTTGAACGATTATTAACACTTACCATGCTGATGCCTTAAATGTTGTTCCTCTCCTGTGCGCTGGCTGATTTCCAGAATGGCACAAACTGAATGTGGTTTGAGTTACAAATAAATTGAAAAGTCCGTTCGATTTCCGAACCCTTACACTACAAATTTAATAAAAATCCGACACGATTGAAAATAAAACTATAATGTAAAAAATGCCGTGAACAGCTGTTGCGCGCGCTCTCGTCCTGGAGCGCTGGCAGAAGTAGAAGGTAGAACTGTCTCTTCGGCTGCGTCAGATTCAGAATCTGTAATGTGAATTATAACCCCAAATATACTCGTATACTAGTCATAGAATAAACTCAACGTTTTTGCGAGAGAAACATCTGTCCACAAAGAATAAAAGCAAAGGAAAGAAAAACAGATTTGACCTACTTGAACTTGCATCGCTTGCCTTCGAACAGATTGATATTCTTCCGCTGACCAGTGACGTGGTGCTACCTAGCGATAGTATGTGCAACTTCATGCTTACTGGCACCCACACGCGAGTGCTAGAGCTGTAATATTACGTTTGTCTCCAACACAAAGCGCGAGAAATCGATCAACCTAATATTACGTTCGCCGCAGTTTTAAAAAGTTACCTTGGAACGTAATATTACGGCGCCCGCGCTCTAAGTGTTAAAAAATATTTATCTTCCAGTTCAATGATAACTTTATAAATCAGCAGTAATCTTAACTTATCCTGAGATTGCTCGAAGTTATCTTACAGAACATCTATCAAAACCAAGTAACAAATTTCCCTGACAATTCCCCGATTTTTCCAGGATATATCAGAATATTACGCGAGTAACGGTAGCGGCCATAATAAACATATAAAACAGAGTTTGTACTTAAAGAGCATTTCAAAAAGGGTAGTTGAAAAGACAAAAACAGTACAGAAAAATATATTTTTCTATATTTTGCCAATTTCTAAATTTTTCAACCAGGGAAACTATTGTACTTGCGAGTATTGAAAGAGCTCGTCATATTTTTTTCTATATTTTGCCAATTTCTAAATTTTTCAACCAGGGAAACTATTGTACTTGCGAGTATTGAAAGAGCTCGTCAATATTAAGCCCCATCCTCTTCGCTCTTGCTACGGCAGATGTGGTGGAAATATTACCCCCAAATGTAAAAATATACATTTACGCAGACGATATGGCTCTAATCCCATGGCTCATGATCTCGAGATTAACGGTCACGTTAAACTACAAGCTTTTTTTTTCTAATTTCAACCAGTGAAAAGGATTTACAGCAGGCGTTTGACAGAGCTGCGGAGTGGGCGGAAGAGAATGAACTCTATCTGAATGAAAGGAAAACAGTTGCAATGACTTTCAGAAAAGGGGGAAGAGGGGCGACAATTCTCTACAAAAATAGACCGCTGGAATGTGTTACGCACTTCAAGTATCTGGGGGTGACGTTCCAGACTCACGGAAACGTCTTCACTATTCACATCAAGGACAGAACAAACGCGGCTATAAAGGCCAAGAGTGACATACGACATCTCCGAACACTGTCATTACAGACAGCGATGAGACTTTTCTCGCTGAAGATCATTCCTGTAGTTGCATATGGTTTGGAAAGTATTTGGCATCACCTTAAGTATAAGCACCTCGTAGAGTTGGAGAAGGTGAAAGCTACCTACCTGAAAAGGGTAATGTGTCTTTCGAAATTCACTCTTTCTCGGTTGGTGTATGAACTCGCAAAAGAGCCTCCTTTTGTTGAAGACCTCAGATTACAGCTGTTCCTGCCATCTACATCGGGTTATGAGAGACTAATGCAGGAAATGAAGTTAAAGAGAGGAAGCATATGGCAGGAATTTTATATCACGGATGCGATGACATCTCGGGATTGGACGAGGGTTTTCTATGAGATGAGACACTTGATAACCAGATTCGCTGTGCATGGATTCCACTTCAGGGTGTGTGCAAACAAAATGTACCATCAGCCGGATTGCTGGTGCGTGTGTGCCCTCTGCGGCAAAGCATGTGACAGATATCATGTAATGCAGTGTGATCAGAGGAAGTTATCTCTGTCACAGTTTTGTACTAGTGATAAGTAATTAATGATGATGATGATGATGTTCGAGGAAAAGGTAAGTCATGTTTAATTCAATTGCATATTTTGTGCTCTAATAAATTTATTATATTAATGCTGTCAAAAATCATTCAGTTACTCATTTATAAACGAATACACATGTAATTTGTGTGCTCTGACTTGCGAGAAATGAGAGCTTACTGATTTAACGTCAGTACCAACAATCATCACCAGAATACACCTTCCCCCATCAAAATTTAAATTCTTAACCCTCTCAGTGCCACGCGCCAATCAGATCGGCTCTCGCTGCTCGCGCCAAAGCCGATTCAATCGGCGCGCTGTATATCGTATATTTGTAGATTTCTGTAGTCACATGTCGGTGATTATTACATAGTGTTGGAAAAGTGAGGTTTCAACCTCGCATGTGCGGAGTTTATTTTTTTCCTTCGAAGTCCGTTACATGATAGGTTTGAGTTTGTATCGACGCGACGCCCTCCCTTTATGCTCCCCCAATCGCGCGTTCCCGCCGAAATTGCGGTGCAGTTGTTATCTTCTTGTTGAAGTTTTCTGCCTACAGATGTATCTAAGAACTTTTTACAGCTGGAAACATAGTGTTTCATCGAACATGACTCTTAGGTATCTTTAATTTAGACTCAAAACTGATTTTTTACAAAAAGAAATTGAAAAATTGAACAATTATCAGAATAACCTCAATCAAAAAGGTTTAGATGCCTTATTTACTTGTGTGAACATAATGTATGAAAGAATGATGTATTGGTTATAATGCAAAGCAAAAATAATGATTCTATCCTTGAAAATGTGGTATTTATGACTTTTTTTTCGAATAGCCTGCATGATCATTGAAAATGGCTTGGCATTCTTGGCAAGTATTTCAGGAAATGGCTTAGCACTAAGAGGGTTAATGTCCAATTATTCAAGGTTGGACCTTGTAAAACTAAAATGTGTTATTAAAATACCCTGATAATTCCCAGAGTATTCTCTGTTTTCCATAGTAGTAGACACCCTGTTATAGTAACCTTTTAATATGAAAACTTAAAGTTTCTTCCAATAAACCTTTTAATACTATATGAGATTTTTATTGCACAAATAGTGTCAATTCTGTCCTTTTGTTAATTCACACCTGTTATATTAATAATGGTAATGGATGAAATTGTAAAGGAAGCATATGGACATAAAGAAATGAAGTTACTATTATTTGCAGACAATGTTGTGGTCTGGGGAAGGAACACCGAAGAAGTGCAAAAACAACTAGATGCACTGAACGAAAATATTCAGAAGTACGGCCTGAAAATCAGTATAGAGAAAAGCAAGACCATGGTGATGACAAGAGGGGAAAGACAAGGAAAGGGCACTGTGAAAATTGGAAGGCAGAGTTTGGAAATTGTGGACACGTTCAAATATCTAGGAAGTGAATTGATGCAAACTGGTAGGTTGGACATGGAGATTGGCAGGAGAGTACAGCAGAGCAATGCATTCTATCAAAGTGTAAGAAAACTTGTTTGGGATAAGGAAGTACCAAGAGATAATGTATAAAGTGTACTATGTTCCCATATTAACTTATGCAGCTGAGACTTGGACCCTGACAAGCAGGCAAGAGAGTAGAATCCAAGCCAGTGAAATGAAGTTCCTAAGAAGTATGATAGGAAAGACAGAGTGAGGAATGAAGATGTTAGGAAGGAAGTTGGGATGGGAAAACTAAATGAGAGAATTGAGAAGAATAAACTAAGGTGGTTTGGACATGTAAAGAGGATGGAGGAAAATAGAATACCAAGACAGATGCTGGAGGCAAAGTGCAAGGGTAAGAGAGCAAGAGGAAGACCTAGAACAAGGTGGATTGATTCAGTGAAGAATAGCATAAGAAAAAGAAATCTGGACTGGGACAAGATCGTGGAACGAAAGAGGAAAGTGGAGAAGTGCCATAAATACCCCAACACGGCAGGAGCTGCATAAGGGGAAATGATGATATTAAAGAATTCACATGTGCAGAATAAGGCTCTACATGCGTACTTGCCTACCGCTCTCCAACATTTCAAGCTAATAACTCGAAACATTCCAGGTGTAATGTAGAACCTTATTCGACCGCCCGCTTCAATTAACGAATGCTAAACTTAGCAGAACTAGGAAAATTCTTGAAAATGTGTGAGAAAACCCACCTCACAGGTACGTATGCGAATGAAGGTTGGTTCCTCAGTTTAGGGGCTGCGGCAACGCGGTCATTCAAATAGAGAAACACAATGCATAAATAAGCTATGCTACCTTTATCACCGTTATTCAATAAATACGAGAACAAGGCCAAACACTCGACAGCTATACAAATAACTTTGAAAGAATAATAAAATTTCCACCTTTCAATACTATTTATTGCTAATTACTTACAGGGACATGTTTCGAGGGCTAACACTCCCCCTTCTTCTTATATGTAAGCTCAGGATATCCATCAGACCTAAACCACCTAAGAACATCAAAAATTTGCCAAGAAAGAAGTTTAATACATCCAAACTTCAGGATGAATCCATATACAAACATTTTGGAAACAGGATCGTCACCCAGTTATCAGAAAACCCAGTAACAAATGATATTCAGCAAGAATGGGCCACATTACAGAAGATTATCACACAGTCAGCTGAGGAAACCATTGGTTTTATAGTGCGGAAAAGACAAGACTGGTTTGATGACAACAATGAGGAAATTCTGTCTCTCATCAATGCCAAAAGGAATGCCTATCTTGCCCATCTTCAAGACCCAACTTCCAACACAAAGAGAGATAAACTACTGGAACTCAAGGGTAAATGTCAGACGCAGATAAGGAAGATTAAAAATACTTGGTGGCAACAGAAGGCTCAGGAACTGCAGAGACTATCGGATGCTCGAGACTTGAGGAACTTCTATGCCGTACTCAAGGAAATATATGGACCATCTCGCTCATCATCAGGTACACTGAAAAGCGCTGATAATTCTACTACCTTTACTGATAGTCAAGAAATCTTGGAACGCTGGAAGGAGCACTTCTCCAATCTCCTAAATCGTCCATCAGAAGCTGCTGAAGACTTCCTCTGTGATGTGCCGCAACAACCTGAACAACTGTGGTTGGCAGTACCTCCTACTTATCATGAATTCAGTGCAGCTCTCACCCAATTGAAACCCAGAAAAGCACCTGGCCCAGATAACATCCCTCTGGAACTAATTCAAGCCGGAGGTCATTCCCTCAAAACAAGAATTTTCATCCTTATCCTCAGAATTTGGGAATCAAGAAAGGTACCTGGAGACCTAAAGAATGCCACTATCGTCACTATCTTTAAAAAGGGTGATCGCAGTGTTTGTGGCAACTACCGTGGTATATCACTGCTATCAATTGTGGGGAAGATTCTTGCAAGAATTCTACTTAACCGCCTCAAGGTTATCTCTGAGAGGATCCTCCCAGAGTCACAATGCGGATTTAGAACTTCCAGAAGCACAATTGACTTGATTTTCTGTGTGAGACAGCTACAAGAAAAATGTAGAGAACAACAGAATCCACTCTTCTTAGTCTTTTATGACTTGGAAAAGGCATTTGATTCGGTTCCAAGACCAGCCATGTGGGCAGTGCTGAAGCGGTTTGGTTGCCCTCAGCATTTTGTAGATCTAATCAAAGCTCTCCATGATGGCATGACAGGTCAGGTTTGCCATCAGAATAAGATGTCCGACGAATTTCCCATTACCCATGGACTGAAACAAGGATGTGTACTGGCTCCAACGCTTTTTGCGCTGTACTTGGCTGCAATGCTGTATGATTCACCCACAAACATCCCAGGTGTGGAGATCAAGTATCGTTTTGATGGAGGGCTTTTCAACCTAACTCGTCTCCGCTCCTTGAGGAAAACTCAGGTTACTAAGGTTACTAACATGTTGTATGCAGATGATGCTGCGTCACCAACTCTCACACCAGAAGAGCTGCAACAGTCGGTTAACTGTTACAAAAGTGCATGTGATCGCTTTGGTCTTACCATAAATGTCAATAAGACTAAAGTCTTGGCACAACCTTCACCAGGCACACCTCTTCCTCAGTTCAATATCTCCATTTCAAATTTGCCATTAGAACAGGTTGACCACTTCTCGTACCTGGGCAGTACCATTTCTGTGAGCTGTACCTGTGAGCAGGATGTGGATAAGAGAATTGGCGCAGCCCATGCAGCATATGGACGATTAGCGCACCGGGTCTTCATGAATAAAGATCTATCCATGAGTACAAAGCTTATGGTGTACAAAGCAGTAGTCATTTCTACATTGTTGTATGGCTGTGAAACGTGGACCCTGTACCGACGTGATCTTAGGAAGCTTGAGCGTTTCCACCTACAAAAACTTCGATCAATCCTGAGGATTAAATGGGAAGACCGCATTACCAATATTGCTGTTCTGGAAAAGGCTCAAATCAACAGCATAGAATCATCCATAATAGGTCACCAATTTAGATGGATTGGTCATGTCCATCGGATGGATGATGTGAGATTACCTCGTCAAATGCTATATGGTGAGTTATGCTATGGCACCAGACCTCATGGTGGTCCTAAGAGGCGCTACAAGGACCAATTTAAGCAGACCCTGAAATTGACAGGTCTTGATTCACAAACCTGGGACATGCTGGCTGAAAACCGCTCAACTTGGCGCCGTACCATCTCGGATACTGTAAAGACGTTTGAAAGGGATCGACGCATACACGAAGAGGCCAAGCGTCAAGCTAGGAAACTTCGAGCAGCCCAACCACGTCCTCCTCCAGCAATACTATGCGACTTGTGTGGTCGCTTGTTCCATGCCAGGATTGGACTCTTTAGTCACCGTAAACACATCCACAAACTGGACTGAAGGAAGAAGATTTATACTCGGATTCGAGTTAAAGCCGATGATGATGACTTACAGGGACATGTTTCGAGGGCTAACACTCCCCCTTCTTCAGCCTGTCCAACTTGCCTTGTATAAGCACATACAAATCACATGAAGAATAATGAAAATGTTCTCCAATCCATTATTTACAATTCCCGCTCGACGCTCCAAAGAAGATCCTCTTAATGGATTACTAAGGCCTATGCGCACCAACACTTCTGAATTGGGCCGCTGCCCCCACTACGTCACCGTGGGATCACTCTAGTCCCCATGTTGCTCCTGGCAAACATCAAGGCGGAGAAAACTTGTGGCCGCGCCATGCACCTCCGAACTGCAGTGCGCTCGGGCGTGAACAAAAGCAAACCGAATGCGCCTAGCGAAGACTCTTACAGCTGAGTGTCAGTGACGTGCTTGGGAAAAAAGGGTGGCGGTTAGGATTGGTGGAGGTGGGAGGCTAAGGAAATGAGAATAAGTGAGGTGTGTTGACGCGCTGTGTATTGCTATTATGGTGATTGATTACTACGTAGAATGAGAGGTGTCAATCTTTAGTATGTTATGAAAAATGAATAGTGGAATATAGCGGGAATTTTATCTATTACTATATAATTCGTCTATTAGTGTTCTGTATAAAATGCTGGTTTCAAATATTATTTCATTAAGATTGTGTGAAGGGTTAAATCTTTGTGCTTTATCAATTTCTATTTGTTCCAGAATATTCATGAGCCTGCCTTTATTTTCTTGATGTAAAATTTTATTATTCTTTCAAAGTTATAGTTACGTCAATACGGACCTGAAGAATCGACAATATGAGCTATACAAATATAATACAAAGTAATCTGGTGATGAATATATCAACACTCGCCATGCAATGATTGTCCTTCAAGATGAGACAAGAGTCTGGGCAGTTTACAGCAGTTAACACAGAACACAGAAACATCATGATAACACCGAGCACACTCGCTGTATTGCGACTCTGTACGGTTAATAATAGCTACCCGTACAGTTCTTATCCTCTTATTCTAACTAGAATAGTTGCTAGAGATGTGGAATATACAATACCGTATCTCCTTTTGTGATAATATTAAGGGCTTCAAGGAAACGCTGAAGAGATCGATAACTTACGATAGTACATTACTTATAGAATACGTTTAACAGATTGCCTCGGATGTAGGGTGTGGTAGCTATGTAGAGATGAAACGATTAGCTTGTAGCTCAGGACAGGGAAGCATGGAGATCTGCATCAAACCAGTCAAACAACAAACAAAAATCCCTCAGTATCGGAGGGGAAGTCAAGAACATGAAAAAGAACCTTCCACTTATTGTGTGCAGCTAAATTTGTAGGATAGATTTGATTAACTCTCGATTAAGTTCCAATGTTCGCCGCCAGGTGCCGGTTGCGGTGGCATCTGGTAGCCAAGTTCACAGCTAGGTATGTATTCTTTATTGTCAGACAGATAGACTCCACTAGTGACAATATAATAATTAACAATAAAATTTACAATTATAAACAAAACAAAAACAGCAAACACGTACAAAAATAGCAATACACTAATCTATTATAAATCAGCAACCACAACCATACAGACATGCACTCTAACATCCTATCTCAAGCATTCATTCATGCAATCCCTTTGTACAAGAACATTACAATAATTATTACAGAAAAAAACTATCAACAGTAAACAGAAACAGGCAAAAACATAAAATAAAAGATAAGAAGACAAAGTTCAGAAACTAGGGAAAGTAATACAAGAGCGACATTCAAGGATCTAGATAACAGCAAACAAAAAATACATTACTTCATTCACTCGTACATTCAATCAAAAAATCAATCAACCATTCATTCGACCACATGTTCAATCAATCAACGCAAATAGAAATTAACCCAATATGCAATACACTATTTTACAGCCCACTTGAGATATCTCTCATAACAGTTAATAGAGAGTCGAAGTGAATATCAGTAGCACTTCTACTCTCCATCAAGCTGTATGTTGACTGCAACCGGATCAGACATGAATTTTTGTGCACATTAATTCTCGATCTGACCCCATCGAACGTGTGCTTCCGTCTGGTGGTTCTCTGAGGGACGTGAAAACCCAAGTCAGCTAGCAACTGATTAGAGTCAATTCCGCCATTTACCAGCTTCCAAAGGAATCTCACGTCACCCACTGTGCGCCGACTGCTAAGTGGAGGAAGACTGTACACGTTGCAATAACTCTCATACTCAGCTCTATGGTACGGTCGTCCACCCCTGTAACAGAGCCATTTAATAAATCTCTTTTGCACACGTTCGATGGCGTCAATTTTATTACTGTGAAAGGGATTCCAGATCACACTACAGTATTCTAATTTAGGCCGAATGAGTGACTTAAATAATTTGGATAGAGTTATGTCCGAAAAATAATTTAAACAATTTCTTTTTAAAAATCCCAGGATCCGGAAACTTTCACGACATATTTTTGAAATATGTTCATCGAACGAGAAATTATTAGTGATTGTCACCCCTAGATCCTTAATGGTTGACACTCTACGTAGCGTTTCATTTTTAATACAGTAATTAAACCTGGGTAGGAGGTTACGTTTCAATGAAACTGACAACACTTTACACTTTTCAGTATTCAGTTTCAGTTTCCATGTTTCACACCATTCACTGAGTTGGTGTAGGTCTTGTTGCAACAACTCACAGTCATTTATAGTACTGATGGGCATATACAGTTTAAGATCATTGACTGACTCAAAAACATCAACACTGAAATGGCTTCAAACACCATAACCAGAGGTGCCAACCTTTGAAGTGGGTTATTAGTAATCTCCCCCCCAACACTGAAAAATTATTTTCATGTCAAATCCAAAGCAAGCTTCTCCCTTCTCGATAATGACACCACACCACCTTTGTCCTACCCGGAAGCAACCTATAGTAAATAATACCATATTACACAATAAAATTTGCACATTAACTGCTAGTTCTGTGATTTTAAAAAAATCCTTGTAGCTTGTTTTGCACTCAGTAACTGGTTTTCCGTGAAAGTTTTCTTGCAACATACTTCCCCTGTGATGACATTTTCGTCTTGTGAATCATAAGCGATTCCAGTGTAGATGTGCTTAATGTAGGTCTGAATTCTGTCTGATTTTTCCTAACAACACTGAAAATTCTTTCTGTGGGAGAGTTACTGTGTGGTACAAGTAATATTGCAAATATCACTTTACTTAAAATTTATACTTGAACTATCCACTTTCGTTTTTAAGCTCAGCAATTTTGCCCAAGTTTACATCAATTCTAGTTGCTTGTAAAATATATTCAGGGAAAGTATCACACTGATAAACAGAAAATTCCTCTTCAAGTTTGTCATGTTCACTTTCCTTGACCAAACTTGGGAATCTTTGAACAAAATAATCAAGAGATGAATATGAAACCTTCATCCTAAGAAAAATATCGAGATGTTACACGATCGGCGCTGGCCTCAGCCATTTGACGAGATTCCCGTAGTTTTCACGATAGAACAGAGAGAAAAATCGCTATTCACATAATTGGTGTCACTGTTAGCCGATCGACTAGATTTCGATTGTCCTTGATGTGGGGACGGGAAATTATAGCATAATTACGCAATCGGTGCCACTTTCTGTACGTTTGACAAGAATCCAGTTGTTTTAGTCATCGAATGCGGAGACATATCGCGATGTATTGCAATCGCTGCCGCTTTCGGTCGTTATACGAGAATCACGATGTCCTCGCGGTTGGTCACTGAGAACGCGATAATATGCAATCGGCGCCGCATCCGGCCGTTCAACGATTGTCTGACTGTCTATCTGTTCTGGCAGAATGGCGTAGGCAAGCTCGAGGTTGGGCATGGTTAAAATTCACGAGCAGTTATGGACATGTTGTATGGTCGGCGCCGTGATTCCCACTATCCCTATGCTGTGGTTGGGAGTTCACGGTGGATCACGAGGAGAAATGAGTATCGCGATGCTACGTAGACTGTCATTTCTAAAAGGGCTGACGCACTTCTCGCTCCCCGTACGCTTTTAAGTATACTGTCATGGGAAAAATGGCGAGTAGGTTTCGGGATGTTTCGTGATGGGCGCCCAATCACCTTTGACAGGATTCCCGCAGTCCTCGTGTTCAGAAGTTCACGATTGGGCACGGGTTTTATGATTTTACGTAACTGGCATCGATATCGGTCCGTTTGACGAGATTCCCGCAGGCAAGTCGTGCAGTCAGCCGGCCATCTTGAGCATGTGAGTTCGGAGGATGAACGTTCGAAGTAGGTATCGAATATTACGAATTATTCTGATAGGATTGCATGAATATTACGACAAGAAGGCACATTTTCTTTCGAATCACGAATTATAAAAGT
Organism: Meconema thalassinum; assembly: GCA_946902985.2. Lineage (NCBI taxonomy): Eukaryota > Metazoa > Arthropoda > Insecta > Orthoptera > Tettigoniidae > Meconema > Meconema thalassinum. Next base: position 554,073,783 of record OX336392.1, read on the forward strand.
TTTCGAAATAACCGGTTAAATTATCCGATGGGACCAAAGTTCGAAGGAAAAGTCGACATAACGGAATTTTGAATTAACCATACAGGATATCTCAAATTTTCGAGACGGGTAGATTTTTAAAATAAATGTATTTCGAAGCATTTTCGGGATTCTTTTTTCGAAACTCTAATTTCGCAAGATTGCGACATTAAATTATTTCGCGTTATTTTTGGACTTCAATATGAGTGAGATAGTCTCCAAATTCAGAGGTCAATAACAGAAATGAGAGGTCTCTGTTGAGTTTCGGAAATGTTCGCGAATAAAAGTCTCGCGGAAAGTAAGGTTTCTTAATAATACAGAAAAATATTTCACACAAAACTGGAAACTCTTCTCGACACCGAAATTATACGTTGGACCGATGTATACCACTCAAGGTATCCTCAGTTTGCTTTCCTTTAGTTCGGGCAGGGGGAAATATAGCATACGCAATCGGCTCCATCGCAATCTGTGAGCCAAGCGGCGCGAGTTAAGACGATTTAAACCGACCTCGGCGAATTTTTGTTACCTCCTACTACGCAGACATAAAAATTAGCTACTTTTACTTTCGTTACCTGTTTGTAAAATTAGCTACTTCTTCGTTACCGGTAGACGCCCTGCAACTTTCCTTTTATTTCTTTCATAGAAATGTATTTTTTTCGTGATGTCACTTTTCCGTAATAATTTCCCCTTTGACCGTAATCGTGAGCTGAAATCCGTAATAATTGGCACCTCTGCATAACATAAAATTGTAAAAGCCAATGCACAGTGGGTCAAAATCGAAATCTAGAAGGACAAACATTATTTATTTTCATAATTAAAAAATCAAAATTTATTACTTCTACAGCATTCTCATACAATTGCCGCTCACTACTCTGGGATATAAACGCATCTTAGTGTAAATCTGTCGCCACTGTTCGAGCAGTCTGAATTGGAGGGTGAATGTAAGTGGCTGCGGTTTGGTTGTCTTTGTGGTTAGTGTGATGCTTTAAGATGGAACATGCAGCTGAAGGTATGATCTTTGTAACGTGTTTCAGTTATTAATGGGCGTAATTGTTACATAATTTTAGCTATATTTGCATTATATAACATTTAACTATTATTTTTAAAATTACATTTTCACTTAGATATTTAGTATGTCGCGTCACTCTGCGTCACTTTCTACTTTATGTTAAAATGATGATAAAGTCTTGTAGTTTACGCCTGTTATAAGATTTTTTGCATCTTTTTGCAACTTACTTAGTTATTTGACGTTTTAGAAGATGCAGCGCAACCAGTTCTTACACGTTTACAACTGTTTGAAGCACTGGATTCAACGATTATGCCAAAAGTGGAAATTTGTGACTTTGTTAAAAGTAAATTCGGGGTAGAAAATTGTTCTAAAGAGATAACTTGAATGCTCTATCCAACTCTTAGTCATAGACAATTTCTTGCATGTGTAGACGTAGCTTAAAAAAGGTCTTAACTGATCGTTTATTATGAAGTAAACAAATTATATAAGTTGCTTTCACTCTAAATTCATGATTAATACGTCCAAATAATTTTGTCCCCCTAGATTTTGATTTTGACCACTGTGCAATGGCACGACACTCAAAGCGAGCCCATTGTGTGCTGATGCGCGAGAGGCACATCTTGAATTATGCTAGCTTGTTGATAGCCACACAGAAATGCGAATCCACGACCTACTAGCCAGGCTGTGCCACGCTGACACTCGAATCACCTTTCTGTGGCTTCCAAGCCACATGGGAATTGCGGGAAACGAGTTAGCTGATCAAGCTGCAAAAGAGGCGGTATCACTACCACCTCGACCAATGGAGGTACCTGCTAGAGATATTCGCTCTCAGTTACGCCTACAAGTTCTGGCTTTTTGGGAGAGTCAGTGGCTAGCTGAACCACTGCCCAGTAAACTACTCGCGTGTGGCAGAGCTCTTTCCGGTCACGGAGAGAGTCCGTCATTTTGTGTAGGCTAAGGATAGGTCATACAAGATCCACCCACTCGTATCTAATGAGAAGGGAAGACCCCCCCCACATTGTACCTGTGGAGCCGTTTTCACCGTGGCCCACATTTTCACCGAGTGTGTGGATCTTGCTGACTTACGAAGAAACCTTGGTTTGCAGATGACACTCAAACTTATATTAGCATATGACGCGGTGGCTGCTGATCGCGTTATCCGCTTTATAAGTGAGAGTGGGTTAGGGCCAGCAATCTAAATTTTCCAGTATAAATTGACTCAACGACTTGTTCGTTTTTGAATGATAATGTTTTGTATTTCCGTAATTTTTGTTTATTTTTATAATTTTTTACTTAATGTTTTTGTTTTATTAATTTTTGGTCTTTTTAAATTTAGGTGTCCACCTCAAAATTTTAAATTCAATTCCAAATTTGTATTCTTAAATCTGTGTTAAGAGGGGCAGATGACCTCGTAGTTCCGCCCCTTAAAACAACAATAACTAACTAGAAATGACAAACAGACAGGCAGGCACTTATTTATGAATAGAAAAGGATGAGAAAATTGTTGATGCCATAGGAACTGGTGGTGAAAAGGTCGTAACACAAGTCCTGCTTATTGAAAAATGAAAATACACAGCCAGCTTCCAGTCTCCGACCGGGTCAGGAATGTAATGAATGAAGCCCCCCATCTAGCGGCGAGGTTATGAAGTGTGCTGCCTGCTGAAGCCTGACGCAGTCCTCTGGGGCAATGATTAAATGAATGACAAGATGAAATGATAGTGGAGTGTGTTGCTGGAATGAAAATGTGACAGGGAAAACCGGAGTACCCGGAGAAAAACCTGTCTGCCTCCGTTCTGTCCAGCAGAGATCTCACATGGAGTGACCGGGATTTGAACCACGGACCCAGCGGTGAGAGGCCGGCGTGCTGCCGCCTAAGCCACAGAGGCTCATTACAGACAAGTTATCTAATATGTCCAACTAAATAATAAACACACAAAGATTCATAGGTTACTTCTTCAATGTATTTTATACGTACATATTGTTTCATTTCTTATTCAACTGTTAGTTTGTGTTGGCAGATGCTAAAGAATAGTCCAATTGTGATGTTTTTCCGTCAGTCAACACGATTGTACCCAATAATATCGTATGGCCTCGGGTGTCGGGTGCAGAGGGTCTATTGTAAAGTGGACATTTGCATAACATATCAAAATCAATATGGGAAAACTTGGAAAAATGACTAAAGTCATAGATATTCACCCAAAGGGTAGTCTGCATGTTGAATTTCGTTGTTCCTTGAATCACTACGAAAGTCAAGGAGGTTAGATATCTAAGCTCCTTGAACACTATAGCGCTTTCTAGTAGAGAAATGAGGAACTTTGTGTTGGCAGAAACTCCTGAGATTAATTTTGCCATTATGAACACAGCCTACTGAATTCAAATGGGTTATTTGACATGCCAACATCGTGTGACATGGTGTCGTATTTTTTCCGCGTTTCAATTATGATGGATCCTGAAAAAAATTTACTTATGTATGTTAAGGTAAAGAAGTATTTAGCACATACAAGCTGCTCTGTTGAGTTGTAGGCAATTGAATGACAGGTGAACACTGAAGTATGATGGGAAGCAATAACTTCTGCTGTACTCGTATTATCGACTGCCGCGAACTGACACCAATAATGTGCATATTTTCTTAACAATGTTGGTTGGCACACAACAGACTTGACGGAATAAAAAGTTGAGAAACACAGACAGCTGTAAATCATACCTGCCGACTCTCCCGATTTCAGACAATTTCTCCCGCCCTCCCGCTCAACGTATTAAATCTCACGATTTTTCAAAAATCCCACGCGTAATTTCGGATTGAATGTGCGAGATGACACTCCAATCTATCAAATGGATCGACTTTACGTGTTTTGAAGTTATATCTCGATACCGCAGTATTGCTCTGTATCGATAATCGACAACTGCGTACTAACTCCCAAGTCCCGCGTCGCGTCCCGCCGTTATAAAAAGTTAGCTTCGAATACGTCTTTGTTTGAAATCGTCGAAGGTTAATTCAGCGCTTGTTCCTAGATGTTTTGCATAATGATCTGTGGGTGAAAGGTAGTTAGTTGTACGCTGCGGAATATCGTATCGGATATTCGTTCTTAGTGGTGACGGCTGAGGCCAATATATTGCATCCGTATGATTTGTGTACAACTTTGTTAGATGTTGTTGGCGATAATATGCCGGTAGGCTATTGTGATTTTTCGATCTGAGTGATTGCGTCTGTTCCTCGGTAATAAGGCGAAGAAATATGACATTTAAAAGTGTGCACAAAGATAACTTTCCGAATATAACCGAGTCAAGAAGAGGCGCAACATTTGCATTTTGTAGTGTCTGTAGGTGTGATTTCAGCATCTCGCATGGTGGAAAGGGGGACATTTCAAAACATGTGCTCTCAAAGAAACATAAAGACAATGTACAATAGGTTGGGAAAAACACGAAACTTGATTATTTCAAGTGTAAGTAGGAAGACACTGACGGTTTAACACGTGCAGAAGTATTGTTCACATCGTTTATTATTGAACATAACATCCCTGTCAATTGTTCCGATCACGCTGGTCCTTTATTTAGGAAGATGTTCCCAGACTCAAAAATTGCCGGGAGATATGGCTCAGCCAGAACTAAAACGTCGGCCATCCTTGCAGAAATGTGCATTCCCAATTCTGTAACTTCCAACTTGAGGATGTGACATCTATTGAGGAAGAAGAGAGAATTGATGTGAAGTGGGCACTGGTAGGCCAAATGAAATGTAGTGGTGGGGTACTCAAGTATGACAAATTGTCTAAAGTTATGCTTTCCATTCTGACCATTCTGCATAGTAATGCAGAGTGTGAGAGGATGTTCAGTCTTGTCAGAAAAACAAGAACGCAGTTCAGGTCCTTTCTCTCCGACAAGACTTTGGACAAACTTATAACTCTGAAGTCTCTTCAGAAAGGTAAGTGTTTTGAGCAAGAATATAGCAAGACTTTTTTTGAAGAGGGCAAAATCAGCCACAGTTACCTGCAACAACGACCAATAATATGATCTTTGATATGTCACTAGTTTTGTATGCCTGAGTGTGGTCGAAAGAAAGGTATGCTTGCTTGATAGACTAGGTAGAATTTGAAATTACTGTCTTAAGTACATTTGTAAACTGGGATGTCATATCATGTTAGTCATGTACAGTTTAATAGTGTAACTCACCGTATATATTTGCTGTAATGTCTTAGCCTGTGTATGTATTATGTTGCATCGCGGCCAACCCCCCTCCCACCCAATCGCCGCCACGTCGAATCTCCAGATTTTTCATTTTGAGAGGTTGGCAGGTATGTGTAATTGCAAGAAATGAATGGATGAAGTTTGACCCTTACCTGCTTTTAAGGTGGGAATAATTATGCATCTTAGATCTTTTTTACAGCCCATTAAAAGAAACGTCATGTCAAGAAAAAACTACCGTACCGAATAATTCAGAGATTTTTCTTACGGTTTTATCCCCTTTCTCTGTAAACCTGGATAGCGACCATCGATTGCTGGTAATGAACCTGAGAGGGAGTAAGGAGAAGAAAGGGACTGAGAACCAGGAAAGACGTATAAGGATATGGAAACTGAAAGAAGGGGATAGAAGGGTCGAGTACCTCAAAATGGTAAAGGTAGGAATTCCAACAGATGAAGAAAGAGGGGTGGAAGAGGAATGGGCTAGATTTAAGAAGACACTAGTAGGTGCAGCAGAAGCAGTATGTGGGAGGACAAGTAGTAAGAAGAGGTGGAAGGAAACACCATGGTGGAATGAGAAGACAAAAGATATAGTAAGGAAAAAGAATAGTCTTTAGGAGGTGGTATCAAAATAGGACGGTAGAGACAAGTGAAGAGTACCAGGAGAGAAAGAAGGAGGCGAAGAGAGTAGTGGCTGAGGAGAGAAGAAAGTGGATGGAAGAGTGGACAAAGATGATGAAGGAGAATAGTGAAGGTACAAAAAAGGTCCTGTATGGGATGGTAAAGAATAAGAGGCGGAAGGATCCTACGGATTATGTTAGAATGGTGAACAAAAGGGGACAAGAGATAGAAAATAGGGAAGAACTGAAGAAAATCTGGAAATAATATTTTGAAGAACTTCTAATGAAAACCACGGCGAGGAGGAAGAGATCGGGAAAGAGGAAGATGAACTGCAAACAGAAAAGGACTTAACATGGAAAGAAGTGGAAAATGCAGTGATAAAGATGAAAGGAGGGAAGGCACCGGGAGTGGATGAGTTGAGTGTGGAGATGGTGAGAGCAGCAGGAGAGGTGGGGATACAATGGTTGTACCAAGTGATGAGGACAGCATGGAAGGAAAGGAAGACCCCAGAGGACTGGAAAAAAGGAATAATTGTCCCGATCTTCAAGAAAGGTAGTAGAACAGATTGCAGAAACTATCGAGGAATAACACTGATGTGTCATTGTGCAAAGATCTTTGAGAAAGTTTTGGAAAGGAGAATTAGGACAAGGATAGAAGGAGGGATGAGGGAAGAACAACATGGCTTCAGAGAAGGAAGGTCCAAAGTGGATTTGATTTTTGCTGTAAGGCAGTTACAAGAACAGATCTACTGATGGCCTTCCTGGACATAGAGAAAGCATATGACAGTGTATGCAGAAACAAAGTATGGAAGTCCCTGGAGGATAGAGGAGTAGGGAAATGGACTATAAAGAGGATAAAGGAGATGTACAAGGGAAGCGTGAGCTGTGTGAAAGTGGGAGGAGAGAGATCGGACTGGTTGGAACAGAGAAACGGCCTGAAACAAGGAAGTGCACTGTCACCGTTATTTTTCATTGTGGTGATGGATGACATAATGACCCGAGTGGCACAAGTAATTGGGGAAGGAAAGATGAAAGCAATGGTGCTTGCAGATGATTTGGGGAAACAAGGAGGAGGAGGTACAGGAACAGTTGGACGTGTGGGAAGGAATAATACAAGGATATGGGATGAAATTTAGCATAAATAAGAGTGAGATGGTGATCACAACAAGGAAGAAGGAAAGAACCACAACGGGAATAACAATTGGTGGGGAACAGCTGAAGAGAGTGGAGAGTTTCAAGTGTCTGGGAAGCCTGATACAAGATAATGGAAGAAACGATAGAGAAATAAATGAGCGGGGGAGACAGGCAGAAGCATTCCGGAGGAGTGTGAGAAGCATGTTATGGAGCAAGGATGTCCCTCAGAACAGCAAAAAGATCATATATCGGACGTACTATGTCCCTATCCTGACGTATGACTCGGAGACCTGGGTTATGAAAGGAAGGGAGAAGAGCAAAATACAGGCCAGTGAGATGAGGTTCTTGAGAAGCAGTATTGGAGCTACAAAGATGGACAGAATAAGAAATGAGAGGACCAGAGAATTATTGAAGGAGGAACCATTACAGGATGGTATAGAGAAATCTAGACTTAGATGGTATGGACATGTAAAGCGAATGGAGGAGAAGAGGATACCCAGGAGAGTACACGAGACGAAGTGGGAAGGAAAGAGACCGAGAGACAGGTGGCTGAAGGGGGTGGAAGAAAGCGTGAAGAAGAGAGAAGACTGGACAGGGGTGGAAGCTGAGAGATGGTGGGAAGACAGAAGACGTTGGAGAGGCTTGTGTTCCAAACAGACCCGGCCAGTGGCTGGAAATTGTGCAAGATGATGATGATGATGACCTACGACGAGGGATCCGGCGCCACAAACGCTTCTAAACACAGTGTCCTGCAAATGTTCGAAAGGATGTAACGCAGCGTGTGGTTGCAGGAAAACGGGCCTCCGATGCTCCAGAATCTGTATGAATTGTATGGGACGGTTATGTATAAATGCTGCCGAGGAAGATGATACAGTGTGGATGATTGTGACGGAGACATCGATGTTAATCTTGAGCGCCCTGTGACGTCGGACAAATGTACCGATACAGACGATGAAAGCGATGACGGAGAAATTGAGGCAGACGATTAAGACGCCTTCATCAAAACGGTTTAAAATCGACTAACTTTGACATTTGAACTGTGGATGAGGCCTCCAGGGGACATCACTTTAAAAGAAACGCGCCATTTACTCTACCGCCAGGTGGTGTGGAAAGGAGTGATTTTATGCCAATACTATGCAATAATAATACTAATGGTAGGTACTTTGTCACAGCTGTTTACATAGAAAAGCTGTTATACTTATAACAAGTTAACAGCTTGTGCACCTGGAATGCTGACAAATATTTATAACAAGGAGAAACTTTGATATGGCATATCATTTCCATAGATTTTCCACAAGAATCAAAAAGGGCTCCACTTTGAATGGTCGTGGCATCGTAACGGTTCACATTAGAGACAAAAGGTAGGGAACATTTTTGTAGGAAATTTACTCTAGATTATTTTTTATAATAGGTATTTTGTTGATAAAGTTGATGGTATGGGAGATATTTGAAGAAGAAAAAAAAAAAAAAAGTAGTACCTTCGGGCCATCTTCGCTTGAGGGGGAAAACTTGGGAGAGTAATATCTGGGTCCAAATAAAGCGATTAAAGCAATTTCCAGCTTTCCACTAATTAATTCCTTATTGAACTACCTGTCGCCTGGCCTATAACTAATACCTCATTATTTCATACATTATGCTCATAAAAGTAAATACTGTATCTTAACCTTTTTATTTGAGGTTATTCTGATAATTGTTCAATTTTTCATTTTTTTTGTGTGTAAAAAATCAGTTTTGAGGCAAAATTTAGGTCACCCAAGAGTCCTATTCGAAGAAACACTACATTTCCAGCGGTATTAAGTTCATAGAAACATCTGTAGGCAGAAAACTTCAACAAGAAGGAAACAACTGCGCCGCATTTCAGACGGCTGAGGACTGCGTGTCTAAGTAGCAACCTATCGCGTAATGGACTTCGAAGGAAAAAAGTAAACACCACACAGGCAAGCTTGGAACCTCACCTTTTTAACAGTAAGAAACAATCACGCACATATGTCTACAGAAATCTACAAATATACTTTTGGCACGAGCAGCGAGAGCCGCTCTGATCGGCGTGTGGCACTGAGAGGGTTAAATGGCAAGTTCCTTGTAATCTTTCAACTGGTAGTTTACCTTTACGTTGTGTGTGTTTTCTTAAACATGACAACTTGCTCTTGCTCTCACCAAAGTTAAGCATAGCTTAGACGAAGGGACTTGATATCACCTTGATGAACTAATGACTCGTACGTAATGGTAGTGCGAGCCGAGGAAATGTCAAGACCATCTACTACAAGCATACGGTACTCAATAAACTGTACTTGAGAGCATGTGAGTAAATCTTTCTCTGGTTTAAAAGGTCACCACGTACTCTTACACGATGAAAAAGTCTATTTTTGTGGCATCACTTTACTAAGTATTTTCTGGGTTTATGCTAAAGGTACAGCTATGATTCTTGTCACATATAAGAAGCGGTATATTCTGAGCTGTTTTTGACCATGTAGTGCTACTTTGCTTTTATAAGGTGTGTGAAATGAATACAAATTTGGACAGATACAGTTCAAAAAAAATGTTGTATAAGTTGCCTCAGGTACACATTTCTCAAATCTCTCAAATTTTGTTCACATATTTGGAATGGATCATGGCAGATGAGAAACTACTCTTGTTTCATTATTATTGGGATGGAATGCAAGAAGAAAATCCGAACTCTTTCTTTTTAAATTTATTCAAAAATATGTACTATCAATTTTTCTCTTCCCAATCCATGTCAACTATATTTTGGAAGTGAAAATAGGTTAACATTCACGTACTCTATTAGGCAAGTTAATGTAAAAAAATTAGCCCTCTATCTTAAATGGTTTGCTAGTTATTGGTACCTAAACATGAAAAATGAGTATTAACGGAAAACAGCTGGCGAAGTTAAAAGTTTATTATTCAGAGAATGGGACGCTAATTTTTAAAAACGAATTTAAGATACTTGTAGACATCAAAACCCCAACAAACTATATATATTTGAATTCAGAAAAGAATGAAGAATTTTATGGCACCAAAACAAAAAAATTGATTTTTTCATCATGCAAGAGTAGGCTACGTGGGTGACCTTGTGTACAACTTGCCTGAATATATGCAATATAGGAGTATTCCTCTTTTGAGCCTGAAGCAGGAGACTGCCATATGTAACTATCGCAAGTTATCTTGAAGCTCTTAATATTACCACAAAAGGAGATTCGGTATTGTATATTCTACATGTCTATTCCACTTAAGTTGATAGTCAAATGACTACACGCCAGAGCCAGCTCTACCTCTTACTGACGTGAAGTTAAAGACAGTTTACAATTGATACAGTATCAGTAATATTTCAATTGAAGGTGGTGTGCTAGTATAGGTAAGAGCTCTGGAGTGTTGTAATTGCTCTCAACATATATGGAATAAGGTATAGTTCTAGTTTCTAAATAATTCAGTAGCTTATCACTGAAATAGCGAGTTGAACGAACTAACTCATTTACCTGTGCGGTAGGCAACTTCCTTCAGACCACATGGCGAGACGAGAAATGTCAATCACATTCTCCCAGCTTACAGAGTATAGGTATTGTGCCCTGTACCAACGGTCGTATATCTGGCTGGCCGACTCACCTGCAGTTGACTTTAATTCAGTTGAACTTGTCTGGTATCAAGTAACATGAAGCCATTTTCAGTGTTGCCTTAGTAAACGAAATTTTGATGCTTTTCAGTCGGTCAACAAGTCTGTTTTTCCCTAAACATTACAGGAGTAGAGACTAAACATTAACAACAACGATCCGTATAGTAAGGGCTATGGTTTTTCCAGTTGTGATGTACGGATGTGAGACCTGGACCATAAGAAAAGCTGAACGCCGTAGAATAGATTCCTTCGAACTATGGTGTTGGAAAAAAGTTCTCAAGAGTTTCATGGACGGCGAAGAGAACAAATAAGTCAGTTTTACAGCTAATTAAACCAGATTGTTCCTTGGAGGGCTTAAACCTGAGACAAAAACTTTGGACACATCATGAGAAGATATAATTCATTAGAGAAGACCTTAATGTAGGGGAAGATAGAAGGCACAAGAAGAAGAGGGAGGCAATGAATGAAATGGATGGACGGCATCACAGAAGCACTAAATTACAGTTTGGAAAATCTTCGGACGGCAGTGCAGGACAGAAGAAATTGGCGTAGTTTAGTACATGGGGTCACAGAGAGTCGGAATACACTTGGATGACCAGTTTTGATCGTCAAGTGATCATCATCAGATGATCAAGTAAAACAGAAAGTGCAGTCAAAGAAGAAACCTGAAGATTTTAGAAACTGCCTGTGAAAGAGTAACAAAGGAACGATGGCAAAATTATATAAGCCATGTTGAATCCTGTGTTCGACTGTCAAGCGACAACTCGAAGGAGGATTAAATGTTTCCCTTCATAACAGTTTCAGGTGGGTGGCCTAAAAGTTGGGATACCAGTTACTAGCATCTTGGACATGAGTCGTGCTTGAGCGACTAGGACTACCCAACTCAGGGGTCCTGTGTAAGTAAGGCTAGCAACCAGCTTCTCTTGCACTCTCTTCAGCAAGCCTTGGACCTCTGGGAATGAGGGAGTCCCACTCCCATCTGACAGATCAGGGACTCCTTGGAAACAAACTGGTATTCCATGGGGTGCAATTAATACCAAGAGTGGTTATGGAAGGAAGAAACTGAACCTTGCTCAGTCAGCAAGTAGGATGAGATTGGATATTCTAGGGATTAGCAAAGTTCATGGGAGATTACCAGGTGTACCTTTCAGGGCAAAGTGGGGAGTAGGGCTGAATGTCAAGAGAACTTTAGAGCACAACATACATTCTGTGAGGTACGTAAATGAACAATTAATGTGGATAGATTCAGAAAATTCAGGAAATAATTTAAACAGTATTGTGAACATTGTTGTGTTTTTTTTGTGCAAAATGTTTTGTTTGACTTGTACATTGTTATAAGGAATGTAATCTCAAAGATTTACTTTTGTTAGCATATTCAATCAATATGGTGTGTGTAGAATTGAAGAATAGATCTATAAACTAAAATTAGTTTCATCAAACAATGTTCTTTGGTTGTAGTGAAAGGGGAATTTTTTATTTTGTTGAAACCGACTGGTTTTCAGCACTAGGTACGAAGTAATGACCCAGTACTGAAAGAGAATAAAACTGTATTTACTCGGCTATAGCATTCCCCTTAATTTTCGAGAGCCAAAATACAAAGTTCTTGGAAATCCCTTATAGTACCCCTTCTCAATAATATTGCGAGTCCTGTTCATCATTGTCTAGCAATGAGCTCCGTGCCGTTGGTCAAGCAAAACAATCGCAGGGAAAGTGTGATATCTTTTCAGAGGTGGTTGGCAATAATCATGGAATATAGTACCCCGCCCCAAATTTCGGAACTAAAAATTTAGGAAAAAGGGGATTCCTATAGCCGAGTAAATATGGGTTTTATACTCCTTTAACTACTACAGCTTTTAAAGATAATACATGACCTATTAGCTGAGGTTTGTTAACACTTACAACATTTCATTTGTTGTATTATACATAAATAATGTGAAAGGAATGAGCTGATAGTGGGTAATTCATGGTTTCGGAAGAAAAACAGCAGGGAAATTACGATATATGGGTGGGGTGATAGAAGAACAAAATCAGTAATTGACTACTTCCTGGTGGAAAGGACAAATCGCAGAAAGCTGATAGATGTGACAGCTTTACCAGGAGAAGCATTTGATGGGGACCATAGCTGTGGTGGCAACATTTAGATGGGGAAAATTGGAAAACCTAAAGGAGATCAGAGAAAGTAAAATAAAAGTATGGAAATTGAAAGACAAAAATGTACAGGAAGATTTTCAGGAGAGATTGAAGCAACAAATCCCAGTTACTGAAGTGGAAAACGTAGAAGAGGAATGGTCTCACTTTAAAAAGGCATTTGCTGGTGCAGCAGAGAGTGCTTGTGGTAGGACGTCAACAAGAGTGAAAGAGAAGGAGACACCATGGTGGAATGAGGAAGTGAGGAAAGCAGTGAAAGAAAAGAAGTCTGCATGGAAAGAATGGAACCGAGATCAAACGGAACAAAGCAAAAGGAAGTATCACGACAGCAAACGGAGGTGTAAGAAAGTGGTAGGAGAAGAAAAGTTGGGAAGAATTTACACGAAGAATGGAAACAGATGTAAGTGGCAGTAAAAGGATGCTGTATGGGCTTCTAAGAAGTAAGAGGAAAGAGTTACTACAAAGCTAGTGAAAAAGGAAGATGGAGAGTTGTTAACACACCCAGAAGAGATAAAGGGATGATGGAAGGAGTATTACGATAAGCTATTGAATGTGAGCAATTGTACTGGTGAGATGGAAGTGACACAACCTGACGACTCTATAACAGAAGATGATATAACAATGCTGGAGGTGGAATTAGCAGTACAGAAAATGAAGATGGGAAAAGCAACAGGGGTGGATGAAATCAGTGTAGAAATGATAAAGGCTGCTGGACCTGTTGGTAAGCAATGGTTGTATCGACTGCTAAAGTGTGTGTGGAAACGGAAATGTGTACCAGAAGACTGGGAGAAAGGGCTAATAATACCAGTGTTTAAGAAGGGGGACAAGAAGGTGTGTGATAACTATAGAGGGATCACCCTCATATCACAGATAGTAAAAATACTGGAAAGGATATTAGAAAGAAGAATGAGAAGAAAGGTGGAAGGAGAGTTGCAAGAGGAACAGTATGGCTTCACGAGTGGAAGATCCACAGTGGACCCAATCTTTAGCTTGAGGCAGGTGATGGAAAAGAACTGGGAATATGGAGAGGATTTGGTCATGACTTTCATAGATCTAGAAAAGGCATATGATAGTGTCCCCAGAGAGAAGGTATGGGAAACCATGGTTAAGAAGGGACTGGGAAAAGAAATGGTGCAATCAATGCACAACAACTGACTTCAGTTTGGAAAGACAGATTGGTTTAGGAACAAGAGTGGACTAAGACAGGTGAGTGTGCTGTCACCTCTTTTGTTCATAATGGTCATCATCATCATCTTGCACAGTTTCCAGCCACTAGCCGGGTCTGTTTGGAACACAGGCCTCTCCAACGTCTTCTGTCTTCCCACCATCTCTCAGCCACCACCCTTGTCCAGTCTTCTCCTCTCTTCTTCACGCTTTCTTCCACTCCCTTCAGCAACCTGTCCCTCGGTCTCTTTCCTTCCCACTTCGTCTCGTGTACCCTCCTGGGTATCCTCTTCTCCTCCATTCGTTTTACATGTCCATACCATCTAAATCTAGATTTCTCTATACCATCCTGTAATGGTTCCTCCTTCATTCATTCTCTTGTCCTCTAATTTCTTATTCTGTCCATCTTTGTAGCTCCAATACTGCTTCTCAAGAACCTCATCTCACTGGCCTGTATTTTGCTCTTCTCCCTTCCTTTCATAACCCAGGTCTCCGAGGCATACGTCAGGATAGGGACATAGTACGCCCGATATATGATATTTTTGCTGTTCTGAGGGACATCCTTGCTCAATAACATGCTTCTCACGCTCCTCCAGAATGCTTCTGCCTGCCTCCCCCGCTCATTTATTTCTCTATCGTTTCTTCCATTTTCTTGTATCAGGCTTCCCAGATACTTGAAACTCTCCACTTTCTTCAGCTGTTCCCCACCAATTGTTATTCCCGTTGTGGTTCTTTCCTTCTTCCTTGTTGTGATCACCATCTCACTCTTATTTATGCTAAATTTCATCCCATATCCTTGTATTATTCCTTCCCACACGTCCAACTGTTCCTGTACCTCCTCCTCCTTGTTTCCCCAAATCATCAAATCATCTGCAAACACCATTGCTTTAATCTTTCCTTCCCCAATTACTTGTGCCACTCGGGTCATTATGTCATCCATCACCACAATGAAAAGTAACGGTGACAGTGCACTTCCTTGTTTCAGGCCGTTTCTCTGTTCCAACCAGTCCGATCTCGCTCCTCCCACTTTCACACAGCTCACGCTTCCCTTGTACATCTCCTTTATCCTCTTTATAGAACATTTCTCTACTCCTCTATCCTCCAGGGACTTCCATGCTTTGTTTCTGCATATACTGTCATATGCTTTCTCAATGTCCAGGAAGGCCATCAGTAGATCTGTTCCATACTCATAGTGCTGTTCTTGTAACTGCCTTACAGCAAAAATCAAATCCACTGTGGACCTTCCTGCTCTGAAGCCATGTTGTTCTTCCCTCATCCCTCCTTCTATCCTTGTCCTAATTCTCCTTTCCAAAACTTTCTCGAAGATCTTTGCACAATGACTCATCAGTGTTATTCCCCGATAGTTTTTGCATTCTGTTCTACTACCTTTCTTGAAGATTGGGACAATTATTCCTTTTTTCCAGTCCTCTGGGGTCTTTCTTTCCTTCCATGCTGTCCTCACCACTCGGTACAACCATTGTATCCCCACCTCTCCTGCTGCTCTCACCATCTCCACACTCAACTCATCCACACCCGGTGCCTTCCCTCCTTTTATCTTTCTCACTGCATCTTCCACTTCTTTCCATGTTAAGCCCTTTTCTGTTTGCAGTTCATCTTCCTCTTCCCAGATTTCTTCCTCCTCACCATGGTTTCCATTTGGGTTCAGAAGTTCTTCAAAATATTCTTTCCACATTTTCTTCAGTTCTTCCCTATTTTCTATCTCTTGTCCCCTTTTGTTCACCATTCTAACATAATCCGTAGGATCCTTCCGCCTCTTATTTTTTACCATCCCATACAGGACCTTTTTAGTACCTTCTTGTTCATAATGGTAATGGGTGAAATTGTAAAGGAAACAAAGGAAGCATATTGACATAAAGAAATGAAGTTACTATTATTTGCAGATGATATTGCGGTCTGGGGAAGGAACACTGAAGTAGTGCAAAAACAACTAGATGCACTGAACGAAAATATTCAGAAGTACGGCCTGAAAATCAGTATAGAGAAAAGCAAGACCATGGTCATGACAAGAGGGGAAAGACATGGAAAGGGTACTGTGAAAATTGGAAATTGTGGACACGTTCAAATACCTAGGAAGTGAATTGATGCCAACTGGTAGGTTGGACATGGAGATTGGCAGGAGAGTACAGCAGAGCAATGCATTCTATCAAAGTGTAAGAAAACTTGTTTGGGATAAGGAAGTAGTCTACCAAGGAAAAGCAAGGAGGTAATGTATAAAGTGTACTATGTACCCATATTAACTTATGCAGCTGAGACTTGGACCCTGACAAGCAGGCAAGAGAGTAGAATCCAAGCCAGTGAAATGAAATTCCTAAGAAGTATGATAGGTAAGACAAGGAAAGACAGAGTGAGGAATGAAGATGTTAGGAAGGAAGTTGGGATGGGAAAACTAAATGAGAGAATTGAGAAGAATAAACTAAGGTGGTTTGGACATGTAAAGAGAATGGAGGAAAATAGAATACCAAGACAGATGCTGGAGGCCAAGTGCAAGGGTAAGAGAGCAAGGGGAAGACCTAGAACAAGGTGGATCGATTGAGTGAAGAACAGCGTGAGAAAAAGAAATCTGGACTGGGACAAGATCGTGGAAGAAGAATTGTGGAAGGAAAGAGGAAAGTGGAGAAGTGCCATAAATACCCCGACCCGGCAGGAGCTGGATAAGGGGAAATGATGATGATGATGATGACATAAATATTCTATTTACACAAGGTAACACAAATACCAGGAGGAAAAGCAAATTTACACGTGATGACAATTTCTCCCACACCTTCTTAATATTTCTGCTCTATTTACATGGACATGAAACCTTTATAGATGCACTTTGAACAGTTTATACAATATAAAACAATCTCTAAAATATTCTTTATTACAATGCCTTGTTTTTATCAAAGAATATCGACAAAGTCAGCAACAAAGTTAAAATTTAAAATATCTCCACTTTCCGTCTAAAAGGTATAATACATTCAAACAAAGGTTCCTCAACAATTATCGTCTTTGCTCTATGCCGATTTCAAAGTTCCATAGCAGTAATAGTTCCTTTAGAAAGCCTATTCATACTTCAAAGTCACCAACGTTTATTGAGTCTTGCCAGCCTCTAGGATGATCTAGACAAACCCATCCTTCAAATGGTTTCAGCTGCAGGCAAATACAATCCTTGCCCAGTTTCATCATCCGATGGGGTTGGCAAGCTCAGCCTTCACCTGTTCGACAGCTTAACCACACAGTATGCATGCCTAGGAGATCCTAAGTCTTTACCTGGCTCCACCAGAAATTTAAAATCTGATAGGAGGGTGGAAACGGGGTGCACTCAGCCTTGTGAGGACAATTCAGCAGCTGCTTACTGTGGGAAGTAGTGCACCATGCCCAAAAACCAAGCTAATGGACCAGCCACGTATTCCCCATAATCCATGGGGCAGTAACCATACTTAGTCCTCTGGGCCCAATCGCAGGATTATTTATGAGGTGTCCTGAATCTCTCACTCACATATAGCAGATGAAATAATACAGTTTCAACCCAAATATAGCTATTTGTGCCCCTGATAATACAACCCAAATATCATGGAGATAAATACAGCTGTTTCTGTGCAATTCTGATACGACAAAACTTGGATTTTATAACGAGAGAACAAAGAAATCATCACCTCTCTTTCCCGGCTACCTTGTATTCTTTGCCAAGTTTCCAATTACAAGCAGAATCTTAAAATCTCGGGTCTATTAATAATAATATCGTATGGCCTCGGGTGCAAGCTTTGTTAATTGACACCCAGAGGGCAGCTTGCATGTCGAATTTCGTAGTTCCTTTGAACGCTATGAAAGTCAAGGAGGTTAGATATTTAAGCTCCTTGACACTACAGCGCTTTCTAGTAGAGAACGGAGGAACTTTGTGTTGGCGGAAAATCCCGACATTAATTTTGCCATTGAGCACAGCCTACTGAATTCAAATGGGTTCTTTAACATGCCAACAACGTATGACATCCATGTCGTGATTTTTGTCACCTTTCAAAAATCACTTACCACGGCCAGGGGCGAACCTGCAAGCTTGGGGTTGGTAATCCGACACGTTAACCACTCACCCACCGTGGCAAGCAGGTCTATTAATAATTCAACCTTCCAAAAACGTCTTAACAAGAAGTTGGCCCAACTGTAAACAGACAATAAAATCTTGCTAATTCAAAGATTTCATAGTTCCCTGAATCTCAAAGCGGGACTTTTTATGTTATTGAATAAATTCTGAATGTGGATAAATCTTCCGGGCCATGCATAAATAAAAGAAATTTGTATTTATTTCATATATTTGTATAAATTTATCACTAAAAATCACTTGAACTACTGTCGACCAAAATATTATGTGCACTCGAGTTTGAAGGTTGTTTGTGAAGTAACCAATAGACCAACATAAAATCCAATAACATCATCATTTTCGTCGTTCTATTTTACGTTAGCTCATGTAGGTTTGGAATTTTTAATTTATATTTTAATCTTATTTATCGCAGTTGAAACACAAAAAGTGCCCGTTTTTAAGCGTGTTTCAACCATGCATCACATTTAAGAATTATCTCACAAACCCATCATCAGGTCGAATCCAAATTTTAACACAATATACATTTGAATGTTGTATAACTAGTTTATTAATTTCAAAAATTTGTGTGTTCAAGAACGAAAGTTGTTATTTTTGTAAGGTAACTTTTTCTCGGCTCGGGGTCGTTGGAAAATGTAGTTCTTGGTCGCGTTGTAATCCTTATACATCAAAACGTTATGCTGAATGACTGTGAAATACGTAAATTAATTCACTTATTTTATATCGGTTTGTATTTGTACGGGGAATTAAGACATGGTTCACCAGCTAGCCTCTCCGGGAAATGCTGTACAGGGTTGCTGATATGGAGCCCATCACTTCCGAGCGAGGCACGCCATGACGCGAGATGGAGCCCATCTTGGCAACGCTGTACAGCTTTCACCGGAGCGGCTAACTAGTGAACCATGTCTTAATTCCCCGTACAAATACAAACCGATATAAAATAAGTGAATTAATTTACGTATTTCACAATCATACAGCATACCTTTTTGATGTGTACGGATTACAACGCGACAAAGAACTACATTTTCAAACCACCCCGAGCCAAGAAAAAGTTACCTTACAAAAATGATAACTTTGTTTCTTTGACATACAAAATGTTAAAATTAATAAACCAGTCATACAACATTCCAATGTATATTGTGTTAAAATTTGAATTCGATCTGATGACGGGGTTTGTGAGATAATTCTTAAATGTGACGCATGGTTGAAACACTCTTAAAAACGGGCACTTTTTGTTTTCCAACTGCGATAAAAAATATTAAAATATGAATTAAAAATTCCAAACCTACATGAACTAACGTAAAATAGAACGAAGAAAATGATTATGTTATTGGATTTTATGTTGGTCTATTGGTTACTTCACAAACAACCTTCAAACTTGAGTGCACATAATATTTTGGTCGACAGTAGTCATAAAACATGCAAGGACACCTACAAAGTTTCAATAAATTTTGCATTTATTGCAAATGCTGAAACCCACAAACTCTGTGTAAACACTACAATCATCGGAATTATCGTATTTACTCGGCTAGAGGACCCCCTTTTTCCCTAAATATTTAGTTCCGAAATTGGGGAGATGCAAACTTTGCAAAAATCCAATATTTTGGAAAAGGAGAGAGTAAAAATACCGTAAGCTATTTTATTTTCATGCTACATAGTATGATATATACAAAGTGCGTATGTCAGCGTGAGTCATAGCTCGTACGCACAGACACGTCTTTCTTCAAACAACAGAGCTCGCGTATGTTTGAATGGTGTGGCCCAAGCAGCCAACATCTGGTATACAAAGACAAGTATATTCCACGATTATTGCCAACCACCTCCAATAAGATATCACAGTTTCCTTGCGATTGTTTTGCCTGACCAACCGGCCGTATCCCATCCGCGCGGAGCTGCTCGCGCCACGCTCGTTGCTAGACAATGACGGATTGGATTCACAATAATCAGGGAGGGATACTATAGGCGATTTCCAAGAATTTTGTTTTATTGCTCATGAAAATTTGGGGGGAGGGGGTACTATAGGCGAGGAGGTCCTATAACCAAGTAAATACGATATAATGCACTACAAATTTTTAGTTAATTTATATGCTTATACTTATTGTTTTAGGGCATAAACACATGCATGGTTTGTAAAATTTTTAATGAATGTACTTCCAAGTTTAGGTGAGAAGTATGCACACAATGTGAGTGCCAATTTCTCCTTGTAATTGAATACAAGACGGAACTGTTATAGACTTTCATTTCAAGAGTTATAAAAAGTCGGATCGATTACCGGATGTTGCCAACAGTCATTCATGTCATTCCAAGGGCTATTTTCTTATCCCAATCATTTTGAATTGACTAAGTATTGCTGCGAAGCTATGAAACATTACCTGGTCTTATTAAATGGGCACATAGAAAGTTTGATACAAAACTCTAAAATCCTCAAGTAAAACGTCATTAAAACTGTGTAGTTAAAATATAAAATGGCTTTACATATGCACAATCCTCAAGTAAAACGTCATTAAAACTGTGTAGTTAAAATATAAAATGGCTTTACATATGCACAAGGTGGACACACCTTGTTGTTCACATACACAACCCAGTCGCCATGGTGATCGAGACAGGCACCTCTAGTGCTCTGCGAGCTCAACCTGATTTGTTTTGATGATTATAAAGAGCAACACTGTTTAAAATAAAAACTTCAAAACGTATCGGCACGAAAGATCGTGAATTTGACTGAACTTTGCCAAAAAGGTTGAAATGTTTATAATATTCATGAAACGAGGTAAAGGGTTTTTTGACTTGGCAATACTACTTCCAAATGTCGGGAGAATTTATACTATTGCACATGGAAATAGCAGTTCTATCTTTTTCCACACAGCATTGTTCAGCAATAAGAGATAGCGAGTGATACATGGTTGCGGCGCTCGGAAGCGACACCTCGGTGACCAAGACTTAGCGTGCAGAACCCTGAGACCAGTACCGTGCTTCCATCACCATGGCGACTGCATTGAAAAGTAATGTATGAACGCAGACATTGCATTGTTCATTTACAGCAAGAATTTATGCAAATCCTCTTGAATCCAAACTGTCATTGGCTGTGCCTTGCTCAACTAACGAGTCAATTGACTTGCCAGTTATATTAAAATAAATATGTCACTAAAACCACTAATTTTTTCGACTCAATGAAACTATAAACTGAGTGAAGGTTTTGGATTCTCAATAATCACTGAAATGTTGCATAATAAATCCAACACCCGATCGGCAAGACTAGTAGTCCGAACTCTGAACATCCCGTCGGAAGCCAACTGTAAATCACCTGATGTGACATGGTCCAGAATGCACTTCCCCGTATTAATACCATAGGCACTCAGGATATGGCCCATGAGCACATCGTGTACCGCAACAACCTCGCTGTAGAGCAGTTCGTCATTCTCGTTGGTACACACACTGCAAACAGACAGAAACTATTACAACTCTGAGATTTGCTGACGATTGTGGTGGTATGGAATCCACCATTGAAAACAATAATTGAAAAATAAAAGAAACCAAGTACCCTTTGTGACATTGAATTGGTAGAATAAATACTAAGAATTTTGCTACTTGGCAGTGACAAAGCAAAGAGGATATAAAAAGGTAATTAGATAAATTAAATTGTTGTCACCTATGTATGTATGTCTACCCCTTATTATTCCCGTTTACCAACGGGGTCGGGGATGAGATGCGATGGAAGACGTTGTGGCGATGGTTTTACGGCCGGATGCCCTTCCTGACGCCAACCTCATGAGAGGAGTTAATGAGAGATGAATGATGGTGAATGAAACTGGGCAAGGATGTGGAAGGAAGCGGCCGTGGCCTGTCAGAAGGTACCGTCCCAGCATTTGCCTGGTGTTGAAAATGGGAAACCACGGAAAACCATTTCAAGGACGGCCGATGGTGGGGCTCGAACCGAGTCAGCAGAGAGCTTGGCCCCATGACCTAATGCTGCGTTTTAGCCAGCGTAGCCACTACTGTCGGTTGTTGTCACCTGTTAATACTTAAAATGTTATCTTCTTTAAAGTAAAACGTTTTCGGCCCTTGAGTGGGGCCTTCGTCAGCTCTGCTTCACACATTGCACAGGCTATTTGACGAAAAGAATGACAATTTAAATTTACATTAATATGAAAAGGACGTCCTAAAATTTCAATTAGGAAAGATGTTTTTCAGGTGTTAAATTCCAGAAATCAATTGTGGTGTTTGAAGCCATATTTTCAGTGTTGCCTTAGTAAACAAGAGTTTATTGCTTTTCAGTCGGTCAACACGAATGTACCCAAAAGAGATGGGTTATGCCCTAATCCTGAAATAAATTACATGAGATTAATAAAACACTAGGATGACCAGTTTCGATCGTCAAGCGATCATCATCAGATCCAATACACTTAGGCTATAAAATCTATGTTTGAAATACAGGTGAAAATATTTACAAAATGTACAATTATTTAGTTGCAGTATTGGTACTGCAACTGTCAGTGTATGCTAAATGCAGTATATATGTTAGGTGAAATGCTAAATGGTGATGGCTATCCGGAGATTGTACTTTAGAGAGATTATATGGTTGTAAACTATGGTTAAACTATAAAATTTTTGGCTAACTACTTATCTGATTGTCTTCCGTACTACAGCTATTCGCAGTTTCCGTGCTCACTTGAACTCGCTGTGCGGTCGACTGCGGTGGTTATCTTAACGACTGGTTTTTCCCTGCCTCCCCCCCCCCCCTGTCCCTACGTGCTGTGGGGAGTGATCGCGATGTGTTTATGTGAGGTGTTGCCAACCTAGATAAGATGTATGTTATTGAATGAGGTGGATCTACAACTATTAAAGACCGTGGATTAGTCCTCGCCACGCGTGGAGCATAACCCATTCGAACTAAGCGTTGACGGTCTTATGAGGACGTCCCGGCACCTTTAATACTGCCTCTAATATGGGCCTTGGTTTATTGCAGAAGAAAAGTACATCGTACACCTGATCCAGATAACATTTACCTATTAAAAACCCCCTAATTTCCCCCCTTTTTTATCTAGCTTGGCTGTGTCGCTAAATTGTGTTTTGTTTCCGACAGGGTGTGTTTTTTAGTAGCGTGAAGAGGGGTGAGCTCTCCATGAACGTGTGTTCATTTAGATTGTTGGGATTGTTTCGTTTGGCTAGGTGTATCTCGATTGCTTCCTTTATGTCAAGAGCTCTGCCTTTCGATTCGTGATGGATTATTTTAAGGTCCGACTCTATGTTGGTAAAGCTATGCCCTGCGTCACACATATGTTCGCACACGGCTGAATGTGTTCCGTATCTTATCGCATTTCTATGTTCATTATAACGTGTGTCTACTCGCCTTCCACTCTGCCCGATGTAATTAGCTTGACAATCGGTGTCTTGGCACGTTATAGAATATACCCCTGACCTTGAATACGGGTCACGTTTATTTAGATTACTATTTAGGAGGTGCCTAGCGGTTGTGTTTTTCGTCGTGAAAGCTATCTTTATGCCTTGCTTTTTGAATAGGTTAGTGATTTTATATGTATTCGCATTCACATAGTTGAAACGCGCAAATTTTTTTTTCTCATTACTGTCCGGTTTGGGAATCGTTTTATCTTTATTTTTATGTTTGGCTATAATTTGATTTATTTTGCTTGGCGAGAAGTTGTTTTCCTTTGCTATTTGCATAATAGTTCTTATTTCCTTATTATAGTTGTCTTTTGACATGGGTATGTTTAAAGCTCTGTGCACCATTGAATTGAAACCCGCTAGTTTGTGCGTACTGGGGTGATTAGACTGATTGTCGATTGCATGCGAGGTTTGTGTTGCTTTCCGGAATATGGAATATGAAAGGTCGTTGTCTTTACGTTCAATAGTTATATCGAGATAATTTATTTTCCGGTCTATTTCGGATTCCTTAGTGAATTTGATAGAATGGTGAAGGCTATTAATGGATTGGAGAATTGTTTCTTCGCTTGTTAGTTCAGTATCGTAGATGCAAATTACATCATCTACGTATCTTTTCCATATTACTATTCCCTTTGTTGAAGTCTTTTCTAAGAACGCATTTTCTAGTGCATTGATGAAGATGTCAGCGATTAACCCACTTAGTGGCGATCCCATTGCTAGGCCTTCTCTCTGTGTGTATATTTTATTGTCGAATTGAAACACGTTTTGGGTGAGAACGACCCTCAGTAATCTCACAATCTCTTCAATTTCTTTTACCGAATTGTTGGATTTTAAGTTGTTTTCGATAGTGTTGATTGCTTCAATAATCGGAATATTGGTGTACATGTTAGTTACGTCGAAGGATACTAGCCTGAAGCTAGGTTTCATTTGTAGGGTGTTCAATGCTGTTACTAGTTCTGTTGTGTTCTTTACAGAGTTGTTTTTGTCGTTGGAAAGACGGCATTTTAAGATTTTTAGTAACTCTTTGCTCTTTTAGTAACAATTTAGCGACACAGCCAAGCTAGATAAAAAAGGGGGGAAATTAGGGGGTTTTTAATAGGTAAATGTTATCTGGATCAGGTGTACGATGTACTTTTCTTCTGCAATAAACCAAGGCCCATATTAGAGGCAGTATTAAAGGTGCCGGGACGTCCTCATAAGACCGTCAACGCTTAGTTCGAATGGGTTATGCTCCACGCGTGGCGAGGACTAATCCACGGTCTTTAATAGTTGTAGATCCACCTCATTCAATAACATACATCTTATCTAGGTTGGCAACACCTCACATAAACACATCGCGATCACTCCCCACAGCACGTAGGGACAGGGGGGGGGGGGGAGGCAGGGAAAAACCAGTCGTTAAGATAACCACCGCAGTCGACCGCACAGCGAGTTCAAGTGAGCACGGAAACTGCGAATAGCTGTAGTACGGAAGACAATCAGATAAGTAGTTAGCCTAAAATTTTATAGTTTAACCATAGTTTACAACCATATAATCTCTCTAAAGTACAATCTCCGGATAGCCATCACCATTTAGCATTTCACCTAACATATATACTGCATTTAGCATACACTGACAGTTGCAGTACCAATACTGCAACTAAATAATTGTACATTTTGTAAATATTTTTCACCTGTATTTCAAACATAGATTTTATAGCCTAAGTGTATTGGATCTGATGATGATCGCTTGACGATCGAAACTGGTCATCCTAGTGTTTTATTAATCTCATGTAATTTATTTCAGGATTAGGGCATAACCCATCTCTTTTGGGTACATTCGTGTTGACCGACTGAAAAGCAATAAACTCTTGTCCAGAAATCAATTTGTATGAAAATATTATTCTACAGGGTCTTTATATTTGCTTGGCAAGTACATTCTCGCTCACGCGCTCCGCCAGTAACGTGCACATATGTTCAGCCGAGTACGGTGCTTAAAATCAGTATCTTGCATTTTTACTCACGTGTACGGTAGATGCTGAAAATGTTCCCCATCCGCTGCCAAACATAATCAGCATCTCCCTATGAAGTTTCCCGTTAATTTAACTTCAGTAAGGAAATAATGACCTTTACGTCTATTTTTATTGTTTACTGAACCTGTATCTCTTTTAGCCAGTTGTTTTACTGTCCGATTTATAGGAATGGGTCTTTCGGGAAATTTCACTCAAAACTTTTGTCTTCTTCCAGTGCACATATTGTGCAGATATACAGATTCACGTAACGAATATTTCACATAAGTAGGGATAGGAATGAAAACGACGCGAATTTCAGCTTTTTTTCTTTACAGTGCTCTTCCGATAATTCGCGGCAAGTAATGCACGAATTTCCTCGAATTTTTGAAAACCGCAAATTATCTGCAGTAATGTTTTTAAGCCTAGCAAAGAGAAAACTATTAGTCAAAATATTGAAATGTATTTTAAGAACATGCAAAAAAAAAAATATATAATACTTTACAACATAGTATTCTAAGACACACTATGTGGATTATAAAAAAAAGTAAGAGAAATCACTGTCATAACTTTTTGTTTCTTAGATAGTTTTTTTTCCTTCTAATTTTAGATTGTACAATTCTGAAGAAAACAATATATGAGAACGAAAATTCATCTAGATTTTCTATATAAAAGATAAGTGTGAGTATAGACACACTAGCTTGACCGTGGGAATTTTGGGGATTTCCGTTGCATCACTCCTTCACTCGATATGCACTGGATCTCAGTTTACCTCACCGACAGACAAATTCCGTACAATATCCTCATCGCTTTCATGTCTGAAACTATGATCGTCTTTATCGAAGTCTAACTACTGAATGTCATTTTCTTCCGCATCTTGATATTCATCCAGGTTTTGCCCTAATGTCATCTTAGCGAGACCACCTTGCCCGTTTAAAATATCGTCGTCACAGAAGCCGACAAACGCTTGTTTTTGTGCGAGTGAAGTAGCGGTAATTTGCTCTCGTGACTTGCCTGCATGGAGAGCATCCAACAAACACGGAAAGATCGGAAACTTAATGGTAGATAGCGGGCCTTTGCTTTCTGCATACAGCGATCTTTATCAATCTGGGCGGTCATCCTAGGAAGTTACAGTACTTGGTTATTGAGGTTTTAAGGGCCAGAACAGCAAGGTCATCTGCCCCTTCATCCTAGTAACTACTCGACATGTGGCGTCATATAGTGCGCCTTTCAGACATGAATATCTACATAGCAAGTACCCATATCAAAATGTGCCACAGTTTCCTGCCAGTCGCATTGCAAACAGTGACATGGAGGCGTCAAACAAAGAGCAAAGAGGTGTTGTTCGGTTTCTGATAGCAGAAGGAATAGGGGGAACGGACATTCATCGCCGAATGAAACAAGTGTACGGCGAACACTGCATGTCCCTTGCAAGGGTCAAGGCGTGGCACAAGCGCTTCAGGGAAGGATGGTTGTCGTTAGCCGATGATGCCCGGTCTGGGGCACCCCCCTGCATTACTGATGACAATGTCCAGCTGGTTGATGCACTCATTACCCAGGACCGCCGAGTGACAGTGAACGCCATAGCCGCTGTGGTCGGATTGAGCGTCGGAAGTGTGCACACTATCATGAAGGAACGACTGCACTTGCGCAAAGTGTGTGCCCAATGGGTGCCCCACAGTCTTCAACCACACCGGAAACATGTCGAATGGCCCACTGTCTTGGTCATCTGCAGCGCTATGCGAGGGAAAGGAATGGGTTCCTGGCACGAGTGGTGGCTGGAGAAGAGTCATGGTGTCATAACTTCGAACCAGAATCCAAACGACAAAGCCTCCAGGGTCACCACCACCCAAAAAAGGCAAAGTGATCCACACGAGTGCAGGAAAGGTAATGCTGACGTTCTTCTTTGACCAAGATGGCCCCCTCCTGAAACACTTCATGCCGCACAGGACAACAGTGAATGCCCAGCATTACTCGCAAACCTTGACCACACTTTGCCAAGCGATCAAAACAAAACGACCAGGCAATCTCACCCGTTGGGTCATTCTGCTCCACGACCTCATACGGCCAACACAGTCCCGACACTCCTGCAGAAATTCAAATGGGAGGTTCTCGGCCACCCTTCATACAGTCCAGATCTCTCTCCCTGTGATTATGCCATGTTTGGTCCCCTGAAAAGGGCTCTGCGGGGCCAACGATTCACCCCGGACGCCGACGTCCAGCTGTACGTGCGGAAATGGTTCACATCGCAGCCCAGGGAATTTTATGAGACAGCCATTCACCGCCTCGTGTCACAGTGGGACAAGTGCCTCAACAGCCAGGGCCAATACTCCTAACATACAGGTACTGGTTTCTGTAATTATGCCTCCGGCTCGTTACTTTTGTTACTTTTTGCACGCACCTTAGAGATTAAATATAACGTACTATGTAGCATCAAAATAAAACAGCTTATTTTTCCTCTCTCCCTTTCCCAAAATAATGGATTTTTGCGAAGTACCCCCCCTCAATTTCAGAACTAAAAATTTAGAGAAAAAGGGGGTCTTATAGCCGAGCCGAGCAAATACGGTATTACATACATTGTACCGTGTTGACCGAATGAAGAGCTTCTAAACTTCACATTCCCATGTTTTAGAATTGCCTATGTTGCAAGTAAATGTAACAAACATTATTATTATTATTTATTTATTTAATCGAATAGCCCTTAATAGAGCAAGTTTCCTTTTTCTGTCACATATCAAGACTACCAGAAACCAGGATATTGAAACAACTATTTGATTACTTTTTGAAAAATAAAATCAATAATACTTGGTTCAAAGAAGTTCAGGATGATTTGGAAGAATTGGGTATAACTCGGCAACAAATCAAAGACAGAGAAGAGAACAGGATTTTGAAGAACAAAAGCATAAGTCTCAAACTAATAACAGTTGAACGGAAACAATATACTATATCGGACACACAAAGGGCTTCCAGGTCGGAGAGGATGAGAAAGTTCTGAGAGGAGAAAAAGAAGAAATTTATTCAAATGTATTGATTTAAGTGCTCCAACGTGGGCATAAAATATGTAAATCATACTAATATATAAAAATGAGATGGTATGTGTCTATGTGTCTGTCCGTTACTCAATCACGCAAGAACCACTGGTCCGATTTAAATGAAATTTTGCATGGATGTAACCGATTTCGCTATTTTGCACTATTTAAAAATGGCGACTATTTCCATTTCTAATAAAAGAGAACGCTAAGAAATAGCAAACTTTTGATGGCACTACGAGCTTTAGAATTTAATTTTCTATCCGAAAGGTCCTTATCACTTTTCGAGCATCTCCAACGGTTAGCGAGTAAAACCTAAATATGTATTTTAAAACACGGTCAACGCCGAGCGATGTTAGTCTCTACATGAACTGTTTTATTTATAGAGGTAGTTTCTGGGGTCCGAAACTAACCGTGATTTTGTGTCTAATTTTATACTCTTTGTGCCGGGTATTGTATGTGATATTTGGATCTTTACGCTGTTTCACAATGTTATAGTGCTTTCTACTTTGCACGGTATGCTTTCATCCTTTTTATTGATTTGTTTTCGTTAAATGAATGTTTCAGTTGGCCAATATTTATCTGCTTTTTGTCGTTTTTTACCATGATCAGAAACCCAAATTCACAGACGAATGTGTCGGAGACTAACGACTGTCACATTAGTTTATTTAGTGTTCCTATTAATCTTACTGCGCAAATTTATTTCAATAAAGTAGGTATTTTGACTTTCACGGCCAAACAAGAAAACCGCACAAAATACGGCGTAAACCTAGAAAAGTTGCAGAGTTTTAATTGCTTGGCCCTGAAATTCAATATACAATCATTTTGGAACCCTTTATAGGGAGTTGAAAGACTGTTTTAGCCTTTAGCACTCGCAGTAAAGTAGCTGACGTGTTTTAAATAAGAATTGAGGTATCGCACAGTTTGCTACTCCTTTGGTAGTCCGCAAATAGACCACAAGAGCCCGCTGATGAACATCTCGGAGTTATCAGGCGTAATCCCGCAAAAGGCATGGCATAAACTTAGACATTTTTTCTGAGATTAATTTGTTTTTGTTATTATTACTTGGGATGATTGAAGTTTGTTCCGTTACTGTTACTCTTTATCATGACATGGTACGTACTTTCCGCAATATTACTTATTGCGGATATGATAATTGCTATCAAGTTTAATGTATTTTTAGCATAATGTTTATAAATATAGTATGAAGACGTTAAACGATAGGTGTTCAATATTTAAGACAGGTTATTTAACTTTTACTACATAGAAGCTGATATTTATTTCCAATATATAAACGCACTTTCTCACCTACAAAACGGAGATAGACAGGCTTTTCTACAGGTACCCCCGGTTTTCCCTGTCACAATTTCATTCCAGCAACAATCTCCACTATCATTTCATTTTATCCGTCATTCATTTAATCATTGCCCCAGGGGAGTGCGACAGGCTTCGGCAGCCGGCACAGTTCATATCCTTGCTGTTAGATGGGGATTTAATTCATTCCATCCCCTGACCCGGTCGGTCGACTGAAAGCAGGCTAAGGATTTTCACTTTCCTACCTCTGATTAATAATTTGGTGAGTGAAAATGCATGTAGTCTACACATGTAGTTGGTAAATAACTACATTAGGAATGTGTGATTATATATATTAATGATTTAGGCCAGCAAGTACTAAAAGCCGTTCGAAGAACGGGTACTTCAGCTAGTAAATAATAAATAAATGGAATGCAATAGGTTGGTTGGTTCCTCAGTTTAGGGGCTGCAACAACACGGTCATGTAGCCTCGTGTACTTTGGGTGTGTGTAGAATCTGTGATGGACGAAGCAAAGAGGATATTAAAAGTAGGTTGGCTCAGGCAAAGAAAACATTTCTACAAAAAAGGAATCTGCTGACATCGAATATAGATTTAGGTATTAGGAAGTCATTTTTGAAAGCCTTTGTCTGGAGCGTGGCGCTCTATGGAAGTGAAACTTGGACTATTGGTGCAGCAGAAAAGAGGAGAATTGAAGCATTTGAAATGTGGTGTTACAGGAGAATGATGAAGATCAGATGGGTAGATAGGGTTACAAACAAAGAGGTATTAAGACGAGTGGGAGAGGAGAGATGTTTCTGGCGACTGCTAATGAAGAGAAGAGATAGGTTAGTAGGACACATACTAAGACACCCAGGAATAGCAAGCTTAGTTATGGAAGGAAGGGTCGAGGACAAAAACTGTAGGGGTAGACCAAGGTTAGAATATGTTAAACAGATTGCCTCCGATGTAGGGTGTCGGAGCTATGTAGAGATGAAACGATTAGCTCAGGACAGGGAGGCATGGAGAGCTGCATCAAACCAGTCAAAAGACTGAAGACTCAAACAACAACAGAATCTGTCTGATAACCGGTACTTATAGCCGTTTGCAAACTATCTCAGTAATGTAATAAATGGAATTGTATTGCATCTTGCAGCAATGTGAGATCCTGTTGCCATGGTTACCGGCTTGCATTCTTTCATTATTTTATTAAATGAAATTAGTTTTCTGGGAATATCTCAAAAACTGTTGGTTCTAGGGCCCTAAAATGTGATTTAAGGGCCCCCGAGTTTCGTTTCTCACATTGAGGCGCTGAAAATGAGCTTTGTCTCGCCCTTCTACGCCTATTTCAGCAAGTATTTTAAGGGGTTATGAGAGGTACAGAGAAGAATTACATCAATGATTAGTGTCGTGCCTCTGAAGTATATCTGTACAAAATTTTACGTTGATCTACCCAGCCGTTTCGAGCTATAAGGGAACAAAGTTGTCCACAGACAGACAGACAGACACACAAAAATTTTATTTTCACGCGCATCAGTCATAAAACAGTCTAAAACTCATAAATAACGCAAATTCCCGTAGAAATTCAGAAAAAACAGACAAACTTTCATTTTTATATACCGTATTTACTCGGCTACAAATAATTTGTACATTTGTAATTTTCGAGAGCCAAAATAAAAAATTCTTGGAAATCGCTTGCGAGTCAAAATACAACATTCTCGGAAATTGACGAATTCTAAACAATTTTATAATTACAACTGAAATTCATTCTCTTCTATGAAAAAATATTTTTCTTGTTACGGTATATTAGTTTGTTTTTCAAACGATATGACCGCCATTTCGTGTACCGCATACGCGATTGGGCAGGATATCGAATTGTGTAGCCAATCATCATCGGCCAATGGGCTTCAATAGAAGATGCCACACTATTGGCGGAGTAGAAGCGCCATCCGCCAATGAAAGTTATGATTTCATCTTGTCTGCATTCTTCTGTTTATAGTATTATTTCGGCTGTAATAAATTCTTATGTTGCGATTCGATTGTGTTTACGACAGTCTCCATAATTTTATTTTAAACACATTTCATTTGTTGCAATAACTGTCGGCGTTTGTGTGTGTAAAACGTTATTGGTATATTAATGTGAGATATGTGAATAATACGTGCAGTTGTGTTTACAAATGTTAGTGAGAAGTGATCCTGCATTCCATAAGTGATGCACTCTTCCCTATGTTCAAATAAAAATAAAGTTTGCATTTCCATGTCTGATACTTTGTCCATTTAATTCTATTTCTTTGATACTAAGATGTTTGCTTAGCAAGGGATAGTAGTGTAAAGTCATTGGGGGGTAGCCAGGAAAGTGAGGTTATGGCAGTCTCATAATGGGCTGATTAAAGATGTAAACTTTGTTTATTTTGATTAAATATATCGCACTATGTAGCATCAAAATGAAATAGCTTAATTTTCCTCTATCCCTTACCCAAAATAATGGATATTTGAGAAGTACGCGTCTATAGTACCCCCCCCCCCCCTCAATTTTGGAACTAAAAATTTAGAAAAAAGGGGGTCTTATAGCCGAGTAAATACGGTATATAGAACTCAGTAATTCTTCTAGGTTTGTGCCGTGTCTTGTGTGGGGTTTCACCTAGGACACCAAGCTGGCTCATCGGCGGGCTCTTGGTGTCCCCGCCCGGACCCCCACTTAAGTAGCGAACTGCGCGCCACCTCCCTTTATATAAGGTGCAACTGCACCTCTTGACTGCGAGAACTAAAAGCTCAAGCAGCCTTAACCTTCCTATGAAGGCTTCCAAAAAGATGGTATATTGGCTTTCACGGCCGGTGAATTAAAACTCAGCAATTCTTCTAGGTTTGTGCCATGTCTTGTGTGGGGTTTCGCCTAGGACACCAAGCTGGCTCATTGGCGGGCTCTTGGTGTCCCCGCCCGGACCCCCACAGGAATATCGAAATGTACATCGCTTTAGTACGATCACATTTTCATCAGCGCGCATAATCGCTTTCAATACGATACGCGTTTAAATGTTCCTGAACACCAGTTTGGATACGATCCGATCCCACAATTTTACCGTATCGACCTTGAAACTCAATACGATCTGATTCACGAAAATACGCATTTCACTACCGAAGAAGTGGTGAAATCTAGAGATAATTTTGTTGCGTCGTATTGAAATAATGGAGGTGGCGCTCCAAAGTAGGAGAACCTTTGTATAATACTCACCTTAAGCGCGTGGAAGTTTTTTATTTTCTGAACATGCGCGAGCATGTCTAACCTAAAAAAAACTTCGGTTATATCCAATCGTACACGCCAAAGAATACGGCACTTCTTTTCCACAGAATATCACAAAAACATGCATTTAAGACGAAATCAATTATAGAAAACTAAATATTTCAACTCGTACTACAGTACTCTAATTAAGAGTACGGTACCAGTATACGGTAGTACATTTTTCTCTTGTTATCATTGCTCTCGTTTCTGTGCTGTGTAAACTAGTTCTGTAATACAATAATTTTGTAGGTTGTTTAAGACGAAGCAAAAAGTGTCGAACAGGAATGGGCATGTTTTAGAAATTGTTTTGCGAAGTGTGCAGTAAACACTTGTGGAAGACTATCAGGGAAGAAAAAGGAAAGGGAGACTCCTTGGTGGAACAACAGGGTAAAGGAAACTGTTAAAGAAAAACAAATGGCATGGAGGAAGTGGATAGGCAGTAAAAATGCAGAGAAATGGCAAAAATATAGAGAAGCAAAGAAGGCATGCCAAAAAATTGTACAAGAAGAAAAAAGGAAAAGTTGGGAAGGTTTCACGGAAACTTTGAAGGAGGATATCCAAGGAAGTAAAAAGGTTCTATATGGATTGGTGAAAAACAGTGTAAAAGGTAGGGAAAACACAAAATTTGTAAAAACTGAAGCAGGACAGATATTGTATCAAAGAGATGATATATTAAAAAGATGGGAAGAATACTTTTCAAAGGTACTAAATGTTAAATACATTGAACTGGAAGATGAAAAAGAGCAAGAAGAAACAATGGAAGAAGAAGAAGAACAAGAAAAGGAGATCACTATGCTAGAAATAGAGGAAGCCATACAGAAGATGAAGAGCGGTAAAGCAGCAGGAGAGGATGAGGTGTCCGCGGAAATGATAAAAGCAGCGGGACCAATAGGTGTACAGTGGTTGTATAGATTATTTAGAATAATTTGGAAGAAGAAAGAGATTCCAGAAGAATGGGGAAAGGGATTAATTATTCCGATTTTTAAGAAAGGTGACAAAAAGGAATGCAATAACTACAGAGGGATCACTCTTATCGCTCATGTAGCTAAGATCTTTGAGAGAGTTCTGGAAGGCAGACTGAGGAGGAAGATAGAAGGAGAGTTGGAAGAAGAACAGTATGGTTTTAGGAAAGACAGATCAACATTTGACCTAATCTTTGCATTAAGGCAAATGATGGAGAAAAGATGGGAATTTGGAAAAGACATGGTGATGACATTTATTGATATTGAGAAAGCGTACGACAGTGTGCCTCGACAGGTGGTTTGGAATGTATTAAGGAAAAGGAGAGTTAACGGAGCTGATGTCCAAATGTTAAAAGCTATGTACAAATATTGTGTGAGTAGCGTGAAGACCAGTATAGGAGAAACAGAATGGTTTAAAGTGGAAACAGGTCTCCGACAGGGAAGTGTATTGTCCCCCTTACTATTCATCATAGTCATGGATGAAATTCACAAGAATGTTAAACAGAGATTGGGACAAGAGGCAACAAAGGCCATGCTGTTTGCAGATGATATAGTGATATGGGGCGAGGATGAAAAGGAAGTACAAAAACAACTAGATGTATGGAATCAAGAAATAGAGAAATATGGGATGAAAGTAAGCACAGAGAAGAGCAAGACAATGGTAATGTCAAGAGGAAGGAAGAGGAAAGATAGAATTGAATGGGAAAATTCTAGAAGTGGTTAAAAGTTTCAAGTACTTGGGAAGTGTGATCACAGAAGATGGAAGGATAACTGAGGAAATTGGAAAGAGAATACAACACGCGAACAGTTTTTACCAGAGCATAAGGGGTATTCTGTGGAACCGAGATGTCCCAAAGAAATGTAAAAATGTATTATATTCAACCTACTACAGACCCATACTAACATATGCAGCTAGAGCGTGGACTACTACAAAAAGAGAGGAGAGTAGAATACAAGCCGCGGAGATGAAATTCCTAAGAGGTATAGAGGGCAAGACCAGAAGAGATAGAGTTAGAAACGAAGAGATTAGAAAAAGGACAGGAATCTTGAAGCTGCAGGACAGGATAGAAACAACAAAGTTAAAGTGGTATGGACATATGATGAGAATGGGAGAGGAGAGAGTACCAAAGAAAACTTACTGTGAAAAGATGACAGGGAAGAGACCACGAGGAAGGCCCCGAAAGAGATGGGCAGATACAGTGTGGGAGTGTGTAGAGAAGAGAGGAGGAAAACCTGAAGAAGTACTAAAAACAGGAGAGGAGTGGTGGAGAGACAGGAAACGTTGGAGGTCCTTAATTCACAACCCGACCCAGGAAGCAGGAAGCAGGAAACGGGAAATGAAGATGATGATGTTTAAAATTGTATATTCGATAGTACGTACTTCCGATTATCACGTTTTTTACTTTTCCCTCACTGAAACAAGTTAATGCGGTTTAATTATCATTTTTCATTAGTACGTTTTCCCGCTTTTGACACACAAATTTTTCAGTCCCTTAAAAAACGTACTAACGAGGTAATTGAAATTCTGTGGCGGCAGGACCGGTATGTAAAAGAAACGGAAAGATAAAGTGAACGTCTATGGGTTAAACCATGGGTCGCCCACGTGAAAGTGTATTACGAGTAAAATCTTGGTGAATGAGCTGCAGTACGAGCACTTGAAAAATTACATTAATATTTAATTATTAATAATTATGAAATGAATGATGGTGACGTTCGAAAAAACCACTGCCCGAGTTAAAGTAAATTGAAACATACGAAGTAAAAAATTACGCCTTAAGTGGGATTCGATCCCAAGTCCCCTCGAACCAGAGTCGAGCGCTCTACTCATTCCGCTAACTAGACACTGCCATGTCATGGTTGGTTAGATGCATTACGTACCGGTGCTTATTTACACTCGTTTAAAATACCATAAGTGTAATTGAAAAATTAAAATACAAATATTATAACATAAAATGCTCTACTATTCCCAGCTTATTTCAGCCTATTTAACTATTCAATTCCTCTCTATATCCTGAAATGCTCGTCCTTTGTGCGCAGCGCATATAGCCTCGGCTATTTTACCTCCAGTTTCTGTCTGTTATTTATGTTTTACATTGTATACCATTCATTATGTAACATTTCATGCATTTCACACTTTGATATGAGCATATTTGCTGTGGTAATATTCAAGCTGTTATGATCAGCCATTTTGGTTTGTATCTTTTATCAAAAATAGCATGATGCTCATGAAAAAATGAAAATCCACAGCCTGCTTCCAGTCTCCGACCGGGTCAGGAATGGAATGAATGAAACCCCCATCTAGCGGCGAGGATATGAACTGTGCCGGCTGCCGAGGCCTGACGCACTCCTCTGGGGCAATGATTAAATGAATGACAGATGAAATGAAATGATAGTGGAGAGTGTTGCTGGAATGAAATTTTGACAGGGAAAACCGGAGTACCCGGAGAAAAACCTGTCTGCCTCCGTTTTGTCCAGCACAGATCTCACATGGAGTGACCGGGATTTGAACCACGGACCCAGCGGTGAGAGGCCGGCGTGCTGCCGCCTAAGCCACGGAGGCTTCCAGCATGATGCTCATACATTTTATAAAAGATTTCCCCATTACACTGTCATATCTTTTATAAAAGATCTTTGACAAATTTCTTTAATAGTGTAATACCGGCCTTAGTATGTGTCCTACTAACCTATCGCTTCTCTTCATTAGCAGTCGCCTGAACCATCTCTCCTCTCGCACTCGTGTTAATACCTCTTCAATCGTAACCCTATCTACCCATCTGATCTTTATCACTCTCCTTGTAACAGAACTTTAGTAGGTTACAGAGACTGCTTCTAGTTTGTTTTGTTGGTAGTAATTATTTTTGCATTTCTATCAGGTTGCCAGCCATGGCCACTTATTGGTGCAGCACCATGGAGAATCTTGTGTGTTCAGTGCCATAGAGATTCTTGCCTGTAGGTGGCCTTGCTAATGGCGAGGTTTGCTTTGACTTAGGTTTCTATGGTGATGGTATTGATGCGGAATGGAGGCTGGCTTTTGATGAAAATGTGATGTGGAAGTTGTGGTGCTCTCTGGTCTGGGGGTTGAGGATTGTGTGATTTTTTAGAAAGGGTCTGGCAGTTGGAGAGAGAAGTGATTGTTATGGTGGATGTTCTGCAAGAGATGCAGGTAAAGGAAACCTGCTTATATGTTTGACAAAAAGGTATTGATAGTTTTTGATGGTCAGAGTACGACCAGAAAAGAATACAAGTTGTAGTGGAGATGCAGGTAGTGGAAACCTGCTTATATGTTGACAAACTGGTATTGGTAGTTTTGATTGCCAGAGATCAACCTGAAAAGAAGAATTATTATTAATAAATAGTATATTTTGAGAAGTCTGTATTGTCATTTAAGCTAGTATTATAGCCCCACTATCCTGAGGTGGCTAGCTCGGATTATCATATTAATTATTACAATGGCAAGCTTGGAGGATTTTATATTTATTACAATGACATGCCAGCGTGTGGCTAGATGAAGGACGTACCAATAAGAAAGAAGATAAGTTTATCGATTTAAATATCAATATTGGAACAGAATAGTTACAATGAACGCCCAACTGTTGAGCATGTTGTTGGTTGACTCAGACCACCATACGGAATGTATCATATTTAGTTACAAGTGTCGCCCAACGTAGATAAGTTTCAATAGTATTAGAAGAATTATTATAACCTTTTACAGTTAACTTAACATATCATTGCTAATTTTACAAAATGATGTTAAAATTGAACTCAAATGTGCAGGTCATAAAGTATAAAAACACAAATCTTACCTCTTCCAGATGTCAATCAACGTCTGTTGCATACAACAAAAGGTGAGAGAGCCTCGCGTTGTTGTACCAGGTACCGAATACCGGAAATTCACTCTATTTGATTTGCGAGATACGGAGCACATGGCTGGCAACATTGCACTGAGCCAAAAGAGGTCCATTTCTGTGAGAAGGAGGCGACTGATAGAACAG
Source organism: Meconema thalassinum (assembly GCA_946902985.2). NCBI lineage: Eukaryota > Metazoa > Arthropoda > Insecta > Orthoptera > Tettigoniidae > Meconema > Meconema thalassinum. The sequence goes on from OX336392.1 coordinate 554,111,697, forward strand.
TCAAAGAACTGTCCCAGTAGATAATGGATGGGATTGATCATACGCAAAGAGCCTCGGCAGAGTAGGAGGGGTAAACTGACAACATCCTGCTGCCTCATTTGAGGTCGGGTAGAGCCCCACGAGATGAACACCCCTTCATAGTCGAGGTTAACAACCTGACCATTCTTAGAACATGAAACGGAAATCTGAAATGCAAACAAACAAACAAACAAACAAACAAATGGTACAGTAAAACATGGGTAATTCATTTTGATTTACAGAATAGCCCTTTAAAATTTTGCTATCACCAAACAGCTGAACCATATTTGTCCCCACCCAGTGTCGGCTGTAAAAGGGGAAATGAAGATGATAAATAATAATAATAATAATATCGTATGGCCTCGGGTGCCTGGTGCAAGCTTTGTTAATCGACACCCAGAGGGTAGCTTGCATGTCGAATTTCGTCGTTCCTTTGAACGCTATGAAAGTCAAGGAGGTTAGATATCTAAACTCCTTGACACTACAGCGCTTTCAAGTAGAGAATGGAGGAACTTTGTGTTGGCGGAAAATCCCGAGATTAATTATGCCATTGAACACTGCCTACTGAATTCAAATGGGTTCTTTAACATTGCCAACAACGTATGACATGAGTATCATGATTTTTGTCGCTTTCAAAAATCACTTACCATGGCCAGGGGCGAACCTGCAATCTTGGGGTTGTAGTCCGACACTATAACCACTCACCCACCATGGCAAGCATGAAGATGATGATAATCACCAAACAGGGCAGTATGTAATTTACTAGACTTGGGGCCGTTTTCGCCAACGTCAATTGTCTCTTAAGCCATCATTAAAGGTTATTTAACTTTGCACCAGCATTTTATCAAACAAACGTTCGTTAACTTACCGCTAACAAGCAATTACGTTAAATGGCCAAATCTGACCTCTCAACTATCTTAACCCTTTTGATGCCACGCTATTGATGGGTGGACATGCTAAGAATGCCAAGCCAAGTAAGTGAAATTACAAGGGTTTGATAAAATTAATCTCCTACCTCTAATTAATGTCTCCCATAAGTCCAACCCCTCGTTCACGTCGTGGGAGACGGGCAACGGCACAAAGTAGGGGATTGCCTGTAGGGACGAAGTACAGTGGGGACTTCGTGTGCCCCGGGACCGTTACGGTAGCTGTGAAGGTCCTACAGGAACCCTGAAAAGTGATGGCTAACGGGGCTCTGGTGAAGCTACGATAGGCCCAGCAAGCCAGTAGTGGATGAAACCAAATGCTTTCAAGAATGGAACAAGCCTCGGACATGATGGATATAATAGACGACGACACGGCTGTACACAATGAAACGGTTCTTAGTGCCCCATGTTGGTAGCGACAAATGAAACGTTTTGCTAGCCCACACTGTTGGGTGATAAATGTAACTGTTTACCTCTGCCTAAGCTATGTTGTTTTAATGGGCGCCAAGACTTCAACGCAATACTGAAATCTAAATTTGTATTTAACAACGTCTAGCTCAGGTAGAACACCTTCAAGAATCTATTCACTCAGATCGTGGTATGATTTGATCATTAACCCAACAAACAATTGTATCAGGAGAAGGAATTGGTCTATATCTAATGCTACCTACTGAAAGCAAAGATTGCATTGTAAAAGAAAAGAATTTATTATATAAAACAAGTATAGCAAAATTAATAATCATAATAAGTTTAAAATTTAAATTGGAGCGTTGCGATTTTAATATTACCGATAGAAAATTACGTGAAAACGGAGTCTGATAAATTGATTTTACTCTTATTTCCAAGCTATGAAGTTACTGAAATATGAAATGTAAAACAAAGAAAAATGAGAGATTGCGTATTTCTGCGTCATTTGCGCTTACCATTGGAAATTGCCACGGCATTTCCCTCGTACTTGCTGATGCTGTGTGCTTCCCACAGTCTCCTGGACGTCGTCATCTCCGTCGAAATTTGATGATATTCTGGTAGATTAGATAATTCTATGGTCCGTACCTCGGACCCAAACACTCGTATAACCACACTGGTTAAGTTTTACAAAAGTTAGTCCTCCAATCCACGGAACATCGGAGCGACTCCCCGCGTATAACCACACTCGGCAAGAACTATACAGATTGTCCTCAACTCCACAGAACATCGGAGCCACTCGCACGCGCACCCATACTCGTCAAGTATTTCACAGATTGTCCTCGTTTCACGGCGCGTCGAACGATATATCCACACGTTGGCTCCCCCACCATGGTACCGTCTTCCAGCTTACGTTGTCTCCACTGATTGGCTGAGCACGCCGCTAGTTCCCCTCCTATGCCTCATTACACTCGGCGCGCGAGAGGGAGAAGTCGATTTCCGTCCCAACAATTCGCCTTTTCTTGACGATGCGACCCAAGCTTGCGTCCTACTTCTCGACAGGAATCAGCTTGTATTTGAATTCCCAGTGAGTCATCTCTCTCAAATACCCTAACTGACAAAACTCCGTAAAATTCCGTAATCAGATAATTTTCTATGATATCGTCGTTCGTAATAATTTGCTTGATAGCGTTTTCTAAGACATAGAAAACCTATCTGTATGCTTATAATTTTTATAAAATGCTCCGAAAATATCTTAATAATAATTATAATAAATTAATAATAATAATAAATTAACATGAAAAATTCTCTTGGCTGAACAATTTGCCGCGTAAATAAATATAGAATGGCTTCCTACTGACTTATGCCAGTGGCATAAAAACCCTTCGAAAAACACGTTACATATTCGCCTCGGATCATCGGATGATTTACCGTGACGAAGGTCCATTATCCGATTATCCCAGACACGTTAATAATCCCCATCCAAAATACATATTACATAAATGAAATCACCCTAAATTACAGATATATACACTCATAATTTTTCTTCACGCACTTTGCGTCAAAGTTTGTTGTCACTATGGATTGCACTTTGCAACCAGTCCAATGTTTTACATATGGAATAGTGTTCCACGGATATTTCCGCCTCTCAAATTTCTCAATGTTGGAGAAATATACATAATTAATGTGTGAGCACTATGTATTTATGATGTCATATCACACGCATTGAAGGTGTTCTGATATATTTATATCACCATAGAACTTCCTAATTTCACTGGAGGTCCCTTCCTTATGGTGAAATTTAATCTCACTTAGCACTGAGCACACGATCACACACTATTGTGGCAGCGCCTCGTGACCATAATACTTAATCTCTCTTTAAAGTAGATTAAATTAATACTAGCTGAAACCCGTCAAAAATGACGGTCAATAGAAAAATATTTACTGAAGCATTTTCTTATGTAGGCCTACTGTATATTCTTTGTACGATGATTTTTTGGCTCTATTGAAACTATAAGGGCGTCAAAAGATTGCACTCTCAACATTGCAAAATACTGCTGGCCATGACTGAAAAATTGATGAGGCAAATTGAGACCTATACGTTCCAGAGTTTTCCCTTGAGCTTCATTGATTGTGACAGAGTATGCCAAATAAATTGGAAAATATTGCCTCTTAAAACAAAATGATAGTGTTTTATCGGATGCTGTTAAATCAAGTAGAAGGATTCAACCTCTCTGCCTAATTTTAACTGCACTTATTATTTCCAAATCCAAGCAATATGGTTGCATTTAGGAGCCCTTGGGAAACGTTCAGATTTCTAAGCAGCATAACGGTTCAAGCGTTTGGAATATGTGGAGGCAAGTCATTTAGTTCCAAGGAATTCAAGAACTCTGAGGAGTCTAATAAAACTGGCCGCAAACCGTCACATATAATTTTGGAATATAACGAAGAAATGCGATGATGTGCACCTCCATACATCTTAAAACAATGTGGACCGTATGGGTGTGGCACAGTAACATTGGCACCAAATGAAACGAAGGACATAGCATTGTACTGCCGATTAGTCTCTCTGAAATTCCTTGAGATATCATCTCCAGTGAAAAATAATTGTTGCAGCATGTCAAATGTTTTATATTTAGTCAGATTAATTTTACATTACAACAGCAAAGCTCAAAGTAACCAAGTGAAGATTTCTCTCAAGAGAAATACAGTGCAGAACAATGTTTAAATTTGTTCGTCAAGGACCCTACACTGTAACGGTATAGTATCTGGAATTGTATCTGAAATGCCGTATTCATATTGGAGTTTAAAAGTGGCTTCGTATTTTTCTCCGATTTCCCACTTGTTTGCGGCTAATGTTCTATTTCGTAAAATGGGTTTATTTATAGCAGCATTTCTCCCCAAATTAACGTCATAGCTTATTAAATAACACTATAGTGGCCTGCATCAACGCAGCTGCCAAATATTAAATAGCAAATAATAACTTACTTCCATTGCCAAAATCAACTGCGTGGTTAGACTCATTGTTATGTACTCTAAAAAAAATAATCAATAAACAACAATATTCACTTATACAACTAAGTTCAGAGACTTCCATTCTCAAGTTGGTTGCTGATGAGAATGCGATGAGACTGATCGCCAATAATAAAATCCTTGCAATTTTTGCAATTTGCTTGCAAACGCAACTCAGGATGACGAACTTCATTTTGAAATAAACAGAATGAAACTGCTCTAAATAATCAATTTCCATCACCTGTTGAAGGTACAATACTTTGCATTTCCATGACAGTAAATTATGCAAGGGAGCATAGAATCACTTCGCCACTACTGGAATGAGCATGGACTCACTTCGCCAGCCACCGTAATGGAGGGAGTTTTAGAATTATATGTTCAGTGTTTTTCAAAGATCGTATTAACACAGGGAAGCCCAGTCTTAAGGCTACATTCTGAGCTATCGCCCCAGATTCCAGGTTCGATCCCTGCTCTGCCAAGAAATTTAATTCTGGTCTGAGGGCTGGAACGGGGCGCACTCTTGAGGCAAACCTAAGAAGAGCAAAATTTGATTCCCATCTCAACAACCTTGGATGTGGTTTTCCGTAGTTTCCCACTTCCACTCCAGGCAAATACCGGGATAGTTCCTAACTTAAAGCCTCAGTCGTCAACTCTCCATTCCCCATACTAATTACAAATGCACACATCAATACAGCCATCACATTAACACAGGTTATCAGAGAAAGGTTTACACTCACACACCAAAGTAGACGGGGCTGAGTGACCACGATGTCTGAGTCCATCAAATGAATTATGTTCGACAATTTTCTCTCAAGGCGAAGCGATTGTGCCGATATTTATTTAATAATTTAAAAGTATCTGGGAACGTAAATCATGGAGAATTCCTTACCTTACGGGAATAATAAACGTAGCCTAACATATGTTTAGACAATGTAATACCAATTGCAAGATAGAATAATTGGGAAATAGAATTACATGTCTGAGGTGGGAATCAAACTCCTTCGACGATGCATAATCAATTTCGTTGTCCACAATGTTAGCCGCTGAGCCACCCAGACAACGAAATTCGAGTGCAATATTAAGAGACGTAAACAACAAACGCACTTAACTGCCAGTTACAGTTCATCAATATTTCCCTTATTTCATGATTCTCAACTCCCTATTCCCCATACTAATTACAAATGCACACATCAATACAGCCATCACATTAACACAGGTTATCAGAGAAAGGTTTACACTCACACACCAAAGTAGACAGGGCTGAGTGACCACGATGTCTGAGTCCATCAAATGAATTATGTTCGACAATTTTCTCTCAAGGCGAAGCGATTGTGCCGATTTTCATTTTCAATTTAAAAGTATCTGGCAACGTAAATCATGGAGAATTTCTTACCTTACGGGAATAATAAACGTAACATATGTTTAGACAATGTAATACCAATTGCAAGATAGAATAATTGGGAAATAGAATTACATGTCTGAGGTGGGAATCAAACTCCTTCGACGATGCATAATCAATTTCGTTGTCCACAATGTTAGCCGCTGAGCCACCCAGACAACGAAATTAGAGTGCAATATTAAGTGACGTAAACAACAAACGCACTCAACTGCCAGTTACAGTTCATCAATATTTCCCTTATTTCATGATTCTATTCCAGTATATATCGGGATACAACATAAGCGATATTTCCCTTTTCAATTCTCATAAACAAAGATCACACTACGATACGGTGGATCTTTTATCCGCCATTTCTCTCAGGAAGAAACGCAATTGTGGCAACGCGCAATTGCCACATATAATACCTTTTTCCTTAAACATATAAAAATATACCGTAACATATATTTTCCTTTTAAAGACACACTGCAAATCTGCATGCCAAGAGCTTTCGTTAGAATGCCATACGAAGCCAATCGGTTAAGTCGTTTTCAAAATCTCGTGTGTACAAAAAATACATTAGTGTTTTAAATATATATGGCAACAGAGAATTCGTTACTTTACAGGAATGATAAAAGTGAAATATGTTTCTACACTCTAATACCAATCGTAGGAAGGAAGAAAACAAAAAAAAAACATATCCGAGGTGGGAATCGAACCCTCTCGACCATGCAAAGGATGGCAACAGAGAATTCGTTACTTTACGGGAATGAAAAAGTGAAATATATCTCTACAATGTAATACCAATCGTAGGAAGGAAGAAAATGAAAATAAATAAACGTATCCGAGGTGGGAATCGAACCCTCTCGACCATGCAAAGGATGGCAACAGAGAATTCGTTACTTTACGGGAATGATAAAAGTGAAATATGTTTCTACAATGTAATACCAATCGTAGGAAGGAAGAAAACGAAAATAAAAAAACATAACCGAGGTGGGAATCGAACCCTCTCGATGGGAACAGAGAAATCGTTACTTGACGGGAATGATAAAAGTGAAATATGTTTCTACAATGCAATACCAATCGTAGGAAGGAAGAAAACGAAAATAAAAAAACATATCCGAAGTGGGATCGAACCCTCTCGATCATGCATAATACAAATTTCTGGCCAGTAACCTTATCCCCTCGGCCAACCAGACAACTATGTGACACTGCAGTATTAAGTTATCTAACCAGTATACACACTCAACCTGCACTTTATGTCCTTCAATTCGTGGTTTATTTAATATAATTCTATTTCAATGCATATTGTAAAAACATAACTAACATTATTGGAGACCCTTTTTAATTCTCATAAACAAAGATCTCAGTTAGACGCGACCGGAATCGCCATTTTCCTTGTTGAGAAAAGCCATTGTGCGCATGCGCGAGAGTGTCAAATATTACATATTTCTTTAATCATTTAAAAATATACCGTAACATATATTTTCCTTTTAAAGAAACTCTGCAAATCTGCATGCCAAGAGCTTTCTACAATGCAATACCAATCGTAGGAAGGAAGAAAATGAAAATAAAAAAACATATCCGAGGTGGGAATCGAACCCTCTCGATCATGCATAATACAAATTTCAGGCCAGTAACCTTATCCCCTTAGCCATCCAGACAACTATGTTTCACTCCAGTATTAAGCTATCTAACCAGTATACACACTCAACCTGCAGTTTATGTCTTTCAATTCGTGGTTTATTTAATATAATTCTATTTCAATGCACATTGTAATAACATAACTAACATTATTGGAGATCCTTTTTAATTCTCATGAACAAAGATCTCAGTTAGACGCGACCGGAATCGCCATTTTCCTTGTTGAGAAAGGCCATTGTGCGCATGCGCGGGAGTGACAAATATTACATATTTCTTTAATCATTTAAAAATATACCGTAACATATATTTTCCTTTTAAAGAAACTCTGCAAATCTGCATGCCAAGAGCTTTCGTTAGAATGTCTTACGAAGCCAATCGGTTAAGTCGTTTTCACAATCTCGTGTGTACAAAAAACAGCTTAGTGTTTTAAATATATAGATGGCAACAGAGAATTCGTTACTTTACAGGAATGATAAAAGTGAAATATGTTTCTACACTCTAATACCAATCGTAGGAAGGAAGAAAACAAAAAAAAAACATATCCGAGGTGGGAATCGAACCCTCTCGACCATGCAAAGGATGGCAACAGAGAATTCGTTACTTTACGGGAATGAAAAAGTGAAATATATCTCTACAATGTAATACCAATCGTAGGAAGGAAGAAAATGAAAATAAATAAACGTATCCGAGGTGGGAATCGAACCCTCTCGACCATGCAAAGGATGGCAACAGAGAATTCGTTACTTTACGGGAATGATAAAAGTGAAATATGTTTCTACAATGTAATACCAATCGTAGGAAGGAAGAAAACGAAAATAAAAAAACATAACCGAGGTGGGAATCGAACCCTCTCGATGGGAACAGAGAATTCGTTACTTGACGGGAATGATAAAAGTGAAATATGTTTCTACAATGCAATACCAATCGTAGGAAGGAAGAAAACGAAAATAAAAAAACATATCCGAAGTGGGATCGAACCCTCTCGATCATGCATAATACAAATTTCTGGCCAGTAACCTTATCCCCTCGGCCAACCAGACAACTATGTGACACTGCAGTATTAAGTTATCTAACCAGTATACACACTCAACCTGCACTTTATGTCCTTCAATTCGTGGTTTATTTAATATAATTCTATTTCAATGCATATTGTAAAAACATAACTAACATTATTGGAGACCCTTTTTAATTCTCATAAACAAAGATCTCAGTTAGACGCGACCGGAATCGCCATTTTCCTTGTTGAGAAAGGCCATTGTGCGCATGCGCGAGAGTGTCAAATATTACATATTTCTTTAATCATTTAAAAATATACCGTAACATATATTTTCCTTTTAAAGAAACTCTGCAAATCTGCATGCCAAGAGCTTTCTACAATGCAATACCAATCGTAGGAAGGAAGAAAATGAAAATAAAAAAACATATCCGAGGTGGGAATCGAACCCTCTCGATCATGCATAATACAAATTTTAGGCCAGTAACCTTATCCCCTTAGCCATCCAGACAACTATGTTTCACTCCAGTATTAAGCTATCTAACCAGTATACACACTCAACCTGCAGTTTATGTCTTTCAATTCGTGGTTTATTTAATATAATTCTATTTCAATGCACATTGTAATAACATAACTAACATTATTGGAGATCCTTTTTAATTCTCATGAACAAAGATCTCAGTTAGACGCGACCGGAATCGCCATTTTCCTTGTTGAGAAAGGCCATTGTGCGCATGCGCGGGAGTGACAAATATTACATATTTCTTTAATCATTTAAAAATATACCGTAACATATATTTTCCTTTTAAAGAAACTCTGCAAATCTGCATGCCAAGAGCTTTCGTTAGAATGTCTTACGAAGCCAATCGGTTAAGTCGTTTTCACAATCTCGTGTGTACAAAAAACAGCTTAGTGTTTTAAATATATAGATTGACTTCTGAAAAAAAAACCAGTAAGTGCGCATTACATATAACACCAAATATTTCGGTGCCGTAATCGCCCTGTCTTGTTAAGTTCCCGTAGACCATATTCTACTTAATACTAGTTCTCTACACAGACCATTTCTCCTCACACAAATAATACCATTGTACAAATTATCTTAAATTACACACTTACAAATCTTACATGGCGAGGCCGTAAACAGAAATCACGTGTGCTGATATGTATGAGTTTCATGAAGGACTGTCTCGCATTCTGATGGCCCATCTTTTGCCTCGTGGACGCCTTAAGCAAAAATACCCTGTTCAAGCGCTCACCCATCTCTTGGAGGCAAATGGGAATTCACCAGCGCTACCAAATTCTGGCCTTGGTGTATCGAGACATTTTAGTGCTCAAGAGCATCCGACAATCCCGTCATATTTCCCTGTACCTTAAAAACTCTCATTTACTTACATACTACCCCCCTGTGTGACTTCTGATACGCCTGCCTGGAAGACCATCTCCTCCCACGCACCAAATACCACACTTACTCATTTGATAGGCTGGCTCGCCAGCTAAACCTCCTCACTTTATGACACATACTTTCGGAGACTATGTATATTATACGTCCCGTATAATCTGTTTCCCTCACTATTCTCCAGCACATATGCTGTTTTCCCAATACGTTTGGAAACTATAAATGTTACTCCGTCACCTGCTTCCAACCTTGCCAGTGGCTCCCTTAAATGAACGTCATCACGTTGCACTACCTACCATATTTCTCAGTGTCTGTAACGATGCCCTGTTGCTACTGTCCACACATGCACATATTAAAATACCGTCCTCTGCTTTAACCACAGGATAATCCCTACATAAATTAGTGTCCCTTGATAGCATGTCTGCAAGAATGTTATCTTTACCTTTAATATATTTTACTGTGAATTCGTATTCCTGCAGAGCAAGAATCCACCTACTAACTCTGTTAGAACTGAGTTTACAAGTCCTCATATACAGTAATGCATGGTGATCTGTGTGGATCTCAAATTTCCCCCCTACTAAATACATTCTAAATTTCCCTAAACTGAAAACAATACCTAAAAGCTCTAACTCAGTAATCGTGTATCTTTTCTCTGCTGCTGTCAGTCCTCGCGAGGCTAAAGATACAATGCACAGATTACCCTCATCATCTTTCTGATATAATACTCCAGCAATGCCTATATGTGAAGCATCTGTCATAACCACATATTCCTTATCTTTTAACGGATATTTCAGCACTACAGCTTTCTCAAAACCTTCCTTCAGCGCTCTAAAAGCCTGATCATGCTTGGACTCCCATCTCCACCGAGTCCCATTTTTAAGCAATTCCCTGAATGGTTCTACCAACCCTGAGTATTTAAGAACGAACCTCCTGAAAAAGTTGCAAATTCCCAGGTAAGTTTTTAACTGTTTAACATTCTGTGGCACCTCAGCGTTAAGTATCTTATTAACCCTACTATTTTCTGGTGTTACACCTCTACTCGACACTCTATGACCTAAAAATGTCACTTCTGACTGACAGAATGACAACTTAGACGGCTTCAAAGTGAACCCTGCCTGATCTAACTTCTGAAAAGCTATATCTAAATGACCTAGATGCTCCTCAAAACTGCGTGAACTAATTACCATATCATCTATGTAAATGGTTACAAACTCTCCTGTGTCATCCCCTAATGCGATGTTTAAAGCCCTAATTAAAGCTGCTGAACTACTCTTTAACCCATAAGGTGTTCTACAAAATTGATAAAGGTTATATTTATGACTAAAAGCTGTAAATGGTCTATCTTCGTACATAAGTGGCACTTGCCAAAAACTGGAACTCAAATCTACACAAGTGAAATACTTCTTCCCCTCAAATGTTTGCATTAATTCCTCTATTGACATAGATTTCAGCTGATCTGAACTAATTCTACTGTTAACCAAACGAGCGTCTAAACAAATACGAACAGTGCCGTCGGTCTTGGGTACCGTGATCAAAGAATTAACATATGGACTGTTAGAGTGCTCAATAATCCCATCTTCAAGCATCTGATTAATTTGTGCCTCAACTGCACTCTGATAAGCGAAAGGTACAGGATATCTATGTCCTGTGAATACTGACCTATCAATAACGTTCAATGAATGTGTATAGCAATTGGCCATACCAATGCGATCCTCAAAAACTCTCCTATTACACCATAACACATCATAGAGCCGAACACACTGTTCATCCTCTATATTTCCCTGAAATGCAGCCTCACGTAACGAGTCCTCTAGACTTCCGTTCGTAATCACACTGCCCACAAAACATGGAGAACCCCGCTCTACGGCTGGCGATATCTCATTTAAAGTACACATCACACCTACAATACTACTTCTCTGAATATGGTCATTGAACGCTACTTCTACTTCAGAATCTCCCCATTTAAATTTCAAACTCCCTACATCATAACATAAGTTACCAGACACTCTACTTAGCCACTCTGAACCCAAGATAACACTGAATACTAAATTTGGAATTACAAGGAGAAACTGCTTCTCTACATGATTATTAATTTTAATGTCTACTAAAACTTGCTTAGAAATTACTTTAGACCTCTTCCCAACAGCTGTGATAACAAAAGTGCTTTTAATTGGCATCTCCTCAAAATTTACTCCAGTTCCTTTCATTTTATCATAAAATGCACTACTTATGCAACTCTTCATACAACCACTATCAATTAAAACATCTGTGTACGCCTCGGACACGTTAAATTTAACTATGGGGCTCTTACTAACCACTTCCTGAATAATACCTTCATCATTTAGTTCATGTAATAATTCATTTCTTACATTTAGGTCATAGGGTTCCTGTATAATTGTATGGACAGGGCATACTACAGACTGAGATTCTGACCTTACTTCGCAGTCTGGTTCGCGTTTAAAGAACCGCTACAGCTGGCCGTAGTACTACTAACTACTGAACTGGTCTGGTTGTTCTGGGCTGTGTTGTCATTGTTTGGCTGTATATTACTACCACTAGGCTGTCCTCTTCCTTGACCCCTATTCTGGTTGTAATTATTGTCATTATAATTTCTCCCTTGATTTCCCCTGAAATCATTGTTTCTCCCTTGATTTCCCCTGTAAACATTGTTCCTCCCTTGATTTCCCCTGAAATCATTGTTCCTCCCTTGATACTGATTCCCATAGCCATTTCCTCTGTTCTGATTTAGCTGATTATTATTATTATTCCTATTTTGAGCGTTGGCCCCTTCGCCACCGTTCCCTTGAACTTCCTGATGCCTGGCTTCATTAGGTCTATTATTATTATTACCCTGGTTCCGATTGAAATTGTCCTCATATCCCCCTCTCCCTAGTGCATCAAATGTGCCTAACAAATTTTCTACTTGCGATATAGTCTTTACATTCTGGATACAAGCAGCCTCCTTGATCCTATAGGGAAAGTGCCTAAGTAGCAATCTCACCACATCACTTTCCTCCTTCAAGCCATCCAGATATTTACACACTAATACCTGTCCTAAAAAGTATTCGGTCATGGTGGAGCTTCCTTTAGGGTTATATTTACCACACACTACTCCCTCACGATGCTGCGACTGAATAACCTCATTCCAGAACTTTTCACAGAATTTCATTTTAAAGTCATTAATATCAGTAAACTTGTCTCTGTAGTCAGCAAACCAATTCCTCGTTTCCCCCACAAACACTTGTTCTAAAATTTCAACTACCTGGCACCACTCAATACTACCATTTTCCAACCTCTCCCCGAATTTATTTTCTATAGTGTTCATGAACTCCATTGGGCACCCCTGTCGATTGCTGAACTTACCCAGTTCTACCTCCCTGTGTGTGCTATTCACAAAAACTGGCCTATTCTGACTATTTTCTTGCCTGATCCTAGCTTTTAATTTTAACTCTAATTCTGCGATTTTCTCCTCAGCCTTCCTCTCAATACTGTTTACTGTCAATTTAATGTTTCCTTCTGATTCTTCTACTTTATCATATAGCTTTGCTTGTTTCTCCTCAATCTTGATAATGCTCTCTCTATTACTCTCTCTTAAATCATTTACTTCTGCAACTATTTGCGAGTGGACTTTCTCAATTCTACCCCCAAGCTGTTCCTTAACCTCTTTAGTAGCTACCTGAATTTTGTCAATTTCTCCCCCCAATTGCTTTTTGACCTGCTGTGTTTCCAGTTGCACTAGTTCTTTTAAATTTTCAGCCTGTGTACTGATTCTAATTTCCAACTCCTCCTGTACTTTTCCTAATTTTCTGTCTACATCTGCAATAATCTCTTTAGCCTTTTCTTCCATCACCCCCCTGATCTCACCTCTAATCAGTTCGAATTTGTCACTCATTTCCCTACTGTTTTGTTCTAATTTAGCATTTAAAGTTTCAGTACTCTCTCTATTTTCCTTACTGTTTTGTTCTAATCTGGCGTTTAAAGTTTCATTACTCTCTCTATTTTCCCTACTGTTTTGTTCTAATCTGGCGTTTAAGGCATCTGTACTTTCTTTATTTTCCCTACTGTTTTGTTCTAATCTGGCGTTTAAGGCATCTGTACTTTCTTTATTTTCCCTACTGTTTGTTCTAATCTGGCGTTTAAAGCATCTGTACTTTCTTTATTTTCCCTACTGTTTTGTTCTAGTTTAGCGTTGTTTTGTTCCAGTTTAGCATTTAAAGCGTCTGTACTTTCTTTATTTTCCCTACTGTTTTGTTCTAATTTTGCATTTAAGGCATCACTACTAACTTTGTTCTGATACATGAACTCGAAAAGTAAAGTTTTTAATTCTGGTTGGCCGCCTACACTCCCTGTTTCAGTATCGGGATTTACCTCCGCTACCCCGGTACTACCATCACTCGACATACTGCTCGTATCATCACTCTCCAGTTGATGACCACTACGTAACCTCATCTGTCTTTCTTTCTCATCCCCCATAATGATATACACTGATACAGACAAATAACCCCCAAAATACAGGCACAGAAATATATACCCTTCTCCTTCCACAAATGTTATTAGGTTTTCAGCCCCAAGTTGTCGGCGACAAATGAAACGGTTCTTAGTGCCCCATGTTGGTAGCGACAAATGAAACGTTCTGCTAGCCCACACTGTTGGGTGATAAATGTAACTGTTTACCTCTGCCTAAGCTATGTTGTTTTAATGGGCGCCAAGACTTCAACGCAATGCTGAAATCTAAATTTGTATTTAACAACGTCTAGCTCTGGCAGAACACCTTCAAGAATCTATTCACTCAGATCGTGGTATGATTTGATCATTAACCCAACAAACAATTGTATCAGGAGAAGGAATCGGTCTATATCTAATGCTACCTACTGAAAGCAAAGATTGCATTGTAAAAGAAAAGAATTTATTATATAAAACAAGTATAGCAAAATTAATAATCATAATAAGTTTAAAATTTAAATTGGAGCGTTGCGATTTTAATATTACCGATAGAAAATTACGTGAAAACGGAGTCTGATAAATTGATTTTACTCTTATTTCCAAGCTATGAGGTTACTGAAATATGAAATGTAAAACAAAGAAAAATGAGAGATTGCGTATTTCTGCGTCATTTGCGCTTACCATTGGAAATTGCCACGGCATTTCCCTCGTACTTGCTGATGCTGTGTGCTTCCCACAGTCTCCTGGACGTCGTCATCTCCGTCGAAATTTGATGATATTCTGGTAGATTAGATAATTCTATGGTCCGTACCTCGGACCCAAACACTCGTATAACCACACTGGTTAAGTTTTACAAAAGTTAGTCCTCCAATCCACGGAACATCGGAGCGACTCCCCGCGTATAACCACACTCGGCAAGAACTATACAGATTGTCCTTAACTCCACCGAACATCGGAGCCACTCGCACGCGCACCCATACTCGTCAAGTATTTCACAGATTGTCCTCGTTTCACGGCGCGTCGAAGATATATCTACACGTTGGCTCCCCCACCATGGTATCGTCTTCCAGCTTACGTTGTCTCCACTGATTGGCTGAGCACGCCGCTAGTTCCCCTCCTCTGCCTCATTACACTCGGCGCGCGAGAGGGAGAAGTCGATTTCCGTCCCAACAATTCGCCTTTTCTTGACGATGCGACCCAAGCTTGCGTCATACTTCTCGACAGGAATCAGCTTGTATTTGAATTCCCAGTGAGTCATCTCTCTCAAATACCCTAACTGACAAAACTCCGTAAAATTCCGTAATCAGATAATTTTCTATGATATCGTCGTTCGTAATAATTTGCTTGATAGCGTTTTCTAAGACATAGAAAACCTATCTGTATGCTTATAATTTTTATAAAATGCTCCGAAAATATCTTAAAAATAATTATAATAAATTAATAATAATAATAAATTAACATGAAAAATTATCTTGGCTGAACAATTTGCCGCGTAAATAAATGTAGAATGGCTTCCTACTGACTTATGCCAGTGGCATAAAAACCCCTCGAAAAACACGTTACAACACGGACTAAGATTGGAACTTTAAACATAAGAACGCTGACGGGGAAGGTGGAGGAGATAGTGGATATGATGGAAAGAAGGAAGTTGGATTTATTGGGATTGGCAGAAACAAAGTGGAAAGGGGAAGGAAGGAGAGAACTGAGAAAAGGCTATAAACTGTACTGGAGTGGGAATGAAGAGGGAAAGAGGAATGGAGTAGGAGTAGTAGTACGAGATGGTTTAAAAGAAGAAGTGATAGGATGATGAAAGTGAAAGTAGCACTGAGGGGAGAGACCGTAGAAATAGTGCAAGTGTATGCTCCAGAAGTAGGCTGCGCCTCTGAAGAGGAGGATTTTGAAGAGGAATTGCAGAAGCAGCTGGTAGGAAGAAATATGATTGTTATGGGGGATCTGAATGCCCATGTAGGAAGAGAAAGACAAGATTATGAGAGTGTTCTAGGACCAGAGGGTTAGGGCAGAAGAAATGAGGAAGGAAAGAGACTGTTGGACTTCTGCCAAAGGAACAGCCTGCTAGTTGGGAACTCCTGGTTCAAGAAAAGAGAAAGCCACACAATCACATGGTACAGTGATGACTTGACCAGGAAGTCGGTGGTCGACTATATACTGTATGAGAAAGAACTAAATAAGAACATCACGGACATCAAGGTTATACCATTGGAGAACCTGGATAGTGACCATCGATTGCTGGTAATGAACCTGAGAGGGACTAAGGAGAAGAAAGGGACTGAGAACCAGGAAAGACGTATAAGGATATGGAAACTGAAAGAAGGGGATAAAAGGGTCGAATACCTCAAAATGGTAAAGGAAGGAATTCCAACAGATGAAGAAAGAGGGGTGGAAGAGGAATGGGCTAGATTTAAGAAGACACTAGTAGGTGCAGCAGAAGCAGTATGTGGGAGGACAAGTAGTAAGAAGAGGTGGAAGGAAACACCATGGTGGAATGAGAAGACAAAAGAAATAGTAAGGGAAAAGAATAGAGCCTTTAGGAGGTGGTATCAAAATAGGACGGTAGAGACAAGGGAAGTGTACCAGGAAAGAAAGAAGGAGGCAAAGAGAGTAGTGGCTGAGGAGAGAAGAAAGTGGATGGAAGAGTGGACAAAGATGATGGAGGATAGTGAAGGTACAAAAAAGGTCCTGCATGGGATGGTAAAGAATAAGAGGCGGAAGGATGCTACGGATTATGTTAGAATGGTGAACAAAAGGGGACAAGAGATAGAAATTAGGGAAGAACTGAAGAAAATGTGGAAAGAATATTTTGAAGAACTCCTGAACCCAAATGGAAACCACGGCGAGGAGGAAGAAATCGGGGAAGAGGAAGATGAACTGCTAACAGAAAAGGACTTAACATGGAAAGAAGTGTAAGATGCAGTGAGGAAGATGAAAGGAGGGAAGGCCTCCGGGTGTGGATGAGTTGAGTGTGGAGATGGTGAGAGCAGCAGGAGAGGTGGGGATACAATGGTTGTACCGAGTGATGAGGACAGCATGGAAGGAAAGGAAGACCCCAGAGGACTGGAAAAAGGAAATAATTGTCCCGATCTTCAAGAAAGATAGTATAACAGAATGCAGAAACTATCGAGGAATAACACTGATGAGTCATTGTGCAAAGATGTTTGAGAAAGTTTTGGAAGGGAGAATTAGGACAAGGATAGGAGGAGGAATGAGGAATGAGGGAAGAACAACATGGCTCCAGAGCAGGAAGGTCCACAGTGGATTTGATTTTTGCTGCAAGGCAGTTACAAGAACAGCACTATGAGTATGGAACAGATCTACTGATGGCCTTCCTGGACATTGAGAAAGCATATGACAGTGTATGCAGAAACAAAGTATGGAAGTCCCTGGAGGATAGAGGAGTAGAGAAATGGACTATAAAGAGGATAAAAGAGATGTACAAGGGAAGCGTGAGCTGTGTGAAAGTGGGAGGAGAGAGATCGGACTGGTTGGAACAGAGAAACGGCCTGAAACAAGGAAGTGCACTGTCACCGTTACTTTTCATTGTGGTGACGGATGACATAATGACCCGAGTGGCACAAGTCGTTGGGGAAGGAAAGATGAAAGCAATGGTGTTTGCAGATGATTTGGGGAAACAAGGAGGAGGAGGTACAGGAACAGTTGGATGTGTGGGAAGGAATAATACAAGGATATGGGATGAAATTTAGCATAAATAAGAGTGAGATGGTGATCACAACAAGGAAGAAGGAAAGAACCACAACGGGAATAACAATTGGTGGGGAACAGCTGAAGAAAGTGGAGAGTTTCAAGTATCTGGGAAGCCTAATACAAGATAATGGAAGAAACGATAGAGAAATAAATGAGCGGGGGGAGGCAGGCAGTAGCATTTCGGAGGAGTGTGAGAAGCAGGTTATGGAGCAAGGATGTCCCTCAGAACAGCAAAAAGATCATATATCGGACGTACTATGTCCCTATCCTGACGCATGCCTCGGAGACCTGGGTTATGAAAGGAAGGGAGAAGAGCAAAATACAGGCCAGTGAGATGAGGTTCTTGAGAAGTTGTATTGGAGCTACAAAGATGGACAGAATAAGAAATGAGAGGATCAGAGAATTAATGAAGGAGGAACCATTACAGGGTGGTATAGAGAAATCTAGACTTAGATGGTATGGACCTGTAAAACGAATGGAGGAGAAGAGGATACCCAGGAGGATACACGAGACGAAGTGGGAAGGAAAGAGACCGAGAGACAGGTGGCTGAAGGGGGTGGAGGCTGAGAGATGGTGGGAAGACAGAAGACGTTGGAGAGGCTTGTGTTCCAAACAGACCCGGTCAGTGGCTGGAAACTGTGCAAGATGATGATGACCTGTAATTAACAAGATAGAAAGTTGATTTTTTTTTTCTGTGGCAGGTAAACATATTTGTAACGTTACGGATGCTAATAAATTGATGTTTAATTTAATTTTGTTCATTTAAAAAATTCTTAAAAAATATGTTTAAAAAAAATTAATTAATTTCGAAATTTTAATAAAATGTTGACAGCCTCCACAATCTAAATACTATCTTTTGTTATATACATGTTATTACTCATGGAGTGCAAAATAAATGTTCCAAATTTGGAGTAGTTCTATCAAATAGTTTCGAGTACGATCAGATTCTACAAGTTTCTTGATAAGAGAATGTGGCATTAGGTGGATTGTCAGTGTCACCTGTAACCTCTTCCCAATCACTGGTTGAGATGTCACTTGATTTATTATCGGAATCTGTACCTGGCGAATCACTGTCGATATTATTAGGTGTAAATCCTTCCTGTGTCTCGGCCTTGGCGTTGCTCTCGCGCGGTTTACGGACTCGGCGGAATACAATTGTCACTGTCGTCATTAGTCAATAATTCACACTCATACACTTCACTCAGCGTTAAATCATTAGTTATTTCCTCTTCGTTCAAAGAGCTAGCCATATTTATCACCAAGTAACTTAATTAGCTCCAACCAAGAACATAAACAATCACGACTTCAAAAGATAAAACACGCCCCAAGCCAGCCGACTACAACATGCTCAAAGAGTGCTTAATAATAATTCAATTGTTCACGGAACTTAAACACATCGATATATACAGAGTGAGAATGATTCCTGCGTTGTATTGGTTACAACAGCAAAATATCTGCGTTACTGGAAACATCGCTAAAATGTTTAGAAGAACGGGGCCGACAGATCGGCCCATGGCACTTTTAGCAGAGGCTCCCTGGGCCGATGGATCGGCCCCCTGGCACTACAAGGGTTAAGCATCATTAAAGTGAAGGGAAACAGCTGAATTCTACCTCATGCATCTTGCAATGCCAGAAGAATTGGTTTGTTTCACACTTTCACACAAATATAAAATGAATATAAAATATGTTTATGACAATGAAATTATAAAAGATCATACATGTTACTAACACCAAGAAAGAAGAATACAATGTGGGATTCGGACTCCTTCCAGTTGTGCAACGCAACCACTTACACTACGAAGACAACGGGGAGAGCGTGTCCTATTAAGCTAAGTAAACAGAAGTGCTAAAGAAGGTGGATAGTGGGAGTGTAATAGAAGTAAGTGGTAGAAATGACAAGGAGATCAGTGAGAGGACAGAGGAAGGCAAGCCCATGGATTCCTGCAGAGCATGAGGTCTGGTATGGAGCAAGGACGTACCCCAGAAGAGCAAACATACACTGCCGGAAACAAATAATTAGGTCACCTGAAAAGACGACATTGATTTTGATCCGATGACGGCAGATGCCACCTGGGGGATTGTAGATGTACTGTACTGATAAGGGTTTCAACTAATTCAGTAGAGTTTATTGTCATCATCATCATCATCATCATTTCCCCTTATCCAGCTCCTGCCGGGTCGGGGTATTTATGGCACTTCTCCACTTTCCTTCCACTATTCTTCTTCCACGATCTTGTCCCAGTCCAGAATTCTTTTTCTCACGCTGTTCTTCACTGAATCGATCCACCTTGTTCTAGGTCTTCCCCTTGCTCTCTTACCCTTGCACTTGGCCTCCAGCATCTGTCTTGGTATTCTATTTTTCTCCATCCTCTTTACATGTCCAAACCACCTTAGTTTATTCTTCTCAATTCTCTCATTTAGTTTTCCCATCCCAACTTCCTTCCTAACATCTTCATTCCTCACTCTGTCTTTCCTTGTCTTTCCTATCATACTTCTTAGGAATTTCATTTCATTGGCTTGGATTCTACTCTCTTGCCTGCTCGTCAGGGTCCAAGTCTCAGCTGCATAAGTTAATATGGGTACATATTACATTTTATACATTACCTCCTTGCTTTTCCTTGGTACTTCCTTATCCCAAACAAGTTTTCTTACACTTTGATAGAATGCATTGCTCTGCTGTACCCTCCTGCCAATCTCCATGTCCAACCTACCAGTTTGCATCAATTCACTTCCTAGGTATTTGAACGTGTCCACAATTTCCAAACTCGGACTTCCAATTTTCACAGTGCCCTTTCCTTGTCTTTCCCCTCTTGTCATCACCATGGTCTTGCTTTTCTCTATACTGATTTTCAGGCCGTACTTCTGAACATTTTCGTTCAGTGCATCTAGTTGTTTTTGCACTTCTTCGGTGTTCCTTCCCCAGACCACAATATCATCTGCAAATAACAGTAACTTCATTTCTTTATGTCCATATGCTTCCTTTGTTTCCTTTACAATTTTATCCATCACCATTATGAACAAGAGAGGTGACAGCACACTCCCCTGTCTTAGTCCAGTCTTGTTCCTAAACCAATCTGTCTTTCCAACTGGGGTCAGTACCCTGCTAACACAGTTGTTGTACATTGCTTGCACCATTTCCAACATTTCTCTTCCCAGTCTCTTCTTAACCATGGTTTCCCATACCTTCTCTCTGGGGACACTATCATATGCCTTTTCTAGATCTATGAAAGTCATGATCAAATCCTCTCCATATTCCCAGTTCTTTTCCATCACTTGCCTCAAGCTAAAGATTGGGTCCACTGTGGATCTTCCACTCCTGAAGCCATACTGTTCCTCTTGCAACTCTCCTTCCACCTTTCTTCTCATTCTTCTTTCTAATATCCTTTCCAGTATTTTTACTATCTGTGATAAGAGGGTGATCCCTCTATAGTTATCACACACCTTCTTGTCCCCTTTCTTATACACTGGTATTATTAGCCCTTTCTCCCAGTCTTCTGGTACACATTTCCGTTTCAACACACACTTTAGCAGTCGATACAGCCATTGCATACCAACAGGTCCAGCAGCCTTTATCATTTCTACACTAATTTCATCCACCCCTGTTGCTTTTCCCATCTTCATTTTCTGTACTGCTAATTCCACCTCCAGCATTGTTATATCATCTTCTGTTATAGAATCGTCAGGTTGTGTCACTTCCATCTCACCAGTACAATTGCTCACATTCAATAGCTTATCGAAATACTCCTTCCATCGTCCCTTTATCTCTTCTGGGTGTGTTAACAACTCTCCATCTTCCTTTTTCACCAGCTTTGTAGTAACTCTTTCTTTCCTTTTACTTCTTAGAAGCCCATACAGCATCCTTTTACTGCCACTTACATCTGTTTCCATTCTTCGTGTAAATTCTTCCCAACTTTTCTTCTTTTCTTCTCCTACCACTTTCTTACACCTCCGTTTGCTGTCGTGATACTTCCTTTTGCTTTCTTCTGTTTGATCTCGGTTCCATTCTTTCCATGCAGACTTCTTTTCTTTCACTGCTTTCTTCACTTCCTCATTCCACCACAGTGTCTCCTTCTCTTTCACTCTTGTTGACGTCCTACCACAAGCACTCTCTGCTGCACCAGCAAATGCCTTTTTAAAGTGGGTCCATTCCTCTTCTACATTTCCCACTTCAGTAACTGGGATTTGTTGCTTCAATCTCTCCTGAAAATCTTCCTGTACAGCTTTGTCTTTCAATTTCCATACTTTTATTTTACTTTCTCTGATCTCCTTTAGGTTTTCCAATTTTCCCCATCTAAATTTTGCCACCACAGCTCTATGGTCCCCATCAAATGCTTCTCCTGGTAAAGCTGTCACATTCATCAGCTTTCTGCGATTTGTCCTTTCCACCAGGAAGTAGTCAATTACTGATTTTGTTCTTCTATCACCCCACCCATATCTCGTAATTTTCCTGCTGTTTTTCTTCCGAAACCATGAATTACCCACTATCAGTCCATTCCTTTCACAAAAGTTTACAAGTTCCTCTCCTTCTCGGTTCTTTTTCCCATATCCATATGGTCCAATGACTTCTTCCTTTCCTTGTCTCTCATTTCCGACTTGAGCATTCATATCTCCCATGATCACCACTTCTACATCTGAGATTACTCTTTCTACATCCTCCAGGAATACTCCAATATCTTCTTCTCTGTTTCCAGTCTGTGGTGCATACACTTGTATGAAGTCCATCACGTCATTCTTCATCTTCCTTCTAATTTTCATTATTCTGTCACTCACACACTCGACCACTTCAACATACTCCTCCAGTTGTTTCGAGGTTATCAGTCCCACGCCATTTTTTGCCTCTTGGCCACCACTCCAGTATAATGTATATCCTTTCCTCAATTTCTTCCTTCCTTTACCTTTCCATTTCACTTCACTCAGCCCCATCATTCCAACCTTCTCCCTCTCCATGAAGTCTACCACGTCCTCCACCTTGCCTGTCAGGGTCATGACATTCATGATTCCCACTGTCATTTCGGTTACTGGTCGCCCATCTCTCACAGTTCCCCCAGTACCAAAGGAACTGCGCGTCGCCTGCAGGGTACGCCCTAACCTTTTCCGAATCACTGGAAGTGCCATTTCCATTTTAGGCTATTATTACGATGGGGTCGCCACTCCCAAAGGCATTTTATGAAGCTACTGCCAGCTATTATTCAGGCCGCCCCTAACATGGAGAACAGACGCCCTTGCAGCCGCCCCTAACATGGGAAACAGACGCTGCCGATTGATGCTGTACTCATACTATTCCCCGAGTACTGGGTTGCCTCTTCCGCAATCTCCACCGTTCTGAAGTCCATCTTCTCCGCTGCAGATTCCGTTGAGGTCTTCGCACGTAACCCTGTGCACGGGGCCTATGTTATACCCCATAGGACTGGGTCCTCACCAGAACTTAGCCGGTACTGTAGTTCCATGGTATATTACAGTACCGTTGCCCACCCCCGCGACGTGGACGCGCCTGGCAAGAGTTATCCATGTAGCCAATTAGGATTGACTCATGGACCGGGTTAAGGAGCTGTCTAAATCCAGCCTCCATGAATTCAATACAATTCATGAATTGTATTGAATAGGGCGGAATACAATAAACTCTACTGAATTAATTTGCGTCAATACGGGCCAATATGAGCGAAATGACGGAAGGGTTTCAACGTCGTCCGCCAACAGATAGCGTTGTGGTATAGCTACCTGTGTCTACCATTTAATAGGGAAAGCTCACAGCCATACGGCTCATTGTGGTGCAAACGTGTGAAGCAAGCAGGCACAATGCCACGGAGACGCACTCGTGCTTCCTACAGCCAGCTGAGTGAGTTTGAAAGGGGTCAAATTTTGACCTTCCGGTCCTTTCGGAGAATTGCCACACAAGTTGGACGTGCTGTGTCCGTTGTGCAACGATGCAGGTATCAGTGGTCACGTGAACATCCTCACACCCGTAGACGAGGTTCTGGACTTCCACGCAGGACCGGCGTTCGCCAGAATCATTGTATTGTAAGTGCAGCAGTGGCAGATTGTACAGCTACCACAGCACAGATACGAGGGTTTGTGAGCCCAGAAGTGTCAACACGAACTGTTGTGAACCAGTTACTAGCAGTGGGACTACGGGCACGCACATCTCACGCCACAGCATCGACCAGCACGGCTCGACTGGTGCCGGCAGAGGATCACTTGGAAGATGGAATGGCGAGCCGTGGTCTTCAGCGATGAAAGCAGATTCTGCCTGCACGCAAGTGATGGTCGTTGGCGCGTTTGACGTGTCACACCTAGTGAGCGCTGTCTCGTAGAGTGCATTCATCCAAGACACACCGGCCCCACTCCAGGCCTTATGGTCTGGGGTGCAATAAGCTACAACTCTCGTTCACCTTTGGTGTTTGTGGAGGGAACGCTGACCAGCACTCGGTACGCGCAGGATGTTGTTAGACCCGTTCTTTTGCCGTTCTTGCAACAGGAAGGGGATGTGTTGTTCCAACAGGATAATTCTCACCCACACACTGTCCGTGCAACTCAACGTGCACTGCAACACGTGCAGCAACTTCCATGGCCAGCACGATCGCCGGACTTGTCGCCAATCAAGCACGTGTGGGACATAATGGGGCGACAAGTGACTCGTGCGACTCGTCCACCCACAACTTTTGAGGCTGGCTTACAATCGCCCGGGAACGAGAAGGAAGTTGAAATGCACGCTACCTTATGGGTCGGTTCACAACCAATCTCCGGGAACGAGAAGCTAAATGTAGCCCGGGAAGGCTAACGATAAACATCGTCAAGTTTCATGTTTGACGTTCTCGGAGCTTCCCGGAGCCAATCAGAAACGTTATACCCACACGTGCGCAGTACGGAAGGAGTAGCCAGAGATGTAAACATAACCTGAGAATGCACTCTCTAACCTTGCTTCTCTATAGTGCACAATTTGTGTTTAATAAAGTTATTACAACCTTCCTTCTCAGGTATTCTTTCTTTTTAGCCCCTCTGAAGCATTTCAGTAGTGCAATTGGTGTTTATTAGTGGGCGCTTGCTGATTGTTTTAATATTATTACGCTATAGCTGATTGCACACGCATGAACAAGTTCACGTTCCCGGGCTAATTGTGAACCGGGTCCCCAGGAAGCTTCGCGTTCTCGTTCCCGGGCCAATTGTGAACCAGCCTTTACAGAACTGTGTGACCAGGTTGAGCATGCCTGGAATAACGAATCACAAGACAGTATTCGCCATCTGTGTGATCGACTGGATGCAAGAGTCAGTGCCTGCATTGCCGCCCGTGGAGGTTACACTTCGTACTAATATGGGTGTTTCAGCATGGGTCCATACGTGGTATCTCTGAACCGCTTGACCTATTGATCGGTATATTCAATCATTTCATGTACTCCGTATGCATTGTTGCCACAATAAATCTTGAGTGAATTGGTAACCTCTAAAAGGGTGACCTATTTTTTTTTTTCCGGCAGTGTATTATGTCCCAATACTCACATATGTATCAGAAACGTGGGTTATGAAGAAGAGTCAGGTGAGCAGGATCCAGGCTTGAGAAATGAAATTTCAAAGAAGCAGATTAGGAATAACAAGGAAGGATGGATAGAGTAAGAAATGAGAGATTGTGGAAGAGAATCCCTTACAACAGATCATAGAGAGGTCAAGAACGAGTGGGTACAGACATGTTAGGAGAATGCAGGAGGGCAGGATACCAAGGAGGATGCATGAGATGGAAATGGAGGGCAAGAGACCAAGAGATAGGTGGATTGTGGGTGTGAAGGAAGGAGAAGAGTGGGACACAGTGAAGAGTGAAAGGTGCTGGGAGGAGAGGCTCATGTTCCAAGCAGACCCAGCCAGGGGCTGGAAACAGTAGATGATGATCATGATGATGAGTTGGAGCGAGGTACAGTAAAACTTCTTTTATACGATTCACACGTATACGTTTTCTAAACTTACACGATTTTTTTTCTTGGTCCCGGCAAAATCCCTATACTTTACATGTTAATTTATTTCTGATATACGTTTTACATTTATTCGTTTTTCACGCCTATACGATCATAACTTACGTCCCCGAGAGAAAAATGCGTCGTTTATACGTTTACAACGGTTTCCCTAATTAAAATTTCTAAAAATATCGGAGCCAGAAACTTATGACACGCACTGTACGTTTCTCGGAAACCATCCCTCGCGCGGGGCTATTTGGTGGAGAGAGAGCGACCTTGAAGCTATGTTCACCCGGAGTTGCGTGTGTTGCGAAATACAACACCACTTGCTTCAGTCATTATTCTGCCTTGTTTGGTGCTTGTGGTTAACCTTGATTGCAGTGAAGAGGAAGTGCAGTACGATTGCTGAAAAACTACCGTACGCATTTTGAATGTAGTGAAGGAAAGTGGCAACTTGAAACGCACTGAAATCGTTAAGAAATTGGGCATTGCTCCGTCCACCTTAAACACAATTGTAGCTAAGGCAGCCGACATTGACATATTGTCGATTATAGTTAAACAATCGTATTATTATTTCTTGTTGTTCACTTCTTAACAGGGACCATAACTCGCCCGCGCTGCAAGTCTATCTCCCGCAGGCACTTTGCCGTAATGCGTAGCTTGCCCGGCACTGAGTCATTGAGTAGCCTATAGTTCACAGCTGGTGCTGAAAATGTTCGCCATTCACTGCTACACATCGCTGGCACCTCTTTATGAAATTGTCATTTACGTTCTGAAGTTCCTCAGCACCGATTGACTGTATTTCAGCTGTAATATACCGTAGTCGTTAAGCTCATTTTCGCGAATGATTTCCTATACTTTATTAAGGTATTTACAGACGTTCACGTAATGAAAATCCCATTGGAACATCACACTGAGCACTAAACACGTGAACAATTGACTAAACTGAACCCCACACTGTTAAAGCTCTCACCAGACTGCAAAGGAGGGAAACTTGTGGCGTCAAGAAGTGAATTACGGCTAAGTGCTTGACGGGAGACCGGGTCGAGGCGGGGGCGAGCGAGAGTCCCAGTCGCATATAAAACAAAGTTCCTGTATAACCAATATTGCCACATAAATTTTGTAGTTTATATTTACCGACTTTCATTTACGAGTTTTTCACGCTTATGCGTTTTTTTTTTCCTTTGGTCCCTTGGAAATCGTATAAGTGAAGTTTTACTGTATTTAGGAACAAGAGAAGTGTTATGACAGATGGATCCAGCAAGGAGGCTTGTAAAATGGTGACTGGTTAAGTGATTCTAGCATTACCTTGTCCTCCAACACACAAAGAATTTTGTGAGAATGAGACCAATTTAAGAAAGGATTACCTGGAAGGCTTCGTAGTCTGTTTGGGACCGTGTCAAGTCTGGAACAACAGAAAATTTAGCCTCGTATTGCACGTTCTCTCCAGGGACCAAAATAGACAGGTACTCCCTAAGCTTCTTTCCATACTGTTTAAGACGAATCCTGCTGTACTGAAACCTATGCAGAGGTGATACTTGAAACAGCTTCCACCTTTTACCACAAAGATCTGAAAGTTGTGAAACAAACAGTTAGTGAGCTTAAACAAACTTAAAGAGGTATGAAAACATGCAACATTGGTAACATGGCCCACATAAACAGTAGACCTACAACGATAAGAACAAATCAGCCTAATTAATGTATCCACCATAATGGTTACATTCTTTACCAAAGGCTAGCTAACGACAATTCTTAAGAGCTTTTAAATGCAATAACACAACAAAGATCCTGATTAGAAGAGGATGGAAAGACAGGTTGGTTGGTTCTTAAGTTTAGGGGCTGCGACAACGCGGTCATGTAGCCTGGCACATTTAGACTTCACCTTTACCTTTTCGCCTGGCACTAAGAGGGTTAATATGGACACTTGAAGTGTCAAGTTGTGAAGATGTGTAGTCGAAACGGACGAAAATGGATCTCATAACCGTGGCCAAATTAGCTTGGGCGAAAAAAACGATGGTCCAAAGTGAAGCACGGGAAACCAAATCTGAGGAGGGATCCACGTGTAGGACGTGGCCTGAGGAGAACACAGGAAACACTGGTCAGACATGTTATCAGCAAGAAAATTAATAGAATCATCAAACAGGAAAAACACGTGGCCAAAACTAATAATACCCAACATTTCACCCTTCTTAAAAAGAAATTAGTGGATAATAATCTCATCATCACCAAAGCCGATAAGGGCAACACCGTGGTCATTATCAACAAATCGGATTACATTGACAAAACTAAAGACTTCCTTAGTAGTCAGAATTTCGTCATGACAAAAAAAGATCCTACTGCGTCAATCCAAAAGAAATTAAAACGTTTATTAAAAGAGACTTACCTCATTCTGGATGAACAGCAATCAAGCAAATTAGTTAACATGAACCCCAGCCTACCTAGCCTTAAATCCTTACCCAAAACACACAAAACTAACGTCCCTATCAGACCCATTGTCAACTTCAGGGGCAGCCCCATTTATAGACTCTCCCAATTCTTACAACGTTTTATTAGCAAACACTACAAATTTAGAAGCAACCATTTTTTCAGGAATACGGTCCAATTTTGTGAAGCCACTAGGAATTTTGAAATAAGTGAATGCAACACCCTCCATACTGTCGACATCAAAGACATGTATACAAACATACCTATACCTCCCACAATTAAGATAATTGAGGATAATCTTAAATCACATGGTAGGCTATCTACACTTGAAATCAAGGAATTCATTAATTTATTGAAGTTCACCCTAGAGAACAACGTTTTCACTTTGGTCAGCTGATTTACAAACAAACTGAAGGTTTGGCTATGGGCTATCCTATTTCCGGCATTCTGGCCAATATATATTTAGACTACTTAGAATTCAATAAAATCATCAATAAAATTCAAGGCATAGCATTCTGGGGTAGATATGTCGACGATGTTTTCCTCATTGTTGATAACTCTTCCCAGAACATTAATGGCATCTTAATAGAACTCAATCTTTTGGATACCAACATAAAATTCACTGCCGAATCCGAAGTTAATGGTACTATCAATTACTTGGACCTCACGTCTCTAAAATGAACCGTAAACTCCAATACAGCATTCATAGAAAACCTACTCAAACTGCTTCCACTATACAGAGATCATCTAACCATCCGGAGAGCCATAAAAGAGCAGCATTTGTCAATAGAGCCCTTAACGTACCCATGTCTGAATTAAAATACTAAGAAGAAATCGCCATCATCCACCAAATTGCCAAGGCCAATGGCTATGAGAAGACGTACATCAACAACATCTATATATATAAAAATCAATCTTACGTGATAGTTTGTCTGTGGGTGTGTATGTCTCCTATGCATTCATATACCACTCAACCGATTGCGATGAAACTTGGGTGAGATGTTGAGTACACTCCAAGGATGGTTTCTGACTTAGGAAATCCATTTTACAATAGGTAGCGCACGCGTAGATTCAACAAATGAGCGACGATGCGCGAAGCATTTCAACAAAGTCCCGTATGTGTTCATATACCATTCGTCCGATAGCGATGAAACTTGGGTGAGATGTTGAGTACACTCCAAGGAAGGTTTCTGACTTAGTAAATCCATTTTACAATAGGTAGCGCACGCGTAGATTCAACAAATGAGCGACGATGCGCGAAGCATTTCAACAAAGTCCCGTATGTGTTCATATACCATTCGTCCGATTGCGATGAAACTTGGGTGAGATGTTGAGTACACTCCAAGGAAGGTTTCTGACTTAGTAAATCCATTTTACAATAGGTAGCGCACGCGTAGATTCAACAAATGAGCGACGATGCGCGAAGCATTTCAACAAAGTCCCGTATGTGTTCATATACCATTCGTCCGATTGCGATGAAACTTGGGTGAGATGTTGAGTACACTCCAAGGATGGTTTCTGACTTAGTAAATCCATTTTACAATAGGTATCGCACGCATAGATTCAACAAATGAGCGACGATGCGCGAAGCATTTCAATAAAGTCCCGTATGTGTTCATATACCATTCGTCCGATAGCGATGAAACTTGGGTGAGATGTTGAGTAAACTCCAAGGAAGGTTTCTGACTTAGTAAATCAATTTTACAATAGGTAGCGCACGCGTAGATTCAACAAATGAGCGACGATGCGCGAAGCATTTCCACAAAGTCCCGTATGTGTTCATATACCATTCGTCCGATTGCGATGAAACTTGGGTGAGATGTTGAGTTCACTCCAAGGATGGTTTCTGACTTAGTAAATCCATTTTACAATAGGTAGCGCACGCGTAGATTCAACAAATGAGCGACGATGCGCGAAGCATTTCAACAAAGTCCCGTATGTGTTCATATACCATTCGTCCGATAGCGATGAAACTTGGGTGAGATGTTGAGTACACTCCAAGGAAGGTTTCTGACTTAGTAAATCCATTTTACAATAGCTAGCGCACGCGCAGATTCAACAAATGGGCGACGATGCGCGAAGCATTTCAACAAAGTCCCGTATGTGTTCATATACCATTCGTCCGATTGCGATGAAACTTGGGTGAGATGTTGAGTACACTCCAAGGAAGGTTTCTGACTTAGTAAATCCATTTTACAATAGGTAGCGCACGCGTAGATTCTACAAATGAGCGACGATGCGCGAAGCATTTCAACAAAGTCCCGTATGCATTCATATACCATTCGTCCGATAGCGATGAAACTTGGGTGAGATGTTGAGTACACTCCAAGGAAGGTTTCTGACTTAGTAAATCCATTTTACAATAGGTAGCGCACGCGTAGATTCAACAAATGAGCGACGATGCGCGAAGCATTTCAACAAAGTCCCGAATGCATTCATATACCATTCGTCCGATAGCTATGAAACTTGCGTAAAATGTTGTGTACACTGCAGGGAAATTTTCTGGCTTAGTACATCCACTTTACAATAGGCAGCGCACGATTAAATTCAACAAATGAGCTACGACGCGCGAAGCATTTCAACAAAGTCACGTTTGCGTTCATATACCATTCGTCCGATAGCGATGAAACTGGGCTGAGATTTTGTGTGCACTCCAGGGAAGGTTTCTAGCTTAGTAAATCCCTTTAAAAATAGGTAGAGCACGAGTAGAATCAACAAATGAGCAACGGCGCGCGAAGCGTTTCAACAAAGTCCCATTTAATTTCATATACCATTCATCCGATAGCGATGAAACTTGGGTGAGATGCTGTGTACACTCCAGGGAAGGTTTCTGGCTTAGTACATACATTTTACAATAGGTAGCGCACCAGTAGATTCAACAAATGAGCGATGACACGCGAAGCGTTTCAACAAAGTCCCGTATAAAGTCATATACCATTCGTCTGATAGTGATAAATGTTTGGTGAATTGTTGTGTACAATCCAGGAAAGGTTTCTGGCTAAGTAAATCCATTTTACAATACGAAGCGCACGTTTATGTTCAACAAATGAGTGACTACGCGCGAAGCGTTTCGACAACGTCCCGTATACGTTCACATACCATTCATCCGATTGCGATGAAACTTGGGTGAGATGTTGTGTACACTCCAGGGAAGGTTTCTGGCTGAGTACATCCATATTACAATATGTAGCGCAAGAGTAGAATCAACAAATGAGCGGCGACACGCGAAGCGTTTCAACCAAGTCCCGTATGCATACATGTACCATTCGTCCGTACCTATGAAACTTGGGTGAGATGTTGTGTACACGTCATGGAAAATTTCTGGCTTAGTAAATCCCCTATACAATATGCAGCGCACAAGTTGATTCAACAAATGAGGGACGACGCGCGAAGCGTTTCAACGAAGTCCCGTATAAGGTCATATACCCAACGAGCTAGAGAAAGGTATATAGAGTGGAAATGGCGCCGCCATGTTTGAAGAAGGTTGAACTGGCAGCCGCCATGATATACCCTGTCAAGAGGGTGGGAGGCAGGGAGGGAGAGGCGTGACTAACGAGGCGTAAGATTAGGCCTACGTAAGGCCTGATAATTCAATTTGTACATTGAACGAAAACTAACACAATCATCCTACAAGACAATAAGCTACGTTGCTTATGCACAGTACATTGCATGATTCCATTCTCCTTTAAAAATAAAACGTTTTGTGTACAACTGACGCACCTGTTGACCTCTCACGTTGAGCTGTATTTCTGCTGAAGTGTGAAGCCTGCATTTATAATACTGTTTCACAATTCGCTTGACGAGTGAAGCATAGTGAGGCTTTTCCCCAGGTTCAGTAGCTGTAAATAGATGGTCAGATTTCAGAAACAGATAACCCGGCAGCATATCATAGACATCTGTCTTCAACATCAGCATGAGATTATTCGTGTTCTTTCGCAACATACACTCATTCTTCCTGATGACACTCAGCTGTTTTACATAGTTTCACTACATCATTTGATGGATTCAAAGGGCATTCTTTCACGTCTTTCTCTTTAATCACTCCTTCTTTCTGAACATCTTGACCTGATAAAAGTACTTCTAGGCATTCAATACAAGTAATTTTTTTTAGACACTTGGCGAACGACACTTCCTGCTATGTAATGAACAACATTTCCTACATACAAGCTCGGTGAATTATAATGTGCACAGTAACCATGATCTGTCTGTCAGCATAGTATCGTCCTTCCCATTGACACCATGAATATTTGCTGTTGCAGTTGTCACAAGTAGGTCACACTCCATAGGCTTACAGTTGGAATTCATGGATGGGCGTACCCTCGCAATTAAACACGTCCTATTAGCTGAATTAAATTGTACTGCATTTGGATTATTTCTATTCCCACTTCTGGAGCGAATAGAAGAAAAAAATAGCTCTAAGTGATCCTGACTCAATCTGCCTGTTAATAAGTATCTCAATACAGAACATTGTCCCCACACGTATGTTTCTGCTAGTTGTATCACACTTAAGAGAGCAATAATCAGACCGTATATTGGCATCTTTCTGCTGGAATCGCAAATAAGCTTTCCATCTAAAATTTCTGAGAAGAAAGAAAGAAAGAAAGAAAGAAAGATTAGTAAAGCCTGTTATGTTTCCCATAATTAGTTCAACCTGGCGCAGTCAGCTGGCATTTGAGGGTGCGCAAATGCGAGGGAGCCGTGTCAGTAGATTTACTGGCACGTTAAAGATCCCCTTCGGGGCAAAATTCCGGCACCCCGGCGTCTCTAAAAGCCAGTGTAGTTAAAAGGGACGAAAAACCAATAACATTATTATTATTATTATTGTTAATTAGTTCTAAACAACGAACTAGAGAAAGTATACCTCGTTGGCTTACAAAGATTGATATTTGAACAATATATTTTATTTTATAGCTTGCCACGGTGGGTGAGTGGTTATCGTGTCGGATTACTAACCCCCAAGCTTGCAGGTTCGCTCCTGGCCGTGGTAAGTGGTGTTTTTTTAAAGGGGGCAAAAATTACGATACGCATGTCATACGATGTTGGCATGTTAAAGAACCCATTTGAATTCAGTAGGCCGTGTTCATAATGGCATAATTAATATCGGGATTTTCCGGCAACACAAAGTTCCTCATTTCTCTACTAGAAAGCGCTATAATGTCAAGGAGCTTAGTTATCTAACCTCCTTGACTTTCATCGTGCTTCAAGGAACAACAAAATTCGACATGCAAGCTACCCTCTGGATGTCAAATAACAAAGCTTGCACCTGGCACCCGAGGCCATACGATATTATTATTATTACCGTAATTATGATTATGGCTCACAACTATCTTTGCTTAAATATTAAGACAGCCTAATATATTTACCTACTGATATCAAGGTCTTCTGCAACAATGCTACCGTGTCTGAATGCGAGTGTTCTGTAGTTTCCTGGAAACTACGCTTCTTCGGCGAAGATCTACACGCCTGCTTCTTCTGCAGATGTGCAGAAAAATTGAAAATTGTAGGTACTGCATTGGCTAGTAGACTTCGCCTTTCATTTGCTACATACATATATTTATCTTCAAAGTGTAGAGAACAAATTAAGCTGTATCTCGTGAGGTGCCATTTATTGCTTTTCATGTTGACAACCCATTGTTTTGTTAGTACCTGGTTCTGCAGAGGGAATCTGAAATGTAAATATCACACAAACTTAAACTGCTGCATCACGTTTTCGTAAAGGGTCTATCTCATTAATTTATGAATTTGGATGACATTTCTTACCTGAAATACAACACTCCTGTTGTCTTATAACTTCTATTCGTACAATTGAATGACGATCACACTGATGGCATGGTCAATGTATTTTTAAATACATTTCATTCAACACATGTTCCCGCTCAACGCGAACAATCACAACAAGCTCTTGTCAGACGACGTTCTGTATCATGGCCGCCTTAACTCAGGTTGCCTCCGCCCAGAGCGCTGCTACGCGGCTCCTTGCCTCTCTATATACCTTTCTCTAGCTCGTTGCATATACCATTCTGCCGTTAGCGGTGAAACTTGGGTGAAATATGGTTGACACTCCAAGGAAGGTTTCTGGCTTAGTAAATACATTTCACAGTAGGTAGCACACGAGTAGATTCGACAAATGAACGACGATAGCGATGAAACTTGGGTGAGATGTTGTGGACACTTACGTGACGGTTTCTAACTTAGTAAATACATTTTACAGTAGGTAGCGCACGAGTAGATTCAACAAATGAGTGATGGAGTGCGAATCGTTTAAACAAAATCAGGTATGCGTTCATATACTATTCATCCGATTGCGATGAAACATTGATCAGTTATTTTGTACCCGCCAGGGAAGGGGACTTAGTAAATCCATTTCACAATAAGTAGCGCAAGAGTAGATGCAACAAATGGGTGACGACGCGCGAAGCGTTTCAACAAAATTCCCTATTGCGTTCATATCACATTCTTCGATTGCGATGAAACCTTGATGAGTTATTGTGTACACGCCAGGGAAGGGCTTCGACTTAGTAATACATTTCTCAATAGGTAGCGCACGAGTAGATTCAACAAATGAGTGACAGCGCACGAATCGTTTAAACAAAAACCCCTATACGTGCATATACCATTCATCCGATTGCGATGAATCATTGATGAGTCATTGTGTACACGCCAGGGAAGGGTTTCGACTTAGTAAATCCATTTCACAATAGGTAGCGTACGATTAGATTCAACAAATGAGTGACAGCGATGAAACTTTTTGAAAGTTGTTGTGCACGCTCCCACGAATGGTTCTAAATTAGAAAATCCATTTTATGATAGCTTAGAGGCAGTTAACATGTTGTGTATCCAAAAGCACTTCAAGAAACAGAATTTCAACGCCAACACTTTCTTTGATTGGCATTGCAACGCATGCCGGGTACAGCTTGTCATCAATAAAATTAAAAACAAACCTAGAACCACTCTACTACCGCTCAAGAAAGAAAAATCCCATTTTGCTATATTCTCCTACACGAACCCGCTCACCCATAACATCAGCAACACATTCAAAAAACAGAATATGAGAATTGCCTACAGGACTACCAATACCACTCAACACCACTTATTCAATTCAAGTTTGGTCAATCAGGGTAGCGAATACAATAGATCAGGCATCTACAAAATGCAATGCAACGAGTGCAATGCAGATTATGTGGGCCATCATCATCATCATCTTGTACAGTTTTCAGCCCCAGGCTAGGTCCGTTTGGAACATAAGCCTCGCCACTTAGTCCTTTCTTCCCACCACCTCTCCGCTGTCACTCTGGTCCAGTCCTCGCCTCTCTTCTTGACACATTCCTCCACTCCTTTCAGCCATCTATCTCTTGGTCTTCCCCTTGGTCGTTTCTTCTGCAACTGTATCTCATGTATCCTCTTGGGAATCTTCTTCTCATCCATTCTCTTTATGTGTCCATACCACCTGTCTTGATGTCTCAATCCTACCTTGCAAGGGCTCCTCTTTCACCATTTCCCTGACATTTTCATTCCTGACCCTGTCTCTTCTTGTTACTCCGATCCTACTTCGCAGGAACTTCATTTCACCTGCCTGTATTCTGCTTATGTCTCTTTTCTTCATTTTCCACGTTTCTGAAGCATAGGTCAGTATCGGGATATAGTAGCTTCTGTATAACACTTCCTTGCTTTTTTGTGGGACATCCTTATTCCACACTAAGCTCCTAATGCTTCTGCCTGTCTGCCACGCTCCGTAATCTCTTTGTCATTTCTCCCATTTTCCTCCACTATACTTCCCAAGTACTTGAGACTTTCCACCTTCTCCAGCTGTCCACCTCCAAGTGTTATCCCACTCATTGGTCTGTCCTTTTTCCTGGTCGTTAACAGGATCTCACATTTACTGATGTTGAACTTCCATCCGTACTCTCCCACTGTTTCTTCCCAAGCCTTCAGTTGCTCCTGAATTTCCTTCTCCTTGTTTCCCCAGACGATGAGATCATCTGCAAACACCATTGCTTTCATCTTATCTTCTCCTATCTTTCCTGCTATCCGTGTCATTACCTCGTCCATAACCACAATAAAGAGAAGGGGTGACAGCGCACTACCCTGTTTCAGGCCACTCATTTGTCTGAACCAGTCTGTTCTTTCCCCTCCAACTTTCTCACAACTCACACGTCCACAATACATTTCCTTCACTCTGCCTACAGTCCCTTTTTCCACTCCCATGTTTTCCATTGCTTGCCAAACCTTCTCCCTACACACACTATCATAGGCCTTTTCGATGTCCAGGAAGGCCATCAACAGATCCTCTCCAAATTCGTAGTGGTGTTCCTGGAGCTGTCTCACTGAAAATATGAGATCCACTGTTGATCTCCCAGGTCTGAATCCATACTGCTCCTCTCTCAATTTTCTCTCCACTTTGGCTCGTATTCTACTTCCTAATATCTTTTCATATATCTTGGCACAGTGAGGTATGAGTGTGACTCCCCTGTAATTTCTGCACTCCTTTCTTAAATATTGGGACAATTAATCCTTTCTTCCAATCTTCTGGGGTCTTTTTCTCCTTCCATATCACCCTCATCACACGGTACAGCCACTGTTTCCCAACCTCCCCTGCTGCCTTCACCATTTCAACACTCACTTCATCCACACCTGGTGCCCTTCCTCCTTTCATCTTGTCTATAGCCATCTCCAGTTCTCTCCAAGTCAGGTCCTTTTCCATTCCTGTGTTGTCTTCTCCATCTTCCAATACATTGTCTTCCTCCCTATGACCATTTGGATTAAGCAAATCCTCAAAATACTCTTTCCACACTGTCTTGAGTGTCTCTTTGTTGTGTACCTCATTTCCGTTTTTGTCCATCATTACCACATCCTCTCGCAGACCTCTTCTCTTACTTTTGACCATCCCATAAAGTACTTTCTTATTTCCTCTGCTGTCTTCCTCCATCCTCTCTGTCCACTTTACCATCCACTTCTTCCTCTCCTCTGCGACAATCTTGTTTGCTTCTTTCTTCTTTATCTTATAATCTTCCCTTGCCAGATCAGTTCTTTCCTGGAACCACACTCTGAAAGCCTTGTTCTTCCTTCCCACAGCTTCTTTTACTCTCTCATTCCACCATGGTGTCTCTTTACACAGCTTTCTGTTGCTTGTTCTTCCACATACTGCCACTGCAGCTTCCACCATTGTGTTTTTGAATGGGCCAAACGGGTAGAAATTTCAAAATTAGATACCATGAGCACGTAAACGCTGTCAGACAGAGAAAATTTTCAGCCATGGGCAATCATATGTCTGAAATGGGGCATAAATTCACAAGTATTGAGCGCGATCTCAAAATTATACATCATGGAAGTAAAGGCACCCTGCTAAACATTCTGGAACAGATTGAAATAGATAAGGCTCAAAAATTAATTCCGTGTGCCAACCTCAACGAAATTAATTTTGACAGCAACATACTTTATGACACGCTAACCAGGCACACCATTAACATCCCCTCAAACGAATCCCCATAAATTTTCTATTTCTCTCGGTTTGTTTACATCTGAGATCCCCACATGATTGCCACACCTTTGCACTCGCTCTCCTGCGCAGCCTTCCCCCGCCCCTCCGTCCTCCTCCCTTGACTTGCTTTGCCTCTCTTGACCAGCTCAGCTCAACCCACTGTACCAGTATTTCCTGTGTTCTCCTCAGGCCACGTCCTACACGTGGATCCCTTCTCAGGTATGTTTCTGCTAGGTTCTATACGTTTCGGATAGCCTTCCCTGCTTTGAATTCTCATTTTAATTTTTGGCCTTTCTTTTTGGTTTCTCTTTAAGATTTGGTTCCCCGTGCTTCACTTTGAACCATCGGTTTTTTCGCCCAAGCTAATTTGGCCACGGTTATGAGATCCATTTTTTGTCCGTTTCGACTACACATCTTCACAACTTGACACTTCAAGTGTCCATATTAAGGAATATCCAAAAGACTTCCCTCTAGCCACATTAATATCAAGAAAATGAACAATGATTGGCTGACTCCACACAGTGCAAATATTTATGTGACCTTACTCACTTCTACGAACTCACGGGCCGGAGAGCCCTTTTAGTGTTATTTTAACGATGTGCACATATATTTTATTTCCATGTTTGTTGACCTGTTTTTAATCAAGTTTTATGCATGTTTTTAATGTGGTCACAATGGCTTTGATGTTATGTTGATTGTTTCTTTGTATTCGACAAGATGTGGCTGATGAAGGGCTATATGATTGCCTGAAACCTGTACCACTTTTAAATTATATGCAACCTAATGTATTGATCGACGGAATAGCATTTTTTGCTATAAAGGTCACTTATAAGACACCCAGGAATAGCAAAGTTAGTTATGGAAGGAAGAGTCAAGGATATGAACTGTAGTGGTAGACCAAGGTTAGGATATAAACAGATTGCCTCAGATGTAGGGTGTGATACCTATTAGGGAGATGAAACATCTAGCTCAAGAAAGGGAGGCATGGAAAGCAGCATCAAACCAGTCAAAAGACTCAAACAACAATAACAGCTAAGTGAACTAATGGTACATAATGGTAAGGCCTAACTGCTGCAATAATTATTAGGGCTCGGATTTTTAGGTTCTTAAGATCGGGAAAATATTTATTTTTTATATATTAAAAATACCTAAAATATGTGACAAAAAAGTAAAAATACTTAATTATAATTTAGTTTATTAATGTGAATATAAACAATATGCAGTACTCACAAATGCAATTTATGCTATGCCTCACTGACTGCTGAAGCATTACAATACACAACGAGATACATCTTCAGGTTGTCCATCACAAATGACTGATGATTATCGCGACAGACTTCTGAAGGCGCGAAACTGTGCCAATATGATTCTTGCCTTTGAGGTGTTGTGCAACTTGAGATCGCTGTTCAGCCTTGATTGCTCTCCCACATGGTTGGCAGAACAGAACGCTCCCATCAGAAGTAAAATTATCTTTAAATTCTGCAACAGACGATAACTTGTAGTTGTTTTTACTTTAGGCATCGTAGAACTGCCTTACACTTCACAGTGCCAGAAATGAACTGCATGTGAGTGACACTGGTTCCGGGTAGCTGGAGAGGAAGGTCTAGCACGTGGTTCAATATGGCTATGGATAATGAAATCCCGGCTTCCACAGTGAGTGGCACGGGGCGACAAGTTAAGAATAACACGGTTGCAAACTGGCATACGCTCTGCATGAAGTTTAGATAGCTCGCAGGTTCTTCCCCGTTGAAGTAACACAGAACAAAAATGCAATCAACTGTAAAATCTAGGATACTGTTTTTAAAAAAATGTAAATATTGTGCCTTTTTATGTGCCAATAAGGGAAAAGCAGGAATTTATGTGTTTATTGAAAAAGTGATTAAATATATGTATGTACATTTAAAAATATGTATTTACCTAAAAATCCGAGCCCTAATAATTAATAGTAGCTGAAGAGAAAAAAGCATGCGTATCAACGTCTATTCCAACAGTAAATATATGATGAACTGAACTCTTCAGTAGGTCAAAGCAAACTTGTCCAATAAGATTGGATGTACAATTTGTGAAGAGCTACAAGTTACAGTTTTTGGCCGATCGCGCAGATGGACAACCGGCGAGGAGAAAAGTGAAAAATTGCATATTTCTCAGCCTAAAATTGACAATGCTTGGAAACCTGAAGTTTTATTTACGTGACCGTTAATCTCACAATCATGAGCCACGGGACCTTCTTTTTTACGTGAAATCTGAACCACAGGACGTGATATTTCACTTCGTAAAACTCGCATGCATTGACCAGGAATCGAACCTTGGTGAGAGGCAAGCAGCTGACCACTGCACAATCACGCTCCATGAATTACCAATGAAATGTCATAATAGTGCCCATAAATTCATCATTACATAAAACACACATTATAAAGAAAATACTTACAGTGTCTGTCATGAGGGTATTTTAGGTCTTGTCACGATTTAGCTTGGTTAGTTCCTCAGTTTAGGGGCAGTGACAACCCATGCACTTTGGGTGTGTGTAGAATCTGTCTGATAACCGGTGTTAATTGTGATGGCTCTATTAGTGTGTGTTATCTGTAATTCAGGTAAGGATGGCAGGCGATCAATTTCAAGTAGTTCCTACTTTTGCTACCAAATTCTACCATCAACAACAGCTGTAAACTTGGCTACTAGATGCCACCGCAACCGGCACCTGGCGACGAACATTGGAACTTAATAAAGTGTTCATCAAATCTAACCTAAAAATTTAGTTTCACACAATAATATTGCAGTAAGTGGCAGGTTCTATTACATGCCATAAATCTATGACATGGGCCGGCCGGCTCTACTCCCCCACCCCTCGAAGGAAGGCATACTGAGGGACTTTTAACACTCTTAAAAAATCCGACGATTTCGGACGGGTTTCAACCCGCGAACTTGGGCATAGACGCTCAGCATTCTACCAACTACGCCACTGAAGCTGCCGTCTCGCGATTTAACAATCAAAATTTAATGTTTTTCAGTCGGTCAACACGATTGTAATCGGTATTTTCCTAATCCTGAAAAATTGAAAAAATTAAAATAAAATACACACGAGATTAATAAATAGACTTGGATGACCAGTTTCGTTCGTCAAGCGATCATCATCAGATCCTTTACACTTAGGCTATTAAATCTATGCCTACAAGTCTGGGTTATGATCATTGTGACGTGTGCACTCCACTTTAAACTGACATGAAAATAAACCCCTAACCTAAAATATTCTATTCCTACCAAAGTTTACCCATCACTGTACTTCCAGTTGAAGCTGTGCTTCGAAATTTCCTTTACTCACCAAACTCTAGAAGTAAACATTGTGGCATAAGCCTCTAGTTGAAAATCAGGACTATGAACACCTTGTAATCGGAACCTTCCAGAATATCATATCGCTCTCGCAGTCTAAAGACGCGAGGCACAACTTCGGACTTTATGTGCACTGGTTCTACAATTTAGTGTTCCCTAACCTCAAAAGAAAACATGTGATACTACGCATTTAAAATTTATCCTTGCCTGTATCGATTATTTATCGATCCCGCCACCGCGAGGTATCGTCCGCAGCGAGATGACAGGAGAAGAGCGCCTAGCGGCCGACCAGTGTGACCAACCTACACGAATACGGAAATGCCTTACGGACTATGTCCAAGAAGCCTGGGGATTTTAGTGTGCGTGTGTTGCTACGACTGATCTATTCAATATTAATGTGCCGTTTCATATATGTAAAGCTCTTGGCGTGGGTTTCTTTCTCTTCAGTATTGACTGTTCGCCGATAAGGTTGCTCGGGGTTCGGATACCCGAGCCCAAGTACAGGTATCCAGCCATCCTAGCATGGCTTTACTTTAGAATACTAGTTTTAAAAATGTAACCTCGTTGTGTTTTGAGTACATTCAAGGAAGTGTGGTATTTTGGGCTTGTGCGTTTGAATTCTTTGGTGTTATTTGCGTCGTAAATTTACCGTGTGGTTTCGGCGCGGCAGTTTGGCTTTGCTCGGAAAGGGGATTGAGATGTTCCCCACTGTTTTATATCTAAATTGTTAACCAATTTTCTTCTTCGGAGGCTTGATTTGTAGTGGAGAAACTTCTCCTGTTTTTTAGCGAGGGTTTATTCTTGTTGCGCAACCTCGTGGCGTCTGTTCGGTTCCAAATAATTTATTATTCCCGCGTCATCATGCTTCCTTGAATTCCTCGAGTGCAACCATGTAATTGTTTTATTTAAGTCTTGAAGGGGTCCCTGTGTTTGTTTTCGTCATCTTACGTCAAATTTTCTTGGTCCACGTGATGTTCGTAGTTTCCGTGACACATTGCCTTGGATTTCCTTCTTTTACGCCCCATGTGAGTTTCATTTTTGGTATTTACAACGCTACGTAATTCTGTTTTACTTGTGGGATTAGTTCAAATCTCAAAATTTTGGGGGTAGCGTCCTATTGTGCAACCGTACCTCAGGGTTCTGTTATCCTCCGCCATTTTAAGGGAGTCTTGTTCGTGCCGGGGTCCATGGCAGTCGAGTAATACCGTCCGCTCCGTTTTCTGGAGCCTGTCATTAGTAATGTAGTCATTTCATTTCTGTTCATTTTCCTTTTACGTTTATTCGTGATATGTTCGTGCGTGTGTTAGTTGTACGAAATTTTCATTCCGTGTGTAACTTGTAATTTGTCCTTTGTATTTGTTATTGGTTTGCGTGCACGTGTTCCCAAGTCCAAACCTTGTGTAAATTCTATTTGCTAGGGATAACGTTCTGTCATGTAACTCATTTGTAAGATAATTGTCATCCAGCATACCTGCTGGTTCCCCTTCTGGGTGGTCCATAAGTGTGTTAAGTGGTGCGCCGTACCACATGGTGTCACCGACGTTAGTTACCGTCCTCTCAAGGACAATTCATTCTATTGTGATAACTTTTAGGTGCTTAAAAGTGTAGTTCCTATTTTGTCATTTATATTTTTTTTATAATACAAACCCCATTTATTTTGAGATTACTACCTTATTTGGCCTTAAAAGTCCCATCCCTGACTTCAAAACAGCTGCAGTGGAATGACCCTCATCAGGTAAGTCTTTCCACATATTCAAGCCTGTGGGCAAATCGACGTGCTTCCTCTCTTGTACATCTGAGAGTACTGCCCGGGTACGTCGACATCGACCGCCGAGCACAAGCCACCAAGTCCCGTAAAGGCTGTCTTGGGGTCGCAGTTGGTAAGTCTCCCTTCGGGTTGGCAGGCCCTCAAAGGAGTTTTGCCGAGCTGGAGGTAAGGAGGAAAAA
Organism: Meconema thalassinum; assembly: GCA_946902985.2. Taxonomy (NCBI): domain Eukaryota; kingdom Metazoa; phylum Arthropoda; class Insecta; order Orthoptera; family Tettigoniidae; genus Meconema; species Meconema thalassinum. Next base: position 554,154,746 of record OX336392.1, read on the forward strand.
GGAGGGTATAGAGAGGGTACAATCATCATTAGGGGGCGGATTTCTAAGAGAAGTCATATTTTTTCCCTTAACATTATATCTTATAGTCTTGTATTTTCAACACGTTTCCAAGCATGATAACCAAAATTAAACATGTTTTATTGGGCATGTAAAAGCATATTTAGGCTTTCTTAAGTTTCATGGCACATTTTGAACAAAATATCATTATAAACAGCATATTTTGGTAATTTTCATTTGAATTTCGTTTTATAAAAATCAGAATAAGCTCTAGAAATTATTGTTCAGGATGGACTGGAATATACTACTGAAGAACCATTCTAAAGTAGTGTATGGAATGTTTCTAACAGGTAGGAGCTATTGTTTGCTAGCTGGGTCAATTCCTGGAAACTGGGCTATTCTTTACACGGAAGCAGAGGTAATTCCGCAGTTATTTGTCATCATTCTTATCTCTCTCCTTCCCCCTTCCCTCGTTCACCTTCAACGCACTGAATGACCTTGATCACTCATTAGGGAGCTTCAGTCATTCCATTCCTTTCAAAATGCCTAAAACGAAAGTCTCAATTTGTGGGAAGTTTTGTTCACGAGTTAGGTGAAATATTGTTACGGCTGTGAGTTTGTTTCGTCGCTCGCCGCATGAGTCACAACTGCCCCCGGGCTGAGCTGTGCTCTGCCTCAGTATATTATGTGCGCCTTACGCAACAGGACTACTAGGACAAAGGGATGGTCCAGAATATTCGTGACCCAGCCAGTGATGGAAACCTCGAGAAGCCGTGAACCCTGGATGGGTCTAGAAGCATTTATTGAGTCACCGGCCTGCTATATAAGAGCGACCTGGCAAGCGGGGTCGAGAATGTTTTTCGAGCTAGTGCGAGCGTTTACCTTGAGCGACAGTTGTTGGCGACGTGACTTGCGAAACCCCTAGTGAAGCCGATTCTCTTGACAGCGAGGGAGTGAGAAGCCTACAGAGGAACTGTGTCTTGAACGAGTGTTTTTTTTTTCCAGTGCGACAGAGGTGACGTGGTGAATTGTGAAACAGTGTGTAGTACGGTGACAGGCTGAGTGCAGATATTTCCAGCCAGCGCACGGGGCCACCTCATTATGAGGGATTAACTTCTGCGGCTTATTGACAAGTGAAAGGGAAGTGTTCTCCCTGTGAGGAAACTGGAGTAAGGTTCTAATTGCTTGTATTTGCTGTTGAGTGGTGTATCTTTCTGGCCGCAATGAAGCTAATACGTTTCTTTAAAGGAACAATCTGTGTTGTGCTTCAACCCACTGTAATCCAGTTAACAAAAGTGCCACTAGGGGATGGCACGTAACAATATATTCAGTACGGATGGAGTAATAAAAGTGTTTCTATGTATCGTAGATGCTATTAAGTCATATTTTGAATTTTATAGGTCATATTTTTATGTTTTTTTAGGTCATAAATGCATACATATTTCATACATTATTAGGTCATAGAAATCTGCCCCCTGATCATCATAATGGATTTTGGCCCAATAAGGACCAGTAAATAACTCATGATTTCAGTTTTCTTTGGCGCCAGTATTCCTTCATTCTCTCGCTCACAGCTTCTTTCTTTTCAGCTGTCCAATGTTGTTTCTTCTTGGTCGCTGTTTCTGGCTCTAGGAACCCCTCTAATGTGTGTATCTTATTCTGAAAGTGGTTCTGCTGCGGATGTCTTGATCGGTGATGTTCATTTCTTATAGATCCTTCTTGGTGTTAGCCAACCATTTTTCATAAGAGTTGCCTTTTCTATTGGGCTTGTTGAAGTGGTTAAAACATTTTAGTGGGTCTGTCGTCAGGCATTCTTGAAACATGTGCAAAGATTGTAACCCTTCATTTTCGTATGGTATCTGAGATTCTGCCGCAGGTTTTATATACTTCATTACTGCGTAATCGGGATGTGTCAGCACATTTTTTTGGCACGAGAATTCTTCTAAAAATATTTTGTTTCCATTTCAGTTGTTAGTCGTAGGCATTCCGAAGCATACAGTCACTCTGTTGATAGTGTCGTAGTTTAGTCCTAGTAGAAATTGTTTTCTTGTTGGATGTTTTCTTTGCAAGGTGGAAAGCAAGCTCCATTTTCCTCAAGATTTCCTTCTGTGTCGAATCCGTTAGGTTGCATTACCTCACCAAGGTACTTGAAATTCACAACTTTACTTGTCTTTTCCTCTTTTGTTGTCATTAGGTATCTCTTGGCTTCTTTAATGTTGGTCATGAAATGGGTCTATTCAAACTATATCTGAAGGCCGGTTTTCCCTGCTATTTCTTTCAAAGTGCAAACTTGCATTATAGCTTATTTGATGTCCTCAGACAGCAGCACAAGATCATCAGTGAATCCTAAGCAGTTGACAGTAATGTTTTCTTTCTTGTACCCTATTGTTACTTGGTCCTTAATACTTTCTTCTGTGGGTTATGATATTTACAATAACAGCACACTTATTTAGTTGCAGTAGCAATTAAAACTACATAAAGAAATGAAGTTACTATTATTTGCAGACGATATTGTGGTCTTGGGAAAGAACACCGAAGAAGTGCAAAAACAACTAGATGCACTGAAGGAAAATATTCAGAAGTACGGCCTGAAAATCAGTATAGAGAAAAGCAAGACCATGGTGATGACAAGAGGGGAAAGACAAGGAAAGGGCACTGTGAAAATTGGAAATTGTGGACACGTTCAAATACCTAAGAAGTGAATTGATGCAAACTGGTAGGTTGGACACGGAGATCGGCAGGAGGGTACAGCAGAGCAATGTAGGAAAACTTGTTTGGGATAAGGAAGTACCAAGAGATACTGTATAAAGTGTACTATGTTCCCATATTAACTTATGCAGCTGAGACTTGGACCCTGACAAGCAGGCAAGAGAGTAGAATCCAAGCCAGTGAAATAAAATTCCTAAGAAGTATGATAGGAAAGACAGAGTGAGGAAGGAAGTTGGGATGGGAAAACTAAATGAGAGAATTGAGAAGAATAAACTAAGGTGATTTGGACACGTAAAGAGGATGGAGGAAAATAGAATACCAAGACAGATGCTGGAGGCAAAGTGCAAGGGGAAGACCTAGAACAAGGTGGATTGATTCAGTGAAGAACAGTGTAAGAAAAAGAAAACTGGACTGGGACAAGATCATGGAAGAAGAATGGTGGAAGGAAAGAGGAAAGTGGAGAAGTGCCATAAATACCCTGACCCAGCAGGAGCTGGATAAGGGGAAATGATGATGATGATGATGATGAGTCATCATCATCATCTTGCACAGTTTCCAGCCACTGGCCGGGTCTGTTTGGAACACAAGCCTCTCCAACGTCTTCTGTCTTCCCACCATCTCTCAGCCTCCACCCATGTCCAGTCTTCTCCTCTCTTCTTCACGCTTTCTTCCACCCCCTTCAGCCACCTGTCTCTCGGTCTCTTTCCTTCCCACTTCGTCTCGTGTACTCTCCTGGGTATCCTCTTCTCCTCCATTCGTTTTACATGTCCATACCATCTAAGTCTAGATTTCTCTATACCATCCTGTAATGGTTCCTCCTTCATTAATTCTCTGGTCCTCTCATTTCTTATTCTATCCATCTTTGTACCTCCAATACTGCTTCTCAAGAACCTCATCTCACTGGCCTGTATTTTGCCCTTCTCCCTTCCTTTCATAACCCAGGTCTCAGAGGCATATGTCAGGATAGGGACATAGTACGTCCGATATATGATCTTTTTGCTGTTCTGAGGGACATCCTTGCTCCATAACATGCTTCTCACACTCCTCCGAAATGCTTCTGCCTGCCTCCCCCGCTCATTTATTTCTCTATCGTTTCTTCCATTATCTTGTATCAGGCTTCCCAGATACTTGAAACTCTCCACTTTCTTCAGCTGTTCCCCACCAATTGTTATTCCCGTTGTGGTTCTTTCCTTCTTCCTTGTTGTGATCACCATCTCACTCTTATTTATGCTAAATTTCATCCCATATCCTTGTATTATTCCTTCCCACACGTCCAACTGTTCCTGTACCTCCTCCTCCTTGTTTCCCCAAATCATCTGCAAACACCATTGCTTTCATCTTTCCTTCCCCAATTTCTTGTGCCACTCGGGTCATTATGTCATCCATCACCACAATGAAAAGTAACGGTGACGGTGCACTTCCTTGTTTCAGGCCGTTTCTCTGTTCCAACCAGTCTGATCTCTCTCCTCCCACTTTCACACAGCTCACGCTTCCCTTGTACATCTCCCTTATCCTCTTTATAGTCCATTTCTCTACTCCTATATCCTCCAGGGACTTCCATACTTTGTTTCTGCATACACTGTCATATGCTTTCTCAATGTCCAGGAAGGCCATCAGTAGATCTGTTCCATACTCATAGTGCTGTTCTTGTAACTGCCTTACAGCAAAAATCAAATCCACTGTGGACCTTCCTGCTCTGAAGCCATGTTGTTCTTCCCTCATCCCTCCTTCTATCCTTGTCCTAATTCTCTTTTCAAAAACTTTCTCGAAGATCTTTGCACAATGACTCATCAGTGTTATTCCCCGATAGTTTCTGCAATCTGTTCTACTACCTTTCTTGAAGATCGGGACAATTATTCCTTTTTCCAGTCCTCTGGGGTCTTCCTTTCCTTCCATGCTGTCATCACTCGGTACAGCCACGGTATCCCCACCTCTCCTGCTGCTCTCACCATCTCCACGCTCAACTCATCCACACCCGGTGCCTTCCCTCTTTTCATCTTGTTCACTGCATCTTTCACTTCTTTCCATGTTAAGTCCTTTTCTGTTTGCAGTTCATCTTCCTCTTCTCCGATTTCTTCCTCCTCACCATCTTTTCCATTTGGGTTCAGAAGTTCTTCAAAATATTCTTTCCACATTTTCTTCAGTTCTTCCCTATTTTCTATCTCTCGTCTCCTTTTGTTCACCATTCTAACATAATCCGTAGGATCCTTCCGCCTCTTATTTTTTACCATCCCATACAGGACCTTTTTTGTACCTTCACTATCCTCCTCCATCATCTTTGTCCACTCTTCCATCCACTTTCTTCTCTCCTCAGCCACTACTCTCTTTGCCTCCTTCTTTCTTTCCTGGTACTCTTCCCTTGTCTCTACCGTCCTATTTCGATACCACCTCCTAAAGGCTCTATTCTTTTCCCTTAGTATATCTTTTGTCTTCTCATTCCACCATGGTGTTTCCTTCCACCTCTTCTTACTACTTGTCCTCCCACATACTGCTTCTGCTGCACCCACTAGTGTCTTCTTAAATCTAGCCCATTCCTCTTCCACCCCTCTTTCTTCATCTGTTGGAATTCCTTCCTTTACCATTTTGAGGTACTCGACCCTTCTATCCCCTTCTTTCAGTTTCCATATCCTTATACGTCTTTCCTGGTTCTCAGTCCCTTTCTTCTTCCTACTCCCTCTCAGGTTCATTACCAGCAATCGATGGTCGCTATCCAGGTTCTCCGATGGTATAACCTTGATGTCCGTGATGTTCTTATTTAGTTCTTTCTCATACAGTATATAGTCGACCACAGACTTCCTGGTCAAGTCATCACTGTACCATGTGATTGTGTGGCTCTCTCTTTTCTTAAACCAGGAGTTCCCAACTAGCAGGCTGTTCCTCTGGCAGAAGTCCAACAGTCTCTTTCCTTCCTCATTTCTTCCGCCCCAACCCTCTGGTCCTAGAACACTCATAACCTTGTCTTTCACTTCCTACATGGGCATTGAGATCCCCCATAACAATCATATTTCTTCCTACCAGCTGCTTCTGCAATTCCTCTTCAAACTCCTCCTTCTCTACAGAGGCGCAGCCTACTTGTGGAGCATACACTTGCACTATTTCTACGGTCTCTCCCCTCAGTGCTACTTTCACTTTCATCATCCTATCACTTATTCTCCTCACGTCTTCTTTTAATCCATCTCGTACTACTACTCCCACTCCATTCCTCTTTCCCTCTTCATTCCCACTCCTGTACAGTCTATAGCCTTTTCTCAGATCTCTCCTTCCTTCCCCTTTCCACTTTGTTTCTGCCAATCCCAATAAATCCTCCTTCCTTCTTTCCATCATATCCACTATCTCCTTCACCTTCCCCGTCAGCGTTCTTAGGTTTAAAGTTCCAAATCTTAGTCCGTGTGTACAGCCGTGTCATCGTCTATTAAATCCATCCTGTCCAAGGCTCGTTCCAATTTTGAATGCATTTGGTTTCATCCACTACTGGCTTGCTGGGCCTATCGTAGCTTCACCAGAGCCCCGTTAGCCATCACTTTTCAGGGTTCCTGTAGGACCTTCACAGCTACCCTAACGGTCCCGGGGCACACGAAGTCCCCACTGTACTTCGCCCCTACAGGCGATCCCCTACTTTGTGCCGTTGCCCGTCTCCCACGAGGGGTTGGACTTATGGGAGATGATGAGTAATTAAAACTATCACAAGTAGTCATGATATGTGATTTTCAGTTGAGATCATGGGATAAGATTCTAGCACTTTAAGTGTGTTTTTCAACTTATTGTAAAGAAAAGTGTAAATGCCAGTTTTCTTTAATATAACTTGTAATATAGTTTTGTGAAGTGAACAATCAAATCAGCAAAGCCACCAAGTAAGACAACTACTCTGGGATAAACAAGTGCCACACAATGTACACACCAATGCTCACATACAGCCTGGAAGCCACCACACTAACCAGGAAGGACAACTCGAAACTCCAAGCAGAATTGAAGTTCTTGAATACTACGATCCAGAAGACCGGGAAAGTCAAAATCAGAGGTGAGAATAGAAGACTCTATACTGTTTTATCCGTTGGTTGGGGGTGGGAAAAACACGGTAGTGTAGATGTGCTAATTTTGAGGACTGCTTCCGAATGAGAGTAGTTTCCCGTAGTTGGGAGAGACTACCAGTGTAGTGTGTTGGTGTAAGTGCTTAAGCTGTTGGGGGCGTTCCGGCAGGATGCAATTACCCTCCAGGGGATGAATGTCTAAGTGCAGGCTGCTAATCTAGCCTGCCAATTAAGTAGAGTGAGCAATTCAGCAAATGTGCAGAGTCAGTGACTCGGCGCTCTGCAGTCGAGTCGCGTGCTCGAGTACAATAGAACCTGACAATGCGATTACTGGCCTCTACGGTCAGGGGCAATTATGACTAAGGTCAGGTTGGGTATAAGGATGTAAAGATGGAGTGTAATTAGTGATAAACGTGTATGCTTACTGACCATGTGTTTATTGCCCAGTAAATGTGATGTGATGTCCCTCTTGGGGAGTTTGAACAAATATAAAATGTGGTACAATTTGTAAAGTGTACAGTCGTTCAGGGTAGGTGTTTTACAAAGATAAAGGAGTCTGAGCACCGCTAGATCTCACCTGGTGAAGAGCTGGAACGGACGTCGTCGGGCAGGGCCGCTGGCGAAGAACAGAACAGAACAGATAATCCCTCCAATCCGGGTTCCATTCTTATATGTTTCAGCGCTGCTTAGTCAGCAGTGCATCAGTGTAGCAGCCCCAGATAGTTCTTGGTGTAAATGTTTATGCGAGTTTTGCAAGCCGTTGGCTAACCTCCTAGGCTTAGGTGGTCGCCGCTTGCTGTGTAGAGATATGTTCTGGAATTATAGTGTTTCCAGTTAGGGAGGTTTTGGTGAAAGATGGCGGGGTGGGTCTCAGGGGGTACTGCCCCCGGGCTGTACAATACCACAGAGGATCCAGAAGGCTATACCATATCCCATATAAGTCAGAAACACGAACTTGAGCTATACGAGCACACTACCTTTGATTGAAACAATACAGACAAAGTATCAATATTGTAAACGGGCTTCTTCACGGCTCTGGCATGTTGTCCTTTGACTCTCAACGTATATGGGATAACGTGGTTTGGCCACGTCCAGAGAATGAGTGCCAAGAAGGGAGTATGAAAGAGACCTAGGAGGGAGGAGACCAGCTGGCAGACCTACAAAACAATGGACAGATCTAGTGAAGAAGGATGTACAGGAGAGAGGCCAGGATTGGAACATGATGATGATGATAATTGTTGTTTTAAGGGGCCTAACATCCAGGTTATCGGCCCCTAATGGTCTGTGTGATAGCGAAAATGTCAGTGAAGTGGAAACCAGAACGAAAATTAAGTGAGAAGGAAAATACTTACAAAAAGGAACTCAGATTGAAACTACTCACAAAATGGAGATCAGTAATACTTACAAAAGGGAATTTAGAATGAAAATACTCACAAAAGGAATAGATTGAAAAATACCCACAAAATGTAGGCTAGGTTCAAAATACCTACAAAATGCAATGCACAATCGAAATACTTACAAAATGCAAATGAGATTGAAAATACGTACAAAATGCAATCGAGGTTCAAAATACACAATGCAATTTAGATTGAAAAAGGCCGGTTCAGATTCAAAATACTCACAAAGTGCAATTGAAATTCAAAATACTTGAAAAAATGCAATTGAAATTGAAAAGGCTTACAAAATGTATGGTAGATTCAAACTACTCAATTGGATGGACAATACTTACAAAATGCAATTCAGATTGAAAATACTTACAAAATGTAATTTAGATTCAAAATACCCACAAAAATGCAATTGAGAATCAAAATACTTGCAAAATGCGCACCCTACAAAATGCAATTTAGATTGAAAATACTTGCAAAAAGCAGTTTAGGTTGAAAATACAAAATGCAATTGAAATTCAAAATACTCCCAAAAGTTACCCTATATTGAAGGAAGGAAGGAAGGAAGGAAGCTTTTAGTTTAACGTGACCGTTAATCTCGCGATCATAAGCCACGGGACCTACGTTTTACGTGGAATCCGAAACACAGGACATGGCATTTCACATCGAAAATCTCACATGCATTGACCGGGAATCGAACCCGGTCCGCCTTGGTGAGAGGCATACAGCTTGACCGCTGCACCACCACGCCCCTCTACCCTATATTGAAGGACTTACTGTAATGGTTTCGCTAGCCCACACTGTTGGGAGAAAATGTAATTGTTTACCTTTGCCTAAGCTATGTTGTTTTAATGGGCGCCAAGACTTCAACGCAATGCTGAAATCTAAATTTGTATTTAACAACGTCTAGCTCTGGTAGAACACCGTCAAGAATCTATTCACTCAGATCGTGGTATGATTTGATCATTAACCCAACAAACAATTGTATCAGGAGAAGGAATTGGTCTATATGTAATGCTACCTACTGAAAGCAAAGATTGCATTGTAAAAGAAATGAATTTATTATATAAAACAAGTATAGCAAAATTGATAATAATAAGTATAAAATTTAAATTGGAGCGTTGCGATTTTAATATTACCGATAGAAAATTACGTGAAAACGGAGTCTGATAAATTGATTTTACTCTTATTTCCACGCTATGAAGTTACTGAAATATGAGATGCAAAACAAAGAAAAATGAGAGATTGCGTATTTCTGCGTCATTAGCGCTTACCACTGGAAATTGCTAAAGCATTTCCCTCGTACTGGATGATGCTGTGAGCTTCCCACAGTCTCCTGGATGTCGTCATCTTCGTCGATGCTTGATGAGATTCTGGTAGATTAGATAATTCTATGGTCCGTACCTCGGACCCAAACACTCGTACAACCGCACTGGTTAAGTTTTACAAAAGTTCGTCGCTAACTCCACTGAACATCGGAGCGACACGCACTTGCGACCGTACTCTGCAAGTTCTACACAGATTGTGCTCGTTTCACGGCGCGTCGAACGATATATCCACACGTTGGCTCCCCCACCATGGTACCGTCTTCCAGCTTACGTTGTCTCAACTGATTGGCTGAGCACGCCGCTAGTTCCCCTCCTCTGCCTCATTACACTCGGCGCGCGAGAGGGAGAAGTCGATTTCCGTCCCAACAATTCGCCTTTTCTAGACCTTGCGACCCAGCCTTGCGTAATACTTCTCGACAAGATTCAGCGTGTACTTGAATTCCCAGTGAGTCACGTCTCTCGTTATACCCTAACTGACGAAAACTCCGTAAAATTCCGTAATCAATAATTTTCTATGATATTGTCGTTCGTAATAATTTGCTTGATAGCGTTTTCTAAGACATAGAAAACCTATCTGAATGCTAATAATTTTTATAAAATGCTCCGAAAATACCTTAATAATAATTATAATAAATTAATAATAATAATAAATTAACATGAAAAATTCTCTTGGCTGAACAATTTGCCGCGTAAATAAATATAGAATGGCTTCCTACTGACGTATGCCAGTTGCATAAAAACCCCTCGAAAAACACGTTACATATTCGCCTCGGATCATCGGATGATTTACCGTGACGACGGTCCATTATCCGATTATCCCAGACACGTTAATAAACCCCATCCAAAATACATATTACATAAATGAAATCACCCTAAATTACAGATATATACACTCATATTTTTTCTTCACGCACTTTGCGTCAAAGTTTGTTGTCACTATGGATTGCACTTTGCAACCAGTCCAATGTTTTACATATAGAGTAGTGTTCCACGGATATTTCCCCCTCTCAAATTTCTCTATGTCGGAAAAATAGACATAATTAATGTGTGAGCACTATGTATTTATGATGTCATTTCACACGCATTGAAGGTGTTCTGATATATTTATATCACCATAGAACTTGCTAATTTCACTGGAGGTCCCCTCCTTATGGTGACATTTAATCTCACTTATCACTGAGCACACGATCACACTATTGTGGCAGCGCCTCGTGACCATAATACTTAATCTCTCTTTAAAGTAGATTAAATTAAGATTGACTTCTGAAAAAAAAAACAGTAAGTGCGCATTACATATAACACCAAATATTTCTGTGCCGTAATCGCCCTGTCTTGTTAAGTTCCCGTTAACCATATTCTACTTAATACTAGTTCTCAACACAGACCATTTCTCCTCACACAAATAATACCATTGTACAAATTATCTTAAATTACACACTTACAAATCTTACATGGCGAGGCCGTAAACAGAAATCACGTGTGCTGATATGTATGAGTTTCATGAAGGACTGTCTCGCATTCTGATGGCCCATCTTTTGCCTCGTGGACGCCTTAAGCAAAAATACCCTGTCCAAGCGCTCACCCATCTCTTGGAGGCAAATGGGAATTCACCAGCGCTACCAAATTCTGGCCTTGGTGTATCGAGACATTTTAGTGCTCAAGAGCATCCGACAATCCCGTCATATTTCCCTGTACCTTAAAAACTCTCATTTACTTACATACTACCCCCCTGTGTGACTTCTGATACGCCTGCCTGGAAGACTATCTCCTCCCACGCACCAAATACCACACTTACTCATTTGATAGGCTGGCTCGCCAGCTAAACACACTCACTTTATGACACACATTTTCGTAGACTATGTATATTATACGTCCCATATAATCTGTTTCCCTCACTATTCTCCAGCACATATGCTGTTTTCCCAATACGTTTGGAAACTATAAATGTTTCTGCGTCACCTGCTTCCAACCTTCCAAGTGGCTCCCTTTAAATGAACGTCATCACGTTGCTCTATTTCTCAGTGTCTGTAACGATGCCCTGTTGCTACTGTCCACACATGCACATATTAAAATACCGTCCTCTGCTTTAACCACAGGATAATCCCTACATAAATTAGTGTCCCTCGATAGCATGTCTGCAAGAATGTTATCTTTACCTTTAATATATTTTACTGTGAATTCGTATTCCTGCAGAGCAAGAATCCACCTACTAACTCTGTTAGAACTGAGTTTACAAGTCCTCATATACAGTAATGCATGGTGATCTGTGTGGATCTCAAATTTCCCCCCTACTAAATACATTCTAAATTTCCCTAAACTGAAAACAATACCTAAAAGCTCTAACTCAGTAATCGTGTATCTTTTCTCCGCTGCTGTCAGTCCTCGCGAGGCTAAAGATACAATGCACAGATTACCCTCATCATCTTTCTGACATAATACTCCAGCAATGCCTATATGTGAAGCATCTGTCATAACCACATATTCCTTATCTTTTAACGGATATTTCAGCACTACAGCCTTCTCAAAACCTTCCTTCAGCGCTTTAAAAGCCTGATCATGCTTGGACTCCCATCTCCACCGAGTCCCACTTTTAAGCAATTCCCTGAATGGTTCTACCAACCCTGAGTATTTAAGAACGAACCTCCTGAAAAAGTTGCAAATTCCCAGGTAAGTTTTTAACTGTTTAACATTCTGTGGCACCTCTGCGTTAAGTATCTTATTAACCCTACTTTCCTCTGGTGTCACACCTCTACTTGACACTCTATGACCTAAAAATGTCACTTCTGACTGACAGAATGACGACTTAGACAGCTTCAACGTGAACCCTGCCTGATCTAACTTCTGAAAAACTATATTTAAATGACATAGATGCTCCTCAAAACTGCGTGAACTAATTACCATATCATCAATGTAAATGGTTACAAACTCTCCTGTGTCATCCCCTAATGCGATGTTTAAAGCCCTAATTAAAGCTGCTGAACTACTCTTTAACCCATAAGGTGTTCTACAAAATTGATAAAGGTTATATTTATGACTAAAAGCTGTAAATGGTCTATCTTCGTACATAAGTGGCACTTGCCAAAAACTGGAACTCAAATCTACACAAGTGAAATACTTCTTCCCCTCAAATGTTTGCATTAATTCCTCTATTGACATCGATTTCAGCTGATCTGAACTAATTCTACTGTTAACCAAACGAGCGTCTAAACAAATACGAACTGTGCCGTCGGTTTTGGGTACCGTGATCAAAGAATTAACATATGGACTGTTAGAGTGCTCAATAATCCCATCTTCAAGCATCTGGTTAATTTGTGCCTCAACTGCACTCTGATAAGCGAAAGGTACAGGATATCTATGTCCTGTGAATACTGACCTATCAATAACGTTCAATGAATGTGTATAGCAATTGGCCATACCAATGCGATCCTCAAAAACTCTCCTATTACACCATAACACATCATAGAGCCGAACACATTGTTCCACCTCTATATTTCCCTGAAATGCAGCCTCACGTAACGAGCCCTCTAGACTTCCGTTCGTAATCACACTGCCCACAAAACATGGAGAACCCCGCTCTACGGCTGGCGATATCTCATTTAAAGTACAAATCACACCTACAATACTACTCCTCTGAATATGGTCATTGAACGCTACTTCTACTTCAGAATCTCCCCATTTAAATTTCAAACTCCCTACATCATAACATAAGTTACCAGACACTCTACTTAGCCACTCTGAACCCAAGATAACACTGAATACTAAATTTGGAATTACAAGGAGAAACTGCTTCTCTACATGATTATTAATTTTAATGTCTACTAAAACTTGCTTAGAAATTACTTTAGACCTCTTCCCAACAGCTGTGATAACAAAAGTGCTTTTAATTGGCATCTCCTCAAAATTTACTCCAGTTCCTTTCATTTTACCATAAAATGCACTACTTATGCAACTCTTCATACAACCACTATCAATTAAAACATCTGTGTACGCCTCGGACACGTTAAATTTAACTATGGGGCTCTTACTAACCACTTCCTGAATAATACCTTCATCATTTAGTTCATGTAATAATTCATTTCTTACATTTAGGTCATAGGGTTCCTGTATAATTGTATGGACAGGGCATGCTACAGACTGAGATTCTGACCTTACTTCGCAGCCTGGTTCGCGTTTAAAGAACCGCTACAGCTGGCCGTAGTACTACTAACTACTGAACTGGTCTGGTTGTTCTGGGCTGTGTTGTCATTGTTTGGCTGTATATTACTACCACTAGGCTGTCCTCTTCCTTGACCCCTATTCTGGTTGTAATTATTGTCATTATAATTTCTCCCTTGATTTCCCCTGAAATCATTGTTTCTCCCTTGATTTCCTCTGTAATCATTGTTCCTCCCTTGATTTCCCCTGAAATCATTGTTCCTCCCTTGATACTGATTACCATAGCCATTTCCTCCGTTCTGATTTAGCTGATTATTATTATTTCTATTTTGAGTGTTGGCTCCTTCGCCACCGTTCCCTTGAACTTCTTGATGCCTGGCTTCATTAGGTCTATTATTATTATTACCCTGGTTCCGATTGAAATTGTCCTCATAACCCCCTCTCCCTAGTGCATCAAATGTGCTTAACAAATTTTCTACTTGTGATATAGTCTTTACATTCTGGATACAAGCAGCCTCCTTGATCCTATAGGGAAAGTGCCTAAGTAGCAACCTCACCACATCACTTTCCTCCTTCAAGCCATCCAGATATTTACACACTAATACCTGCCCTAAAAAGTATTCGGTCATGGTGGAGCTTCCTTTAGGGTTATATTTACCACACACTACTCCCTCACGATGCTGCGACTGAATAACCTCATTCCAGAACTTTTCACAGAATTTCATTTTAAAATCATTAATATCAGTAAACTTGTCTCTGTAGACAGCAAACCAATTCCTCGTTTCCCCCACAAACACTTGTTCTAAAATTTCAACTACCTGGCACCACTCAATACTACCATTTTCCAACCTCTCCCCGAATTTATTTTCTATAGTGTTCATGAACTCCATTGGGCACCCCTGTCGATTGCTGAACTTACCCAGTTCTACCTCCCTGTGTGTGCTATTCACAAAAACAGGCCTATTCTGACTATTTTCTTGCCTGATCCTAGCTTTTAATTTTAACTCTAATTCTGCGATTTTCTCCTCAGCCTTCCTCTCAATACTGTTTACTGTTAATTTAATGTTTCCTTCTGATTCTTCTACTTTATCATATAGCTTTGCTTGTTTCTCCTCAATCTTGCTAATGCTCTCTCTATTACTCTCTCTTAAATCATTTACTTCTGCAACTATTTGTGAGTGGACTTTCTCAATTCTACCCCCCAGCTGTTCCTTAACCTCTTTAGTAGCTACCTGAATTTTGTCAATTTCTCCCCCCAATTGCTTTTTGACCTGCTGTGTTTCCAGTTGCACTAGTTCTTTTAAATTTTCAGCCTGTGTACTGATTCTAATTTCCAACTCCTCCTGTACTTTTCCTAATTTTCTGTCTACATCTGCAATAATCTCTTTAGCCTTTTCTTCCATCACCCCCCTGATCTCACCTCTAATCAGTTCGAATTTGTCACTCATTTCCCTACTGTTTTGTTCTAATTTAGCATTTAAAGTTTCAGTACTCTCTCTATTTTCCTTACTGTTTTGTTCTAATCTGGCGTTTAAAGTTTCATTACTCTCTCTATTTTCCCTACTGTTTTGTTCTAATCTGGCGTTTAAAGTTTCATTACTCTCTCTATTTTTCCTACTGTTTTGTTCTAATTTAGCGTTGTTTTGTTCCAGTTTTGCGTTTAAAGCGTCTGTACTTTCTTTATTTTCCCTACTGTTTTGTTCTAATTTTGCATTATTCTGTTCTAATTTTGCATTATTCTGTTCTAATTTTGCATTTAAGGCATCACTACTAACTTTGTTCTGATACATGAACTCGAGAAGTAAAGTTTTTAATTCTGGTTGGCCGCCTACACTCCCTGTTTCAGTATCGGGATTTACCTCCGCTACCCCGGTACTACCATCACTCGACATACTGCTCGTATCATCACTCTCCAGTTGATGACCACTACGTAACCTCATCTGTCTTTCTTTCTCATCCCCCATAATGATATACACTGATAAAGACAAATAACCCCCAAAATACAGGCACAGAAATATATACCCTTCTCCTACCACAAATGTTATTAGGTTTTCAGCCCCAAGTTGTCGGCGACAAATGTAATGGGAATTAGTGCCCCACGTTGGTAGCAACAAATGTAACAGTTTTGCTGCCCCAAACTGTTGGGAGAAAATGTAATTGTTTACCTTTGCCTAAGCTATGTTGTTTTAATGGGCGCCAAGACTTCAACGCAATGCTGAAATCTAAATTTGTATTTAACAACGTCTAGCTCTGGTAGAACACCGTCAAGAATCTATTCACTCAGATCGTGGTATGATTTGATCATTAACCCAACAAACAATTGTATCAGGAGAAGGAATTGGTCTATATGTAATGCTACCTACTGAAAGCAAAGATTGCATTGTAAAAGAAATGAATTTATTATATAAAACAAGTATAGCAAAATTGATAATAAGTATAAAATTTAAATTGGAGCGTTGCGATTTTAATATTACCGATAGAAAATTACGTGAAAACGGAGTCTGATAAATTGATTTTACTCTTATTTCCAAGCTATGAAGTTACTGAAATATGAGATGTAAAACAAAGAAAAATGAGAGATTGCGTATTTCTGCGTCATTAGCGCTTACCACTGGAAATTGCTAAAGCATTTCCCTCGTACTGGATGATGCTGTGAGCTTCCCACAGTCTCCTGGATGTCGTCATCTTCGTCGATGTTTGATGAGATTCTGGTAGATTAGATAATTCTATGGTCCGTACCTCGGACCCAAACACTCGTACAACCGCACTGGTTAAGTTTTACAAAGTTCGTCGCTAACTCCACTGAACATCGGAGCGACACGCACTTGCGACCGTACTCTGCAAGTTCTACACAGATTGTCCTCGTTTCACGGCGCGTCGAACGATATATCCACACGTTGGCTCCCCCACCATGGTACAGTCTTCCAGCTTACGTTGTCTCAACTGATTGGCTGAGCACGCCGCTAGTTCCCCTCCTCTGCCTCATTACACTCGGCGCGCGAGAGGGAGAAGTCGATTTCCGTCCCAACAATTCGCCTTTTCTAGACCTTGCGACCCAGCCTTGCGTAATACTTCTCGACAAGATTCAGCGTGTACTAGAATTCCCAGTGAGTCACGTCTCTCGTTATACCCTAACTGACGAAAACTCCGTAAAATTCCGTAATCAATAATTTTCTATGATATTGTCGTTCGTAATAATTTGCTTGATAGCGTTTTCTAAGACATAGAAAACCTATCTGAATGCTAATAATTTTTATAAAATGCTCCGAAAATACCTTAATAATAATTATAATAAATTAACATGAAAAATTCTCTTGGCTGAACAATTTGCCGCGTAAATAAATATAGAATGGCTTCCTACTGACGTATGCCAGTTGCATAAAAACCCCTCGAAAAACACGTTACATTACTAAAAAGCAATTTAGATTGTCAATCCTTACAAAATGCAATTGAGGTTGAAAACACTCGCAAAATGCAATTTAGATCGAAATGCAACGGACATGGAAAAGACCTACAAAATGGAATGTAGAGGCAAAAATAAAAAAATAAAAATTAAAAATCGCTAAAGGGAATTTAGATACACGGGGAGCCAATTAACGAAAACAGTGCGGGAAACTTAAAGAGAAAAGGAAATATAATGAAAAGAAAACAAGAGGTCTGACCCCTCGAAGAAGGATGGATCAGGAAAGATTAGACAAGGGTCAATTAAGGCGGGAAAGTGAAAGACTCCCTAGGCGTCGGATACCCTAATACCGTCGGGGTTGGAAAAGAACAAGAGTTGACCAAGGGAGGTCGATAGGAAAGAAGACAGAGAGGAGCCCGGCACAAGTAAGTGGAAACAATGGCGGACTCAGCTGGGGTTCCGTGGTCGCCAATCCACGTCCCACTAGATGTGAGCCCCCGGAGGAGGATTGGAACACGATTGTGAACAAAGAATGGTTCATGGATCGACAGAGATGGAGGGGGCTCGAATACCACACCCGGGAAATTGGAATTGGTAAACGATAATGACAGAGTAGCAGAGGAAGGTCTATAGACTGAAACATGTACTACCACTACTGTAAAAAAAAAATTGTATTGAAAAGTGTAAAAAACTTGAATATAACTACTTGAAATGTTGATTCTTCTTCCGCTCAAAGGAGATACGGAAAGAATTGGCTACCTCTAGGACAGAAAAATCATCTAGAAAATACTGCTGACATCATCTTTCGACACGGGTTGCATGCATCAGTTTCTGTAGAAGTAGGCCTAGTATTAAATGCCTGTTATTCATGCAGAACCACAGACATCTGTGCGGCGGTCCACAGTAGCTTGTGGCGATCCAACACTTTCTCATTCATATGGTATACTCGAAAAGTAGAAGATAAACAAAGCAATTAACTTGGCAATTTGCCACTTGCACTTTTGATATTACAACTATAAATGAGAGAGAAGAACAACTGACCTTCCAGTACCTGGGAGTCAACAGAGTTACTTCCATCTGAAGCATCATCAGAAGGATGTACGAATCTTATACTTCTTCTATCTGGACGGGGTGTATGGATTGCAGGGGCATAACTACTGGAGAAACCAAGGTCTGTTCGACTTGTGGACTCTTGTGCTCTCAGTGGGGCTTCCCTGCGCTGCATACTGCGCCGCTACCACTTCCCATCACTGCAAACAAACATGAAGATGACAGCCCTATATTAATATAACCTTCACATCAGAAATAAGAATACAAATATTACAATTTCAATAATATTCTCTATGGACATCAAATTGGCAGGTGAAAAGCTGAAAGAAGTGGGAGACTTCTGTTACTTAGGAAGCAAAATAACCAGTGATGCACGACTCAAGGAGGATATAAAAAGTAGGTTGGCTCAGGCAAGGAAAGCATTTCAACAAAAAAGGAATCTGTTGACATCGAATATAGATTTAGGTATTAGGAAGTCATTTTTGAAAGCCATTGTCTGGAGCGTGGCGCTCTATGGAAGTGAAACTTGGACTATTGGTGCAGCAGAAAAGAGGAGAATTGAAGCATTTGAAATGTGGTGTTACAGGAGAATGATGAAGATCAGATGGGTAGATAGGGTTACAAACGAAGAGGTATTAAGACGAGTGGGAGAGGAGAGATGTTTCTGGCGACTGCTAATGAAGAGAAGACATGGCAAACACTTTTCAATGTCTGTCGTTTACTTTTTAAATAATTTTAATTTGTCTTAAAAAACGACTTAATTTTATCAGTGTTTTTTTATGTCATGAAATGTAGCTCGACCAACACCGTATTCGTTAGCAACACTAGTTAACGTTTCGCCCTTTTCAAGCCGCTTTAGGATTTCATGTTTATCTAACAAAGATAGAGTTTTATGGTATATACCATCTTTTTGGAAGCCTTCATAGGGAGGTTAAGGCTGCTTGAGCTTTTAGTTCTCGCAGTCAAGAGGAGCAGTTGCACCTTATATAAAGGGAGGTGGCGCGCAGTTCGCTACTCCAGTGGGGGTCCGGGCGGGGACACCAAGAGCCCGCCGATGAGCCAACTTGGTGTCCTAGGCGAAACCCCACACAAGACAAGGCACAAACCTACAAGAATTGCTGAGTTAGAGTTTTATGTTTACGTTTTTTCTGCACGGATGCCACCTTCAACACAACACTACTACTGTACAACTGTCCTACAGTAAGCACCTGAGGGGGACGTGTGTGAGTCAACGCTCTTGGCGCCAATGCATTGTTTACTCAGACACTCGCTGCATGGGAAACATTGTACAGTATTGGAGACGCATTATCAAATCAGGTGTTGAGCTCGTACTCTATTACAAAACGCCGGATTACTGGGAGTGCGGGAGAGCTGAGATGCCGGATTACAGAGGGAGTACTGTACATCGCTACCGGCACTACAGGAAGAATACCTAATTGCGCTGTTATCACAGCTCACATTCGTCCAAAATAAGTTATCCCGTCTAGCGCATTCGAGATTCCTGTTTTGCAATCGAAAAATCATGTCCCAATCACGCAATATCCACTCACAAAGAAGCTCCAAAACTTGCCTGTTAAATTAAGCACATTCTCAAACATCCAACTTCCCGATTCAACAAAAAACTAAAAGGACGTAACAGCTACAAGGAAGATTAATACATGTGATGTAATTCTGAAACCAAGCATTTAACGCCAACTAGTCAAAGTGAAGCTCCAGGAAAT
Organism: Meconema thalassinum; assembly: GCA_946902985.2. NCBI lineage: Eukaryota > Metazoa > Arthropoda > Insecta > Orthoptera > Tettigoniidae > Meconema > Meconema thalassinum. The sequence goes on from OX336392.1 coordinate 554,174,522, forward strand.
ACAAACATTTGAAAGGCTTATGACTACATTGTGCAAACTATAACCAACAGCTCAGTGTGTCTACTGCTCGTGCGTCCCGAATTCTTATTTAGAAAGTACAGTGGGTGAGTGGTTATCATGTTGGACTACCAACCCCAAGCTTGCAGGTAAGCTCCTGGCCGTGGTAAGTGTTTTTTGAAAGGCGACTAAAATCACGGCACGCATGTTATACTTTGTTGGCATGTTAAAGAACCCATTTGAATTCAATAAGCCGTGTTCATGATGATGATGATGATGATGATAATTGTTGTTTTAAGGGGCCTAACATCGAGGTTATCGGCCTCTAATGAAATGAAATGGCGTGAAATGAATGGATGAAGATAAAAACAGCTCACTACCATGGATGAAACGAAAATGGTTTATATAAAATAGACAGTGAGCCCCAACAATTATGCCTTATTTGAACGAGTTTTCAGCCTTGTGAAGAAAAATAGAACACAGTTCAGATCATCCGAGTCCAATGAATCTCTGGAGTCTGTTTCAATTTGAAGACCAGGAGTTCTGGTCCTTGTTATGACAAAACATTTTCTCAAGACTTTTTGCAGGAACCTAAAAAGGCCACACCCATGACTTTAAAGTCAAACTAGCATGTGATTTACAGTGTGTATTATATTATTTCTTGCCTGTGTTATGTTAAACAAGTTTTATTGTGTAAAGCCTTTTTCAATTATCGTATATCTTCTTAATTTATCAAGGAAGTCCTGTTATGTATGCTCCAAACCAATATTCACCACACCTGCTGTTGATTAACATGGATTTCTTAGTGCTTGTTATGTTCATCTACAAATCATGTAAGTAGATATGATTTCATTGAAATATCCTGTTTAAAGCATGAATTACTGTATTTTGTAGCCCAGAAGTATTATTATTATCGTCAAGCCGGGGTATGTCGAAAATAATTAGATTTTTTGTCGCGCGTGAGTTTTACTGATAGCTCTTTTCGAAAGTTGGCAGGTATGCGATTGTGGGGAACAGACTGCTATTGAAGAACGAAAACTACGGGAAACGGAAACAGATCAGTTGAGTCGGTACGAGAGAGGGAAGAAAAGAGAGGATGAAGTGTTAATGGCATTACATAAAGAAAAGGAAGAATTGTGCACAAAGCGACATGTGCTGGAAATGAAAATAAAAACATTGAAGAAAGAGAACCTCAAACGTATTCAGTCACCTAAATATCTGTGATTAAATGTTATACCTAAATAATTGTGATTATTTTGAAATGTGATAAATGAAACGTGCAAGTTACTTAATTTGTGAAAGATACACGTTGTCATAAGAGACTATGTGTTATGTACTTTACGTTCTGTAATAAATAAAAGTACTTACCATACATAAATTTTGTTTAATTTTCTGAAAATAAACATAAATAGTAACCTTCTAAAAGTCATCATCATCATTATCATCATCTTGCACAGTTTCCAGCCACTGACCGTGTCTAATTGGAACACAAGCCTGTCCAACGTCTTCTGTCTTCCCACCATCTCTCAGCCTCCACCCTTGTCCAGTCTTCTCCTCTCTTCTTCATGCTTTCTTCCACCCCCTTCAGCCACCTGTCTCTTGGTGTCTTTCCTTTCCACTTCGTCTCGTGTATCCTCCTGGGTATCCTCTTCTCCTCCATTCGTTTTACATGTCCATAACATCTAAATCTAGATTTCTCTATACTATCCTGTAATGGTTCCTCCTTCATTAATTCTCTGGTACTCTCATTTATTATTCTGTCCCTCTATGTAGCTCCAATACTGCTTCTCAAGAACCTCATCTCACTGGCCTGTATTTTGCTCTCTCAGCTGTGTTAACATCAGGTTACCTATGTTTCGCCCTGTTGAGTCCCCGTCCAACGCTGGTATGGATAGCACAGCACTCACTACTTTTTCCTGCGGAACATCATAGAATGTAACAACAATAGGATACATCTTGGCATTCGTATCATTGCTTCCATCCATTGCCAAAGAAAATGGTCCGTTCTGAAGGCACTTGACAACTTCAGATGATGCATTTTTTGCCATTTTATTTACGGTATGCATGTCGTTTTCGTGCGACCACAACTATATTTCTTTGCAACTTCTGATGTGGGAAACATCTTCTTAAATAAAGCACCAGCATGATCAGCCACACTTAGGGCTCATTGTGTTCCACCAAAAAGGAAGTAAACAGACACTCGGCCCTAATTACATCTCTGTCAACGTTTCCAGACTTAGCAAAAAAGGTGTTGATTTTCTTGCTATCTTCCTTCCATTTAACATAACTTATGTGTTTACTGCACTTCACATGATTACTTAAATCGTTTTTTCCACCATGAGCAATATTAATATCACACCCACATACCGTGCAAAAGGCAAATCTTTCTCCCTTTCTTGATTTTAGTATGCATGGAAAATCAACAGAGTATGATTCTTTAAATGTCTGCAAGTACTGTTTCTTGTTGGATTTGTTCATTCTCGATATCTACTAAAACATCGAAAGGAACCTGGATCACTAAACGTCACATAAAATTATAGCATAAAACACTTAAGACAGCCAACACTTCATTAAAACATGTCAAAACACACGAAGTCTTAAACCATTAAATGAACACGACGCCAACCGCGTGAAGAAAGAGTATGCACATGGTAGAAAAAAACACACACACACGTGGAACGAATGTAATTAGTCCGAGGAATACAGGAAACTACAAAGCACAAAGTTATAGCACAAAAACTCGAACACTTCATTAAAATATGCCATAACCTTAAAATTCGAAAACATTCAAGGAACGCCAACTTCGGGAACAATGAATAACTCACGTGGTCAAAGAATATGGGTTAAATCACAACGAGCGAGCGGAGCGGAACAAAGAATTTGCGAAGCAGAGCCTGTCGACACCTAAGATTCACATGGAAGAATTGTTATCTCGGCTTCAAATTCAATTACAATGACGACACAAACATCACACGGTTAAAAGTACCAATCATATCAAAGAACGAGTTATCGACTATCGTGGACTTGCCTTCGACCCACGCAAACAATCGATTGTACGGAAGTGGGAGGGATTATCGAATGTTAATTATCGTTCCAAATTTTTGTCCGCGAAATCGTAAAATGACATTGTTCATCCGTAAAACTGTAAAATGCTGCAATTTCCGTAAACTTTACGGATAAACCGTAAAAGTTGGCAGGTATGCAATCGTAACGAACCATTTCATCATCAATGTTTATATCTCCACCTGCATCCTTAATTGCATCCCATGCTCTTCTCATTGCTATGAGAGTTTCCTCGTGAATGCTTTCCACTAACATTTCTTTGTTAATAGAAAAATAAACCTTCACAAAGGCTTTACCATAAGAAAATATGATTTTTATGATCAGCCACACATCTTTATATTATTCCAAACCCTTCAACTGTTTAGTATAAAAATGATCCAGGCGAGATTTACTCCTATCAAATTGTTCAAGCTCGGTACTTGTTGACATGCAATATAAAACGACAGAACTGAATTATGGCTCGATCTGTCACATGCTGGCTGGTGTTCCTTGCTTTGTGAATTTTTCCTGTTGCGTGGCTAGTGATAGCTCTCTTGCCCATGTTGCCCAAAGCAATCTGTCTTTTGCATACGTTACAAAAAGCATGTTTTGCATTCTTGGGAACTTTTTCTAACCAAGGCTGAAAATCTGGGTACTTTGACGGTTGCTGCTATTCTGGATTGAATTCCGATGATCCCTCCATGATCTTCAAAAAATACTAAATACAAAAGTGTTATTGTTGATGAATGAATTTTAGGTTATGTAAACCATCATCGTTGCAGTATTTGTTTTCTTCTTCTGCGCGAATGGGTCTCCTAGGACCAAGCGGAATCAATACTTCTTGGCCTTGATGTTTGCCCAATAACTCTTCATGCGCAACGATTGAGCTAGTCTTCGTTGCTGCGACCAGACGTGTCTGGTAGTTCTTCTCTCTTCTGCCTCAAAACCCCGTGTATGAGTAATTTTCCTAATTTCCTCTCTATCCTTGAGATTGGAAAAACCTAATTCAGCCAAGTCCTTTTCCGCCTGTTTGTACCAATTGGACCATGTTGCCTTTTTCTGCAGAAACGTATAGATTTTATTTGTTAGCATAGTTGGTTCCATTCTGTCCAAATGTCCTATGAATTGCCAGTTTCCTTCTCACACGGATTGTGTCTGTGATTTTAGTAATTGTTAAATAGATTGCAGCATTAGGTTTCGGAAGGTGAATTCCATCTTTAATTCTTGGTCCCAAAATGTTTCGCATGATCTTGCGTTCCTTAATCTCTAATTGATTTCTCAGTGTTTTATGTTGTAGATTAAGTGTCTCGGCTGCATAAAGGGCTGCAGGCAAGACTACTGTTTTATAATGTTGAATTTTACAATTCCAAGAGAGGCATTTTTTTGTTATGAACTTGTTTTGTCAAATGGAAAGCAGTTTCCATTTTCTGTAGTCTTGCTTCTATAGCTTTTCTTTCGTTGCCAGTTTCATTGATCCATTCACCTAAATACTTGAAGTCTTTCACTCGGGAGACCTAACAATTACCGATGCTGAGTGTATTCGGAGAAGTTTTAATATCCGTCATAAATTTTGTTTTGACAAAGGAAATCCGTAAGCCGATTTTTGCTGCTTGTTCTTGGAGTAATTCAAGTTGTTTCTGGGCATCAGAAATGCTTGGAGCAATTAACGCCATGTCATCCGCAAATGCCAAACAGTCTAGTGTTATCCCTTTGAGTTTTGGTCCTAGTCTATGGGATGGTGCACCAGCTCGTCTCCATTCTCGGACGACTTTTTCGAGCGCACAATTAAACAACAATGGAGATAATCCATCTCATTGACGCACTCCTGTATCAATTGAAAATTCTGCGCTCAGTCCTCCCATAAATGTAACCTTTGAACTTGTATTCAAGAGGGTATCTTTGATGATTCGTGTTGTCTTGCGATCTAATCCAAATTCTGAGAGTACAGCAACAAGGGATTCACGGTCAATGCTGTCATAAGCCTTTGCAAAGTCAACAAAAGTAATGACATAATTTTTGTTTGACATTTTACGGAAGTAAGACATTGAGTTTTTCAAATTGATAATTTGCTCTGTACACGATCGGCCTTTCCGGAACCCACCTTGGTATTCACCAATCTGCGGATCCAGTTGAAGATTCAAAAGGGCTTTGGACAAAATTTTGTAAGTTACCGAGAGTAATGAGACCCCTGGGTAATTGCTTGGGATCGTTTTGCTACCTTTCTTGTATACTGGATGGATGATCGCCATCTTCCAATCTGGAGGAATTTTTTCAGTTTGCCAGATTTCATCAATAATTTCTTTGAGTTTGATGATGAGATTTTCACCTACATTTTTTCATAGTTCTGCAACGATCTTGTCCTCTCCCGACGCTTTGTTGTTTTTCATGGTTTGGATTATTTCACGAATTTCCTGTAGGTCTGGTGGTTCCGAGTCAGGATTCCATAGAGTATGACAAAATTGAAATGTTTCCTGAGGTTTCTCACAATTGAGTAGTTTACCAAAATAATCTGCAAGAATTGCACAATTTTCAGAGTTGGAGTGGGCGATGTTCCCACGGTTGTTTTGAAACTGGAGAGAAGGTGGTGAATATTTAGTTAATTTCTGCTTGAATGTTCTATAGTAATTTCTAGAATGATGTTTCTTGAAGTCCTCTTCTATATCTTTTAATTTATTGTTTTCATGTTTTTTACGAATCACTCTTAGTGATTTTGTTACTGTTTTTCTAACGTCTTGAAGATATTGTAGCGTCCTTTCATTCTTGTCGCACATCCAGTTCTGCCATGCTTGTTGTCTTAGTTTATGAGGCGGTCACACTCATCAGTCCACCATGCATGTTTCCGTACCCTGGTTAGAGGTGCAATTTTTTCAGCCGTTTTTAGAAGTCGAGCTTGAAGTTGCTGCCAATTCTGTGGGGTTAACCTTTGTGTCTCTTTCGTGAATTCCATACTATTTTGTATAAGATGGACATCATATCGACGGGGTGGCAATTTTGGAGTGAATTTCCTCCTTTCTGGGATAATGTCCATAGAGAATTTTGTGGGGTAATGGTCAGAGTCCAGATCTAATCCTTTGAGGACTTTAAGTTTCATGATTCCCGCCGTGTTGGAACGAGAGATCAGAACATGGTCCAACTGAAATTCACCCAATAGTGGATTTGGTGAAATCCAAGTCTTAGTTTTTGATGATTTTTTCTTGAAAAATGTTGATTTAAAAATAGATCATGGTTCCTGCATATCTCTATTAGTCTCATGCCATTCCTGTTAGTTTGCTTATGACCTGACCATTTACCAACCCAGTATTTATACTCTTTTTCTTTGCGAATCTGGGCATTGAAATCACCCATTAAGATCTTAACATGGTTTATTGGGATTCTCTGAAGAACATCGTCTAACAAGTTCCAGAATTCGTCTACTTTATCAACGTCCTGTCTATTGGTAATATTGGTTGGTGCATGTCCATCGACTAGCGTGTAGATCTTGTTAGCTGATTTAACTGTATTTGTTTTATTACTCACTAGCTGTTAGCCGCGGCTTTGCCCGCAATAACATTTGGAATCCCGTTATAACATTAGTTAAATAGATAGATAAGCATGGGTCCTAGTGGAAAAAAATTCTATCACCTGAAACCAAAAATGCATGGGACGAAAAAAAACATCAAAATATTATGTTGGTTTCGGACCCTAAAAGACGTAAAAAATATAATAAAAGTATTAAAAAAAACTATTTTTTGAAATTTCATTCGAATCAACTTTTATGTCATTCCTGGGACTTAGAAAGTACAAAATCATTAATAACTCCCTAAGTATTCGTCATATGATGAAATAGCAAGAGACAAAAAAGATGTAATGTGTTATTGTCTACAACATAGGCCATGTATAATTTTACACTCAGACATATTACGTTTCCCCCCCTCCCCCATAATTTCACCCCTCCCCATGGGCCCCTTAAATTGGATTTAGGAAAAAAACGGTCAAATATCTGTTTAGTTATTTTTTATGCTGATATTTTTCGGCTGAGTTCCAAACTCCTCGCCTATGTCGTTTAAGAGATACACACTCCATTAGGAATCCTTCAACCCCCCACTTTTCACCCCTTTCACCTCATAATATACACCACATCGAAAAACCCTCAGACACGTGTCTTCTTATTTTTAATGATGAGTTTATATGCCGAGTATCACATCCCCCAATGAAACCAATCCGGAGATATTGCTATTCAATGAAATGCAGGTCTACCCCCTTAACACCCATTTAGAACCTGAATATCCAAAAATCCTTTCTTAGTGGGCGTTTGCGGCCCTTGAGGAAGCTGCATACAAAATTTCATTCTAATCCGTTCGGTGGTTTCTGAAATTTCGTGATGAATGAATGAGTGAATGAGTCAGTCAGTGAGTGGTATTTGAGCTTTATATAGTAGATTATACACAAAGAAATTCCATTTACATGTATGTCTCTTCGCTCATCGCTTCTTATTAAAAAACGCTTTGACAGTCTGCAAATCATTTACATACACAAGTCGACAGTACAGGAAAGATGCCTGGGACATAATGAACCCTTTAGTATTGCAGTGTTTATATGCAAGAATCTTGATCAAGGGGTCGCGCTCAGTTCATAGTGCGATGTTTACGTTCGCCAAACAACATGCTCTACTGAGGTAAGGGTCATAGGATTAAAACTATAATTAAGAAAGGAAGTGACAAGGCGTAAAATAATAACATAATTTAATGACTATTAGTGCAAATAAAATGAATATAGACAACAATAATAAATTTCCTCCCTGAATCTTCCCATGACAGAAATATTTATCAAAATTTGAGGAGTCAGACGGATCTCCCCCTTATAAAAAATGTGGATCCAAGTTCCACTAACTTGCATTGGATTTTATGTACGCGTAATGACTAACTACGAGGAATGAGTACTTGGATGACTGTTCGTTTACATCGGGTAATAGCCACGATGCTTACGAACAATCATCTCGTAAATCAACGTTTACGGATATGGGACACAACACTAATAAAAACCCTTAAAAAATTAATGCTGACACACAATCTAAAATCTAATATTTACAGGAATCTCCCTCGAGACCCTCCTTCAACGCGATGACGCATCTGACAAATGAGCTGCCAACCCGGCCAATTGCTCAATACACAAACAAGGAAAATACAGCATCGCACGTGACTGCACGGGTCACTAATACAGAACATAAACATGGAATTGAACCAACAACAACAAAAACCTCACCGGCTGAGATTACATTATATGAACAAAAATGCACGTTAAGCTAACGCTTCGGAGATTATAGTGATTCGTAGGCAACTCCTATTTATTTAAACAATTTTTACCATTGATCAGTTCTTATTCTGTATTTCAAGTAAATACGGAGCCAACAAGCACTCCGCTAATGACCTTGATGCAATCTTTTCAGCCCACCTTGTGAAACAACTTCCCCCTTCCTCACTCTGTCATCGTCCAGCCCCAGTGTGTAAAAATAACATGACCAACTGACCGTTATCTCGTAGAATCACCAGCAACAAATCTCAACCACATAAACATATGGTAAGACCTTAATCGATATAGCCACATATGTCCTCGCAAGGTAACCATATGGACTTGGCACCAAGCTGACAGAAATCAGTCTACGCTGAAATTCCCGCTTGTAATGACCAATAAAATACACACACACACACACTGCTGGGAATGACATAACATTTTTCACACAGGTCGGCTGAATCAGATCCTCACAAACTATTAAAAAAATATATTAAAACCTACGAGAGAGCTGACTGCTCCTCGCCACAACACACATTGCTCCAACGGCAATAAACTCACTGAATCTGATCAATAATAAACATTACAAGATTAATTTACCCTCCAATCTATTGCATGATTATACTACTTCAGTCCTACTTCTGAAACACTACATATCTCCGAGAGACGCTTCTTAATCGCACTACGTAAACATATGCGAACACGGTCGTTCACATAGCCACGTTAATTAAATCAAACAAACAAGAACTTACGACTGATAAAATGTGTGCGAGCTGTTTCCATGCAAAAGGTGTGTCAGACCAAAACTAAATACACTACGTTAATCAACACAAGCAAGATATTTACAAACAAAATATGTCCCATATACCAAAAGTTAATTTGTCAGATAATAAGAATATTATTCAGTACTCATCCTCTGCCAGTCACCATCAACGAACATCTGCAGCCATTTCCCTACTTAATGCTGCTTAGCTCGTCTCCCACATCTCGATGGAGTGTTGACAGTTCCAAACTTCTTCCAGGATATGCGATGTCATCTCTCGTGCTGATGCAAAAAGTTATAGATTAATTCACACTCTATATCTGTTTACTAAATTCGCCGTTTGTACTTAATTCCCCAGAACAGTCTGTTGGCGAATTGTCAATGATACTGTCCCTACAAAATAGTACTGTGACTATCTATCACACTGAATTTAACACATTTGTATTAATAAAATCTGTGTCCTCATGACACGCAAAGTACAAGTGCCTACGTCCTTAGACGCACAAAATGTAATGATAACCTGTGTCTTCCGACACACAAAAGTAATAGCTAATGCCTTGGCTCTTCACGCCACTTATAAATGAACTGGCCCTAGGTATCGATAGAGGGGGAAATTATATAAAAATTTCTCAAAATAATAGTGGTACAGGAATGAAACAAATATCACTGAACTCGTAAAATTGCGCAGGTCAAGAATATGCCCATTAATCCTAGAATCGATCGTAGAGATGTTGTCTAGCCGATCTCCCGCGTTAATGCTAGCTGTCGCGTGCCCAAGCTAGACTTGGCGCATTCGTAAGCATTCATCTCTCATTGGTTCCACTTTTTCAATAACTTCGCGGTTTTTATCAGACCTCGGCCTCGTAGGAGTGTCCAGTAATACCATCAGCCACTCACGTTACTGCATTATATTTTTTCTAGGCGCGAATATTACAATGAACATACCATGAGCGTGTCTCACCACGCGTCCCTTCTATTTTGAGGTAGCCACCACCTGTCCTTCTGAAACATTGCTAGGGTCTTTCTTTTCACAATGCTAAAGTATTTAGCCTTTTGTCAAACTGCTGCAGGTATGTCCCCGCTGTCTCCAACAAATGCTTGAAGTTTCCTCATCTTCGTCTGGCTATTTCATGACGCTGGTGGAAATATTAATTAATTGAAGAAATAAAACATCGAATCATTTATCCATCAGAGGATAAAGGGTTCAATAAGTAAACTAAACTCAAGCGAAGCCCTTCTTTGGCTCTCAACTTTAAACATGGAACTTTAGTTATGAACTTGTGATGGTAGTTGTACTGTATATATTGTATATAATATTGTATTCATCATACGCTAAATAAAATAAGTAAACTAAATTCAGATTTTGTGCCATCTGTTCAGTGAGTCACGTATGAAACCTCCGTGGCTTAGGCGGCAGCATGCCGGCCTCTCACCACTGGGTCCGTGGTTCAAATCCCGGTCACTCCATGTGAGATCTGTGCTGGACAAAACGGAGGCAGACAGTTTTTCTCCGGGTACTCCGGTTTTCCCTGACAAAAATTTCATTCCAGCAACACTCTCCACTATCATTTCAATTGTCATTCATTTAATCATTTGCCCCAGAGGTGTGCGTCAGGCCTCGGCAGCCGGCACAGTTCATATCCTCGCCGCTAGATGGGGGCTTCATTCATTCCATTCCTGACCCATAACGATGGATAATCCTCCAATAATTAATTAATTATAAATCTATTCCTGACCCAGTCGGAGACTGGAAGCAGGCTGTGGATTTTCTTTCTGTTCAGTGAATCACGTTACACCACAACTATACCTTATTCCATATACAGTAAGTTGAGTCTCTTGTATGCAAGATTAATTAATACCGCCAACGATGCATTATTATTAAGCCCAATCCTACGTCGAGGCATTTTTTTCATCGTGAAAAATATTTTCCCTGTATTTTCCCCGTTTATTCTATGCAATTTAAATTCCCTGAGTTTTCCAGAAAGCGGTCACCCTGAGTAAGTTTTGGGTGGGTGAATTCACCTAGTAAAAGGGAATGCAAGATAGCACGAAAGCGATAGCGTGTTATTTAAAAGAAACTTCAGTGTAACATATAACACAGGTTCAATACAGTATCAATGAAATGAATCTGACCATAACATTCGAACATTTGTGAGTAGACATGGTGGACTTCTGTTTTTATAGAAAGTTACTTCTAGCTTTGGCTGAGGACAGATAACATCAAGTTCACTATATTAAGTTCCCATTCCAGAGATAACATGGACTTTTCGTCACCGTTTGGGAAAGCAGCTAGCCTGTCCTTTAAAGGGATTACTGCCAGACTGACCTTGAACCTGCCTATCATGTTGTTTGTGACATCATTACTGATTCATCAGCGACACAAGCAGCTTCACTCGTTTCTCCTTTTCTTTTACCTTCAGTTTTCCCGCTGTATCCCGACCTACAACACGGAACGAAACAGTACGTCATTTGTTCGCATAATTAAACAAAACCAACATCTGATACTCCTTTGTGAAAAACAATGGATTACAGATAGTATTGACAACTGTCAGAAGACAAAGAAGCAAATACTGTCACTATCAAAAGCATATTAAAGCTACACGCCATACAACAGTAAACGAGCAAAGCTCAACTGTCTTTCGTGCTTAACCTTCACCTAATTTTAATGGATGGATCATTTCAGATAAGCTGCAGCCTTAGTCCTTGACATGAAAGATTTTAGCTTATGCGAAGTTAGTAGTGTCTCAATAGTAAGAGATGAAAACTATTGAATTAATAAAACTAACAAATTGTCAGTTTGAGTGTGTGAAGGCGAGCGATGTGTTTGTTGACACTGAACTTGAACGCCGTCTGGTAGTTTCCAGATCCTACCCCACTCCCTCTTCTTACCTACAATATCTTCTTCATTTCCCAGTTCCAGTGATCTGGGTCGGGGCGTGAATCAAGGACCTCCATCCAAGGCCTCGACTCACACACTATAATATTTAGGCTATTTGTAAGATGGGTTCGCCACACCCAAAGGTAGGCAAGGGCCAATTAAGGCGGGAAATTGAAAGAAATTGAAATTGGGGTGAGAAGAGAACAAGTGTTGGCCAAGGGAGATAACTGAAAGGAGCCCAGCACAAGTAAGTAGTTCTTTCAAATTGAGGCAGAGAGTGAGAGAGGGGGCTATGCCGAGATTTTGTCAGTTATTGGTACCATCGTGTACGGCATACATTCATCTTTCAGTGTGCATAATATCAAAGACATCCACAGGCTCCTTCCCTTGTTTTGTGAAGAATGTAGTTTCTCTGAATCACGTTTATGCTGCGAGAGAGCAACCTCAAAACTCTAAATATCTCAGTTCCACAGGGCTTCCATCCACTCACTCGTCCAAAAATAGTGAAATAGTGAGAGTTTTTTCTTGAAAAAGAGGTGAGTTTTTGTATGAAATAGTGAGTAAATAGTGAGTAAATTCATAGCATTTCTCACATTTATGGCCGTACTGGTTCATAATTTTAACGTTTGTTGATATCTGTAGGCGCAATTAGGGGGGGCTTGGGTGGTTAAGCTCCCCAAAACCAACCATAGCCCCCCAAAAATGTGACAAAACTGTATTGAAATAGACAAAAATTTTAAGAATGTATATCTGAAAAACAAATTAGCCCACCAAAAATGTCAACCAAATTGCGCCTATGTTAATATCTCCGAGTTCTGTTTGTGATTTTTCATGTAGTTAGAGGACACTTGGAAATAAAGGATAGGAAAATCAATGCAACACTCAAGAAATTTAAATTGTAAAACAAAAATATAAATTTGAACTTTGTTAAAATTTTCGGAGATCTCTGCACAGCTCCGGCTATGGTATTGCACTATGGAAGTTTTTCATGCTTTCTGGCCGCCTGGCTCGCTGCCGGCAGCGCGCTCAGGCACCGGTAGCTGAAAAATGAACTACCCATTCATGGGCATACTTTGGGTCGTTTCTAGCTGTCTGATTGTGCACGAGACCATTCTTAACGCAGAATGTAACCAGTTTTGTAAAAAAGTGAGAATTGTGAAGTGAGTCGGCTTTGAAAATAGTGAATAATAGTGAGAAAAGTGAGTCGCTGGAAGCCCTGCAGTTCCATCCAACTCAGGTATAGCCCCCTCTCACTCACTGCCTCAATTTCTCGTTAAAGACTGGTGACTCGAACGTTACGCAGTCACTCGCTGCTTGCTCTCAATGGCTACTGTGAGCCTCGAGCTGGGAAAGCAAGGCACTATATATCACCGTCACGTTATGAAATAACCCAGTCCAATCTTGGGCCATATTTGTGCGCATATGCTAGGTAATGTTGTGATTTTATTGACTAATGTATGAGTGGTGACAAAATTACAATTTCTTAAGTCGAGTGTTTCTATAGGTCGAGGTAGTCTCGGTCTTGTCCACCTCGAATTACCGAGTCTCTACTGATGATGATGATTGTTGTTTTAAGGGGCCTAACATCCAGGTTATCGGCCCCTGATGGTCTGTGTAATAGCGAAAATGTCAATGAAGTGGAAACCAGAACGAAAATTAAGTGAGCAGGAAAATACTTACAAAAAGGAACTCAGATTAAAACTACTCACAAAATGGAGAGCAGTAATACTTACAAAAGGGAATTTCGAACGAAAATACTCACAGAAGGAATAGATTTAAAAATATGCACAAAATGTAGGTAAAGTTCAAAATACGTACAAAATGCAACGTACAGTCGAAATACTTACAAAATGCAAGTGAAATCAAAATACTTACAAAATGCAAACGAGATTGAAAATACGTACAAAACGTAATTCATCATCATCATCATCATCATCTTGCACAGTTTCCAGCCACTGGCCGGGTCTGTTTGGAACACAAGCCTCTCCAACGTCTTCTGTCTTCCCACCATCTCTCAGCCTCCACCCTTGTCCAGTCTTCTCCTCTCTTCTTCACGCTTTCTTCCACCCCCTTCAGCCACCTGTCTCTCGGTCTTCCCCTCGGTCTCTTTCCTTCCCTCTTCGTCTCATGTACTCTCCTGGGTATCCTCTTCTCCTCCATTCGTTTTACATGTCCATACCATCTAAGTCTAGATTTCTCTATACCATCCTGTAATGGTTCCTCCTTCATTAATTCTCTGGTCCTCTCATTTCTTATTCTGTCCATCTTTGTAGCTCCAATACTGCTTCTCAAGAACCTCATCTCACTGGCCTGTATTTTGCTCCTCTCCCTTCCTTTCATAACCCAGGTCTCCGAGGCATACGTCAGGATAGGGACATAGTACGTCCGATATATGATCTTTTTGCTGTTCTGAGGGACATCCTTGCTCCATAACATGCTTCTCACACTCCTCCGAAATGCTTCTGCCTGCCTCCCCCGCTCATTTATTTCTCTATCGTTTCTTCCATTATCTTGTATCAGGCTTCCCAGATACTTAAAACTCTCCACTTTCTTCAGCTGTTCCCCACCAATTGTTATTCCCGTTGTGGTTCTTTCCTTCTTCCTTGTTGTGATCACCATCTCACTCTTATTTATGCTAAATTTCATCCCATATCCTTGTATTACTCCTTCCCACACGTCCAACTGTTCCTGTACCTCCTCCTCCTTGTTTCCCCAAATCATCAAATCATCTGAAAACACCATTGCTTTCATCTTTCCGTCCCCAATTACTTGTGCCACTCGGGTCATTATGTCATCCATCACCACAATGAAAAGTAACGGTGACAGTGCACTTCCTTGTTTCAGGCCGTTTCTTTGTTCCAACCAGTCAGATCTCTCTCCTCCCACTTTCACACAGCTCACGCTTCCCTTGTACATCTCCTTTATCCTCTTTATAGTCCATTTCTCTACTCCTCTATCCTCCAGGGACTTCCATACTTTGTTTCTGCATACACTGTCATATGCTTTCTCAATGTCCAGGAAGGCCATCAGTAGATCTGTTCCATATTCATAGTGCTGTTCTTGTAACTGCCTTACAGCAAAAATCAAATCCACTGTGGACCTTCCTGCTCTGAAGCCATGTTGTTCTTCCCTCATCCCTCCTTCTATCCTTGTCCTAATTCTCTTTTCCAAAACTTTCTCTAAGATCTTTGCACAATGACTCATCAGTGTTATTCCCCGATAGTTTCTGCAATCTGTTCTACTACCTTTCTTGAAGATCGGGACAATGATTCCTTTTTTCCAGTCCTCTGGGGTCTTCCTTTCCTTCCATGCTGTCCTCATCACTCGGTACAGCCACTGTATCCCCACCTCTCCTGCTGCTCTCACCATCTCCACACTCAACTCATCCACACCCGGTGCCTTCCCTCCTTTCATCTTGTTCACTGCATCTTCCACTTCTTTCCATGTTAAGTCCTTTTCTGTTTGCAGTTCATCTTCCTCTTCCCCGATTTCTTCCTCCTCACCATCTTTTCCATTTGGGTTCAGAAGTTCTTCAAAATATTCTTTCCACATTTTCTTCAGTTCTTCCCTATTTTCTATCTCTTGTCCCCTTTTGTTCACCATTCTAACATAATCCGTAGGATCCTTCCGCCTCTTATCTTTCACCATCCCATACAGGACCTTTTTTGTACCTTCACTATCCTCCTCCATCATCTTTGTCCACTCTTCCATCCACTTCCTTCTCTCCTCAGCCACCACTCTCTTCGCCTCCTTCTTTCTTTCCTGGTACTCTTCCCTTGTCTCTACCGTCCTATTTTGATACCACCTCCTAAAGGCTCTATTCTTTTCCCTTACTATATCTTTTGTCTTCTCATTCCACCATGGTGTTTCCTTCCACCTCTTCTTACTACTTGTCCTCCCACATACTGCTGCTGATGCACCCACTAGTGTCTTCTTAAATCTAGCCCATTCCTCTTCCACCCCTCTTTCTTCGTCTGTTGGAATTCCTTCCTTTACCATTTTGAGGTACTCGACCCTTCTATCCCCTTCTTTCAGTTTCCATATCCTTATACGTCTTTCCTGGTTCTCAGTCCCTTTCTTCTCCTTACTCCCTCTCAGGTTCATTACCAGTAATCGATGGTCGCTATCCAGGTTCTCCGATGGTATAACCTTGATGTCCGTGATGTTCTTATTTAGTTCTTTCTCATACAGTATATAGTCGACCACCGACTTCCTGGTCAAGTCATCACTGTACCATGTGATTGTGTGGCTCTCTCTTTTCTTAAACCAGGAGTTCCCAACTAGCAGGCTGTTCCTCTGGCAGAAGTCCAACAGTCTCTTTCCTTCCTCATTTCTTCCACCCCAACCCTCTGGTCCTAGAACACTCTCATAACCTTGTCTTTCTCTTCCTACATGGGCATTGAGGTCCCCCATAACAATCATATTTCTTCCTACCAGCTGCTTCTGCAATTCCTCTTCAAACTCCTCCTTCTCTTCAGAAGCGCAGCCTACTTGTGGAGCATATACTTGCACTATTTCTACGGTCTCTCCCCTCAGTGCTACTTTCACTTTCATCATCCTATCACTTATTCTCCTCACTTCTTCTTTCAAACCATCTCGTACTACTACTCCCACTCCATTCCTCTTTCCCTCTTCGTTCCCACTCCAGTACAGTCTATAGCCTTTTCTCAGTACTCTCCTTCCTTCCCCTTTCCACTTTGTTTCTGCCAATCCCAATAAATCCAACTTCCTTCTTTCCATCATATCCACTATCTCCTCCACCTTCCCCGTCAGCGTTCTTAGGTTTAAAGTTCCAAATCTTAGTCCGTGTGTACAGCCGTGTCGTCGTCTATTAAATCCATCCTGTCCGAGGCTCGTTCCATTTTTGAAAGCATTTGGTTTAATCCACTACTGGCTTGCTGGGCCTATCGTAGCTTCACCAGAGCCCCGTTAGCCGTCACTTTTCAGGGTTCCTGTAGGACCTTCACAGCTACCGTAACGGTCCCGGGGCACACGAAGTCCCCACTGTACTTCGCCCCTACAGGCAATCCCCTACTTTGTGCCGTTGCCCGTCTCCCACGACGTGGACGAGGGGTTGGACTTATGGGAGACGTAATTGAGATTCAAAATACCCACAAAATGCAATTGAAATTGCTTACAAAATACTCATAAAAGGCCCAGCCCCTATATTGAAAGACTTACTAAAAAGCAATTTAGATTGTCAATCCTTACAAAATGCAACGGAGATTGAAAACACCCACAAAATGGAGTGGAGATGAAAAAAAACACAGTGCGGGAATCTTAAAGGGAAAAGGAAATATAATGAAAAGAAAACAAGAGGTCTGACCCCTCGAAGGAGAGATCAGAAAAGATGAGACAATGCAATGCAATTGAGGTTGAAAACAATCGTGAAATGGAATTTAGATCGAAAAAACTTACAAAATGCAACGTAGATTTAAGAAAAACCTACAAAATGCAGTGTAGATGCAAAAAAAAACGCTAAAGGGAATTTGGATAAACGGGGAGCCAATTAGGCCTAACAAAAACAATGCAGGAATCTTAAAGAGAAAAGGAAATATACTGAAAAGAAAACAAGAGGTCTGACCCCTCGAAGAAGGAGGGATCAGGAAAGATGAGACAAGGGCCAATTAAGGCGGGAAAGTGAAAGACTCCCTAGGCCTCGGATACCCTAATACCGTCGGGGTCGGAAAAGAACAAGAGGTGACCAAGGGAGGTCGACAGGAAAGAAGACGGAGAGGAGCCCGGCACGAGTAAGTAGAAGCAATGCCGGACTCAGCTGGGGTCCCGTGGTCGCCAACCTACGTCCCACTAGATGTGAGCCCCTGGGGGGAGAGAGAGAAACATAATTGCCTGGTACACTGGATGAGAACAGATTGCATATTGTTGCATGGTATGGAAGAAGACGAAGAGGACGGAGGAGATACCAGATGTTTGACAGCATAAGGAACGAAGCCAATTATGAGAAAACAAAGAGAGTAGCACGAGACAGGATTGCCGTGTGATAGGTGTTTGTGCTTACTGTGCCGGGCCAACTGTAATATGTAGACTATCAACACTTTGCCTTTGCAGTAAGAAAATGACAAAAAACAAAAGTTGGATAAGGCTTCGACCAGACAATGCTGCCAACTTCACTCAACGTGCTCTCTTAAACCCATTCTCAGGGCAAAACTACTCTCTCCAATAGCCATTGTCCACCTGGTGGATATTAAAACCATGAGTCTATGAAGATTTCAATATGCAGATCGAGCGTACCGTAAGGGCTAGGCCCATGCAAAGTGCGGCAGTTACGCTTGCCATTATCTCCATTCCCTTGAAATTGATACCCAAATCACTGTTGTCCAGAACAGACCTAAGTGACTGAGCACTAATAATACCCTCTACTGCTCTATCCATGTCACATTGCCTATGCCTAAAGTAAATTTCCTAGATTTTAATTGCAGTCAGCACCTTATAACAGTCCTCTTTTTTCTTTTCTTTTAAACTAATATTCCTCTTAGAATCTTGTTAAGACAACCACAGAAATAAATAAAATTGCAAAATGCCTTGTTACCCTGGCTCTTAACAACTGTAGCACACTCATCATCAGGATTCAATACAGAAGAAAAATATGAGAGTATAAAACAACCCCTGACATGTTTATGTTATGTTATCTTAATGTTTAGATCAGGGCCATCCACACAGCGCCCCACCCCCCCGAGCGCCAGAGCTCTTGGGTTATTTCAGTAGTGGTGGGAGGAGCTTGGCTGGCTGAGCACATGGTCTGCCCGCCGTGCCGAAATGGGCACCTGACCCCTCAGTCGCTTGTCTAGTCCAATGCGCTTCGTTGACAGCGTATAAGTAAATCAGTTTCGCAGTGGTCACGACTGAACATCATATAAAAAAAAGGAGTGGTGAAGCAGCAGCCTTTAACTCTGGAAGTGCCAAGTGTTGCAATTGCGACGAATTATGTTGTAACTGAAATGCCAACGTCGCAAGCGTGACGCATCGTGTAGGCATTCATTGAATCAGTTATAACACTGCTATATTTAACATATTTATTTTATGATGGGTATGAAATTGACGCAAAAGGTTTAAATTTCTTTTCTTACCTATCGAAATTGCGATGAAGATGGTGTGCGAGGATTGGTATACCTGTAAAGAGAGCATATTTTCCTCATCCTGCACGTGTGGCTAGTTACTGCCGGTTATTGCGCGTGCTCGGTTGTGCTGTCTATATATCCTTCTTCACTTCAGTGCTGTGTTGCTTATATTCGTGTGAAGAGTGTATACTTGTTGATAGCCCACCTAGAAACACTGGGCCAATCCGTACTTTTATTTATTCTTCACAAATTTTATCTGACGACTCTTGGTGGAAAGGGGAAGGAAGGAGAGAACTGAGAAAAGGCTATAGACTGTACTGGAGTGGGAACGAAGAGGGAAAGAGGAATGGAGTGGGAGTAGTAGTACGAGATGGTTTAAAAGAAGAAGTGAGGAGAATAAGTGATAGGATGATGAAAGTGAAAGTAGTACTGAGGGGAGAGACCGTAGAAATAGTGCAAGTGTATGCTCCACAAGTAGGCTGCGCCTCTGAAGAGAAGGAGGAGTTTGAAGATGAATTGCAGAAGCAGCTGGTAGGAAGAAATATGATTGTTATGGGGGATCTCAATGCCCATGTAGGAAGAGAAAGACAAGGTTATGAGTGTTCTAGGACCAGAGGGTTGGGGCGGAAGAAATGAGGAAGGAAAGAGACTGTTGGACTTCTGCAAAAGGAACAGCCTGCTAGTTGGGAACTCCTGGTTTAAGAAAAGAGATAGCCACACAATCACATGGTACAGTGATGACTTGACCAGGAAGTCTGTGGTCGACTATGTACTGTATGAGAAAGAACTAAATAAGAACATCACGGACATCAAGGTTATACCATCGGAGAACCGGGATAGCGACCATCGATTGCTGGTAATGAACCTGAGAGGGAGTAAGGAGAAGAAAGGGACTGAGAACCAGGAAACACGTATAAGAATATGGAAACTGAAAGAAGGGGATTGAAGGGTCGAGTACCTCAAAATGGTAAAGGAAGGAATTCCAACAGATGAAGAAAGAGAGGTGGAAGAGGAATGGGCTAGATTTAAGAAGACACTAGTAGGTGCAGCAGAAGCAGTATGTGGGAGGACAAGTAGTAAGAAGAGGTGGAAGGAAACACCATGGTGGTATGAGAAGACAAAAGATATAGTAAGGGAAAAGAATAGAGCCTTTAGGAGGTGGTATCAAAATAGGACGGTAGAGACAAGGGAAGAGTACCAGGAAAGAAAGAAGGAGGCAAAGAGAGTAGTGGCTGAGGAGAGAAGAAAGTGGATGGAAGAGTAAAAATAGACGTAAATGTCATTATTTCCTTACCGAAGCTAAATTAACCAGAGTAACCGGAAACTTCATAAGGAGATGCCGGTAATGTTTGGCAGCGGATGGGGAACATTTTCAGCATCTACTGTAAGCATGGTGAGTAAAAATGCATGATACTGATTTTCAGCACCGTATTCTGCCGTCTATATACGCGGCAGCCGGGAACTGAGCTGTCACTGGCGGAGCGAGGATGTCCTTGCCAAGCAAATATGGAGACCCTGTATATCCTCCAGTGCAGTCAGTGACCAGGGTTAGTAATTTCAACTGTTAATGTCCCCCAGATGATCAAATATGGTATGAAAATCATAGGCCTATTATCGAAATGAAAGTGAAAAAGAAATGAACGATGTTTCATTCAGAATTAATAAACTATGTTTCTCCCAACTCTTACCTTGGTTTGATCCATATGTTAACGACATCAACTCAGCGGCACACAATCTGCCCCCTCGACTGGTATCCTGTCCTCTTGTAGACCTGTGGCGACGGGTGCTCTAAGGGTTCAAACATCGAGGATGTTTGTGTCACACCTACTGAAGAGTATCACAGATTTAGGATCAATATGTATAGGCTATTCAAAACATTCCACACCTAACCTATTCTATCATAGGCTAATCTAAAAGTCAACATCAATATAAGTTTCATGGGTATCCAACCGGTATCATAATAAGTAGAACTTGGAAGTTTTAATTCAATACACATACGTAAGGAGTTTTTATCGTAACAAATTTATTTATTTTGCACAATTGACATAAAACTATTGTAACATTGTTTGCTTGTCTATTGGGCATTTTAGACTGCTTAATTAATGCTGATTAACAATTAAGTTATTACTACTCAGTCCTATCATCAAAATACCATTTTGCAAATAAAGTTTCATACATTGGAAAAATAAAATACAGATTATTTTTTTGGACAATTTTGGTCATGGACTTATCACTAGCATTAAACCAGTCAAAAGACTGAAGACTAAAACAAAACAACAACTTATATATTTTATATACATACATTTATTTAATTTATACATTTTCGCTAGTTCGCAGGCTGCCTGAAAGTCGGTCAGACTCCCTTCTTAACTGGGCAAATACAGTGAGGGCCCTCCCTATAGAGAACCGTGACTCGCAGATGCCACCTGGCGGCCGGGGCACAGTGGCTAGCAGCAGCGTAGCGCCCAAATAGTTGAACACATTTAAACATAGCCTATTTAATAATCATAGGCTAACTACTTACATGAATTTCAGAGCAGTTGCTGGAAATGCTGTCCTTCAATTTCTGAACACACGCTGCACCGTCATAGAAGTTTTGGTACACTCGTAATTCATTCTGGCTGATATTTCACATCAGTACAGTTATTTCGTTCTCGAGAGCCTCCAGAGTATGCGGATTGTTTCTGTATACATTTTGTTTGAGGTTCCCCACAAATAAAAATCACACGGCGCTGAAACGTACGAACACATTTACTGGAGGACTTCTTGCGAAGATAAGTTTACATTAGGAAAATTCGATGTTTTGCTCAATACCTAACCATGTTCATGCAATACGAGGTAGGCTACTTGACAGCTAAGGTATCTTGCCTAATACGTATGTAATAAATGCTATGACAGCATCCAGGGTTTCACGGCGCGCTGTTGTAATCGGCATATGCTATAAATGTGACGGTGAGTCATTGCGACGTGTATGCAGCCTTTGGAAAGTCCCGTTCTATAGGGAGAGCCCTCACTGTAACTAGGACTACAGAGCATACAGTTCAAGCATTCCAACTTAAGAGAGCACCCAGAATGATGGGCAAAAAAGATCCTGCCCTTCAGTAAAATGAAGGATGTCATTAGTTTCATGTGCGACTCACATCTGTCAAAAATGCATCCAGAAAATATGTAAGAGACCCTCAGGTTCGGGTTTGATTCCCAGCTCTGCCTAAAAATGTCATTCTGGTCTGAGGACTGGAGTGTGGGTACACTCAGCCTCGTGAGGTAGAACCGAGAACAGGTGGGTTTGATTCCTACCTCAGCTATCCTAGAAGTGGTTCTCTATAGTTTCACAAGTCTACTCTAGGCAAATGCTGAGATGGTTCCTGACTTAAGGCCACAGCCACCTCCTTCTAAATCCTAGCCCCAAGTACAAATACAAACACTAGTTCAGCCCCAACAGATTATCACAGAACCACACACCAAAATACATAGGGCTATGTGATCACGATTTTGCAAAGCCCCTACATGAATAGACAACAAAATCTGTAAGGAGTGTACTGCATGCAATATGAGGAATTATAGCTTGGCAAAATGCATGATTCACATGGGTTTGAAAATCCACATTATGCAAGACCAGCTAAGCCTTAACGACTTCTTCCGAAATATAATTTTTGATACCTTGGTTCCGTGCTGACTTCAAGCCAGCAAATGTTGTCAGTATACAAATTTGTAGGCCTATATGATATTGTGTGATGCTCAATGACAGGCAGTTTATCAAGGGAAATTAATTTAAACTACTACATGGAAGTATAAGGTTTAATCTCATTGTGAGCGTTTTTTACTGTAGGCCTACACATTGGTACTCGACCAATGAAGGCCGCTTTAAAAACAGATCCCACCAAAAATGAGGTGTAAAACATAGCCTAGTGATTTTACTTAGTAGAGGTAATTCATTGACATGAACATACAATCAGTCAAAGTGGAGTGGCCAATGTTTGTTACGTTAAGTCAAAGATAAGGGGGATGAAACAAGCAAGTACAGCCCCTCCTGTACAACATAAGGCAGAAAAATACTTTCAAATGCTCAAACCACATCAACCTACTTTCATTCTTCGGGGTGAGTTAAATTAGGAGGTAGATGTTTCAGTAAAAGGTACTTACTAATAAAACCAGACACACATAACAAAAATTAAAATACACTCCCACAAAATACCGTTTCAAATGGAATTTGTGGATTCAAACAGCCCAGTGCTGCCAACCCCTTGTGGAGCAAGAGAACAATTAAAAACGGAAGGATTAAGTACTTACGAAATGGTTAAAAAAAAAACACATTTCTTACACAGCATTTAGAAATGCCACTTACGTTGCTACACTAAGCGAGACGTGCTAGAATAAATTTATTAACATTCCCACTTATTACCAACTCCAGCTATCTGATATGACATCTAGCGGTAAAAATGAAAAACATACCAAGTAGGGTACATTTGTCACGTGGTGACTGTTTGTATACGGTTTCTTGTATTGGTGAGCAGATCGTGGTAAATTATTCGTGTTTATACATTTGGTTTGACAAAGACTGTTATATCAAAAGGAAACAAGTACTAGATATACTACATCAAGTAAGAGGAAACCTCCAAGACACAACGATGTTAAACACGTATGCCTACGTAAGAAGACAATATAAAGAAATGATCAAATTGAAGAAGAAACTCCACAACGAAAAGGAAGCGAAACAGCTGGCAGATGAAGCTAAAAAGGACCCCTACATTGCCCTTCGACCTAGAATACGCCCAACGACACACTACATCAGTTTACAAACGTGGGAAAACCACTTCAATACCATATTAAATAACAAAAGCGACACTAAACTACCATGTATGGAAATGAAAGAAACAAAATCTATAAACAAATATAAATGTTCAGAAATAACAACAGAAGAGGTTCGGAAAACAATAAATAAAGCTAAGAACAAAAAGGCTGCTGGACCCAAGGAGTAATAAGGAGGCGCCCTGTCAGCGCTAGATAGATAGATAGATTTTTATTAATTCCATTTGATCAAATACATGCATTCAATACATTTTTGATATAGGACACGTCAGAATTTACATGCATAAAATAAAAGAACTAACAGGTATATATTACTAAGATTAAAACTATTTATAACTTATTATAATAGCAAATCTTAATAGATACAATCTTATTGCACAACTATTTACACCTCACTCTATTATCATAATATGAAAACTTAATTCTATAAATACAACAACATACAGCTAGGTATTAAAATTAAATTAAAAAAGTAAAATATAGTTATAGATTCCATCACTCCTATACGCTAAAATATTCAACTACTGAGTAAAAACAATGGCACTGCAGATAAGCTTTCAACATTCTATCAAAGGTTTTTATTTTTGGGGCCAGTTTTATATACTGGGGTAGTTTATTGTATAATTTAACTCCAGTGTGAAAAGTTCCTTTTTGATATATGCTTGTGTGTGTGTGTGAAATATGAATGTTTTGATTTTGTCTTGTGTTATGCCTATGAACATCATTGTTTGTTTTAAGAAAAACATCTTTATTCATTAAATTCTTTTTAAAAAACATAATACTTTCAAAGATATATATGCAGGGCAGTGGGAGAATGTTTAAATCTTTAAACAGAGGTCTACATGATTCTCTAGAGTGTACATTTGCCATAATTCTAATCGCTCTCTTTTGTATCCTAAACGTGCTTAGTACATCTGGCGACATACCCCAAAATATGATCCCATATCTTAAGTATGAATGGAAATAAGCAAAATAAGTATTTCTTAATGTGTGCATGCTAGTGCAGGTTTTCAAAATACGTAACGCAAAGCACATCGAGTTCAGTTTAGTATTCAGATATTGTATATGTTTATTCCATTTCAAGTCTTGTTGTATCCATAGTCCTAAAAACTTTGTTTCTGATTTATTTTCTATTTGATGACCATTTAATGTTATATTGGGCATCGCAGGATTCCTATTCTGTATAGTGTGGAAATTTAGACATACTGTCTTTTTATAGTTTATTATGAGGCGATTATCTTGTGACCATTTGGTTAACTCTCCTGTAACGGAGTCAGCAGACTGCTGTATGACCTGTTTAGTTTCACCTTTTTATTACGAGTGTTGTATCGTCCGCAAACAAAATTTCCTTATGTGAATGAACGTTCTGTGTTATATCATTGATATATAGAAGAAAGAGTAGTGGGCCCAAAACCGATCCCTGGGGTACTCCAAATTCAATAATTCCCTCATTGGACAATGTTTCATTAAGTAATTTGGTTCCATCATCCTTGTGTCTCAAGCTTACTATTTGTTTACGCCTTGTTAAGTAAGACTCTATCCATTTATTAGCTAGACCTCTAACACCATATTGATTTAGTTTGGTAAGGAGGATTTTATGGTCAACTACATCAAATGCTTTCGATAAATCCAAGAATAGGCCAGTTACATGTTCCTTATTGTCAATTAATTTCAGTATACTATTACTACATTCGTAAATTGCTGTCTGTGTAGATTTTTCCGTTCTAAATCCATGTTGTGAGTTTGATAATATTTTATTTTTTTCTATGAAACTTATCAGTCTCTTATACATAATTTTTTCCACAATTTTTGCAATACCAGTTGGTAAGGTAATAAATAGGACGATAGTTATCTAATTCATCTTTTGAACCATTTTTGTGCACTGGAATTACTTTTGATAACTTCAAAATATCCGGGTAAGTTCCTGAGAGAATTGAACTGTTTATTAAGTGCGTAAGTGGATTTATTATATTTTCTGCACATTTCTTTAAAATTGCATCAGGGATGCCATCAATGCCAGCACAGAATTTATTTTTTAGCTCTTTTATAACTATTCTTACCTCTTCACTTGTGACATGATTTATAAATAAAGAATCACTGCATATATTTATTTTATTATTAGAATTTAGTGTATTTACCTGTGATTTATTTAATAATTTTTGCGGAATTTCCAGAAAATAGTCATTAAAAGTGTTTGCTATTTCCTCTGGATTATTAATCACTTTATTATTTCTGGTCAGTGTAATGTTCCTTTGTATTTTAGCAGATTTTCCAGTTTCTTTCTTTATTACAGACCACATAGCCCTGTTTTTATTAGATGATTGGGAAATAAAATTATCATTATGCATTTTCTTTGCTAGTCTTATTACCTTATTTAATATGCTAGTGTATTTTTTGTAGTATAAATTGAATTCAGGTGTTGTGTGGTATTGTTTATATAATTTGTGTAGAAATTTCTTTCTTTGACATGAATTTATAATCCCTGTTGTTATCCAATTGCTAGTTTTGTTATTTTGAACAGTTCTTCGTTTAAAGGGGAATGCTATTTCAAAATAGTGTTTTAGGGTACTGTTAAATTCATTAAATTTATCATTTACATTTTCTAGTTCATAAATTTCTGACCATGTTTCCTTATTTAATAAGTCATTGAAATATGTAACATTTGATTCAGTGAATGACCTGCACTTTGATTTTACTCCATTATCATTATTATTGATTACTTCGGATACTTCAAAACTCAGTATTTGTCCATGGTGGTCACTAAAACCCGGACAATAGACTTCTATTGAATGGTGATATTTATCTGTATTTATAAAAATTTGATCAGGAGTGGTTTTACTAAATTTTGTTATTCTTGTTGGTGTATTTACTGTAGGTTTCAGTCCATAGGAAATTAGTAACTGGTTTAATAATTCACAATTTCTATCAAGTTTTAAGAAATCCACATTTACATCCCCACAAATTATTATATCGAAATTTACTTTGCTCATGTTATTGAGTAACAATTCTAGTTTATCTATAAATAGAGGAAACTTTCCTGACGGAGAACGGTATACGCATACAATTATTAACTTAAACTGCTGAATTTTTACGGCAGAGAATTCAAAATCCTGTTCCATAATTAGATAATCATAAGCTGTTATCTGTTCATGATCTAAATTATTTCTTAAGAAGATGCAAGTACCACCATGGCTAATATTAGATCTAGAGTATTTACTAGCTTGTATAAACCCTGGGAATTGAATTAATTCGAGTTGTTCCTCTTTCAGCCAATGTTCTGAAATACATAGTGCTGAGATGTCTTTAAGTTCATTTTTAAGCATTAGATTTATGTAATCAATTTTATTATAAAGAGACTGGACATTCTGGTGGTAAATTTTAAATTTGTTACTTTTGCAAGCTTGTGTTGGTGATTTATTTACATTATTTGTATCATAATTGTTATTATTATTGTTGCTAGACAAATCCGAAATACCATTGTTGCACTCCGTTAAATTTGACTTCAAAAGATGTGAATGCCAAACCTCACGTTTGGCTTCTTCTACCAGTTTCCCTGCTTCCACTCTAATGATATTACTGTTGAATTATTCTTACCATTTGAATTTACAATTTTGCAGATTTCATCACTAAGATACTCTTTTCCTAATCTATTTAAGTGTAGGCCATGCCGAGTGTGGAACTTCCTGTCTAATTTACTTACATCTACAATTTGGACATTTGGAAAACTCTTACAAATTTTATGAATTTTTCCATTTGTAGCCTCTATTTCTACATTTACACATGACTTGGGAATTAAATCGTATCTCTGCGGAATATTTACAATAATGACATTTGTTTTTTGCATGGATGGCAATGTACCCTTTAAATCTTTGATTACCTTTATACTCTCATTTCTATAGACGTCGTTTGCTCCAGCGATGATCACTGCGTAGTCCTTTGCAGTAAGGGACGCACACTCTCCTATCATCCCGTTCGTGACTTCTGCAATCTGAGCTCCTGGCTTCACTGTCGAAGTGACCTCCATTTCTCGGCTTCTCTCCAAAACGCTTGCTGCTACATCTCGCCCGTGGCTATCCGCAAATATCCGCATCTTCCTGGATTTTCTCTTTATCACTTTCTTCTTTTCTTCTTGAGGAAAGTCATCATTTTCTTCGACAAGCACTCCAAATGAATTTGAGACGGGAATTTCAGTTACATGTACTCCATTTATAGGCCTAGGCTTATTCAATCTTACCTTACCAGCAATCACTGTCGACCAAGTTTCCTTGCTTTCCTCTCTGTTTCCTTTTAATTTATTCAACTCTTCCATTAACTTAGCAATATCTTCCTTTAGCAGCTTTATAATTTCGTCTTTTGAGGACAGTTCGTTTCTCAGGTTATGACATTCGCATGACGGTAGCGGTAGGCCTACATTACGACAATCGGTTTCACTTTTCTCCTCATTCAATTTTACCTGAGATCTTGTGATGATTTTATTTGCATTTTTTACTTTTATTTTGCACGACGAGCATAAATCCGTTACGGTTACACAACCTGACGAGATACTAACACTGTTTACTGTCGTCATACTAGAGATCTAAGTGAGCCTAGATGTTTACACCAAATTACACTAAATTTAATTTAATTATTACTACCTAATAGAATTAATCTAATAACCTACCAATAAAGAAGAATGTGAAATACGTATATCTTCCAATCGGGTGAAGTCTCGTAAAAGCACCACTGCTCTACTTGGTTCAAACAGTGATTGAAGAAGTCACCGAATCTTTGGATACACGTTCCCACAACTTAGTTTAAGTTTATTAAATTATCAACAAGAATTTCTAAATACTATCAATATTCCGTATTACACTTGATCTGAGGAAAGTAACTTTATAGATTTTAAGCCTCTGTTATAATATTTTACCACTTTTATCAAATATTTACACTAGCTGCTATTTCACTGCACTTTCACTGTGACGCCATCTTGTACTTCAGCATGCGGAGAGTTGAAGCACTGACCACGCCCCCATACTTGCCCGCTCGAGCTGTAAATTGAGTTTACGGTACCGTAAACTTATTTATTAGTGGGATTTAAGCATGATTACCAGTAAAAGATTCGTGTTAGTTAGTTAGTTATTGTTGCTTTAAGGGCCGGAACTACGAAAGAAAAAGATTCGTGTGCAGGTAGGCCTATACTACGAAATTGAAAGGTAGGCCTATATGACGATGGAAATCAATGAATATTTGTTGATCTTTGCTGGCTAGCGTGAAGTGTACGCCAGTCACAATACTTTTCGTCGCAATCGAGAATCATGTTAACTGCCATGAAACGTTTAATTTTACAATATAAACTAGAGCAATACACCGATCTGAATAGTATAGCACATGGGAAATGAATGTATTATACCGGTATGCAGTTTTTATGACCTGTAATTATTGTGGGATTTCAGGCAACCAGACACCCATCACTATTCTTAACTTATACCAAATAATAGCCAAATAATTACCGAGATACCAGTAGGCCTGCCATTATATTCACGATGTGTATTAAATAAATAAAATAAATTTAAAATATTAAGACATGCGAACTAATTGGGTGGTGGCATTATTGTTTTTATTGCACGATGATTAAAAAAATAGGCCAGTTCAGTTCCGGTAACAAACTAAACAAGGTCTAGGCTGAGGTTTGAGATTAACACACTAAAATATGCAAATAATGTCATATCAATCTTCTAACACCCACGAGCAATAAATCTAGAACTCAAGCCACGTTGAAAATAGATTGGGGTAATTAGATTACAGTAATACCGTTCATTAATTGGCAAGCAGAAACTATTTCCAGTAAGAAACGGAGGAAAATATCCGTAATTAATTCCTAGCAATCGAAATAATTATATTGGTGGACACGTATGCCAATATTTGAACGTCTAACGAATGATACTAGAACAGTACCGTGAGGTGGCTACTCTAAGGATGAAAACTAAACACAATAAATGGCAAATAAAGTGGATTTACTTGTGAAATGACATTACTTTGGCAGGTGGGAGTTCTGTTTGTGCAAACATATGCCCCATGTGTCGACATTTCGACCCACACGCGAAATATCACCACTTTTAAGTACGTACGTCACACCATTACATGCTTTTCTTATGGGATTACCGCAATGTTTTGAGCATATGTGAAGGAGTAACTTCTGGCTTCACTTCCTTGCCGTTAGGGCCTCTCCTTATTACTCCTTGGCTGGACCTGACAATATTTTTAATGAACATATGAAAGCATCTACTGAAATACTGCTCCCAACTTGGACCAAATTATTCAACAAGTGTTTAGAAACAGGACAAATTCCCGAGCAATGGAGAAACTCCACAATTAAAGTGTTATTCAAAGGAAAAGGAGATCCTGAGGATCCCAACAAATACAGGGGCATCGCATTGGAAAGTAATACTTTCAAGATATTCACTAACATAACAACACAAAGACTGAAGGAACCTATCGACAAATCACTCCCCGATGCTCAATTCGGATTTAGAAACAACAGATCTACGTTAATGGCTGTAGAATTACTATTAAATAACATCAAAGATGCACTTAAAAAGAAAGAAAAATTCTATACTGTATTCTTAGACTTCACGAAGGCTTTCGACCTACTGGACAGAGGACTAATAATATCGAAGCTGGAGAATACCTTAGGAATTGATAAAATTTGGATTGAAATTATTAGATCTATACTCGCCTACAACACCATACAAATATCGGATGGCCTTTCTACATCAGATACAATTCTACAGACTAATGGTGTACTCCAGGGAGACCCTATGAGCCCTTTATTATTCATTCTTACATCTGAAGAATTAATAAGAATCATCCAAGACAGAAAGGATATTTACATTTATGCTTACGCTGGGCGACATAGCAGTTAGCTCTAGTAGCCCGCACATATTGCAAGAGGCGGTCGATGTTATGGTTAAATGGTGTCAAGAAAACAGTTTCTACATAAATCAAACAAAAACAGAAATGATGGTCTTTATAAATGGGGGCAAAATACCGTCCGGTATACAAATCACCATAAATGACTCTGCACTTAAAATAGTAAATGACTTTAAATATTTAGGTGTCACATTGCAACCTAGTGGCAAGTGCTTCACCAAACATATAACGGAAAGAGCTGCCAAAGCAATAATTGCAATTAAAGATATAAGAAACTTACAAACACTAAGCCTCGAAACGGCTATGAGACTATTCCAAGTGAAAATACTACCAGTACTAACTTACGGTATAGAAGTTATCTGGCCTGATCTTACCAGAAATAATCTATATACACTGGAGAAAGTTAAAGCATATTTTTTAAAAAGAGTATTGGGGGTATCTAAAACAACCAGATCTCGCACAGTATACGAGCTGTCTAGAGAACCGTTCCTTATTGAAGAACTTCGAATGAAAATGCTCTTGCCATCTAGTGCCAGCTACACGCAGGCGCTTGCTGTGCTGCAGCGGAAGAAGGAAGATATATGGAGCGAGTTCTACGCTACAGATGCTATGATGACACAGGATAGGACACAAGCAAACTACGAGCTGCGTCACCTGGTGACCCGATTAGCAGTACACGGTTTCCATCACCGCCTATGCTTGACTAAATCGTATCACACACCGTGCTCAGAATGCGTGTGTAAGCGTTGCAACAATTTCTGTGAACGATATCATGTGCTGAAGTGTCCAGACAGGAGAGAGACTCTAACACGGTTCTGCTTGGATGATCACTAATTATACCAATGCACATTGCG
This sequence comes from Meconema thalassinum, assembly GCA_946902985.2. Lineage (NCBI taxonomy): Eukaryota > Metazoa > Arthropoda > Insecta > Orthoptera > Tettigoniidae > Meconema > Meconema thalassinum. The sequence continues at coordinate 554,206,121 of OX336392.1, forward strand.
ATTTTTTTTTTTTTTACGTTATAATTCATGTATTTAGGTATTACATTAGTATGTATGTTCTTTGGCCATTGGCTGCATTAAATGTTTATAAGTTTTACTCGTTGATAAGAGTGCAAAATGAGTAAAAGGAAAGTATATAGCTCAGTTTACAGCTGTAAGTCGATGTATAAGAGGGCTGCGGATATACGTTTTCATCTCATTCCAAAAGATGGAAATAGCAATAGCAATAGCCGAAATAAATACGGGCAACAAGAGCGGGTTGGACCACTCACCACTACACTCACTGACGACAGGACGGGTTGTTCACTTAGGCCTACGCCTAGCCAAGCCGCACCTAGACAGCCAAGCACAGTCTCGCCGAGCCAAGCCGTACCAAGACAGCCAAGCCTACACCAGCCGAGGGAAGTCAGCCAAGCTTCATCAGTCAGGTATCCTCCCCTCCCTAGTTCATTCCCAATAACCCTACCAACCGCCATCACCTCGCTCTGCGATATCCGAGCCATTCCACTACGAGTCATATAGGCCTAATTTTGACTTCGCAGGGTTAATACCTACCATCCAAATCAAGCAATTCCTGTCTACCCCGAATTTTAATACAAGTTAAACTCATCCCTTCGCCCTACCAAGCAACAAATAATTTCTAGAGTCTATGGTACAGTGAGCAAACTCAAATATAGCTTTTAAACGTAACAGCGCCATGACCCGAACTGCACAAAAACAAATACCAGCAGACAACCGATACTTGATAATATGCAATTGACACATAAAATCCAGTGGAACACACAAATTGGATCACGTGTATCGCACATTTATACATATATACAATTGAAAATAACACTGTCATTATTATAGGGACAACATTTGCTGATTATAACCGAAAAATAAAAAGTGTTCCATATCAAACGCATGCTATTGAGTATTTTTACCCTACTTATCCAGACCGACTGCAGTGCCCCAAGTGTTAGTTTGAGTTGCCAAATGCATTTTTGAAAGTGGCCATGTTGGCTACAAATCATATGTTTTTGTTGCTGCTAGGTTGGCTAAAGTTAATTTCCTCCATGAATCCACCAGAGAGGAAAGAATGTGTAGTCTTCGTTTGTTCTATGGCCAAATCAACCGCAACATTCAATTTTATTGCAGGCGTAGTTGGTTGCATGTTGAGCTTCTATGCCCAGGATCTCGGGTTCAAACCCGGCCAAAGTCGTTGGATTTTTAAGAGCGTTAAAATCCCTCAGTATGCCTTCCTTAGGAGGGGAAGCAAAGCCGGCGGTACCATGTCATTGATTTATGGCATGTTAAAGAACCTTCCACTCCTGGTTGCCACTATCCTTTAGGACATTTCTGGACGATTGGTAGAATCGGAAGCAGCCAGTCCCGGAGATGGAGAATCAGCATTCTCTGAAGCACTCATTTCCCCTGATAGATTGCCTTTTCAGCAGTGTCAACAGTATCTAATGCAGAGCACTCCAATTGGAACAACCTCTGCATTGGTCGAATTAATTCACCAGAAACTGTCTTCAGTCTTGCAACTCTTCCAACACCATCTTTTCCAGGATACACTTCCAACACTCGGGCCATTGGCCACTCGATCCTCTTCTTCCCCTCAGATTCAATAAGAACCACATCCCCTACGTTCACAATTGGTATGGAGTTTTCTTAGGTCTCTGAATTAATTGACTCAAGTACTCATCTCTTAATATTTTCCGTAAGTCCTGTCGCAGTTGCTACATATAGCGGAATCTCTTTGATGAATTCACTAAGTCCAATTGATCCAAATCAGGTGTTCCTACGCCAATGCCATCTTGCAGAAACATTGCAGGTGAAAGAGGGATGAGATCATCTGGATTCTCAGGCAAGTACGTGATCGGACGAGAATTGATCAAGCCTCACAGTCACATAGCAGTGTCGACATTTCTTCGTAATTGATTGAAGTTTTCCCCAGTACCCGACGCAGAATCCTCTTCACCACTTGAATAAGGCGCTCCCACCAGCCGGCCCACCAGGCAGCCGTTGGCGGGTTAAACTTCCACTGGATTCGCTGCATTGTAGACTCTGTCTCTATCTGTTTCCAATCGATAGTTCCAAATAAATTATCGGTGCCCGTGAAGTTTGTGCCGTTGTCACTGTAGACCATCTTTGGTCTTCCTCTACGTGCAATGAACCTCCGAAGGGACAACAGGAATCCATTTGTCGTGAGGTTGCTGCGCAACTCTAAGTGTATTGCTCTGTATTGTGCCCGCTAGCCGAAGGTTTCGGGAAGCCACCGGTTTCTAATGACCCTTCCGAGACCCTCCTCCATTTAACACATAAGTATAGTGGACGACACATTCATAGGCTGGTTTTGCACAAAAGTCTGCACTCGGAGGTAACTGGAATTGGTGAGGTTCGATTCTTAACCAGTTCAGAGGAATGCATCGATATCAAAATTAAGCAAGAAAGAGAGGTTAGTCTTATGTTAAAATCAAGAATAAATTTTATTCAGAATATATCCCTAGCCTAGCATGAGAGTTGCAAACGGCTAGTCAGATACCATTTCTGCCCTGAAAGAAAATAATTTAAAAAAGATCATATCCAAAATCTAAGTTACTCTCATGGTCCTAATACAAACTTTAAACGAAAACGAATAGGCTAAGAGTGTGGCACGTAAGATCAGCCTATGACTATGGGAGGATCAAACATTAAAGAATTTACTGCAAAGCAAGACATTTACTTGTTTACAAATACTAGGAATATTTATATTTAATAGGAAAGGGAAAATTTGTCCTAAGCTAGGATGGTGCCATCTCCAGTATTTTGCTTTAAATTTACGTGTTTATCTAGTCCTAACTATAGTTAATTAATAAACGAGACGGGTTTATCACAAGGAAAAATCAAAATATGTGCACAACGTTCCAGAATATAAAAAGAAGATTAATCTAATACAACACAAATGCATACATCAATTCAGCACTCCTATGGTTGTGCAATTGGCACTGCCTGCTTACACGATTTGTTACTGTTTGTAAAAAATGGTCATAGTTTCAAAGTGTAAAGGAAAGTTAGAAAAATAGGAAAGTCTGCAAATGCGATGGTAATTGAACAATTACATTGACTCATATTGCTGCAAATCTGATGTGTGTGCTCCAGTTGTAACATCATCAATTGTTTGTTGACCAATAGTGTGAAAATGTAACAAAGTTTATCCAAGATAAATCAACAATAACTAAATGTCGAACCGTTGGTCCTGAAACTATTTTATTTTTAGTATTTATTCATATTTAATTAGGCTCAGGGGGAATTATGAGTTTTGTTTAGTTTCACAAAATCCTGTCTTTGATTATTATGGTTGTTACACAATTATTTATTCCTCACAGTGTAGTTGTTCAGTTTATGTGCCTTTTAATTGCGTTTAGTGTAATCAGGTATCGTGTGTATCCAACTAATGCTCAATAACTTCATCACATTCCACTTAGGAATACTTCAACAATAATTACTCTCAAAATTAGACACCCTGTGTCTCTCTTTCAGACTATGGATTCCTCAATCCTTACTCCATCGGCTTGGTGCGACTGCAATAGCTCTTTACCACCGGCATAACACGTCGGAGGTACGGTATTAATCCACCTTCGACGACTTACTTCGATAATACTATAATAGTGTTAGCTTGTTCGTTCTGCGGCACTTAGGAAATTGTGAGCCCCTGGCGACCTTGGAATGGAAGGAGTCATGCTAGGAGTGCGTCCGTGGATTCGTTTTTTTCGTCTCGTTGCGCTCTCTACGGGAATGCAGGTGTCGAAAAGGTGAAAATAGGGTTTTGGGTCTAAAAATGCGTTTTTCACATTTTTGCTAATTTTTGGAAAAACGAAAAAGTGATGATGACGTGTGTGATATTATTTTTTCATCTCGTTGTCCTCTTTACGGAGATGTAGACGTTGAAAAGGTAAAAAGCTGGAATCATTGTTTTTTGGTCTAAAATGGGTTTTTGTTATTTGCCCTAATATTGGAAAACCCGAAAAAGTGATGATGAAGTGTGTGATATTATTTTTTCGTCTCGTCGTCCTCTTTACGGGGATGTAGGTGTTGAAAAGGTAAAAAGCTGGAAACATGTTTTTTTATGGAAAAGGTGTTTTTGTTAATTTTCAAGTTATTTGGAAACCGAATCATGTGATTTTTATGACGGGCATGTTGATGTATTCGTCTCGTCATCCTCTTTACGGGGATGTAGGTAGTGAAAAGGTAAAAATCTGGAAACATGTTTTTTATGAAAAATGTTTTTTGTGATTTTCTCTAATATTGGGAAAACTGAAAACGTGATGATGACGTGTGTGATAGTACTATTTCTCTACGGGGATGTTGGTATGGAAAAGGTAGAAAGCTGGAAACATGGTTTTTATGGAAAATGTGTTTTTGTTATTTTTCGAGTTATTTGGAAACCGAATCATGTGATTTTTATGACGGGCATGTTGATGTTTTCGCCTCGTTGTCCTCTTTACAGGGATATAGGTATTGAAAAGGTGAAATGCTGGAAAACATGTTTTTTGAAGGGAAATGTGTTTTTGTTATTTTTCAAGTTATTTGGAAAACGAATCATGTGAGTTTTATGACACGCATGTTAATGTTTTCGTCTCGTCGTCCTCTTTGCGGGGATGTAGGTATGGAAAAGGAAAAAAGCTGGAAACATGGATTTTATGGAAAATGCTTTTTTTGTTAATTTTCGAGTTATTTGGAAAATGAATTATGCGATTTTTATGACGGGCATGTTGATGTATTTGTGTCGTTCTCCTATTTACGGGAATGTAGGTATTGAAAGGATGAAATCATGGTTTCCGTCATTTTTTCGAGATAGTTGAGGAAAACGGGGAAAAAGAAAGAAACCAGATTTGTAGTCACGTTATGTTAAGCGCTATGATGTTGGTTATACACATATGCATTATTATTATTATTATTATTATTATTATTTGACATGGCATGGCTTTTTCTTTTCTCTCACACACACAGAGAGATAGTTTGTTGAAAAATAGAATAGCATGGTTGAAGCCGTCCACTGCAGGCTAGAAGATCTGTGGTCTTATCACTTTGCGTGGACTGCATGTGTCTCGCACACGGCTGCTGTTATATAACACGATCAAGCAACTCAATATTTTGTTCAAGGCCAAACAGCACTGTCAAAAGCCGAGCATTGCGCTTACTCACACGCAGGGTTTGCAATGGGGTGTGAATCATTTGACTAGGGCGTTTCACAACATGCTACACGTGGGAACCAAAAAGTAATGTGTTAACATTGCAACTTTGTTGAAGAGTCATGTATTTTCTGAGTGTAAGTGATAGTCATTATTCTTGTGATTACTTTTGAAGTCGTCGGACGTGTGTATCTTAAGCTCTCATAAAAAATACGTGATCCGTAGTTGAACGTTGTAATACGGTAGGTTCATTATTGTTAATTATGACATGATTGGTTTTATTGTTATTTTGTGTATGCGTGGAAATTAAGTTAGTGACTGTTTGTATTTTTTGGATTTTGTTAGTTGTAGATTTTCAAAAAGCCAAAAAATTCAAAAAAAAACACTCTAAGTCTGGGAAAGCGGACTGAGAGAGAGAGAGAGAGAAATTATATTAAAAAAGCCGCAGCAACAGTGTCAGCAAAAAAGCACATTTGCTGAAATAATTACAGTATAATTTATTACACGGTGAGTACAGGTTGCTTCAATACTTTTGTTGTTATTGTTGTTGTTGTTGTTATTGTTGTAAAATGTATGCCATTTATTTCATGGAAATGTATAAACTTATGGCGTTTATTTATTATTGTTTCAGAATTAAGACGTGTATTGAGTGAACAGGTTTTAACTACCGTGACGCTTGCGATATTTTAAAAAAAAGGTGAGCTATGAATATATATAGATTATTTCTTTTCTTTGTAAATTACCTTGTCATTTTTGAGTGAGTGTCTTATCTATGTGTGCGCACTTGAAACCTTTTGTTTTTAGCAACTCGTATGAACGAATGAATGAATCAGTGAATGAATGAACGAATGAATGAATGCACATGTTTAATGTATATAACCATGACTAATAACGGATTTTATTGGTTTGTTTTTCAGATAAATCGTTGGAAACAAATCAACAGAAACCTTGTTGGTGATCATCTCTTGCTGGGGCCAATTGCGTAGGATGAACATCAAATTTCTACGACCATTGTGTGTGTGCCTGTGTGCGTGATTGTGTGCCAGTCAGTGACACCGATAAGTGTGGCCGTGTGGAATTGCTGGTTTTGGATTAACCTATTCTAAGGTAAGGTTTGCACGTTTATTAGTCTATTTTATAATGATGTCTATATCAGAGAGTGAAGTGTTAGTGTGGCAGCCTTTGGCCAAATGTTTCAAAACGCGAGTATGCTCCGGTAGAATTTACAATGCGAATCACTGTCTGTCCCCTAAAGATTTTGTGGAATTATGTTTTCCCATTTTTTGAGTGGATGGGAACAAGGCTTAAGATTGCATCAGGCTTTAAAAATAAATTTTGAACTACTATGTGAATTTACGTTGATAAAAATAATGTTGAAGAGAAACACACCTTCAACCTTTATACAAAAATTGAGAAAGTACTGATAGCCGACAATTTGGAAACGTGGTATCAGGAGAAAGCTATTCAAGCGCTTATCACAAAATTTGATAAATTGCAACAGGGTCCCAGTGGCTTGGCCCTCAAATACATTGACTATTTGCAAATCAATATTTGTAAATACAATCCATTGAATGCAGGAAGTAGCTATATTGCCACACCGAGCTTTATCGCTTCCAGAAAGGCAGTGATCAACATACGCAACAAAGACGATTACTGCTTTTTGTGGAGTATAGTTAGCTGTCTGCAACCCTGTGAAGACAAACGTGGTGATAGACCAGGGAAGTACAAAGAATTGTTTAACCACATGAAACAAACTCTCAATATGGAGCGTGTTTCATTCCCAATGCCTCTAGATAAAATTCATTTTTTGAGAAAGAGAATCCATAGTTCTCCTTCATGGTGTATGGCATCGAGGGATCCAATATTGTGGGCCCCTTGTATGCCACCAAAGAGACAAAACAATATCATATTTACTTATTACTTTTGTCACATAGTCTCCCATAAGTCCAACCCCTCGTCCACGTCGTGGGAGACGGGCAACGGCACAAAGTAGGGGATTGCCTGTAGGGGCGAAGTACAGTGGGGACTTCGTGTGCCCCGGGACCGTTACGGTAGCTGTGAAGGTCCTACAGGAACCCTGAAAAGTGACGGCTAACGGGGCTCTGGTGAAGCTACGATAGGCCCAGCAAGCCAGTAGTGGATTAAACCAAATGCTTTCAAAAATGGAACGAGCCTCGGACAGGATGGATTTAATAGACGACGACACGGCTGTACACACGGACTAAGATTTGGAACTTTAAACCTAAGAACGCTGACGGGGAAGGTGGAGGAGATAGTGGACATGATGGAAAGAAGGAAGTTGGATTTATTGGGATTGGCAGAAACAAAGTGGAAAGGGGAAGGAAGGAGAGTACTGAGAAAAGGCTATAGACTGTACTGGAGTGGGAACGAAGAGGGAAAGAGGAATGGAGTGGGAGTAGTAGTACGAGATGGTTTGAAAGAAGAAGTGAGGAGAATAAGTGATAGGATGATGAAAGTGAAAGTAGCACTGAGGGGAGAGACCGTAGAAATAGTGCAAGTATATGCTCCACAAGTAGGCTGCGCTTCTGAAGAGAAGGAGGAGTTTGAAGAGGAATTGCAGAAGCAGCTGGTAGGAAGAAATATGATTGTTATGGGGGACCTCAATGCCCATGTAGGAAGAGAAAGACAAGGTTATGAGAGTGTTCTAGGACCAGAGGGTTGGGGTGGAAGAAATGAGGAAGGAAAGAGACTGTTGGACTTCTGCCAGAGGAACAGCCTGCTAGTTGGGAACTCCTGGTTTAAGAAAAGAGAGAGCCACACAATCACATGGTACAGTGATGACTTGACCAGGAAGTCGGTGGTCGACTATATACTGTATGAGAAAGAACTAAATAAGAACATCACGGACATCAAGGTTATACCATCGGAGAACCTGGATAGCGACCATCGATTACTGGTAATGAACCTGAGAGGGAGTAAGGAGAAGAAAGGGACTGAGAACCAGGAAAGACGTATAAGGATATGGAAACTGAAAGAAGGGGATAGAAGGGTCGAGTACCTCAAAATGGTAAAGGAAGGAATTCCAACAGATGAAGAAAGAGGGGTGGAAGAGGAATGGGCTAGATTTAAGAAGACACTAGTGGGTGCAGCAGAAGCAGTATGTGGGAGGACAAGTAGTAAGAAGAGGTGGAAGGAAACACCATGGTGGAATGAGAAGACAAAAGATATAGTAAGGGAAAAGAATAGAGCCTTTAGGAGGTGGTATCAAAATAGGACGGTAGAGACAAGGGAAGAGTACCAGGAAAGAAAGAAGGAGGCGAAGAGAGTGGTGGCTGAGGAGAGAAGGAAGTGGATGGAAGAGTGGACAAAGATGATGGAGGAGGATAGTGAAGGTACAAAAAAGGTCCTGTATGGGATGGTGAAAGATAAGAGGCGGAAGGATCCTACGGATTATGTTAGAATGGTGAACAAAAGGGGACAAGAGATAGAAAATAGGGAAGAACTGAAGAAAATGTGGAAAGAATATTTTGAAGAACTTCTGAACCCAAATGGAAAAGATGGTGAGGAGGAAGAAATCGAGGAAGAGGAAGATGAACTGCAAACAGAAAAGGACTTAACATGGAAAGAAGTGGAAGATGCAGTGAACAAGATGAAAGGAGGGAAGGCACCGGGTGTGGATGAGTTGAGTGTGGAGATGGTGAGAGCAGCAGGAGAGGTGGGGATACAGTGGCTGTACCGAGTGATGAGGACAGCATGGAAGGAAAGGAAGACCCCAGAGGACTGGAAAAAAGGAATCATTGTCCCGATCTTCAAGAAAGGTAGTAGAACAGATTGCAGAAACTATCGGGGAATAACACTGATGAGTCATTGTGCAAAGATCTTAGAGAAAGTTTTGGAAAAGAGAATTAGGACAAGGATAGAAGGAGGGATGAGGGAAGAACAACATGGCTTCAGAGCAGGAAGGTCCACAGTGGATTTGATTTTTGCTGTAAGGCAGTTACAAGAACAGCACTATGAATATGGAACAGATCTACTGATGGCCTTCCTGGACATTGAGAAAGCATATGACAGTGTATGCAGAAACAAAGTATGGAAGTCCCTGGAGGATAGAGGAGTAGAGAAATGGACTATAAAGAGGATAAAGGAGATGTACAAGGGAAGCGTGAGCTGTGTGAAAGTGGGAGGAGAGAGATCTGACTGGTTGGAACAAAGAAACGGCCTGAAACAAGGAAGTGCACTGTCACCGTTACTTTTCATTGTGGTGATGGATGACATAATGACCCGAGTGGCACAAGTAATTGGGGACGGAAAGATGAAAGCAATGGTGTTTGCAGATGATTTGATGATTTGGGGAAACAAGGAGGAGGAGGTACAGGAACAGTTGGACGTGTGGGAAGGAGTAATACAAGGATATGGGATGAAATTTAGCATAAATAAGAGTGAGATGGTGATCACAACAAGGAAGAAGGAAAGAACCACAACGGGAATAACAATTGGTGGGGAACAGCTGAAGAAAGTGGAGAGTTTTAAGTATCTGGGAAGCCTGATACAAGATAATGGAAGAAACGATAGAGAAATAAATGAGCGGGGGAGGCAGGCAGAAGCATTTCGGAGGAGTGTGAGAAGCATGTTATGGAGCAAGGATGTCCCTCAGAACAGCAAAAAGATCATATATCGGACGTACTATGTCCCTATCCTGACGTATGCCTCGGAGACCTGGGTTATGAAAGGAAGGGAGAGGAGCAAAATACAGGCCAGTGAGATGAGGTTCTTGAGAAGCAGTATTGGAGCTACAAAGATGGACAGAATAAGAAATGAGAGGACCAGAGAATTAATGAAGGAAGAACCATTACAGGATGGTATAGAGAAATCTAGACTTAGATGGTATGGACATGTAAAACGAATGGAGGAGAAGAGGATACCCAGGAGAGTACATGAGACGAAGTGGGAAGGAAAGAGACCGAGGGGAAGACCGAGAGACAGGTGGCTGAAGGGGGTGGAAGAAAGCGTGAAGAAGAGAGGAGAAGACTGGACAAGGGTGGAGGCTGAGAGATGGTGGGAAGACAGAAGACGTTGGAGAGGCTTGTGTTCCAAACAGACCCGGCCAGTGGCTGGAAACTGTGCAAGATGATGATGACTTTTGTCACATGGGAATAAAAGCCATTATTGTTGGGTAAAGAATTTGAGTAGATTGGTAAGCAGTCAAATGTCCAATAATCATCTTAAAAAACACATTTGGAACTGCTGAACTTTTGGAACGAGATCTGGGAGACTGCGAAGGGTAGCCGGCAGTAAAGATAGTGCTGCCGAAAGGAATGACGCAGTCTTAAAATTTAAGGCCAGTAATAAACAAGACATGGTACCATTTACTGTTTACGCCGATTTTGAGGCCCTCACCGTTCCCATTCAGGGTGTGAACCAAGCCCCCATACAAGCTCAACCTATCCAGTGCAGAAATATGAGCCTTTTGCTGTAGCCTATTATGTTGTCTGTCACTATGATAATTCCCAATGTGAGTATGTAAGTCACAAATGTCAGGATTGTGCGCGGTGGTTTGTTGATCAAATGGCGGCTTTAGCGGGCAAAGTAGAAAAAAAATTGGACAACCCTATACCAATTCAAATGAATGATGTACAGCAAAGAGAATATGATCAAGCCACTACCTGCCACATATGTGAAAAGCCAATCTTAGGCGGAGAAAAAATAGTAAGAGACCACTGCCACAGGACAGGGCATTTTAGAGGTGCTACCCATAGCGAATGCAATTTGAAGTACTCTACACCTCGCTTCCTCCCTGTCTTCTTACACAATTTCTCCCGATATGACCTTCACTTCATTGTTAAACAATTTGCTCATGTAGATAAGAGCAAATTCAGCATTTTGGCTAAGAACCATGAGAGCTTTACCTCACTTTCATGGAGAAAAGGAAGCATGAGGATTCGCTTTCTCGACCCATTCAGATTCATGTCTAGTTCGCTGGATAGTCTTGTGAAAGGCTTAAGCGAAGATGAGTTGAAACATACCCATTCCTATTTTACGGATACAAATCAATTTAAATTGTGTGTTCGTAAAGGTCATTTTCCTTATGATTATGTGGGAAGTTACGGGGTGCTTAAAGAAACGTCTTTGCCGCCAAGAAAAAAAATATTTTCTCAGTTAACTCAAAGCACCATCAGTGAAGAAGACTATGAACACGCACACCATGTTTGGCGAGTGTTTGGCATAGAAACCATGGGCCAGTATGCTATGCACTACTTAAAATTAGACGTGTTGTTGTTGACAGACGTGTTTGAGACGTTTCGTCAACTATGTCACGCGATATATGGCCTTGACCCCGCCCACTACTATACCAGTCCAGAGATAAGTTGGGACGCTGCCCTCAAATTTACCCAAATTGAGCTTGATTTACTGACGGATCTGGATATGGTACTCATGATGGAAAAAGGGATTCGTGGGGGGTTCGTATCGCTCAATCAGCGACATGCCAAGGCAAATAATCATTACATGCCTGATTATTGTCCCGAAGAACCAGAATCCTACCTAATGTATTTCGACGTAAACAATTTATACGGTCATGCTATGAGCCGACCACTGCCGTACAGAAACTTTGTCTGGCTGTCTGAGGATGAAATTAAAGATTTTAATGTGCATAGCGCAAGCGAGCAACAGGACGTAGAGTATGTTCTTGACGTTGACTTAGCTTATCCCCCCATCTCAGACAGCGACATGGTGATTTCCCCTTTTGCATAGAGAAAATGGTGCCGCCCGAGAGTAAGGGCAATCATAAATATTGATGGGCACCTTATATGACAAAAATCACTATGTGTTGCATATTGACATGCTGGTAGAATGCTTAGCCCAGGGCTTAACCCTAAAAAAATCCATAGGGTAATTCTTTTTGTCAGAAACCGTGGTTGAAACCGTGTATGGATTTAAATACCAGTCACAGACAAAGTGCCACTCAGCCATTTCAAATAAACTTTTTCGAACTGATGAATAATTGTATCAATGGCAAGAGTTTGGAAAATGTACGGCAGTATAGGGACATTAAATTGGTCAACACATGGCATGGCGGATGGGGAGCTCAAAAATATATTGCAAAACCAAATTTCAAATCTTTGAACATTATTGATCATGATCTACTGACTATTGAACTTGCCAAAACTAAAGTGGTCATGAATAAACCTATCTATTTAGGCCAAGTCATTTTAGACTTTTCAAAATTGCACATGTATAAATTCCATTATGGTTTTGCAATGCGGCGATTTGGTAGCATTTCCTTGTTATATACAGACACGGATAGTTTAATTTACCATATCCGTGACTGTAATCCGTATGTCGTTATCAAACAAAACCCAAAATGGTTTGACACATCCTCGTTTTGTGAGAAGAACGTGTTTGATATCCCCCGTCTGAACAAAAAAGAAATTGGTTTAATGAAAGATGAGTGTTCAGACACCATGATGGCTGAGTTTGTAGTTCTCGCTCCGAAAATGTATAGTTTTCGGCAGGTGGATCGATGCGAATATATGCGAGTCAAAGGGATTAGCCAACATGTGGTTAAACGCCTCTGTGTGGATGATTATTTACATGTCCTTCAGACCCACACAGGCATGTCACATAGTCAGTTTAGGATTCTCTCGAAAAATCATTATTTATTTTTAATGAAACAGCGAAAACAAACACTCGCTTTGTTGGACGACAAGAGACAGTCGTGTCAGGATATGATGACAAGCGTCCCATTTGGTTACAACCAGTAATGGTTGTTGCTATTGTTGTACAACTCGGCAAGTGTTTGGTTTGGTTGCTATCAAATGCGTGATGCCATCTTGAGCCTCGGAATAAAAATAAAAAATTGTAGTGTATCATATAAATTTTGTTTTTTAGCCTGTGTGCATGGATGTATGCATGGATGTGTGAATGCCTGTAAATACTTGTACATAAACTGTATTTCTTGTGCTATTTGCCTGTCAACGCATAAAGAGAGCCATGCATCAACGTCTGCATGGTTCACTGTGCACAGTCTAGTTTTAAAAACATGTTGACATGAGGCTTAATAGGCCTCACTAGGTTGTGTCTTAATAGGCCTCACTAGGTGCTGGTGGCTTAATAGGACTCATGTTTCAGCGAAGAGAGCACCCACCCTCAATAGGCATGCGGCATAATAGGCTTAACTAGGTTGTGGCTTAGTAGGTCTCATGCAAGAACAAAAAACAAATATCTGCTGCTTTTACTGTGCACAATCTCTCACTTTATGGCTAGTGTTACGAGTGCTGATATATTTGAAAACAACACCAAACCAATATCTGAAGAGAAATGGTTTTTTTTAATCTATTGCATGTTATGTTTGCCGCCTACAACTAAAGAAGTCAACAGACTGATGGTTATTTATTTGTGTTATGCTTATTTTTTATTTTATTTTTGCCATTTACTTACGGGACAGACAGTGTATATAGTACATAGTATTTTTATTTATTTATTCACTTAGTAAACGTCAACGACTACTTTTCAGATTCAATGATGAGCCACGATGGAGATTGTTTTATCGTCACAAAACACACCACGTTCAATGAATATGCCACGATGGTGTCTCATAATCCTCAACGTGTGGCCTATCCTTCAGAATATAGAAACACGAAAGTACGCATTGATACCACGTTTTATGACAACATTATGAATGATGACATATTTTATGATCCAGGCCATCACTATTGTAAATCCTGTATGCTACATTTTAGGTTTGAAAATAATGTGTCCACGCAAGTCATTCATAAAGCATGGTACGGTTTAAGCATGAATCAAGTGATTATTAAATTAGCTGATGAGGATTATTTTGCAGATTTTTGGTGTACATTATGTACAAAGCCCCTGTTTAATGTTTATTTTCCAATAACCTCTCAAATGTTTTGTTTTCATTTTTATAAATTTCCTGCTGAGGAACGAATCACTTCGTATCGACAACAAGCATTTCGCCAACTTTGTCTTAGCTAACCTATCAATCAATATTCGCCTCATAGAATGAGATTTGTTAGAAACTAACAACATCATGTCATGATTATGGCTGTTTTGTTTACATTCGGCTTTCAGGTGCATACCTGACCTTTAGAATACATTTGGCTATTTTTTTGTTTGTTTTAGTTTATCATGTATTCACGTTGATGAACACATACACACTGGTTTAAAATTGTAGTTTTTTATTTTGTTTCTTTCTTGGTTTGTTGGATGTAGACATGGTTATTAAATGCATAGCGTGTTAACTTTACCTTTTTATAGGCTACCAACAGCATTCAGATGTTTGCTCCTAGTATCTGTTGATACTATTTATTTAACAGAATGCAGTGTGAATTTGCACAACAACAGGGGCAAACGAATACAAGTCATTCAACAAGGGGATTATATGCTAATTCCCATTGACAACAGAGACATACATTTAACTCCAAGAGATCTTGAAAATGATTCACACTTAATTTTGATAAAACATTTCCTATTAAATAATTTCCAAATGTATGTTTTGACTGAAATTGATACAAACATTATTATATTTTTGTTAATTTATCCAATATTATCTACAACTTTAGGCCATAAACGTTCAGGCTTAAAAAACACACTTTGATGTACAGACAAAGTTATTGTTGTTGTTGTTGTTGTAATATAAGGACGAGAGTGTTAGAAAGTAACACTCTTTTCTTCGCTTATAGACAACTACGGACGCCTTGAACGTCATTGGCCAAGATTGCGGCTTTGCATGAAAGAAAATGAGTGAATTGCCTACGCAAACATCCTTTCGCATACATAGAATTCAAAAATTCAAAACCAAATTTGGTGAACGAGCTCTTTGCATTTGTCAAGACTTTCAGACATTTCTTCCCACACGATTTAATAACCTACCTGATAATGTCATGGAAGATGTCGATTCCAGTATTCATCCTGTCTATTTAATCTATGAGGGTGAAAAAAATAATCGATGCGTGGTTCGTTTTGTAAAAATAGAAAACGAATAATCTTTGTACGCTAGCTGTAACTTTTGTTTATTCATGTCCTACTCTTTAAAAACTATAATAAAACAAAATTATTTTTGGTGCTCAACAGTTTGACGTTTATTAATTGTCGCTCAACGTTTATGATGGTAAATAATAATAAAAAAATTCTAAACTTCTGCTTCATGGTAGAATTTTTTGTTTGTTTTTTGAACCTTAAGTCATGTCAATACAATGATGTCTATGATGAGCATAGGTGAATGCAAATTTTGTAAGTTATCTTAATTTGGAGAATTTTTTTTAGTCTAAGGCTACGTGAATAGGATTATGCCTATGATGCATGTTTGTATTTAGTTTACCTTTTCTTACATTTCATGTACATGAATAGCTTTTTAAAAATAAGATGGAACGTTATGCACTTAAGGCTCGCTTGTTCATTCAGCACCCCCTCATGCATCACAGCCACAAGTAAGAAATAAAAAGTTAGAGAGATATTTTTTAAAAGAAAACTATTAAACACTATTTACTAAATAAATAAATAAATAAATAAATAAATAAATAAATAAATAAATAATTTAAAGTTAACGTCACGTTGCATTTACTACAAAAATCATGATCCTAGACTTGATAACGATTTCATAGACCAGTATGATCTATTTTAAAACATAATTTTGTTAGATTAACAACAAGCGAGGCTTAAGCACATGTCGTTTCAACTTACTCTATGAATAATAATAATAATAATTATGGACTCTTGTCCTTTTTTTTATTGTTTTTGATTTAAAATAGCATTTATTTATTTGCATATGTTACGCCCGCATTGGAGCACTTAACCAAAACAAGTATATACATATCTCAAAAACAATATTAGAGATTCAGCTTCTTATTTTTCTTCTTTTCCCAAAACATTTTCATTCTAGTTGACCTTGCCGCTCTCTCTTCATCGCTTATATGATGATGATGATGATGATAATTGTTGTTTTAAGGGGCCTAACATCTATCATCGCTTATAGTGTAAGTTTTGCGGGTAAAGGTTTTTAAGGGAAGTCGGATGTTCTTGTTTTTCAAGATATTCTTCTCATCTTTGTTAGCAATTTGGGACATTGTGAAGCCGAGTTCATCCAGATCATTTTGAATTTCCATAAACCAAGAGTTCTTTGTTTTACTTTTGAAAAAATGATTAAATAATACTTTTAATTGTCTGGTATCCGGCAGGCGTGAGATATGACAAAAAAAAGGCAATTCGCCTTTTTCGCATAGTATCGACTATAGACTCTGTTTCTTTATAAACCACTTCATTTGGTAATAGACGCCATTGACCATCCACCTGATGTTTTTTTAAATTAATTATAGTCCTGAGAATTCTTCTATCAATCTTCTGTAATGTGTCAGTAACTGATCGAGTGTTTAACTTGAAAAGTGTTTCACAAGCATATATTGCTTCCGGTTTAATAACTGATTCGTAATGTCGTAATTTGGCATTTATGGAGAGTGATTTTTTTTGTAACTAGACCAAGTAATATATTGCGATTGTCTTAACTTTGTTGTTCTATTTTCGATTGACGCTTTCTCATTCAAATTCCATGTTATAATCTCCCCTAAATATTTAAATTTATGTACATCTTTAATTTCTTTATTGTTGATCAATGTAATAGCTTGTGTTTCCACATCAAAGGATGCCATTATTTCAGTCTTTTCAAATGAAATTTGAAGTCCTACTTTTGCTGCAATAGACCCAAGTTCTTCAATTTGGTGTTTAGCCTCATCTATACTGGTTGCAAGCAGTGCAAGGTCATCCGCAAAGGCCAAGCAATTCAGTTTTATATTAGTACCAATCTTTACATTTGGAGGACAAGTTTTGTTCCACTCACGCATGATCTTTTCAAGAACACAATTAAATAATAACGGTGATAGACCATCTCCCTGTCGAAGTCCAGTCCGGATATCAAATGGTTCAGACAAGGTGCCTCGAAATTTAACCTTTGATTTAGTATCTTTCAAAGTAACGCCGATGAGGTTGATAAGCTTTTGATGTAACCCAAATTCCCTAAGGATATTAAGTAATGAACCTCGATGGATACTGTCATAAGCTTTCTTAAAATCCACAAAAGTAATGACCAAATCCTTTTGTCTCATTCTATGATATTTCATTATCCATTTCAGACTGATGATCTGATCCGGACAGCTGCGACCTGGTCGGAACCCTCCTTGATATTCTCCTAGTTCTTGATCGAGTTGTTGTTGAATTCTTGTCAAGATAATTCTAGATAGAATCTTGTATGTTACATCAAGCAAAGAAATCCCACGGCAGTTGTTCGGGTCTGATCTATCACCCTTTTTATGAATTGGGTGGATTACAGCCATTCTCCATTCCTCTGGTATTTGTTCCGAATTCCATACATCGATGAGGCGTTTATGGAGGTTGGAGATGGTTTGTTCATTTGCATATTTCCATAGTTCTGCTACCAATGAATTCTCTCCTGCTGCTCTATAATTTTTGAGCCAATAAATCGCTGCACATACTTCAGTCAAGTCAGGAGGAATAATGTTCTGTAAATTGGTTTTATTTTTTGGATTAGGCTCAAAACCACACCTCTCAGAAGAACAACATGGCTTCGTCCCTGGAAAATCATGTTTAACAAATCTGACTGTTCTGAACCATCACATAATTTCTGCAATAGATCAAAAATCTCAGCTAGATGTAATCTACGTCGACCTGGCCAAAGCATTTGATTCTGTGAACCATTTCCTTCTCCTCCACAAGCTTGCTTCACGATACAACGTACATGGATCCTTCCTATCCCTAATAAAAAGCTTCCTGTCCAATAGGCAACAACGGGTAGTGCTTCCAGGGTCTGTATCGTCCTGGCTCCCAGTCTTATCAGGAGTAACTCAGGGCAGTATCCTGGGACCCCTTCTCTTCGTGCTGTATATGGACGATATAAACACATGTGTGCAAAATTCTCCGTGTTCCCTTCTTCTATACGCTGATGACCTCAAGATATTCAGAAAAATTTCCAATTCTGACGACCACGCTGACCTCCAGGAAGCAGTGAATACTTGTACTGATTGGTTCAACAAATGGAAGTTATCCCCAAATCCGAAAAAGTGCTTCAATGTGTCTTTCTCACTACTGAAATCTGGAAATCAGGCGAACTATAAAATATGTGGAAATAAATTGGATACGGTTTCTCAGGTGAGAGATTTAGGTATTATTCACGATGATAAACTGACATTCTCTCCCCACATTGACCATATCAAATCTCGCGCAATGCGCAGTCTCGGCATTCTATACAGATTCACAGAAATTAAAGACCTCACTGCACTTAAATTATACTTCACCACATATGTTCTCCCTATCCTAGATTTCTCTTCTCCAATCTGGTCTACTTCGGCTATAACCAATATTTCTAAATTGAACAGTGTCTTTAATTTCTTCATATCGCAATCCTTCACTAAGGCACTTCGCCAAATCCGATATTCTAAACCAGCTCAATGTACTCGACCTGAGAAGCCGTCTACAATTTACTGACCTGTGTTTCTTACATAAAATTATGAATGGTTACACAAAATGTAACATGCTCTTAAGCTACTTCCCACTTCATGTTCCCTCCCGTTCAACACGCCAGAACCATTTACACCACGTACCTCGCCCACGTCTTGAAGTACAGAAGCGCTCTATTTTCCACCGTCTACCTACCCTTAGCAACTCCCTTCCAAACATTGGCATATTCTCTCCCTATCGAACATTCAAACATAACATTAGAAGATCCCTTTCACCCTCTTTTCCTAACCACTCGCCCTCCTAATCACTCACTACCCCAATCACTCCCTGCGTCCTTCCCGAGATTTATCCTTTCTGCCGTCACTGCCAATTGTTACCTGTTATTGTTATTGTTGTTGTTTTTGTTATTATTATTTGAAATTGTTAAATTATTAGTGTAAAATGACCTTTTCATAATTGTATCTAATAATTGTTAAATAAATAAATAAAAAAAATCAAGATATTCCTTAGGTTCATCAGCATTTAGTAGTTCTCTAAAATAATCCGCTAGAATTTTAGCATTATCAGTATCATTGTGGGCTAGTTTACCTGATTTATCTTTCATTAATAGTGTAGGAGGGCTGTATTTAGAATGATATTGATGAAATGTCCTGTAATAGTCCCTTGTTTTGTGTTGCTTAAAGGAATCATCAATAATTTGTATGGACTTTTTTTGATTTTCTCTTTTAATTCTCCTAATTTCTTTGGCAGTTTCCCTTCGAAAAATGGTTAATTCTTCTCGCGATTGTGTGGTCCTCTTTTGCTGATCATTGAGCCATGCTGTGTGTCTTTTCCGAATTGCAGCATCACATTCCGCATTCCACCATGCATGCTTTTTCCTTTTCCTAATAGGGGCAATTTCGACAGCAACGGTTTTCAGTGTGTCAACCATCGTTTCTAGCTTGTCACTTAAGAGAGTTTTAGACTTTTCCTTATAGGACACATTATTTATTAAATAACTAGGGTCATATTGCCTTTGCATGGTCGAGTTTGACGATTTTTGTTTACGTCGTGGAGTTAACTTGATCTTTATCTTGGATATATAATAATCAGAGTCAACATCGACCCCACGTAGTACCTTCACGTTATATATTTCTTTGTAGAACTTTTTATCCATTGCAACATGGTCTATCTGGAATTCCCCTAGTGCACTGTTAGGGCATTTCCAGGTCATAAGTTTGTGTGGTCTTCGCTTAAATCTAGTAGTTTCGAGACGTAGGCCATGTTCTTCACAAAGGGTGATTAATCATTGACCATTCTTGTTAGTGAATTTGTGAGCTGGCCACTTACCTACTATTGGACGAAATTTTCTTTCTTGACCAATTTTTGCATTAAAATCCCCAAGCAAGATTTTAACATGAGTGTCTGGAATGTTTGATATTAGTAAGGCAAGTTCTTCCCAAAAATTGTCCGTTTCATCTCTAAATTTTTTGACATTCTTGTCATTAGTTGGGGCATGAACGTTTATCAAAGAGTATATTTTGTTTCCTGTCCTAATTGTTAAAGTTGCTAACCTTGATGAGTTCGACGAAAAGTCTTCCACTGAATCAATAATACTGGTATGTACTAAAAATCCCATACCAAATTGGGGGACATTTTTCATAACTCGTGGTCCTGGAGGTCCCTTGTAGAGACGGTATCCTCCAGATTCAATGGGGTCTTGATCTGTGTTTTTAAGTTCTTGAAGTGCTGTTATTAAGATCTTGTGTTGGTCCAATATATCGGTTAAATGCTTAAGTTTTCCAATTTTAATTAACGAATTTATGTTTAATGTTGCAAAGAATGAAAATTCCCCATGTTTGTTAATTTTGAGTTTGTATTTGGACTTTCGGGTTTCCAGGCGCTCCGACTCACCTGACTCTTCTACGCGGCACCCCACTGTATCCGAATGGTGCCTTGCGGTGGAAGAGTTCATTAGAAGACTGTTCATACTTGAGTTGATTGTCAGGTCTAGGACCCATGATCTGACCGTAGTCAGGGATTACAATTCCAGATGTGATCTGGAAAGGTGATGAATGGAATATGATAGGATGATTGATGAGAAATGGGAGTGTGTTTGGTCCGCGAGAGCTATTTTATTTCGCTCAAGTCCGCCAGAAAAACTGGTGAGGACCCCTATCCGCCACCTGGGACGCGCCACGTCGGAGTATCACCTCTCCGCCTTCCTACGACAACGTAGTAGGTTCGTGGAAAATAGCATTTATAGCAATTTTTATACAATTTTTAATTATTATTATTATAATGATGTTACTATTGATGAATAATGATGGACTTTTGTCCCTTTTTTATTGTTTGTGATTTAAAATAGGTTTAGTACAATTACCATGTATATAATTTGTTTATACATTTTTTTATAATAATGATGAAACTATTAGTTAAAATGATGGACTTTTGTCCTTTTTTAATGTTTGTGATTGAAAAATAGATTTACTACAATTAGTAATTTTTTTTTTTATAATGATGCACTACTGTCCCTTTTTTATTGTTTGGCATTTATGTCATTTTACACATTTTATTTATAATCATAATGATGAAACTATTAGTGAATAATAATGGAAAAAATAACACAACATGGACTCTTGTCTTTTTTTTGTCATGATAACAGTGATACTATACATTTTTTTAAATAAATTCATAATGTTAAAGTCCATATCTAGATAAAAGTAATTTGCTCTTCATAGCACCAATCACTATAAATGCTGCCATTCGTTCTGCTAGACTGGCATCTGAAGCTGTTATCGTTGCTTGGCAATGCTTAACAAGACTTTGTCGGCAATGCGTCTTAGTGTGGGATCACCGTTTTCATAGGCTATATCATGATTAAGGCATGCATGATCCAAAGCATTGATTCCCATATCCCCTCTCCTCAAACGATCTTGAAAACGAGTACCAGGGCCGCAGGAGCTGTAAGCAGGTAAGTGAGCTTCGAATGGTAAGTTTTTAATGATGTTATCAATAATTCCACGGCCAGTACACCTGGGACATAGTGGTTTCAATCGGTGAAAAACACTTCTTTTGTTTTTCTTCTTGTTCTTATTTTTTGTTCTTGCTGTTTTTGTTGTTGTTGTTGTTGGTTTATGTCGGCGGTTTCTGACGAGCATGGTAGGTGGTGGTTGTTTTCCGCATGACAGCCATGGAATGATGAAACAATGTCTTTACACTGAGTTTTATGACCATGATATAATTTCATTAATTGGCATGTGGCACACTGTCGAATGGAATGTATTTTTTGCCATGGTTAATTGCTTGTGATGGGAAAAATGATTGCATGGTTGTAGTTCACTCAATACAGGGTCGGTAGTCCACTCGGCAGGCGCCTTTTCCCAAATTTCGTTCACAGCGTTGGCAGCAACATAAAAAAGAAATGAATTAGGTAGCGCTAATAATTCATGTTGTGTAAAGCTAATCAGTTTCTTCTTGCACACAAAGTACATTCCAATAGCCTTGTCGATTGTAGTGGCGTCCATGTTTATTACGTAGATGTTATCACCTCACGTGTACAAGTCTCACTGCTATCATTGGGCGATAAACTTTCAGATTTAATTTTATTTAACAACTCCCAACATGCACTGGTGGTGAGCCAATGGAACAATTGCCATGCATGCGCTAAGGCTTTATTCTGAAAATTGTCGCAAGGACAAGTGTTCATGAGCGTTTGCAGGGATGGACAACCCAGATCTAAAAGGTCAATACATTGACAGTGAGAGAGTAAAAATGGTTGAAGCCACTGGCGTTTTTCACTCCCTTTAACAAATAAGACATTTGTCGAGGACAAATGGGCTTTCATGACCATGTCAAGATACTTGTAAGAAATATCACCCTTTTTCCATGCTAATTGCAAATGATTTTCAATCCATTGGCTCTGCTATTTATCTTTTTCACTAAGCAACTCGAAAGCATAGGGAGGTTTAAACACCAAATGGATTGAGTTAGACACCCAAAACGTACTACAATCGATAAAAGCTACTTCCTTAAATATACATTTGTTGTCTGCAATTTTAAACCCCTGACAATCCACGATGAGTGTACGCATCATGCTTTTATTTTTACTTGTTACTTCGTTGATGTCTAATCAACAACTAACCCATGCCATGGTTTAACATGGCAAAAGTCAAAGGACTTTGGGAAGAAAAAAAAGAAACAAATGAATTGAACAACAGCTAAATATTTTTTACAAGTTTTATTCATGACATAAAAACACTTACACTTTTATTATAAAGTTTGTTTGCTTAATCGGGAGCAGCATTCAAATGAACAGTTTGCACATACGTTCCACAGGTATCTCCTAGTTTTGCAGGCTCTGGTACAATAAAAGGGTAATTCAAAGTCCACGGAATATTGCCCACATCATAGCGATTGAGGTAAGGACAGGATGGACTCCATCGTTGATGATCGCTAAATGGTCGGTCCCCCATTTCCCAGTTTCCAATTTCAATGTTGCAAAAAATACACTTGACCACATCCCCACGTTTTAAGTAATAAAATCCGCTTGCTGCCATTTCTCCATAATCCATAAAGGGAACGGTCCATGTTTCAAATGTTTTCAGACGATTAAATTCACATTTTAAATTTCATGGTTTGTCTGTCACGTTGTTGTCGTTGTTGTTGTTTTTGTTGTTGTTGTTGTTGTTGTTGTTGTTGTTGCTGCTGTTGCTTATTGAGGGACACATGATGTTTGTTGTTGCTGTATGCGCGCACAGTGCCAGAGCGCAACAGATACTGTGCATGCAGACGCTTATCATCAATCCTATGAATTATGATCTTTTTTTTCTCCCGACCACAGGTGGCTTACATGCTGGTGACATAATTGGACAAAGGATGATATTTCACTTGTCTAGTATGAATAATCAAACAGTAGGCACTGGTATGGTCTGGGACATTTTCTTGTGTTTCAAAATCTACCCTTAAATCAATGGTGGTGATTTTCATAGATTCTTCTAGATACGAACAATCGAAAACAATCAGTGGTGCTTTTGCTTTAAACCCTTGTGGCGACAACATATGGCAATCCTGTTTTTCATAATAAGACGATTTAAATTTAGCAAACATGTCATAAAGGGGACCAAACTTATTTTTTGAAAAATTGAATTCCAACCCCTCATAGGGAAAGCAAACATTATTTAAAAAAAAATGTCGTATATTTCTCAAGTGAATGTGATCAAACAGGGTGGCATCTTTGCTTTGTTGGTATTTTCTATTTGTTTGAAAACCAATAATAACATAGAGGGGTCTCTCGGTAGAGCGAGCCGATTTGACACTCCAACTATGAGTGTCTGTGGTAGGTAGCAAGGGGTATTCATGTAGACACCAACTACGAAAGGCGATAGGCAAGGCTTTATCTTTTTGCTCCAAATTTAACATGCTTAGCTTTTTGCGATCCGAGAGCGTCACATGGAGCACTCTCCATAGTAATCGAAACAGTTGAATTTTTGAGTCTATCACTTGGTCAGAGGCTCCCTTTAGTGCATTATAATCACTGCGGTCTCTCACCAGATACAAACTTTGTCTTGCGTTTAAAATAATACGCTTATGATCTTCGGCAAAGCCAAGGAGTAATTTTATGGGTAGGAAGCCTGTAAAAGTGCCATTGGTATGAACTAGCCAGTCATAGCTACTGTTGGGACACCATCCTGCCATAGAAAGCGTTTTACTTTCCTCCTCGCTATAGGAATGATTTTATTTATTTATCGTATGGCTTCTATGCCGGGAGTGTCCGAGGACAAGTTCGGCTCGCCTGAGTCTGTAGCTGCTTCCAGCGGACACCCTAAAGGGTGAGCTACCAGTTCCGTTCAATTTCAAGTAGTTCCAACTTTCGCCACCAGACATCAATGATACCTAGTGGCGAACGTTGGAACTTTGATAGAGCGTTCTGATAGGAATGATATAATTTCATAAGACTAGTCATGCCCACATTTCGAGTCATATCTATGACAATATCATTTATCACATAACGTACTTCAGAAAATAGAAAAGCCAAACCATGATCCGCCAACGCAGACGTCGTGGGTGTGCTGCCATCTGTTTTCATCAATTTACCCTCAATTTGAAGGACCCTTTCATAAGGTAGAGTAAAATATCTTGATTGTTAATGATGAATTGAATCTCGTCATTGTTATTCAGTCCTGTTGCTTGAGGTTGATAGGAATGCATATCAATGTGTACGACGCCATCTTCCACTTGTATGGGATTTAACACTTGCAACAGCTCCTTGTTCATGATTGGGGTGTAACGTATAACCAATGCGTTGTAAACGTTGTCGGTTTACTCGTGTCAACCGTTTCATACACGGCGGGCAACTAACCGACCTCGTAGACGTTGTTGTTACTTTATTGATAAATTTCATAGCGTATTTAAAACCAACTTGTAGGTCACAGGGGCGTCCCAAGCAATCAGTCGTTGGTTTCTATTCTCTAAGCGTAAGGTAATATTACTAATATCACTGACACACACAGGATGATATAGAACCACTGAAGGGTTTTCACGAATAATATAGCCACAAGGAGAGGTGACAATAAAATCATACAGGGAATGGCTTTGTTCTTGATTTGTAAATACGTCTCTAATAATATTGCAAGTCACAGAAATGTGATGGTCCTCGATGAATTTCCCTGGATAATCTGAATCATGGGGTTGGTGAGCTGCCAACACTCTTGGTTTAAATCCTAGTAAAGGACCAATAGAATGAACTCGTGTTTCAAAGTCAATGTTAAACGTAGAGAAAATCCGACAGCGATGAGTAATCGTATTGGCTGTAAGTTCAAATTTGTGTGTCCCGTCCGCAAATGATTTGACACCAATTTTTTTTTTATCATCGACACGCTAATGGCTTCGTGCACATCGTCTATGGTATAACCTCCAGGGGGTAGTCTCACCATATAATCATCATAATAAAATTTGTCATTAATATCCAGTTGAATATTGTAAATTCTATTGTAACTTTCCAAAGAAATTAATCCTAGCACATAGGATTGTTCGGGATGCAATTCAATGGGGGGAAAATCCAGGGACATTTCAGGCCCGCGACTGTGCACAGTAACGGTCTTGGCGTTGACATTCATAATAATGAAACTGTTGGCTTAACGCGACCTCTTATATAAAAAATGTAAACTCAAACGGCCACACTCTTGACTGTCAAAGGTTTGTTGACTATTCACATTATAGAATATCTTTACCCGGTTTCCCAAATAACGTAGCAACTCGATCGGGGGTGGTAAATTTCCATAACTGTCAAAGTACCATACTGTGGAACCTTGTTTCACATAGGCTACAAAATGGGTTCCTGTGCCTGCATCATCATCTAAATTCATCATGGCTCGTTCTTCTTTCCACGGTGCCTTGGGTAATTCATTTCGCATAATTACACCTCGAAAATGAGAAATCTTTAGTTGTTTGGCATAGCTTTCCACTTCTTCATGGGTCATGGCATGACGAGGCAGTTGCCTTAAGCGCTTATCGAAGATGGACATTTTTTTTAGACGATAGGCCACTGCCTTGTTGATAAACGACTGGCTTTAAAAGATTGCCATTTCTAGTTCCCATAGCAATGGCTTCTAACGTTTTATTATGTCGCTCGCTTTCTTTGAGTTGTTGCTTGCCTTGCTCGACGGCTATTATGGTTTTCGCTACAGCACTAGCACCACCCAAAAGGGATCCCAAACCTGCCAACCCTGCATATAAAGCCGGCAAAAAACCACGCTTAGCAACAGGAATGACTCGCCCACGTTAAATAAAGAAGTCATAGGCTATTTTACATTCACCTCACCTCAAGATGTCATTCAACCAGACCGCATTCAACCAGATTCCATTATTATTTTTGATGATATTACCACTCAACGACAGGTCATTATTCAAGAGTATTGTAGTATGGGACGCCATAAACAAGTGGATTATTTTTTATCTGTCTCAGACCTATTCCAAAATCCCCAAACAGTTGATTCGTGACAATGCCAATCTCATCGTTCTCTTCCACCAAGACTCTAGAAATCTCTATCATATTTTTCAAGATCATGTGAATCCAGATATGTCCTTTACAGCTTTCACTCAATTGTGTGCCTCGTGTTGGAACCACCATCCTCATGCCAGTTTGGTCAAAAATAAACAGAGTGAACGATGTGAGGGACGTTATCGCTTGGGTTTTGATCATTTTATTTCTGTTTAAAAAGACCCAGGGTTTGACATTTCCTGTTAGTGTGTCTTTGCCTTTACCATGGCGAACGCCATAGGCTACAAGAAACGTGTTCAAATCATGCAGCGTATTATAGAGGCATGAAATACGATTCGACATAAATTTGGTGAATTACAACGTTTAAAAAACGTCAATCCTTTACCCATGATAAAACATACTCCATCATCGGTTGATCCCATGAGGTTCAAAAAAAGGCTTCTGCTGCTACTGCTGCTAAGTGAAAAAGAATATAACAAAATCACTGAAGGAATGGATCGATAGAGGAGAGAAACCAAGGCCTGGACAAATTAAAATAAAAATTGATTTCCACAATTTTTATTTACTCGACATGGAGCCGTATGCGCCCGTTGACGCATGTTTGCATTGGTAATTGATCACCAAGATCCATGCTGAAGGGTAACTGAACATACCCTGCAAGAGGCGGGATGAATATGGAGCAATATTAGTTATAATAATACTTTTACACATCTTGGACACTCCATAAATATTCAAAGATTTAATTAATGTAATTCTGCATATTTAACTGGGGAAAACTTCAATCAATTACGAAGAAATGTCGACACTCCTATGTGACTGTGAGGCTTGATCAATTCTCGTTCGATCACGTATTTGCCTGAGAATCCAAATGATCTCATCCCTCTTACACTTGCAATGAATCTGCAAGATGGCATTGGCGAAGGAACACCTGATTTGGATCAATTGGGCTTAGTGAATTCGTCAAAGAGATTCCGCTATATGCAGCATCTGCGACAGGACTTACGGAAAATATTTAGAGATGAGTACTTGAGTCAATTGATTCAGATACCTAATCAAGGGACCATGAATTTGCGCGGATAACTCATGTCTTAAGTGAACGCCATGCGTGAAGAAGACAGTACTTATTTGTCGTACGTTCAGACAGGACCGATGTGTGAGTGACGCATCAGTGTAAAACACGTTCCGAGTATTGGAAAACTTTGTGGAATGGAGAGATCCATTTATATTAGAGACACGGATAGCCATCAGTGCGAAATATGCAAGCAGAGTAATAGTGGATAATTACTTATACCTAAATAGTGCTATATTTTTGGCCAAGGATTAACAAACTGTGGAAGCATGGGATGAAAGCCACGAGGCAGCATGGTCACATGCAGAAGTGTATCATAAACTGTGAACGGTATAAAACCTGTGATACAGGAATTACTTTATGTTTCGCTAAAGTGCAGATATTTTCATTTATTTAATTATTGTAAATAATTTTGTGCAAAGTTTGCGAGTGAGCGTCGCAGAAGCGATGATAATGCCAGTGGCGGTGTGTAAATGGGCAATTTTATTTTACCGCACTTTAGAGTCAGTGAGTGTTACGACCTCGATGTAATTTTCTTTAACATGTGTGATAATTAATCAACAACTACATAATGGAACCAATCGACTGTCTACATTTGAAGTACAACAACGACCACGTTATGGAAAGGAATCACTGAACCATGCGTGGGGAATTAATAACGGAAGGTGACCGAAGCAATGACGAGATGATCTAAGACCACTGAGAAGACCGCTATAACACCTCATGGCGGGTCTCGAACTTGTGTCGCTGCAATCTGTAAGTCAGATCATGTTTAAGTAGCTTCATGTAATGGTGATGATGATGATGATAATTGTTGTTTAAAGGGGCCTAACATCTAGGTTATCGGCCCCTGTTCATGTAATGGGTAGGAACGGTTGATTAGTTATAAATGGTTTCATTTAAAGGCACAACGCAGGTAGTTAACATAAGCTCACGTGTGGAAAGTTTTAGTTTTGTTATAAATTTATTAAAGCCAAGGAGGCAAAGTTATTATGTCCATTTCGTATCATATCAAAACAGTTACAGTCAATTTTTATTTTTTCAAGCTCATGGCAAAAGAAACTAGTTCTTGCCAGATGGTAAATCGAGGCCAAGGTCGCATGTGTATGTGCGAGACAGCTACACAGCACGTTGAATCTCAGGCAGTGCATTAAATAATCGAGAAGGATGTGACATTCCTAGCATTGTATAATATGAATGCAGAATCCGTTATTCACGTATTTGACAAATGCGCATCTGAAAACAATTTTATTTTATTACGAGAGCCAGACAGGCAGTGGAACTAAACAGTATTTTGTAACCAGTGATCGTATGTTCGACTATATTCTGGGAAGAGGCAATTTGATAAATACACAATCTCACACGCTAGTCTGTATCAGAATCCTTTATAATAATGAAGAGCATTATCAGAATTTTTTTATACACACTTAGTCTTTGTGATCAATATTTGGAAGTGTATAATTCAGGGATCCACACTAATTTTAACTAACGTTAAACGTAGTGCTAGCTTGTTCGTTCTGCGGCACATAGGAAGTTGTGAGCCCCTGGCGACCTTGGAATGGAAGGAGTCAAGCTAGGAGGGCGTGCTTGGATTCGTGTTTTTCGTCTCGTTGTGCTCTTTTTGGGAATGGAAGTGTCAAAAAGGTGAAAATAGGGTTTTGGGTCTAAAAATGCGTTTTTCACATTTTTGCTAATTTTTGGAAAACCGAAAAAGTGATGATGACGTGTGTGATATTATTTTTTCGTCTCGTTGTCCTCTTTACGGAGATGTAGGTGTTGAAAAGGTAAAATGCTGGAAACATGGTTTTTTATGGGAAAGGTGTTTTTGTTAATTTTCAAGTTATTTGGAAACCGAATCATGTGATTTTTATGACGGGCATGTTGATGTTTTCGTCTTTACGGGGATGTAGGTAGTGAAAAGGTAAAAAGCTGGAAACATGTTTTTTATGGAAAATGGGTTTTTGTGATTTTCTCTAATCTTGGGAAAACTCAAAACGTGATGATGACGTGTGTGATAGTATTCTTTCTTTACGGGGATGTAGGTATGGAAAAGGTAAAAAGCTGGAAACATGGTTTTTTATGGAAAGGTGATTTTGTTATTTTTCGAGTTATTTGGAAACCAAATCATGTGATTTTTATGACGGGCATGTTGATGTTTTCGTCTCGTTGTCCTCTTTACAGGGATATAGGTATTGAAAAGGTGAAAAGCTGGAAAACATGTTTTTGATGGAAAATCTGTTTTTGTTATTTTTCAAGTTATTTGGAAAACGAATCATGTGACTTTTATGACGCGCATGTTAATATTGTCGCCTCGTCGGCCTCTTTACGGGGATGTAAGTATGGAAAAGGTAAAAAGCTGGAAACATGGTTTTTATGGAAAAGGTGTTTTTGTTAATTTTCGAGTTATTTGGAAAAAGAATTATGCGATTCTTATGACGGGCATGATGATGTATTTGTGTCGTTGTCCTCTTTACGGGAATGTAGGTATTGAAAAGCTGAAATCATAGTTTCCGTCATTTTTTCGAGATAGTTGAGGAAAACGGGGAAAAGGTAAGAAACCAGATTTGAAGTTACGTTATGTTAAGCGCTATGATGTTGGTAAAACACATATGCATTATTATTATTAATATTATTTGACATGGCTTGCCTGGGCTCACGGTTCCAGTGTTGCCCCATAATGTTTGATTTAAATGTTTTTGAGTTGATCTTTATTTTGAGGGGTTGCCAAGACTTGTGAAAACGGAGACGATGTGGAGGAAGACGGTGTTGCCGCTATGACGGAAGATTTTTGTTTTGTTTTTAGAAACTGTTGAAGGGGTGAGGATTTCTTTCTTTCAGGACTAAATACGGTTTCGCTTTCACTTTGTTCTTCTTCTCGTTCTTCTTGATGTTCTTGTTCACTAACATTAGAGAAGGAGGAGGAGGATTTACCCTGTCGTGTGGAATCTGTTTGAGTAAATTTTGAACTTGTTAAGTCCAATTGATCCAAATCAGGTGTTCCTACGCCAATGCCATCTTGCAGATTCATTGCAAGTGTAAGAGGGATGAGATCATCTGGATTCTCAGGCAAATACGTGATCGGACGAGAATTGATCAAGCCTCACAGTCACATAGGAGTGTCGACATTTCTTCGTAATTGATTGAAGTTTTCCCCCAGTTAAATATGCAGAATTACATTAATTAAATCTTTGATGATTTATGGAGTGTCCAAGATGTGTAAAAGTATTATTATAACTAATATTGCTCCATATTCATCCCGCCTCTTGCAGGGTATGTTCAGTTACTCTTCAGCATGGATCTTGGTGATCAATTACCAATGCAAACATGCGTCAACGGGCGCATACGTCTCCATGTCGAGTAAATAAAAATTGTGGAAATCAATTTTTATTTCAATTTGTCCAGGCCTTGGTTTCTCTTCTCTATCGATCCATTCCTTCAGTGATTTTGTTATATTCTTTTTCACTTAGACGGTTATTTTCTCCTGCTGGTTCCATTTCAATGTTGTGAACATCAGCTATTCTGGTTTTCCTGTCATACTTACGACGTTGGTTACTTCCATCTCGCCTTCTGCCAAATTCTTCATCTTCTTCAGTTCTTCTCCTCCGTTCTTGGATGTACTGTTTACTTTCTTTAGCCTTACCTCGCCAATCGTTAACATATTGGAAACGAGGATCGGTTTCCTTCTGATGACCACCGCTGTACCTGAAATCTCGCCTGAGATTGTTAGTATACTGATTATTACGACTGTCACGATCACGTGGCTGTCCTCTGTATCCACGGTTATAATTGTTATTTTTGCTGTTGCCATAACTCCGACGATTGTTTTCATAATCGTTTCCTCGATTCTAGCATCTATTTTGATAGTTCTTGTTAAGGGACACTAGGGGTGAATTTTTCAACTTCCACATTTGTTATCAGAATGAGTTGAAATTTAAGCTGCACAATAAGATTAGTAATACTAAGTCACATGCCAAATTTGAAAACAATCGGATGAAGTTTAATTGATTTTTTACTAATTTTATTATTAAAATATAACGTGCGATCAAAATGCTCCATGCGCATTAGAAATTGTGTAAAACGCTTGATTTTTAAATTGCACATACAGAAACCTATTCTAAATAGTATAACATTGAGACATTTGAGAAAAGTGATACATGTATGATGTTAGATTAATTTCATTTTATGTGCCACCATGTTTTATAAATTCTGATAATTTTTCATAGTTTTTTTTGTCTGTAATTTACAAAGTGACCTAAGATATTGCAATGTCATCTTACAACACATGTATTTCTGAATATCCAGTGATATTTTGAATAAAATTGGTGAATATATCATGCGCATGGAGTATTTTCATTACCTAAAAATATTGTTTGGAGATAAAAGCATTTTTATAAAATCGCATGCTATATTACCAAGTTTGGCTCACCTAATGAATCAAAATGCCCCAGATTCATATGATTTGCCTTCCAACTTCTCCTTGGCAGCTTCCTGTTGTGTTTTCTTCAACTGCAGACCCTGTCGTGACTTCTTCACCTGCATCGAGCTCCTTCTGCTTTCATAAATTCTCATTTGATCACAACGCTCACTTATTTTTGAGGAAACCATTGAACTTTCTTCATTTCTTACTTCACATTTCAGTTCCTGTGTCGCAGAGCAGCCCATATTGAACTCAGAAACACCAGGGTATGTCCCCATGTCCAGTCGCTTCTTCGATATAAAAATTTCTTTAGGACATTTCTTCCAAATAACAGAGTGAACACACTCATTTGAATTTTGTGTTCCTCCCCTGCTACATCTGGCTAAAAGCTCATTGCTGGCCAGTCTCTGATACACAGGGGCAATGCGACAGACCATTTTTTCTGAAAATTGCACTGACATCTTAGTGTGGCTTTCAGGTGTCTCACCCCGAGCAGTGCTTCTATTATAGAAACACCACGAGTCAGTTCCCTTGGGGCATTTCTGATGTTGTGGTTTCTGATCTGTGGATCTGTAATGATACAGAGTGGCATAAATGGCAGTCTTCATTGCTTGAACATCAGGCATATGTTTCTGAATTGACTGTCTGCAACAACTGGACAACTTCTTTATTGTGTCCATTTTCAAAGTTCCACGACCACGACCACCCAAATTTGTGTCCTTGGTATCCTTTTTCAATTTCAGAAGCCCAGTAGTCATTCGTTTAGCGACATGGTTGATACACTCCTCTTTTATTATTTTAATTCCTTCGCCATACACTGCAATTCCATTCAGATGCTGGTAAGTCTTTGCATCTCCATCAGAAAGTACAGTTGTGTATCGCATTGCACACTTCTCAACTGATCTTTTCCACATTATATCAGCAGCGTGTACTTCCATTGCCCCTGAAGACCAATCATAGTTTTACAGCATTCCCCACTTCTTTCATGATGTTCAGCTAATACCATGTACTCTGGTGTATCTGTACCCAGTTCATTGCCAAGTAAGGCACAATAATGGCAACATTTTGACAAGACTTCATAGTCAATAACGAGACCTGTCAAGATATCTACAACTAAGCCAATCCCATACAATGATTTATGACCTCTGCGGTGCCACGTTCCATCAAAACTAACTGCGATATCAATAACATTAGCCTCTATGAGGGATGGATCTACACATTCATGTGCGTTACGAACTACAGTTCGACTCTCACTCAGCATTTTCGCCTTGAGACAATCAACTTCTGTTGCTAAGTTGTGCATGTGACTGGTGAAGGTCTTGGAATTCATGCAGTGCATTTTCATAGCCATAGAAAATTTTTGCATGTACCTGTGACCAAGTCCAAGATTAGGAAAGCTTCTGTACCCTTTCTATTTACTTCAAATGGAGCTCTTTCTGTTTTGCCCTCATTTGATTTTACCCGAGGACTTGTGTATGCCTGACCTGCACAGTGTCCATATGATTTGCATACTACATGTAGTTTATTAGCAAATCCATGCTGCTCGTTTATCACCATATTTAGGGAAGCTTGGCTACTGTGAGGACATTTCAATTTTTTTAATAAATCAGGAAATGTGCTAGTGTGCAGTAATATATAACTTTCATCTGATGTAGCTAATGACACTGATGCATAAGAGGACAGTTTTAATTCAGACCTGTCAGAATTACTAACATCTCCTGATTTATATTTATTTACAAACTCGGTATTACTGGGGTTTGAACAAGCACTACTGTTTACAGTTTGTTGGGAATTAATTTGTACAGTTTGTAAAACACTAACCTCTTCTGTAGGCACCACTAATGAAATAGGCCTAGAAGCTGTCTCATTCATATTAGCTTCTTGCTTCTTTTTACGAGCTTCTATTGCCGCTGAAGTTTTTCTTTTTCTCTTGGTACATCTTCCTTTCGAAACACGCCAACGTGAACTTACTACATCCATTATAATCACAAATTTCAAGCCATATGCACTGATGTAAACAATAAAATTTAAACTTAAACACAGGAAGTTACTACCTGTTCAATTGATAATATGTAACTGTACGTAAAGATAAGTTAATTATATAATAAAAATAATGTATAGGACAATATAAATGTAGGAAGTTATATGTCAAAATATACTTTCGAACAAATCAATCCGTAAAAGTTTCACATTAGATTTTAGTGTTTATATTGGTTAGGCCAGGACCTTCTATAATACCGGACCTGACACTAGCGGCGGGACAGATGAAAGATGGCTGTTGCTGTCGGTGGTTACATGCTTTGTTTATAAGTTGAGTCGTTTTGTTTACGATGTGATAGTGGTGTAAATTTCAGTTAGCAATCGTCTCCTTTGATTATCTGTGCTTATTGATTATTGCTTAATGATATTACACGTTCGTGTAAGTAAATGTCTGCATTAGTGCTTCATAAATACGAGATACAGGTGACTTCTTTTACGCTTTTGATACCATCAATACTATTGCCAATCAGAGGGTAAGTTTGGCCTATATATTATTCTGTTTAGGGTTAATATATTATTAGTAATTGTAATTCATTATGAGCAAGCATAGTAATAATTAACGTATTCCAATTTAAGGTCTAAGAAGATCTGAAAATTGATTACCGTACGTATGAACATAACCTACTTTTTAAATTGTCTGCAGTGTTCTCTCATCCAATTATACGCCTGCTAGTTCAAGGATATCAATCTTATCACATACTTGGTGTGGATTCCGTTTTAATAAACTACCAGTAGACTTACTCGTGCATAGGCTATGCTAAAATTGTGGTTATATGCCTTGAAACTGTTGTGTGACTGGATGCAAATCCAATTATTATAAAGATAAGCCATTGGCGCCTATGTTCTAATTTCCTATCAGGGGAATTCAACCCACACCCAACTTCACGGAGCTGATGACCATGAAGTCACAAGCCCACAAAATGAATTAACAGCAGACAAAATCACGTCATGATGTTATTTTTTGTGTTGGGTTGGATTCTGACACACGTCATGCGTTTGACAGAGTGCCATTTAATCTCATGAATAGGAATGAATGAATACGACTAGCCTACTTGTTGACGGATTTACAGAAGGCAGTCGTGACCTTATGATAGGAATTACCTGGGCATTTATCTTCAGTATGTGTGGGACCCCTTGGTAAACCACTTGCTGGATGGCTACGCGGAGAATCGAACCCAACATTTACCGGTTTACCTCAAAGGCTGTGTGTACCCCGTTCTTACCCTTAGACTAGAATTAAGATTTTTTGACAGCCAGGAATCAAACTTGGACCCAAGAAGTGATAACCAAGAACTACACCACCTGGTTGGTCACATTTATTTTTAAGGATAATATGTCTGTCTGTTAGGTAGTCAGCCCGAAGGCTGGTTGGATCCTCCAAAGGCATTGCCGTTAGGTTATGTGGGTAGATACCCACAAAAACCCAAGGCAGCGCTATATTGAGGCGTACTAAACAAGAAGAGGAGTGAGGTAGATTATTATTGCTTTCCTCACTGAGTCAGTACAGCAGTACTAACCCTATGAGTAGAACCTTTCACAGCATCCACAGGCACTTACTGTGCCCTGAATGTCATTGCTTAGCACCACCCATGCCTCAGTAGCTTCCATATAATCACTGCCATGAGTGAGACTGAGACATCGGTGATACTCTAGCCTGTGCCAACAGACACTGACTGTGCCCTGAATGTCATCACTAAGCACCACACATACCTCAGTAGCGTCCATATAATCACAGTCATGAGTGAGACTGAGACATCGGTGAAAAGCCTAATTTTACTCTAGCCTGTGGCAACAGACAAATGCAAATGTACTGCATTCATCAAGAGATGGCAAACAGGCCCAGAATAATAGGTAACTTACTAAAAAGAGATTGAAATTCCTACAGGAACATTTACAACTCCCCCCAGGGGCTCACATCTAGTGTGACGTGGGTTGGCGACCACGGGGCCCCAGCTGAGTCCGGCATTGCTTCCACTTACTTTTGCCGGGCTCCTCTCCGTCTTCTTTCCTGTCGGCCTCACTTGGTCAACTCTTACTCTCTCCCGACCCCGACGGTGTTAGGGTATCCGAGGCCTAGGGAGTCACTTCCTTTCCCGCCTTAATTGGCCCTTGTCTCATCTTTTCTGATACCCTCCTTCTGGGAGGGGTCAGCCTTCTTTTTCTTTTCCTGTTATCTCCTGCCTTCTGCTCAAGGCCCTCAAGGAGGCAGGGTGTATGTAGCCCCACCACTTCTGGTGCACCCTAGATATTGCTACACCCTCAGGGGCTCTCGACTGGTGAGTTCGAGAGTTGGTGACCCCGAGGGATTCCTGAGCTGGGTCCGGTTTTCCCTCTTTTATCCATTACCTGTGGGGTGGACCCTCTCCTCTTTCACTTTCCTATCTGCCGTTTATGGCTCTCCTTCCTTCCAAGTCCCTCAATCCGCATTCCTCGAGGGTCGAGGGCATTTCTTTTCCTCCTGTCCTTTATTTGCCTTATTCTCCTTTTGTTTTCCATTTCTTCTTCTAGTATATAAGTTAGTAGTTAGTTTTAGTTATAGTTTACATTTCATTATCAGCTTCACCATCACCCAAACGATTAAGGGCCGATAACCTAGATGTTAGGCCCCTTAAAACAACAATTATCATCAACATCATCATTTACAACTTTCCATGTTCACTCAGCCAAGATATTGTGCAGATCTCTCCTGTGGGCCTCAACATTATTTTATTTTATTCCTTTCCTGATGGAACTGCGGTAGTACCTTATTTTAACTCCCGGGGCACCTCCCCATGCCTGTCCCTTACACAGCTACACACACTACTACAGTCATCACGTAATTGGAGGAATTCAACCCAATCCCAACTACACGGGGCTAATGACCATGATGTCCCAAGCCCATAAAATGAATTAACAGCAGACAAAATCACGTCATGATGTTATTTTGTGCTGTGTTGGATTCTGACAGACGTCATGCGTTTGATGTCCGACCACCAACTACGGCGGCCATCTTGGATTGCAGTGTCAGGTCCGGTAGTATAGAAGGTCCTGGTTAGGCCTATGTAGTTCTAATATTAGACACTAGATAGCAGCACAAATCAGTACCCACATAGATGTTGGCAATGGCTTCAAAATAAATCGAAAAGATCCACACAGTAATGGATATATAGAAGTACAATCACTGAGAGAGCTTGAAGGGGGCGTTTAAAGTCTTACGCAGAGGAGATTTAAAAATGTCGCTGAGCCTTTAAAAATGGCGATGCATGAAAACTGTTTTACTGAAATGATCCGCAGGGGTCCATTAGATAAATATATGGCAAAAACAAAAAAAAACAGTTATTTTGCCATATTTGCCTAAAAACTCAGCCCTAGTGTCCCTTAATCGTGTCATATCGTCGATTCCTTCCATAAGGTGTGTTCTCTATGTGATATTCACGAAAGTCTCTCCTCCTATCCAGTCCTTCTTGACTTTGACGGTGATTTACACGTAGTTCTTCCGCAGGTTGTACGGTTTGACTAGTCCTGTCGACTGAGGTTACATTCACGTCGTGTGTGCTTGCACGATGCCTAGGTGTATGTGCAAATTGTTCATGGCTGCTATCCAGCTTCCTTAGGACTTCGTCGCACTGTATGGATGTGTTAGAATCTGATGCTATAAGTAGCCTTTGGACTTCCATACGGTAATGCCTTCTTATCGTCTCTACCAGTTCTAACTCAACAAAGGGGGTTGCAAGCACTGAAGTTTCGAAAGTTGACTTGCGAAGTAGGTAGCATACTTAGTTGTTTGAGTACTTGCGTACCTCTTATTGTACATTTCCGCCCTTATATTCTGCTGTATTTCCATTGACCAATGTGTCTTAAGGAATGCATCTTTAAACACCTGGTAGTATCTCTCTTCGTCTTTCTTACCTCCTTCTCCGTTATTTTCTTCCAACCGATTCAGCCTCTCGCCAATTAAACCATTACTCCCCCGCAAGTCCTCTCTTATTGCTGCCTGCTCTGCTTCTAACTCGTTCCATTTCTCTGCTGCTTGCAATTCTCCCCTTTCTACGTCTTTGTGCATGTCTCGCACGGCTTTATTTACCTTGGCTATCTGCCCCTGAGCTATGATATTTCCCTCTTCGAGTGTGTCTAGCCTGCCTTTCATCTCCTCCTGCGTCAGTTTTAATCCTTCCGCGCTCAAATTGCATTCTAACTATATTTGGTTTAGTTTAGCGAATGTCTTCTCCGCGCTAAGCGCGATCGCCTCTCTCAATGTTCCCTCCATGCGCTCTAATTGTATGCCCGCGTCTGCTTTAATGTCTAGCGTAAGCTTCGCGAATTGTTCCGATAATTGTCCGCTAGTGTCTGCCTTCAAATCTGCCTTTAAGTGTTCATTGTTCTCGGCTATAATTTGAGTTAACTGTTCGCTATTGTCTGTTTTCATGCGCTCTAGTTGTTCGCTGGTGTCAGTTTTCAAGTCTGCTTTTAGGTGTTCATTGTTCTCGGCTATAATTTGAGTTAACTGTTCGCTATTGTCTGTTTTCATGCGCTCTAGTTGTTCGCTGGTGTCAGCTTTCAAGTCTGCCTTTAATTGGGCACACATCGCCTCCATAATGGCTCGCACTTCCTCTGAAGAAGCCATCTCCTCCACCACACAAAATACACTTATCTGAGAAATAGGGGCATGCCTTAATGAGGAGATAATCTGTTAGCGCTAAAATGAGTTCCTTTTTGTTCCATATTCTGCCTCCCCAATTACTTTAGTCAGCTCAATTATTTATGTTATTCTATCCCATAAGCAAATAGCTATCCAAGCTGTATATTGAGCTTCCTACGCGACGCACACTCCCTTATAGTTTCCTTGAATAAATTATTTCACCCTTACCCTCGTGGTTTTTTTACGTTAATTTATCCCAGACTTGCTAATAGAGATATTAACAATCTATAGGCTACCAGCCTTCCTATTTCATTTTCACTGGAGTTTGTTACTATCAAAATTCAAATCGGGCACCCAGCTGACATGTCTCTACTTTACATTTGCAATGAATAATGTCAACTATATTTATAATACAAACTCCATGATTTTACACCCCTTTGATTTACAATAAATCAGCCACACGCTCTTGGCGCGCCATCATAGTCTAAACCCTAGCCGTACGAATCATACGCAAAATCCACCACGGATGGGAGATTTTACGATGAGCAACGACTAGCTCAAAACAGGCATATAACTTTCCACATGATCCAATGAATTAGATATCAAAATAACAATGCAATCAAATAGGGACGGATGGCTAAGGCACTATCACATAATCCCTATATACCCTTCCAAAGGCCCTCTAGAATGCTGAATCTTATCTCGGGCGTGGCTCGTTCGTTGGCTAATTAACACTTTACAGGCTGGCTGCGTGGCTCAGGGGTAACGTTCTCGCTTGCTTGGCCCAAGGTTGCGGGTTCGTATCCTGGCGCAGTCAGCTGGCATTTCAGGGTGCGCAAATGCGAGGGAGCCGTGTCAGTAGATTTACTGGCACGTTAAAGATCCCCTTCGGGGCAAAATTCCGGCACCCCGGCGTCTCAAAAAGATAAAGTAGTTAAAAGGGACGTAAAACCAATAACATTATTATTATTATTAACACATCATCCTAGGAATTTCCAAATTTGGATCATGGGAACTTAAAACTATGAATCATATGCCAGGGGAACAAGGAAACAAAATTTATTCTTAGAAGTACTACAAGACGAAAAAAAACCAAATCCCCTAATAAAAAAAACAAAACCAACGTAGAACCACAACAAAATAAACTGCGTCATCACTATCCTTCTCTGCCATAAAGTCCACAGAGATGGTACGACCAGGGTACCTTAATCTAATTAATTCGGGCAGAGCCTCAGCTTCCCATGACCAAACACTGCAGGATCATAGAACACCAAATAAAACACAAATCCAAATAAAATAAAATCAAAATCAAAGTGGCACGCTCTCACCCCAGGGGAGTTCAAAATGCAACATCAAAAGATTAAATTAATGCCACAAGAATTGAATCATTACGTTAATCAGATCAGATCACTATACACTGGAATCTCATTTTAACGCTCTCTATTTGGAAAAAGTGAATCGTATAGACGAGATCGTTCCGTTTGGCAAACAGACCTCCCTTCACGACCTCCGTTAGGGTCGTGTACGGTCAGCATGCAGTGCGGCCACACAAACACTACATTAAGATACAACGTGCCTATCTCATTCACATACAACTACTACTGTTCCCGTATGAAACATTTATCAAGACATCAATTATAACCGTCTAGCGGCCGCCCAGAGGGTACAAAATCTGATACACTAGTAACGTGGGTCCACAATAAAATCAAAAGCACAACAAACCGGAATCCCAGAATCAATAACAACAAAATATATAAACAAACCAGCCATTAAACTTTTACCAAATAACCTCGGACAGACTCAAGGCCAAGCAAAAGCACCCCGCGGCGAGGAGTGGCTAACTGCTTTCACTACAACCACAGCTGACGTGTACTGACTGAAGCACGTGCTCAATATGGCTCAATTCAACAAGCCTCGCAGAATCATCACTTAGCACGCTGCCTGCGGGCGTCAGACCGACCCCAGCATCACGGCCGTGATTTTTACCTCGTGGGAATTACCTCGTCCACGGAATTATCAAAATACTTACGTGGTTTTGAACATCCACAACTTACCAATATGGGTGGGCACCATCCTCCACCAACTCAACCAAATGCACGTGGGCACAGCATCCACGACTTACCGATATGCATTAATACATCCAGTCATATTAGACACCTCAAATCGCCGGGTCTGCCTGCCATGTCCATCACCGATCGAAGATTGCAAAAATCCATTACCTGGTAGAACTTACCACAGGCGATCCACGAACCTTATTTACCACAAAAATATTCAATATGCTCTGGTTTGCTTACGACCACTGTACAAACTCTCCCCCACCTTCTCAACTGAAAATGTATTTACAGTGACAGAAGCTGATGGCCAGATTTCCCCTGAATGTTACTCTCCCCAAACTACACTGAAACCCTTGACCACACGATGCATATTTACACGCACGTTGTATAAACAAATACAACAACCACAACAACAAAAACACAACTAACATTAGGAAATGAATATGTACACTGCCATTGCACTCATGTTGACCCGTACACCCCCAACTAAATTATGCAAGATAATTTGCTGTACTTATCACTATTCCTGGGTCCCAGATCCTCTCCATCATTGCAGCGTGCCCCACGGTTTTGGTTTACGCCATCATTTCACACATGACGAATTCCACGTTTGAAGATCCTCCCCTTGTTCCAATTGCAGCGTCAGATTCTTCTTGCTTCGGGTACCTCGTGGTAAGGATGAACACAGAATACACAATTACTTAATGCGGCATACAAGAAGGTAACTCGCACTCACTGTTCCGAGCCGATGACCCTATCATTCTCCTAAATAGCTACCACCTGAACTACTCAATTCATCCAGATTGTCCGCCGTAGCTCCTATCGACACAACTTACATGTTTACCTAGCGCAGTGGCTAGCCTATTTCTCAGCCGAACTTGCACCCGCGAACTAGCGCGCATATCAATATCTTATCTCGACACTGACAAGAACTCGCACTCGTATGCTATAGTATCTAGACATGATCTCAAAAGCAGCGCCACACTGTCTCAATTTTTACCACTGGACATGTAAAACAACAGAGTCCAAATCACAAACTCGACTGACGTGAAGCGTCCGTAACAGAATCACAAAATCGACTGACTTCACTCTCCCAGATGGAGCTATTTAAGTGTTTGAAGCATAACTGGTCGTAGGAAGGGGAAATATGAGATTTATTTCCAAATTAATAGCTCTGTCCCGAATTGACTTATATCACTGAACTCGTCGTAATCCCAATGTCTCATTGGTGATGCCCTTTCCGAGAATCGATCGTGGGCTACTTATCAAATGAACCCAGTAATCATCCCTCTTTGTCTGCCAATCTGCGCGCAAAACACGGCTTGGTGACGCTTATCCTCTCATTGGCTGACGCTGAAACGCCCCCACATCAGGCATTTTATACTGAATTAAATTAGCCTTACATCCAAATTGCACCAAATTACATTTCTGGGAGGTAGAGAGTCTCCCGCTTCCATATATGCAACTCTCATTGCTCTCCGGTCATTAATTCTTAAGTAGGTCGCATCTGGGCGGTACCAAAACTTGAAGCTGTGTCCCTGCCAAACTGCAATTTTCCCACACAAATTCTTGCGTTCAACGACCTGCCGTCCTAACCCTCGCTCGTCTTCTCACGGTACACGTACACCCTCGGCACTCCCTGGAATCCTGCTAAGTGCATTTATGACCACGCATCCCTCTTGCTATTCTTCGTTCACGTTTCTGCACATCTCCAATAAAAGTATTTGCCGCCTCTGTACTCTGCATCTGCTGTGCTGGTCTGCGTATAGAATTAATGTTGGAAACATAAACTTGAGACTAGATGGATATGCAATATGCCTTAAAGTCTCAATAGATAAAGGGAATAAATCTGCTGGATTCTTTATTGATTTAAAAAAGGCCTTTGATACTGTTAGTCATCCACTGCTTGTATATAAACTGGAGAAGGCGGGTGTGAGAGGTGTGGCATTGTTGTGGTTTAAACATTACTTGGCAAACAGGCAACAATTTGTAAAAATAGGAACTAATAGAAGTAACTTACAAAGTGTATCGTACGGTGTGCCCCAGGGATCT
Source organism: Meconema thalassinum (assembly GCA_946902985.2). Classification (NCBI taxonomy): domain Eukaryota; kingdom Metazoa; phylum Arthropoda; class Insecta; order Orthoptera; family Tettigoniidae; genus Meconema; species Meconema thalassinum. Next base: position 554,248,954 of record OX336392.1, read on the forward strand.
ATTCTCGGGCCGATTCTATTCCTCATATATATAAATGGTATAACCTTATGCCCTTTTAAGGGTAGATTATCTGTCTTACCTGACGATACTTCGTTGTTTTACTTCTCTAAATCTGACACGGAAATTATATCTGATATCCAGCATGACTGTTATGTCTTGGAGGATTGGCTAAGAATGAATCTGTTAACACCTAATTACTCAAAAACTGTCTGCATGATGTTCCATAAATGTGAATATGATTTAAATGCAACAACAAATATCTCTTTTGGTACTACCAGACTTAAGTGGGTGAAGGAGCTTAAATACCTTGGCTTGACAATAGACAATACTCTTTCTTGGGCATCACATATAACGAATCTAAAAAAATAAAATCTCAGCTTTAGTTGGAATCTTTGCTAAAATCAAGTGTTATGTAACAACACAGACACTACGTGTAATATACTTCGCAATGATTCAATCTCGGCTCTCAGACCTATGTTTCATCTGGGGAAGAGCCTCACAAACTAAATTGAATAATCTTGAGGTTCAACAAAACAGGGCTCTAAGATCAATGTATGGATTCTATCGTTTATACCCTCGCTGTAGAATGTACACTGAAATTAATATATTGCCGTTGAAACTGCTTGTATCTTTCAACTCTACTTTAATTATTTATAAAATATTGCATAGTCTCATGACCACAAACACTACATTCTCTTTCGTTAATGAAATCCACATGCACTGCACAAGACAAAAAAAATAAGTTACATGTAGTCAGCAATAGAACGACTAAATTTGGAGTTAATGCACTGCAGCACTCGCTCATCTCAGTGTACAACCTGTTACCAATTGATCTAGCAAGAATCTCTCAAATTGGGCCATTTCGTGTTAAGTTGAAAAAGTACTATTTGCTGACTCTGGATGTATAATAATATATGTATAATAATTTACTCTAAATGTATAGTAACATACACTTTTGATACCACATTCTTCCAAATAATCTTTATCTTTTATGTTTATCAACACTAATTGACTCATAACTTTAAAGAATTTTCAATAGCTTATAGTCTCATTTCTCCAATTATATTATGCCGCTTTTTCCTTGGTCATGTACTGTGTCAAAAGCGTCGCTTTGAATACACTTCAATTGCTTATTTGTATACTGTACTCTAATAAATGTATTATAATTTAGCATATGTATAGTTAGTCCGTCATTTATGTAATACCGGGTGAGTTATCCGTGGTCGTTACGGCATGACTGCTGGCAGTCGACCACATCCGGAAGGCGAGGAGGTTCAAATCATCCCGCCGGCAACCTTGAAGATGGTCTTCTGTGGTTTCCCATCTTCCTTCCAGGCAAATGCCGGGGTTGGTCCCTAACTATAGACCACAGCCGCTACCTTCCAACTCCTCGTCCTTGTACATTCCCACTATCCTCCCCAACGGTACTTGTAGCTCACCCATTGGGTGTCCGTCTCGAAGCAGCTACAAAAAAACTGGTGAGCAGAACATGTCCTCGGACACTCCCGGCACTATGAAATGTTCCCCACGACACAGCTCTGCTCTCGGGAATCTTTTTCTAGACAAATAAAAAAAATTGGCATAATTAGAATGATAAAGAATCAAGGTTCTGATGCAATAATTATTAATAGTGTAGAAGACTTAGCTATGCTGTAAATATGTTGCCTACTTCTATATTTACTATTTACTATCAGAATGTGCATGGTCTGAACACTAAATTGGACTGAACACAAAAACATTTTAGACAATGATGACTTCCTAGTTATAGATCTTAGTGAGACATGGCAATATTCGAGGGTGTATGGTGCCGAAGTCTGTAATGAGGAGTACAGAGTATACCGTGCGGACCGAGGACCTGCTAGGGGTAACACTGGGAGGGGCGGATGTGTGCTAACAGCTGTCAGGGAAGATGTAATGGTAGATAGATAGATAGATAGATTTTATTAATTCCATTTGATCAAATACATGTATAAAATACATTTTTGATATAGGACACGTCAGAATTTACATCTATAAAATAAAAGTACTAATAGGTATATATTACTAATACTATAACAATTTATAACATATTATAATAACAGATCTTAAGAGATACAATCATATTGGACAACTATTTACACCTTACTCTATTATCATAATATGAAAACTTTATTCTATAAATACAACAACATACAGCTAGGTATTACAATTAAAATAGAAAAGTAAAATATAATTATAGATTTCATCGCTCCTATATGCAAAGATATTAAACTACAGAGTAAAAACAATGGCACTGCAGATAAGCTTTCAACATTCTATGAAGAGGTTTTATTTTTGGGGCATGTTTTATATACTGGGGTAGTTTATTGTATAATTTAACTCCTGTGTGAAAAGTTCCTTTTTGATATATGCTTGTGTGTGTGTTAAATATTAATGTTTTGATTTTGTCTTGTGTTATGCCTATGAACATCATTGTTTGTTTTAAGAAAAACATCCTTATTCATTAAATTCTTGTAAAGAACATAATACTTTCAAAGATATATATGCAGGGCAGTGGGAGAATGTTTAAATCCTTAAACAGAGGTCTACATGATTCTCTAGTGTTTACATTTGCCATAATTCTAATCGCCCTCTTTTGTATCCAAAACGAGCTTAGTACATCTGGCGACATACCCCAAAATATGACCCCATATCTTAAGTATGAATGGAAATAAGCAAAATAAGTATTTCCTAATGTGCAGGTTTTCAAAATACGTAACGCAAAGCACATCGAGTTAAGTTTAGTGTTCAGATATTGTATATGTTTATTCCATTTCAAGTCATGTTGTATCCACGGTCTTAAAACTTTGTATTTGATTTATTTTCTATTTGATGACCATTTAATGTTATATTGGGCTTCGCAGGATTCCTATTCTGTATTGTACCCATGTGAATAATTTCCATGGAAAACATGCTTCTGCCTCCAACTAGCAGCAGTCCACAGGCGTGTACCGTTCACCCACTGTGCAGTTGCATATTTTTGATCTGAGACTAAGAGGTATCAACTCTACAATAATAAGACACAACTCTATTCTAAATACTTTAATTGAGCTTTAAATCATGGCTTCACACAAACAAAAACACAATCCCAACAATAATACACAAAAACAATGCAAAACTTATTCCTTCAATCCACTATTATTCGCATTTTATCCTCGCAAATCCAAATGATTATTGAATTATTTACCATGAGATTAACATGAAATTCACTCTCAAGTGTGCTGATGCACTGGTAAAACACACACAAAACTGTTCTTACAATCTTACGTCACTTATCGCGACCACTATAATTTCACAATCTAGTTATTTATTATCACCACATTTTACTTTGCACTATGAGTACAATTAAGTTCTGTGTTTCTCTTCCCACCAAAATGCTCTACCATGCATTAACCAATTGATGAGTTGCACATCAGATTTACTTGCAACTCCACTGTTACTTGTAATTCTACCCTTTTTGTAGGTCCACTGTATGCCGTAATGAGTGTACATTCATAATGATTCCGTTACCGCTGTGTCGGGTGGGATTTTATGCTACCCTTACGTGGGCGTAGCGTGTGACATCTGGTATCCACCTTCGGAAATAGGTGACAATGTCAGTATAAAAATGCAACTTTTAACATCTCATAAGTTTGCCTAATATTAAGTTATCGGCATGATCCTTAATTTTCAATGTGTCTCAAACCACACAAATTCATTATACAATACTACAATGATTCTTTTATAACAACAGGGATTCATAGTTTATCCACTTTAAACATTATCCTCCAAGCCTGGGTAGGGAATGGTCTCCCCCCCCCCCCGGACCCTTCCTGGATACAATGGGCTCCGCGCCGGGCTGTAACAAGATGTTGTTACTTCCCTTCACGTCCCTTTTCCTTTCCAAGCATTAGCCCGTGGCTTCAAATACAATAGTACCGTCTCAGTGACCCACACAACACAGATGATCTAACTCATACTGAATGCAAGACGGAATATGGAATTGTTCAAGCATTTATTCCTATCATTAGGATATTAATAGCTGGCCTCAACAGGTCCATTTACATTTATATGAAGGAAACGAGATTCATCAAACACATGTCGATTTGGAATAGCCGGGCATCTTTTTTTGTCAAAGAACACGGTCAGGGCAAATTTCTGCCGTCCAAATTCACTCCCAGGAGCTGAATTTATTCACACAATAGCTGGTTCTCGGTCGATATCAGGTGTCATGCTGAGGTGTCCATGTTATCGTCCCATGCACCACTGGATTCGAACCCGGAACGTTTCATAGCAATACTCAGAGCTAGGGTTTCCTCACTAAATACGCTCCATTGCAATAATATCTCTCTGTATGCCCTTGGCTATACGAGATTTCAAACGTCGATTAGACTACCTGGCTCCCACGACCATTGTGAGATGATCCCGTCCTTTAATTAATAAGATAATCTCTACCAATTACTCTGATAAGCGTATTCATCAAGCTGCGATTCAATTCACTATTAAACACTTCCAGTTCCGATTTCCTTGCATATTTCTTTCCATTATCATAATATACTCTGATATTAAATTCCTTTGCTTCGCCCATCACTTGTAATACTACTGCTTGGATACACAGTTATTCAAATTAGCATATATTTGGCTTACAAACATTTTTCCCTGATTTGTTTATTTATTCTTATTATTTTTATTACTGACATAAATTTCCCCTATTCCGACACAACGTAACCGTATTTATATAATCAATATCCGAACATCCGTGTTCGTTACGTTAACTTTCTATTTAACTCAATTGCCATTTCTACGTTAGTGGTAACGATTTATCCACACAATGATGTACAAAGACATCTCAACTTGACTTAAATCAACACAACATTAATATTTGAGGGTTCTACCTCCCAAATTTGACTCTCATTGGCATATTCTATAATTTTTGAAATTACTCAACATTCACTACAAAATCATGTTTTTGGGTACTTACATTGGCTAATCCGGCGGCTCCGACCACACATTCTCTCCGTTAATGCCCGCCAGCATTTGCAAAGTAGCAAGGCATTATTACACTTACCACACACATTTTACATAATTTTTCCATTACAAAACACTCTGCACTTTGCATCTTCATGTCGAAGCTATCGCTTCCCTTTCCACAAAGACACGTTATATTAATTATTACACTGGTAATTTACACATATTTAAATGACCATCACTAAAAATCACACGATCACTATGTACATTTCTTACTGGTTGACCCTCCTTTGCAGAATTTCAGAAATGCAGGCGTTGAAGATCTTTCCTCAACGAATAACCCCGTATCTTGTTCGAAAGTCTCTATACACTGCCTGACGATTCCTAGCGGTCCCCAATGTCTATAAATTCCTATCCTTTGATAATTTCCCGATATAGCATAAATATGCTTCCATATCGTCCTAAACATTAATTAAAGTGGTATCCCTGCGAAAATGCATCACCCGTTTAACAAAGTTTATACCTGCGCAGTTCGTCATCCTATTATTATGTCTAACAAATAGCTTATATATTGCGCTCGTCCATTGTACATTGTACTTGTACAATTACCACTTTCAATTGTCCTTCGACTGAACTTACAGTCTCCTTGAATGATCTGCTTATAACAAAGCCTTGGACAGTCCCACGTACATTATTATGATACCACATAATATCTCCTCGTCATAAGGTACGATTGACCTAATATGACATTGTCTTAACTTGTACACCACACTGTACATTTACTGCGTACTCAATTCTAATCACTTGTAATGCCGACTATAAAAGTATGCCACGACTGTCCTTATTAATTGTTCTCACTTGTGCGTTACACTGCGTGGTTAATATGTTGATGAACACTCAAAATGTTTAAGTGCGCGCGCCCCTCCTAGACTCGAGCGACGTGCGCTCCGCACTAGAGTATGGTTCAACTGACTATGTTAATTGTTCTTAATTAGTGCGTTATACTGCATGGTTAATATGTTGATGCACTTAAAATATGAAAGTGCGCGCGCCCCTCCTGGACTAGACCGACGTGCGCTCCGCACTAGAATATGGTTCGACTGACCTCGACTGTCTGCTCCACTGACCTTATATCTGTTTGGAGCCGAAAAGTAGGTCTAAAATTTCCTTGGAGCTTCATCTCCTCTCTCCGTGCTTCCCTGGTCTTGAAATGACGATTTCCTAGTCCGTCTTGCCTCGCTGATTACATATCTGCCTGTGTGCACGAGGATCGATCGGTCAATTAATTAATATTAATTCCCTTTTCCAGCTCGTCCCCAAGCCGCGTCAGTGGGTCTTCCCCCACGACATGGTCATAGTATTGCGCTGGACTCATTCCTCCAGTGACCTTGCGCGTTACGTTAAATCTGCCTCGATTTCGATGTTTGACCTCTTGATAATTAGCCTCCTTGCAATTCATTCACGTAGGTGCAATCCTCATGTCTCTGAGTTACTCCAATCACGAGTAATCATTAAATTATTCTGGCATATTCCCACTCCACCGGGCTTCCTCTTATGTGCTGGGGATTCACTTGACCATATATTACTGTCCTCCCTTCTCTCTGACAGCGTAAATAGATCCCAGTGACTGGCAGGGCGCCACGAAACCACGCCTATATTCCAGCCTCATTTGCAACCTGTCAAGAGTTCCAACTTTCTGCGCTAAGTCCAGAATGGTATGCATCTTACAGCCCAATACTGCCGTATTCTGCTAATATTTTCTAAATTATGTTAACAAATAATGTCAGAATTTGTTTATATCACAACAGTGATTTACTGTCTCCTTTCTCTAGGGGCTTTTATAGCTTAAACTCCCTTAAAGACCTTGGGTTCGTTTCTTGCTGGCATCTCTAGTCTGTTCTCATTTTCCCAGAGATCCAGGTTCGACACCAGTCAGCCTAATACCGTAGGTTTCATATTCCCATTGCAAAACTTATAGAAGTCATTAGCAAGTGACCTTCTTTAAGTCACCGGCTGACTTTGTCCTGACCGCCGCAGTGTTTACAATAAGCGGTCGTTCAAGTCGTCTGCCTGCGAGTGGGTTTGTCTGCCTCCCCCTTCCACTCTTAGGTTGGCTCTCAGACGTGCATTGTCCTCGCGGAGGTCTTCATTCAAGGCTTCAACCTCCCCTGCTAAACCGACCATTTCTTTGTATAGCTGTAGTAGACACTTGCACTCTGTCTGTCTTCTTTCTTTCATAGGCGAGCTGCCTGGGTTTCCTTCCGTCTTGCTGCGTGAGCCTCCAAACTCGTCTGCTTGCCTGACTTTGCTGTCCACATACACTTGGGTGTGCGCTGCTAAAACGTCCTCTCGTTCGTCGAATTGTTCTGGTGAATGATAAATTTTGAGGTTGGCAGCGTTCATAACGACCTCGTTTCCCGTTTCTAAATGCCTTATTATATATGCATTATTCTGTAGGTCTCTTATAATTTCGAACGGGCCGTGATATCCAAAATTTAACTTCTTGTAATTCCGTGCTTCTGGATCTGAACTGGCTGGTCTCTTAACCAAAACATTTTCTCCAACGAGTAGCGGTCTATGATATCGCTTCGCCCGGTTTCTTCTCTGGCGTCTTTCAGCCTGTGCTTGGAGATATTCGAAGGTTGGATCCTCAATTCTCGTCCTGGCTGCGCGTCTACAGGTAATCGAATGACACCAGACCATGTCCTCTCCGGTCTTTGATCAAGATGTTAAGTCACGGGCACTTGACCTGTCGCTTCGTGCACAGTATTATTGATGCAATACTCTATGATTTCCAAGACGTCGATCCATCTCCAATTCTCCTCTGAACAGTAGATTTTCATGTATTTTTGGATCTCTCTCATAACGCGTTCAACGGGGCTAGCCTCAGGGCGGCGAATGGTAGATAGAATCTGCCTAATTCCTAGATTTGCCAATTCCCGACGAAATTCTGCGCTAGTAAAGCAGCTCCCGTGATCTGAGAGTAAGTTATCCGGTTTCCCAAGTATCAGAATAACTCTCTCTTTCAATCTCTTTAGCACCTGCTTCGAGCTGGTCTTCTGTATGGGGGCATAATACCACCATTTTTGAAAATACATCCATGGCTACAAAAATCTGTATATTGCCTCTACGTGCCCTAGGCAGTGGTCCAAAGTTTTTTTAGCGTATGGCTTTTAGTGCCGGGAGTGTCCGAGGACATGTTCGGCTCGCCAGTTTTGTAGCTGCTTCGAGACGGACACCCAATGGGGGAGCTACAAGTACCGTTGGGGAGGAATGTTGGATGGGAGGGTCGAGGAGTTGGAAGGTAGCGGCTGTGGCCAATAGTTAGGGGCCAACCCCGGCATTTGCCTGGAAGGAAGATGGGAAACCACAGAAGACCATCTTCAAGGTTGCCGGCGGGGGGATTCGAACCTCCTCGCCTCCCGGATGTGAGCGACTGCCAACAGTCATGCCGCAACGACCTCGGCTAACTCACCCGGTGGTCCAAAGTTGTCTACACTCATTAGCTGCCTTGGCTTCTCTGGTAACAACGGAATGGGTCTTTGTCTCATTAAAAAGGGATTTGGCTCTACCCTTTGGCACAAATCGCATGTCCTATGAGCATTTCTTACAGTTTCTCTTAACTTCGGCCAAATGAATGCTTCTTTCAGTAGAGCAGTTTCCTTGTCTATACCAGGGTGACCAAACGCTCTATGTGCCAGCCATACCAATCTCGTCTGTAGAGATGCAGGAATAACAATTCTCTGGCGGGTATGCTCTACATCACTCCACTTGTGTAGCATCTGATTGTACCACAAGTAGTCTGTTGATAACGCCTCTGCCTCTCTGTATATTGCAGTTCCCCTTGCTAAGCGTCCCTCGAAGTAATCAATCATCAACTTTATCCAAGGATCTTCACGTTGTAGGGTGGTAAGATTCTTCAAGTCATCTAAGGTCTTCTGATCTCGATTTTCTATCTCGACAGCTAGAGTTTTCTCTTCTCTCGGATATCGGCTTAGCATGTCCGGTATTACGTTCTCTTTCCCTGGACAGTATTCTATTTCCACATTGAACTGTTGAATATACAGGGACCATCTTGTCAACCTCTGGCTGGACAAATCCGTTTTTAACAAGAATGTTAAAGCTTTATGGTCTGTTCTAAGGACGATTTGAAACCCATACACGAGTTTGCGCCAGTACTGTAACGCGCACAGAATTGCGAGCAACTCTCTCTCTGTAATCGTGTAATTCTTCTCGTGGGCCTTCAATCTCCTACTTATAAAGGCAATAAAAACTTTCTCCTCAGGCTTATCAACATTTTCTTGGAATAGCATCGCCCCTATTCCAACAAGTGACGCATCTTTCTGTATTATGAACTTCTGGGTATAATCAGGGTATGCCAGCTTCACGTATTCCAAAAGCATTTGATTGGACCTCACGAATGCTTCTTGACAATGCTCCGTCCAATTCCACCTGCCGCCTTTCTTCAATAGATCTTGCAGGGGTGCCACAGTTGCAGTGTAGTTTGGGCAGTGGTTCGCAAATAATCCAATAACTCCCAAATACTGTCGGAAGTGCTTAACTTTCGTGGGTCGAGGAAAATTACGAATTACCTCTAATTTCTCTGGGTTTGGCCTGACTCCATTTTCATCAATAACATGCAATAGGAATTTAACTTCCCTCTGACAGAAGTGCGATTTCTTTATATTAACCTTAAAATTATCTTCTCTAAGGTTATCCAGCAACTTCTTCAGGTCTCTCATGTGCTCCTCCAGAGATTCCGATGTGAGTAGAATTTGATCTACGTATCTGATGGTACTCTCTTTAACTTCTTCCGATATATTGCGGTCTAACGCTATTATCGAAACTGAACCAGCTGTTTTCAAACCGTAGGGAAGCCTTAAAAAAGAGTATGTATGTTGATCAAACATAAATCCTGTCAATAGACTAGTTTTCTTTTCCAATTCAATATGGTGGAAGCTCGACGTGATGTCTAAATTCGTAAATATGGTCTTTCCTTTAAACTTCCTGAGGATCTCCTTAATAGGTGGCACTTGGTCAAACTCTGGTATCACCCTCATATTTAAATTTCTCAAGTCCAGGCACACTCTGACAGTCCCGTCTGTCTTGGGTACGATCACCAATGGACTCTCGTAAGGCATTGATGTCTTCTCAATAACACCGGCCTCCAACATTTCCTGAATTGCTTCTTTGACCTTAGCACAGTGCTTTTCGGCTATTGGGTAGGGTTTCTGCCTAAATGGTGTCCAGTCGTTAACTTGGAATGCATAAGTGAAGTTCTTTATAAGACCAGGTCTCGAGTCAAAGACTTCCTTCTGTTCCAATAACAATTTCTTTAATTTTATGTATCTCTTGGACCAATTTTCGCTTCTTCTAGTTTTTCCAAAATATAACCTTCCAGTTCGGGTTCCCGATCCTTCTCCATGTCTGCGACTAGTGTTTGCAGTTCGTCTTCTAAATGCTCAATAGCTAATACTTCCTCCTTAGTCATGTCTTTGTATGTATGCCATACTTGTTCATCTGACCCTGGTGCATTCTCTTTGAGTCAGACCTCTAAGCCCTCGTCTTCCTCGTTCACAAGGAACATGACTCTGTCCTTTGATAGGTCTATTACCACTCTGTATTCCCTTATAAACTCCGCCCCAATAATGAGATTCAAAGGCAATTTGCTTACGAGTAGAAAACTCTGTGAAAATATAGAGCCTCCTATCTGTAAGTCTAGGAATACCTGACATTTGCAAATCATCGTCTTGTCAGGACTGACACCCTCTCTATCTTAGCACTTGAGATAGGTATTTTCAAAACGTTTTCTCTATGCGCAATCTCATTAAACAAAGCTTGTGTCATGAGACACACAGTTGAGCCTGTGTCCAAAAGACATCTTATATCCAACCCTGCCACTCTAACTATAATAATGGGCAATTCTCTTTTGACTATGACCTGTGATCCTCCTGTATCCTCGATTAATTCTTCAGGTTTAGCTATCCAATTAATGATGTTGACTACATTCCATCCATCATCCTCAAAATCTTCTAATTTTGGTGTTTTTTAAATCTACAGCGCCAGTCCCATTAGAGTGTCTTCTCTCCTGTTCACTGCGCTGTAATTGCAAACTTTTGGCCCCGTCTCCATATCTGTCTGGTGACGTCCTATTTTGAATAGCTTCCTCCCAGCGGACTTGCTGTTTCTTGGGTTATTCTCCCCTTTCCTCGAGGTATTGCAGTGAAGCGTGATAACGTTCCTCTACCTCGTCATCAAAATTACGCCTTCTTTCCTGGGGTCTCCAATTTCGATTGTTGCCTTCTTGGTCATTGATTCCTCCACTATTTTGGTAAGGTCTACCCCTTGTATTCTGTTGATTCCAAGAATTTCGGCCTCCTCTTCCTCTATCGGCGTTTCCTTTATATTTCGGTTGCCATCTTCTGAGTCCATGTTCCCATTGATGTCCGTTGGAATTTAACGTTTCGGTACTAGTAGCTTTATTATTTTTCGGAGCTTTGTACTGGTCAGTCTGCGTGTTGGTCACGTGTACCTGTTCCACGGTTCGATTCTGACGCATCGTATTGGATGTTGTGAGGTCCAGTTGCCTAAGAACTGCCTCCATTTCCATTGCTGTTTTTGCATTTGCCGAAATCAGCAGCCTTTGAATTTCATAAGGAAGTTGTTTGGCAATAGCAATGCATAGCTCTAACTCGCTAGGTGCTTGATCTAGCTCCTTAAATTTACACACCTGAGATACGAAAAATTCAGCATATTTTGTTGGATTGTTGATACTGTATCTTTTCGAATACAAATCCAGTCGTAAATTCTGTTGATTACTCAGATCCCAGTATCGCTTCAGAAACGCTTCCCGGAACTCTTCGACAGTATCGAAGGTATAACGGAAATTACGAAACCATAACGCACATTCTCCCTCCGTCTATTTCTCTATGGCTCGTAGCCTGCGCTCTTGTGGTATCCGCGCATCATTCAGATATTCGAACACCTCTTTCAATCAATACTTCGGTGTCATATTACAATGGCTACCTGAGAACTTTCTTGGTTTTTCCTCGCTTGCTCTAATTACAGTTACGTTTTGGTTGTGAATAGCATTTTCATGTGGCTTAGAAGCTGCAATCGGTGCACCTGGCGTCATATATGCACTTTCGCCTGGCCCTGTAGCATTCCTTATTATAGGTTGGGTTTCTAATTATGCCCACTTGTTTTTCCTCATATCTTCCACGCTGCCTTCACTTGACTTAGGATCTTTCATTAGAGTTTCCTCCTGTGCTATTATCCTAGTCTCCATTTGATTGTGGCGCATCTCTGCTCTTTCCAATCGAGCGAGTACTTCTTGTTCTATTCAGCTTAGTCTATCCCGGTTTTCTTCTGCCACTTGAAATATTTTCTTCTTATCTTCCTTCAGGCTTTGCTTGATAAGGGAGATTTCATCTTCTACGTCTTCCTTTATTTGAGCAAGGGTCTTGTCGCTTGCCACTGTCTTTTGGCCTTCTCTCACTTCGAGTTCTTCTCTAAGCCCTTTAGTTTCCTCCTGGATATGTCCATTGACCTTTGATATTTCACTTCTGACCTTGACGATTTCCCCTCTGATTTCCTCTTGCCTTTTGTTAACTATAATAATGTCGCTTTGAATTTGGTCCAGTTCTTGCTGAACTTTGCTCACCTGACCTTTTACGTTGCCTACCAGCTCTTTACTTTCATTAGCGATAGCCTTAATTTCTCCTATTTCTTGACATTGGTCTAATATGTTCTGATCCTGCTTCTTTAAATCACCGTTAATCGCTCTAGCATAACTTTTCAACTTTTCATACCTTTTACTATCGTTCTCTTCTAATCTCTGATCTACCGCTCTAGTAAATTCGGAAAACTGTTTCGCTTGGCGTTCGAGATTCGCTTCATTTTGGATTTGTATATCCTTAATGTCATTCGACTTCGCATCTAACCTGCTGTTCGTTCATCCTGCGCGTGCTTACACTCCTGCAAATTACTTTCGAGTTTCGCTTCTATCGACTCAAAACGTTCTTCGGTCTTAACCTGCATTTCTGATATAATGCTTACGACGGTTTCAGTTACCTCGGTCTTAATTGTTTCTTGCATTTGACCTAACTTAGCATTTATTTCAGCTTGATTGTTGTTAATTGCCAAATGATTGGCATCTAAACGATTACTCAATTCAATTTGATTATTGTTAATTGCCAACTGATTGGCGTCTAATCGGTTATTTATTTCATCCTGGAAAGCCTTGGCTTCCTGCTTATATTGTTCATTGACAGCGTCAAAATGCTGTCTTAACTCTGCAATACATTGCAGTATTCCCTCCGTACCAGCCATTCCGTACTACAATTCACTTTGAGATATAGGCAGGCTTCACGGATACATGTATGGATTCGTTTTGAAGAGAAATTCAAGACACTGTACACATATTGTAAGATTGTACTTAAAATTTGGATTTTGGATAAATTGTGAATTGGGTGTGTAGCGCTCGTACCCTTCGGCACTTCTCTTCTCAATAGAGAGACACTGCGTTACTTCAAAAGCCTACTAAACTCAAAAATCGCTCAAACACAGTTTGAGGCAAAAACATAATTTTTATGGTTTTCCCAATGCAATACCATATAAAATCTATGGGGCTTCCCTAAATCCCATAAGCTCCACAACCTTGGGCGCCATGATAAATAATAGAGCGATGTTATGACAAGGTTATCCATCTCAAGACATCGCAGAAACCATCCAACCATAAGTATATTGTGTTTATCAAAATTTATGGTTGGTTGTATCGGAGCTTAGCTAAGGTTAGGTGCGGTCCTTCCCCTACTTTGTTTTATTCGTTACATTAATAGAGTTGTTTACATCAGATCTTGACCGACTTAAGTTGTACCTTTAGCTCAGATCACTGTACAAGGCACCAAATCCCATGTACCCATGTGAATAATTTCCATGGAAAACATGCTTCTGCCTCCAGCTAGCATCAGTCCTCCGGCGTGTACCGTTCACAAACTGAGCAGTTGCATATTTTTGATCTGAGACTAAGAGGTATCAACTCTACAATTATAAGACACAACTCTATTCTAAATACTTTAATTGAGCTTTAAATCATGGCTTCACACAAACAAAAACACATTCCCAACAAAAATACACAAAAACAATGCAAAACTTATTCCTTCAATCCACTATTATTCGCATTTTATCCTCGCAATTCCAAATGATTATTGAATTATTTACCATGAGATTAACATGAAATTCACTATCAAGTGCGCTGATGCACTGGTAAAACACACACACAACTGTTCTTACAATCTTACGTCACTTATCGCGACCACTTTAATTTCATAATCTAGTTACTTATTATCACCACATTTTACTTTACACTATGAGTACAATTCAGTTCTGTATTTCTCTTCCTACCAAAATGCTCTAACATGAATTAACCAATTGATGAGTTGCACATCAGATTTACTTGCAACTCCACTGTTACTTGTAATTCTACCCTTTTTGTAGGTCCACTGTATGCCGTAATGAGTGTACATTCATAATGATTCCGTTACCACTGTGTCGGGTGGGATTTTATGCTACCCTTGCGTGGGCGTAGCGTGTGACATCTGGTATCCACCTTCGGAAATAGATGACAATGTCAGTATAAAAATGCAACTTTGAACATCTCATAAGTTTGTCAAATATTAAGTTATCAGCAAGATCCTTAATTATCAATGTGTCTCAAACCACACAAATTCATTATACAATACTACAATGATTCTTTTATAACAACAGGGTTTCATAGTTCTTCCACTTTAAACATTATCCCCCAAGCCTGTGTAGATAATGGTCTCTTCCCCCCCCCCCCGACCCTCCCTGGATACAATGGGCTCCGCGCCGGGCTGTAACAAGATGCTCGTTACTTCCCTTCATGCCCTTTTCTTTTCCAAGCATTAGCCCGTGGCTTCAAATACAATAGTGCCGTCTCAGTGACCCACACAACACAGATGATCTAACTCATACTGAATGCAAGACGGAATATGGAATTGCTTAAGCATTTATTCCTATCATTAGGATATTAATAGCTGGCCTCAACAGGTTCGTTTACATTTATATGAAGGAAACGAGATTCATCAAACACATGTCGATTTGGAATAGCCGGCATCTTTTTTGTCAAAGAACACGGTCAGGGCAAATTCCTGCCGTCCAAATTCACTCCCAGGAGCTGAATTTATTCACACAATAGCTGGTTCTCGGTCGATATCAGGTGTCATGCTGAGATGTCCATGTTATCGTCCCATGCACCACTGGATTCGAACCCGGAACGTTTCATAGCAATACTCAGAGCTATGGTTTCCTCACTAAACACGCCCCATTACAATAATATCTCTTTATATGCTCTTGGCTATACGAGATTTCACACGTCGATTAGACTACCTGGCTCCCATGACCATTGTGAGAAGATCCCGTCTTTAATTAATAAGATAATCTCTACCAATTACTCTTATAAGCTTATTCATCAAGCTGCGATTCAATTCACTATTAAACACTTCCAGTTCCTATTTCCTTGCATATTTCTTTCCATTATCATAATATACTCTGATATTAAATTGCTTTGTTTCGCCCATCACTTGTAATACTACTGCTTGGATATACAGTTATTCAAATTAGCATATATTTGGCTTACACACATTTTTCCATGATGTGTTTATTTATTCTTATCATTTTTTATTACTGACATAAATTCCCCTACTCCGACACAACGTAACCGTATTTATACACACATCAAAAAAAGTTTTGCATCACCTCGGTTCCCAGATCTCCGGCATATAGACGTTGACTGTGTATATTGTATCCAAGATACAGTCCCTTTGACTGTTCATAGATGTCACTAAAACTGCTCAAAGATGTCAACAACCATGCATGAGCAGGGCCTATTAGACGGAGGGGGTACGACAGCCGATCAGTTCCAGTCATTCCACCAGGACGAAGGTACGCTGCTCATGTTGTCTGTAGTTCTACCATGCCTAGAAGGTCAATACCGCAGTTCGATCGCGTCCGCATTGTTACTTTGTGTCAAGAAGGGCTCTCAACAAGGGAAGTTTCCAGGCGTCTCAGAGTGAACCAAAGCGATGTTGTTCGGACATGGAGGAGGTACAGAGATACAGGAACTGTCGATGACAGGCCTCGCTCAGGCCGCCCAAGGGCTACTACTTAGTGGATGACCGCTACTTACGGATTGCCGCTCGGAGGAACCCTGACAGCAATGCCACCATGTTGAATAATGCGTTTCGTTCAGCCACAGGATGTCGTGTTTCAACTCAAACTGTGCGCAATAGGCTGCATGATGCGCAACTTCACTCCCGACGTCCATGGCGAGGTCCAGCTTTGCAACCCCGACACCATGCAGCGCGGTACAGATGGGCCCAACAACATGCTGAATGGACCCCACGGAATTGGCATCACGTTCTCTTCACCGATGAGTGTCGCATATGCCTTCAACCAGACAATCGTCGGAGACGTGTTTGGAGGCACCCTGGTCAGGCTGAACGTCTTAGACACACTGTCCAGCGAGTGCAGCAAGGTGGTGGTTCCCTGATGTTTTGGGGTGGCATTATGTGGGGCCGACGTACGCCACTGGTGGTCATGGAAGGCTCCGAAACGGCTTTACGATACCTGAATGACATCCTCCGACCCATAGTGCAACCATATCGGCAGAATATTGGAGAGGCATTTGTCTTCATGGACGACAATTCTCGACCTCATCGTGCACATCTTGTGAATGCGTTCCTTCAAGATAACGACATCGCTCGACTACAGTGGCCAGCATGTTCGCCAGACATGAACCCTATCGAACTTGCCTGGGATATGTTGAAAAGGGCTGTTTATGGACGTCTTGACCCACCAACCACTCTGAGAGATTTACGCCGAATTGTCGTTGAGGAGTGGGACAATTTGGACCAACAGTGTCTTGATGAACTTGTGGATAGTATGCCACGGCGAACACAGGCATGCATCAATGCAAGAGGACGTGCTACTGGGTATTAGAGGTAGTGGTGTGTACTGCAATCTGGACCACAAATGCTGAAAGTCTAGCTGTATGATGGTACAACATGCAATGTGTGGGTCTCATGAGCAATAAAACGAGCTGAAATGTTGTTTGTGTTGATCTCTATTCCCTTTGTATTTAACGGTTCCGGAACTCTTGGAACCGAGGTGATGCAAAACTTTTTTTGATGTGTGTATAATCAATAACCGAACATCCGTGTTCGTTACGTTAACTTTCTATTTAACTCAATTGCCATTTCTACGTTAGTGGTAACGATTTATCCACACAATGATGTACAAAGACATCTCAACTTGACTTAAATCAACACAACATTAATATGTGAGCGTACTACCTCCAAAATTTGACTCTCATTGGCATATTCTATAATTTTTGAAATTACTCAACATACAGTGGACTACACATTCACTACAAAATCATGGTTTTGGGTACTTACATTGCCTAATCCGGCGGCTCCGACCACAAATTCTCTCCGTTAATGCCCGCCAGCATTTGCAAAGTAGCAAGGCATTATTACACTTTCCACACATATTTTACATAATTTTTCCATTACAAAACTATCTGCAATTTGCTTCTTCATGTCGAAGCTATCGCATCCTTTTCCACAAAAACACGTTATATTAATTATTACACTGGTAATTTACACATATTTAAATGACCATCACTAAAATTCACACGATCACTATGTACATTTCTTACTGGTTGACCCTCCTTTGCAGAATTTCAGAAATGCAGGCGTTGAAGATCTTTCCTCAACGAAACCCCCGTATCTCGCTCGAAAGTCTCTATACACTGCCTGACGATTCCTAGCGGTCCACAATATCTATCAATTCCTATCCTTTGATAACTACCCGGTATAGCATAAATATGCTTCCATATCGTCCTGAACATTAATTAAAGTGGTATCCCTGCGAAAATGCATCACCCGTATAACAAAGTTTATACCTGTGCAGTTCGACATCCTATTATTATGTCTAACAGATAGCTTATATATTGCGCTCGTCCATTGTACATTGTACTTGTACAATTACCACTTTCAATTGTCCTTCGACTGAACTTACAGTCTCCTTGAATGATCTGCTTATAACAAAGCCTTGGACAGTCCCACGTACATTATTATGATACCACATAATATCTCCTCGTCATGAGGTACGATTGACCTAATATGACATTGTCTTAACTTGTACACCACACTGTATATTTACTGCGTACTCAATTCTAATCACTTGTAATGCCGACTATAAAAGTATGCCACGACTGTCCTTATTAATTGTTCTCACTTGTGCGTTACACTGCGTGGTTAATATGTTGATGAACACTCAAAATATTTAAGTGCGCGCGTCCCTCCTGGACTCGGGCGACGTGCGCTCCGCACTAGAGTATGGTTCAACTGACTATGTTAATTGTTCTTAATCAGTGCGTTATACTGCATGGTTAATATGTTGATGCACTTAAAATGTGAAAGTGTGCGCACCCCTCCTGGACTCGAGCGACGTGCGCTCCGCACTAGAATATGGTTCGACTGACCTCGACTGTCTGCTCCACTGACCTTATATCTGTTTGGAGCCGAAAAGTAGGTCTAAAATTTCCTTGGAGCTTCATCTCCTCTCTTCGTGCATCTCTGGTCTTGAAATGACGATTTCCTAGTCCGTCTTGCCTCGCTGATTACATATCTGCCTGTGCGCACGAGGATCGATCGGTCAATTAATTAATATTAATTGCCTTTTCCAGCCCGTCCCCAAGCCGCGTCAGTGGTTCTTCCCCCTCGACATGGTCATGGTATTGCGCTGGACTCATTCCTCCAGTGTCCTTGCGCGTTACGTTAAATCTGCCTCGATTTCGATGTTTGACGGCTTGATAATTAGCCTCCTTGCAATTCATTCACGTAGGTGCAATCCTCATGTCTCTGAGTTACTCCAATCACGAGTAATCATTAAATTATTCTGGCATATTCCCACTCCACCGGGCTTCCTCTTATGTGCAGGGGATTCACTTGACCATATATTACTGTCCTCCCTTCTCTCTGACAGCGTAAATAGATCCCAGTGACTGGCAGGGCGCCACGAACCCACGCCTATATTCCAGCCTCATTTGCAACCTGTCAAGAGTTCCAACTTTCTGCGCTAAGTCCAGAATGGTATGCATCTTACAGCCCAATACTGCCGTATTCTGCTAATATTTTCTAAATTATGTTAACAAATAATGTCAGAATTTGTTTATATCACAACAGTGATTTACTGTCTCCTTTCTCTAGGGGTTTTTATTGCTTAAACTCCCTCAAGGACCTTGGGTTCGTTTCTTGCTGGCATCTCAAGTCTGTTCTCATTTCCCCAGAGATCCAGGTTCGACACCAGTCAGCCTAATACCGTAGGGTTCAGTATAGTGTGGAAATTTAGACATACTGTTTTTATATAGTTTATTATGAGGCGATTATCTTGTGACCATTTGCTTAACTCTCCTGTAAAGGAGTCAGCAGACTACTGTATGACCTGTTTAGTTTCACCTTTTATTACGAGTGTTGTATCGTCCGCAAATAAAATGTCCTTATGTGGATGAACGTTCTGTGCTATATCATTGATATGTAGAAGAAAGAGTAGTGGGCTCAAAACCGATCCCTGGGGTACTCCAAATTTAATAATTCCCTCATTGGACAATGTTTCATTAAGTTATTTGGTTCCATCATCCTTGTGTCTCAAGCTTACTATTTGTTTACGCCTTGTTAATTAAGACACTATCCATATATTAGCTAGACCTCTCATACCATATTGATTTAGTTTTGGAAGGAGGATTTTATGGTCAACAACATCAAATGCTTTCGATAAATCCAAGAATAGGCCAGTTACATGTTCCTTATTGTCAAGTAATTTCAGTATACTATTAATACATTCACAAATTGCTGTCTGTGTAGATTTTTCCGCTCTGAATCCATGTTGTGAGTTTGATAATATTTTTTTTCTATAAAACTTGTCAGTTTTTTTTATACATCATTTTTTCCACAATTTTTGCAATACCAGTTTGTAAGGTAATAGGACGATAGTTATCTAATTCATATTTTGAACCGTTTTTGTGCACTGGAATTACTTTTGATAACTTCAAAATATCCGGGTAAGTTCCTGAGAGAATTGAACTCTTTATTAAGTGTGTATGTGGATTTATTATATTTTCTGCACATTCCTTTAAAATTGCATCAGGGATGCCATCAATGCCAGCACAGAATTTATTTTTTAGCTCTTTTATAACTATTCTTACCTCTTCACTTGTGACATGATTTATAAATAAAGAATCACTACATATATTTACTTTATTATTAGAATTTAATGTATTTACCTGTGATTTATTTAATTTTTGTGGAATTTCCAGAAAATAGTCATTAAAAGTGTTTGCTATTTCCTCTGGATAATTAATCACTTTATTATTTCTGGTCAGTGTAATGTTCCTTTGTATTTTAGCAGATTTTCCAGTTTCTTTCTTTATCACGGACCACATAGCCCTTTTCTTAATTAAATGATTGGGAAATAAAATTATCATTATGCATTTTCTTTGCTAGTCTTATTTCCTTATTTAATATGCTAGTGTATTTTTGTAGTATAAATTGAACTCAGGTGTTGTGTGGTATTTTTTATATAATTTGTGTAGAAATTTCTTTCCTTGACATGAATTTATAATCCCTGTTGTTATTCAATTGCTAGTTTTGTTATTTTAAACAGTTCTTTGTCTAAAGGGGAATGGTGTTTCAAAATAGTGTTTTGGGGTGCTGTTAAATGCATTAAATTTATCATTTACATTTTCTAGTTTATACATTTCTGACTATGTTTCCTTATTTAATTAGTCATTGAAATATGTATCATTTGTTTCAGTGAATGACCTGCACTTTGATTTTACTCCATTATCATTATTATTGATTGTTTCGGGTACTTCAAAACTCAGTATTTGTCCATTGTGGTCACCAAAACCCGGACAATAGACTTCTAGTGAATGGTGATATTTATCTGTATTTTAAAAAAATGTTCAGGAGTGGTTTTACTACATTTTGTTATTCTTGTTGGGGTATTTACTGTAGGGTTCAGTCCATAGAAAATTAGTAAGTTAACATACTTTTCTGATTGTTTTGATGGTATGAAAAGTGACATTTCAACTGCCGCACAAACTCTGAAGCAAGCCTTGTCAGAAATAACAAAGCTCAGCCAAAGAGTTTGTGAGTTAGAGATGGATAAGAATATCGCCTGCAGTGAGGTCAAATTGTTAAAGCAAGAGAATCTCGAGCTTCAACAGTACGTTCGGCGAAACAACTTAGAGCTTCATGGGTGCCGCACACTTCAAACGAAAACCCCGTTCAAATTGTCAAGACTATTGCTGACCAATTGGGTGTCACAGTTGTTGAGTCCGATATTGACGCCTGCCATCGGTTACCACACAGCAGAGAAGGTCTTCCACCTCCTTTACTAGTAAAATTCTGCAACCAGCTAAAAAAGACGCAATTCTAAAAGGCAAAAATCCAAACCCAACCTGAACTCAAGTGTTGCAGGAATCACTGGAAGGGCTAGGCCTATCTACATTAACGAGCATTTGACGCCAGCAAATAAAGTACTTCACAAACAGGCAAGAGACCTCCGTAATTTAGGTTTTAAATACGTCTGGACCCGGGACTGTAAAATTTTCGTTCATAAATCAGATAGTGACAAGGCTATCAGGATCACCTCGCCAGAAGACATTGAAACGCTAGTATAAACTCCATCAACAAGGCTCAGCCATCCCATTCACAGTAATAATAATGAATCAAGACATGGACCTACTAGTTGATGTTGACTTACACACATCAATTGATGAGCGTAAATATGACTGTATCCACGACTACATAGCAGACACTAAAAATGAGGTTAGCCAAATCAATTGTCTTTACCTAAATAGCAGAAGCCTAAAAAATAAACTAGAAGATATCGAGATACTAATACATATTGTAGAAAATCTAGATGTCATAGTGGTAACCGAGACTTGGGTAAAAAGTAATGAAGCTAAATACTTCAACCTAAACAACTATTTTGTTGCATTTGTACACAGAGACAATCAGGATGGTGGAGGTGTGGGAGTTTATGTCCACAAAAAATGGAATACAAAAGTTCTTAACCTAGTTGAGAGTAACCATAGCTTGATCCAGTTAGAGCTTATAAGAAATGATACTGTTCGTTTCAATAACCTGCATACTATTAATTTAATTGCAGTATATAATCCCAACATAAATAACGCAACAAAATTCATGCAATCTCTAGAGCACATTCTCTCGAAAAACAATGCCAATCTTTCCTTATGCATTGGTGATAGAAATATTAACTTATTAAACAAAAATAATGTAACCAAATCATACCTCAATCTACTATCAAGCTATGGTTTCACACAAGGCAATACTCGCTATCCAACAAGAATAAGTGAATCAACAAGTACACTCCTTGATCAGGTGGCCTCTAATAACTGTAAATATGCCTATAGAATAAGCAATATAAATAGTGATATTAGTGATCATAATATTCTTGTAACTGAGATTTTCTGGTCAAACTACTATCCAGGCAAAAGCCCAATCTCGAACATGACATTTAAATACGCCCCCAACAAGCAAAGGTCTAGTTCAAAAACGTGAATAAAAATTACCGGTACATAAACAAAAACAAATTCTCTAATGATCTTAATCAAATAGACTGCTTAGATGATCTAACCGAAACTTACATCGCCATGAAACACAAAATCTTGACACAGACACCCAACAAAGAAAACACTGACTCACCTTTGAAGGAAATACACCAGAACCACAAAAACCCATGGATAACAACAGAATTAATTCAACTAATAAAACAAAGAGACCTACTACATGCTAAACTTAAAACTAGCATTCACAGAAACAATAACCTGTTAAAGGAAGAGCACATAATATGTAGGAACAAACTTGGTTCAAACAGTGATTGAAGAAGTCACCGAATCTTTGGATACACGTTCCCACAACTTACTTTAAGTTTATTAAATTATCAATAAGAATTTCTAAATACTATCAATATTCCGTATTTCACTCGACCTAAGGAAAGTAACTTTATAGATTTTAAACCTCTGTTATAATATTTTACCACTTTTATCAAATATTTACACTAGCTGCTATTTCACTAGACTTTCACTGTGACGCCATCTTGCCGCAGGCCAACGGTACTTCAGGAAGAGCCGATTTCTAGCAGTTACGAAGGCTTACTTCTAAAATTAAACTTTAAAGGAAAGACGTGGTTTATTGTTAACTTGTATATACCTCCGTCCTCAAAGCTGGAAGTGTATTCAGAAGTATTCCAATGGCTAGAATCACTCTAGCGGATTAGGGGGGGGGGGGTGTCAAGGGGGTCATGATACCCCCCCCAAACGGAGACGGAGACCAAACGGAGACCAAAACACAATAAACAGACAAATAAAAATTAACGAATTTTGACTGGAAAACAGTTTTTTTTTATTTTATTCAATACTGAAAATATTTTATTGCAATTATTATGTTCTGTTACAACTGTACATATTTACAACTTCATACCTGTTATATAAAAACGGTTATTTATGTAACAAAATCAACTCGTCTATTTTGTTTGGCAACCTTGTGATTGAATCGATGTTTATAGTGATGTCACGATGAATGTGCAGCAACGCACGGATAGGAATTTGGGGCTTTTTTCGCACCAAAAAAATTTGCCGACGTCCAAACTGCAAGCTTGGTTGGTACTGCGCCCGAATTCCTCTAGAGCACAGTCCCAAATCCTCGCAGATGGTAAAAGGATCGTGAGAATGTCAACACCCGGCCATGAGTTAAACAACTCTCACCGGACTGATGACTAGGGAACCCTAGGAACACACATATACATCTCTAACTATACTACTAACTAGTTGCATACAGTACAGAAAATATAAACAAATATAAGGTAGAGCATTAACGAGCAACTCGGCTCTCGGGCGTTAAGATAAGTCGTCGATCATCTGCGTGCATCTAGCTAGCGGTATCGTTCTAGTGTAATTAAGTATTGAACCAAAGAAACAGTTCTAAAAAACTCAGCAAGAATAAAGAATGTTCTTGCTATTTATTAATAATAAAATGTATCACATGACAAAAATCTTCCCTTTACCAAAATATAAAATAAAATAATTATATGTGCCTCACTTAGGCCTGATGCGTTTAATAAAAGTCTTCTTGCATCTTTATCCTATTGCAGCAAATATATCTTGCTTAATAACATTTAATTAAACACAGAGTTTAATTACTGACATTAATGTCTGTACTACTTGTTTACTAAATATTTATGCTTTAACGCTCATCGCAACAAATATTCTCCCTACATAATACATTCGTTAAAGTCTTCAATTTAAATCTTATGTTCCTAAATATACTAAAATTATAATTAATACTAAAATAATAACGTATTTACACTTTATACAGAATCGCGTCCCGCACGATATAAAAATGTCTCTCATACATTAGAGTTCATCTTATCACTTTCCTCCTGTCTGATCATCTTCCTTTTACGTGTATTTCCAACTTTCTGCGTATCTCACACAATAAACTAGTCAAAATAGGTGTTTGTGTGTCAAATCCATGTGAATCATAAATACTAACAGTAAAGTTAATATTTCATCACTTTACAACTCTGGTATTTCAATAATAAATAATAAAACAAACTAACAATGCAAGACTGTTCAGATAAGCTATTCAACCAAAAATCGAGTGTGTGTGGCATGAATCCTCACTCCCACACTCGTATTACCTCCAAATACAACATATGACTTCTCTTCCTCATCACAAAATATTACAAAACCTTTCTTCAATAACTCACGTAGCATATTATCGCGTCTTTAGTGACGCCTTTCATTAATACAAATACGTTTCATCAACTTCCCTTTCTTTTAGCACGTTCACAAACTTCTTTTAGGCAAGATGGCGTCACAGTGAAAGTGTAGTGAAATAGCAGCTAGTGTAAATATTTGATAAAAGTGGTAAAATATTATAACAGAGGTTTAAAATCTAAAAAGTTACTTTCCTTAGATCAAGTGTAATACGGAATATTGATAGTATTTAGAAATTTTTAATGATAATTAAATAAACTTAAACTAAGTTGTGGGAACGTGTATCCAAAGATTCGGTGACTTCTTCAATCACTGTTTGAACCAAGTAGAGCAGTGGTTCTTTTACGAGACTTCATCCGATTGGAAGATATACGTATTTCACATTCTTCTTTATTGGTAGGTAATTGTATTAATTCTATTAGGTAGTAATAATTAAAATAAATTTAGTGTAATTTGGTGTAAACATCTAGGCTAACTTAGATCTCTAGTATGTAGACAGTAAACAGTGTTAGTGTCTCGTCAGGTAGTGTAACTGTAACGGATTTACGCTCGTCGTGCAAAATAAAAGTAAAAAATGCAAATAAAATCATCACAAGATCTCAGGTAAAATTGAATGAGGAGAAAAGTGAAACCGATTGTCGTAATGTAGGCCTACCGCTACCGTCATGCGAATATCATAACCTGAGAAACGAACTGTCCTCAAAATACGAAATTATAAAGCTGCTAAAGGAAGATATTGCTAAGTTAATGGAAGAGTTGAATAAATTAAAAGGAAACAGAGAGGAAAGCAAGGAAACTTGGTCGACAGTGATTGCTGGTAAGGTAAGATTGAATAAGCCTAGGCCTATAAATGGAGTACATGTAACTGAAATTCCCGTCTCAAATTCATTTGGAGTGCTTGTCGAAGAAAATGATGACTTTCCTCAAGAAGAAAAGAAGAAAGTGTAAAGAGAAAATCCAGGAAGATGCGGATATTTGCGGATAGCCACGGGCGAGATGTAGCAGCAAGCGTATTGGAGAGAAGCAGAGAAATGGAGGTCACTTCGACAGTAAAGCCAGGAGCTCAAATTGCAGAGGTCACGAACGGGATGATAGGAGAGTGTGAATCCCTTACTGCAAAGGACTACGCAGTGATCATCGCTGGAGCAAACGACGTCTATAGAAATGAGAGTGAAAAGTAATCAAAGATTTAAAGGGTACATTGCCATCCATGCAAAACACAAATGTCTTTATTGTAAACATTCCGCAGAGATACGATTTAATTCCCAAATCATGTGTAAATGTAGAAATAGAGGCTACAAATGGAAAAATTCATAAAATTTGTAAGAGTTTTCCAAATGTCCAAATTGTAGAAGTAATTAAATTAGACAGGAAGCTCCACACTCGGCATGGCCTACACTTAAATATATTAGGAAAAGAGTACCTTAGTGATGAAATCTGCAAAATTGTAAATTCAAATGGTAAGAATAAATCAACAGTAATATCATTAGAGTGGAAGCAGGGAAACTGGTAGAAGAAGCCAAACGTGAGGTTTGGCATTCAGATCTTTTGAAGTCAAATTTAACGGAGTGCAACAATGGTATTTCGGATTTGTCTAGCAACAATAATAATAACAATTATGATAATAATAATGTAAATAAATCACCAACACAAGCTTGCAAAAGTAACAAATTTAAAATTTACCACCAGAAAGTCCAGTCTCTTTATAATAAAATTGATTACATAAATCTAATGCTTAAAAATGAACTTAAAGATATCTCAGCACTATGTATTTCAGAACATTGGCTGAAAGAGGAACAACTCGAATTAACTCAATTCCCAGGGTTTATACAAGCTAGTAAATACTCTACATCTAATATTAGCCATGGTGGTACTGTCCCCGATAATCCGGATAGTAGGCTGTCAGATATCCGCCCCCTCAATCGGATTGCCAATAATCAATCGCACCGGCACAGCTACATCAATGAAAATGGCACTGACAGATACTACCGAGATTAGAGCACAGTAGTTAACAAGAAATTATTGTGAAACACACCAAAATATACGGGGGTTCATACTTACCTCTACTTACCTCTTCAAATTCATCTCGGGTCTGGGTTGTCAACTGGATCACTTAAAAGTATGCCCTCACAATAACCTCCACCATGATATTTAAAATGAACCAAGACGGAAACAAGAAACTTTAAACTGTACAATAATTTATTTCACATAAAGGGAATGATTCTAACAAAAATTCAACAAAGTAAACGTGGCAATCAGAAGCCATTGTCTATATAACCATGACTTCCTGTAGGACTTGTAGACTTTACATACAACACCTTAGCTTTCACTAGCTCAAATTAACGTAATAATTATAATGCACTTGGAATGGATAAGGGAGTTGGAACGAGACATATAGCAATTGTTTTCCTTTTAATAAACATCACACTTTTATTTATAGCCGCAAGGCTACTATGTAGGCGACCTTGGCCTCTATCATGCAGTTGTCTGGCCAGCTGCGATACACCCTGCATCATGCCTACATCGTCAAATGGACTCACCTGTCCAGCCAACGTTAGCATCTGCTAGTTACATCAGAGCCTAGCTCCTTCTTAAAACACTTTAAATGTCCTCAACTCAACTCAAATATTATCACGCAAATCTTTTAAATGCTCCATCCAAATGTCACTGGATTACTCTAATAATCCCAAAACTTGTTTAAATATATATAATCCAAATGTTTAACTAGCGTTGTTTAGAGTACAATGACAAAATTCTTAATGTTTATAACAAACGCTCATTAATAGTTTATAACAATTTAAATTGTTTATAATATTGTCAAACGACAATTCAAAAATGTATACACGCCTCTATTAATCCCTTTCGTTTCACATTATTATCAAAGATATTTACAGAATTATTTACAATGTTTATATTATTAATTTTAGAAATACATTAAACCACACGTCTATCCGGTTGATAATTACTCAAATCGTGGTTATATAATCGACCAATGAAGGTTAGTTATATTTAAGTTTATATTCAGGTTTAATAAAGTTTAATAATTATTATTATTATTTGTGACGGTAACCTCCATTCAAAATCGTTATCTCAAATTATTTAAACACTCTTGTTAATTATAACAGTAACTTCACATGATTAATTTTCAAAGGACCTGGACAATAAACTCAGCGGAAAAATACTTCGCTCAAAACGCACAAAACTGCATAAAAATAGGCCCAGAATTCATCATATATCTCAATATATATGGCATCAAAATCTTCCACAATACATACAAAAAACCTCCACTTACAACTTCTTCAACATCATTAATATTACTGTGGGAACCTCCTTCGCTTATTCAAGGGCATTATTCATCAGCGACTTTAACACGTCCACTGAACTAACGATTATACATCCATAGTTCCACTTCAAAAATTCTTATATTCATTAATTGTTTCAAAACTGTTATTATATTATCCTTCGTGGGTTTCATTCATGAATCGATATGAAGTAAAAATTTGCCAATCACAA
Organism: Meconema thalassinum; assembly: GCA_946902985.2. Taxonomy (NCBI): domain Eukaryota; kingdom Metazoa; phylum Arthropoda; class Insecta; order Orthoptera; family Tettigoniidae; genus Meconema; species Meconema thalassinum. Next base: position 554,277,323 of record OX336392.1, read on the forward strand.
ATAAATTTAATAGCAAATACGATCATACACGCCTCCCTGGTCTATCAAAATTGAGATTAATATCTCCAAAGTAACGTAGTATAAAAATACTATCTTCAATCAAAGTTCATCTAAACTGCATAAATAGTCGAATAGAATACAATTAGACTGTGGAATGCAAACATTATTGTTCCAATCTAGAATTGAGAAAAACTCCTATCAAATGTTCATTACTATAGTGTAATCAATAAATCGTAATCAAAGTTCATATTTCATAAAATTGTCTATAATTCAATGGTATTTCAGAACTGACGATAAATGTCTATGTTGCAATCATGTTCATAAAACGACTAGTATTTCCAAGATCGTCAACAAAGTAATAGATTTTAACGCTCTAAAATCTTTTAATTATTCTTCTTTCTTGATGATGACAGAAAATTGGTCAAAGTAATTTACTGAATAGGAATTACTTTAATAAAGTGACACGCTGTCTGAATTCAAATCTGCCATAGAAAATCGTTAACTTTACAGTCAAATCGTGACTACTAAAATATGCAAATTACTGAAAAGAATATAAATATCAGTCTCAACTGATCCAAAATTATTTAAGTATGCCAATGACATAACAATGTCTTAATAAATCGTCGAAAAAGGCATAACTCATCAAAGTGTACTGAGTACAGAAATATCAAGCAAGAATATGGGGCAAAATATGTGGGACAGAAAATATGGGAAAAATGGTTGCTCAGATATCGCTAAATGACTCAAATAAAACAAGAAACGTTCACGACTACCTTATCTGTTGATTGAAGTTCTAGAGGAAAATTTCCAAAGAAGACTGCTGATGGTTCCATTTCACTAACGTAAAGATGTGCTCCGTCCTCGAACCTGGAACCAGCGCCCTCGGAGAATAGAACTGCTTCCTCCTCTGGAAATTGCACTGCTCCGTGTAGACGATAGACATCCTTCTGGCAAAACTCTTCTTTGTGAGCCGGGTCCACCCTGGCCTCTCTTGATAGTTCCCTGAAGTTCTGGTAGAAATTCGCCATGAAGTTTATTGTAGTTATTTCCGCAGAAATATTCATAATTGTGGAGTATGAAAATATTTCCACTGCCATTTGATATAATTCAGCGTTGGACCACGATGCATGAGTGTAGTTGGATGTTCACTACATGCTCGCTTTTGTAGAATGACGATTAACGAAGTTCCATGCTGCTATTTCACTCCATTGATATATGTCCCAATTGCATTAAAGTCCTTAGCCTTCCATCTCCATTTCCGTTATAATAGTTGAAAGAACTGCCATATTATATTGTTGCATATTAGAATGTAGCGTTGTATCACCAAATGCAATATGTAGTATCACGGTTACAATACACGTGTTAGCCGTAGCGTAGAATGTGGTGTTATAAAAGTGCTTCTCAGCTGGCGAGAAAATCACTTTTGTCTGCCGTCTTAAAATGCCAATATCTTCCAAATTATAATCGTGAAAATGTTCAACTTTACTACACACTTTAATACTGTTATGCACAATAGAATTAGCTTATAAGCATTAGCTAACTCTTGATGTATATTCTTGTAGACTCGTTAATGTGTGCGTTTCAACTTCGCCTAGTTTCAATCACCGTAAAATGGTACTGCTTGCACGCTCGAAGCTTGTTCGATGCGGTGGATTTGCCACACACGCTAAAGACGACTTGCTTCACTGTAATCACTCGAAGTCTGACCAAATCAGAAAAACGACTATAAGACACCAGAGATGTGAGACATGAGAAATATCAGATAAGATATGAGAGCTCCTCACTGCTGTACAAGACCTTTTATCAACTTCTTAAGGGGCGTATCCATCCCTTCCATAGCTTGTTCCTCCGTCATCGCTAGAAGTTCTAACTTTGGCAATACTTGACGGATTTTCAAATTTCAAAAACTCAAAATTAATTTCTTCAAAATTCCAAATCAATGCCATAACTGAAAATAGATTTCCACAATTCTGCATTCCAAAAGTAATTAAATATGGTAGTTTCAGTAATCTACGTCTCCCTCCAAACTATCATTCATTGGTTCGAGCCTTTCCTCCAATAGCGTAACTTCTTCCTCAGCACAATTCCTCGTTTCCTGCGACTGCGTCGTAAATCTCAGATCTTTCTCGAACAAACACATGACGTCACCAAGATTCTCAGTTCAACCAGCCTACTTGCATGAAGTCTGCGTCATCCGTGCTTACGTCATGAATATCCACGTCACAACTATGACAGCCATAACTTTCTTCACATACTCGTATTTGCCAATATAGCCACCGTGCTCTCAATATAATTCAATTTACGGGGGCAGTACTTGCATCTTCTTAAGAAATAATTTAGATCATGAGCAGATAACAGCTTATGATTATCTAATTATGGAACAGGATTTTGAATTCCCTGCCGTAAAAATACAACAGTTTAAGTTAATAATTGTATGCGTATACCGTTCTCCGTCAGGAAAGTTTCCTTTATTTATAGATAAATTAGAATTGTTACTCAATAACATGAGCAAAGTAAATTTCGATATAATAATTTGTGGGGATGTAAATGTGGATTTCTTAAAATTTGATAGAAATTGTGAATTATTAACACAGTTACTAATTTCCTATGGACTGAAACCTACAGTAAATACCCCAACAAGAATAACAAAATTTAGTAAAACCACCCCTGATCAAATTTTTATAAATACAGATAAATATCACCATTCAATAGAATATTGTCCGGGTTTTAGTGACCACCATGGACAAATACTGAGTTTTGAAGTATCCGAAACAATCAATAATAATGATAATGGAGTAAAATCAAAGTGCAGTTCATTCACTGAATCAAATGTTACATATTTCAATGACTTATTAAATAAGGAAACAGGGTCAGAAATTTACGAACTAGGAAATGTAAATGATAAATTTAATGCATTTAAGAGTACCCTAAAACACTATTTTGATATAGCATTCCCCTTTAAACGAAGAACTGTTCAAAATAACAAAACTAGCAATTGGATAACAACAGGGATTATAAATTCATGTCAAAGAAAGAAATTTCTACACAAATTATATAAACAATACCACACAACACCTGAATTCAATTTATACTACAAAAAATACACTAGCATATTAAATAAGGTAATAAGACTAGCAAAGAAAATGCATAATGATAATTTTATTTCCCAATCATCTAATAAAAACAGGGCTATGTGGTCCATGATAAAGGAAGAAATTGGAAAATCTGCTAAAATACAAAGGAACATTACACTGACCAGAAATAATAAAGTGATTAATAATCCAGAGGAAATAGCAAACACTTTTAATGACTATTTTCTGGAAATTCCACAAAAAGTATTAAATGAATCACAGGTAAATACACTGAAATGAAAATCCACAGCCTGCTTCCAGTCTCCGACCGGGTCAGGAATGGAATGAATGAAGCCCCTATCTAGCGGCGAGGATATGAACGTGCCGGCTGCCGAGGCCTGACGCACTCCTCTGGGGCAATGATTAAATGAATGACAGATGAAATGAAATGATAGTGGAGAGTGTTGCTGGAATGAAATTGTGACAGGGAAAACCGGAGTACCCGGAGAAAAATCTGTCTGCCTCCGTTTTGTCCAGCACAGATCTCACATGGAGTGACCGGGATTTGAACCACGGACCCAGCGGTGAGAGGCCGGCGTGCTGCCGCCTAAGCCACGGAGGCTTCAGGTAAATACACTAAATTCTAATAATAAAATAAATATATGCAGTGATTATTTATAAATCATGTCACAAGTGAAGAGGTAAGAATAGTTATAAAAGAGCTACAAAGTAAATTCTGTGCTGGCAATGATGGCATCCCTGATGCAATTTTAAAGAAATGTGCAGAAAATATAATAAATCCACTTACGCACTTAATAAACAGTTCAATTCTCTCAGGAACTTACCCGGATATTTTGAAGTTATCAAAAGTAATTCCAGTGCACAAAAACGGTTCAAAAGATGAATTAGATAACTTACCAACTGGTATTGCAAAAATTGTGGAAAAATTATGTATAAGAGACTGATAAGTTTCATAGAAAAAAATAAAATATTATCAAACTCACAACATGGATTCAGAACGGAAAAATCTACACAGACAGCAATTTACGAATGTAGTAATTGTATACTGAAATTACTTGACAATAAGGAACATGTAACTGGCCTATTCTTGGATTTATCGAAAGCATTTGATGTTGTTGACCATAAAATCCTCCTTACAGAACTAAATCAATATGGTATTAGAGGTCTAGCTAATAAATGGATAGAGTCTTACTTAACAAGGCGTAAACAAATAGTAAGCTTGAGACACAATGATGAAGGGACCAAATTACTTAATGATACATTGTCCAATGAGGGAATTATTGAATTTGGAGTACCCCAGGGATCGGTTTTGGGCCCACTACTCTTTCTTCTATATATAAATGATATAACACAGAACGTTCATTCACATAAGGAAATTCTGTTTGCGTGCAATACAACACTCGTAATAAAAGGTGAAACTAAACAGGTCATACAGCAGTCTGCTGACTCCGTTACAGGAGAGTTAACCAAATGGTCACAAGATAATCGCCTCATAATAAACTATAAAAAACAGTATGTTTAAATTTCCACACTATACAGAATAGGAATCCTGCGAAACCCAATATAACATTAAATAGTCATCAAATAGAAAATAAATCAGAAACAGCGTTTTTAGGACTATGGATACAACAAGACTTGAAATGGAATAAACATATAGAATATCTGAATACTAAACTGAACTCGATGTGCTTTGCGTTACGTATTTTGAAAACCTGCTCTAGCATGCACACATTAAGAAATACTTATTTTGCTTATTTCCATTCATACTTAAGATATGGAATCATATTTTGGGGTATGTCGCCAGATGTACTAAGCACGTTTAGGATACAAAAGAGGGCGATTAGAATTATGGCAATTGTAAACTCTAGAGAATCATGTAGACCTCTGTTTGAAGATTTAAACATTCTCCCACTGCCCTGCATATATATCTTTGAATGTATTATGTTTTTAAAAAGAATTTAATGAATAAAGATGTTTTTCTTAAAACAAACAATGATACTCATAGGCATAACACAAGACAATATCAAAACACTCATATTTCACACACACACACACACACACAAGCATATATCAAAAAGGAACTTTTCACACTGGAGTTAAATTATACAATAAACTACCCCAGTATATAAAACTGGCCCCAAAAATAAAAACCTTTGATAGAATGTTGAAAGCTTATCTGCAGTGCCATCGTTTTTACTCAGTAGTTGAATATCTTAGCGTATAGGAGCGATGAAATCTATAATTATATTTTACTTTTTTAATTTAATTGTAATACCTAGCTGTATGTTGTTGTATTTATAGAATTAAGTTTTCATATTATGATAATAGAGTGAGGTGTAAATAGTTGTGCAATAAGATTGTATCTATTAAGATTTGCTATTATAATAAGTTAAATAGTTACAATATTAGTAATATATACCTGTTAGTTCTTTTATTTTATAGATGTAAATTCTGACGTGTCCTATATCAAAAATGTATTGAATGCATGTATTTGATCAAATGGAATTAATAAAAATCTATCTATCTACCATATCAATTACTTTCATCAAAGTATGATATTTAGTATTCCTACTAGGGATTACGACTGTAACAACTTTCATGAATACGTCTCTCTCCTTCCTACAAACTCCTCTATCGATTATACATCTCGTGCAATGTTTAAATACTTTCCACATAATTCCTCCTTCACTTCACATATTACTCTGTTACAATTTATCGCTTAATTCTGAATTCCAAGTCTGCCTGTGTCTGTTACTAAAATAACAATAATCTTCCCTCAAGTTCAAGTTCATAATAAATATTTATATCTCTCCTTCCATCCGACAGTATCGTTTCATGATAAATATACATCCATAACATTTGATAATAACATTTCTCGTTCAGTTATGTCTTTCAACTATCGCATACTGTTCCTTTCCGTACATCAAAATTCTGGGTTTTACAATGTCATTCCATTACTAGCATACAAAAGTTACCTCTATGCCAATATAGAGTACTTCTGTTAACTTTATCGTTCTATACATCTTATTTCGTTTCTGAAATGAATAAACTCTCCATTTATGAGATTCTCAGACTTCCCTTTTCTCACTTCAAGTAATAAACTATTCACTTTCATCAAACAACTGACTGTATTCTTTCTCTGATACATTACTGATTTATTTCTCACAAAAGTGTGCTTCATTACTCTTGTTTCAATACAAATATATTATCGTTCTTCAACATTTCCACAAATATACAAAATTCTCTAACACATCATCAAATCTACTAAGTTCTCCAATATTACAATAAATCTGCGGAGTTTTCCAATGTTACAATAAATCTGCGGAGTTTTCCAATGTTACAACAAGTCTACGGAATATACGTTCGCAATCGCAACGAAATCGTTCGTAAGAAATATTTTAACGCTCTAAAATGACAATGAAAAATACTAACGATGTCTAAATATCATCGATCAAGACTTTCAAAATTCGTCCAAATGACGTATGAAAATAACTATCGCATTTTACAAATATTCACTAAAACTTTCAAGACAATAATAACATAGGTTATAAATGCAAATATACCGGGTGAGTTAGCCGTGGTCGTTACGGCATGACTGCTGGCAGTCGCTCACATCCGGGAGGCGAGGAGGTTCGAATCCCCTCGCCGGCAACCTTGAAGATGGTCTTCTGTGGTTTCCCATCTTCCTTCCAGGCAAATGCCGGGGATGGTCCCTAACTATAGGCCACAGGCGCTACCTTCCAATTCCTCGTCCTTACATCCCAACTTTCCTCCCCAACGGTACTTGTAGCTCACCATTGTGTGTCCGTCTCGAAGCAGCTTCAAAACTGGCGAGCCGAACATGTCCTCGAACACTCCCGGCACTAAAAGCCATACGCTAAAAAAATGCAAATATGTTGGTCAAAATTCTGGAATCACGTGTACAAAGTCTAACTACAGATATGGAATATATGCACTCTTCTACCTGGTTTCTGAGATCGTTGGTGACAAACCTGATGACCCTGGTTTCCTCGTAACGTCACCGTATGGTTTCCGGAATGCTGTGAGCTGATGCAGTCAGGCTGGGTTACATCACCACGGCCTTGCTTGGACTGCAGTACAGTTGAACGACCTGGTGGGCTGTCTTCAGAACTGGTTATCAGCTGGCTCCCCGCTCGTGACCCACTTCTCTCTTGCAAGATGACGGCACGTCCCCGCCTCTGCTCTGCTGCTGGCCTCGCGTCCATCAGTCCTGAGTTCCTTGTTTTCTCCCTCACGCATCCGCTCGTCTTCTTCTCAGATCTAGATGTTCTTTGAAGTCGGTAGTTTGCATAGTTCTTTCCATCATGAAAGATCACCTCCATGTCGTGAAATTCCATTGTAGTAGTTTGCAACGTTATGTTAGCGAAACTGCGGTGGTTTGCAGTTCGCTCTGCATGTTGCTATGTCATCCTGGTCATTTCTGAATCTCGCCGGTCCAGTATAAGGCTATCTTCACTACATGGTGAATTTAAAATATCATTCTCATCGCGCAATTGTTTGTAGTCGTAGTTCTTCCCCTTCGACCTAAATTCTTAATCATTCTTGTACAGATTGTTGAACTTCCAATGGTTTAAGTCTCCCTTCTTCAGACTTTCGTTCTGCGTAGTTACGTGTTAGATGTTCAGCTTGTAACTTGCAACGTTTTCTCTCGTCGTAGATTTCTTCTTGTAGAATATGATGAATAACTTTTCTCAAGACTGTAGACTTGTAGTATATTAATTGTTCGTTTTCATTACTGCTTGTTTCATCTTGATGTCTTCAGTTCACAAAACCTTAGTCTAATACTTCTGAAGAGTAAATACAATATACGTCTTGTCTTCTCGACGGTCTGTGTAGAAAGAACCTCGTTTCCTCGCGTCTCCTAGCCTCCTCGGTTAGATTTCCCTCGTAAATCTGACTATCTAGCCTCCAACCGCTATGAATATTAACAAATTCATACATAAGTTCTCTCTCAATCTTTCAATTTAAAATCTGTTTTGCCAATAAAATTTATTTTTCTCTGCTGGTGAATTCAATGTGCAACACTCTTATAAAATATTAAATTAAAGATTTTAATATTTATTCCTTCCTTAGAATTCAAACTACTTTCCCATTGGTTCTTGCTTAAAAAGTGCTCGCTCCTGTCACGCGCTAGCTTCTCCCACTCTTGATACTGGCGTGTGTCGTGACCTCAAGTCCACCTTCGCCCCCTTCCCCTCGCGTCAAAAACAGGTTTCTCGCCGCGCACCTCGTAAAAAGTGTCGACTTTGCAGAACAGTATCTCAATCATTTATACATGGTTAAAAATTTACCAAATCTTAAAATCTCCATTATTCATGAAATAAAAATATTTCTTCAGACGAAATTTTTCCCAAATGCTTGTATTAACGTTCTCTTCCATCTGGACTGCTAATTTATTCGAAAATTCCAAATCTAAAATATGCCATTTTTCTGATGTGGTCCTTGGTTCATACCTCATCCTGTCTTCTCCTCTCTCCTAGACATGATTTTGAGTGCAGTACCAACTCGATTTGCCGAAACTGTAACGTACCTTGATACTTTTCTCGAAGCTCGATGTAAAAGTCGCTAAACACGCCGTTGCAATTTATACGAATAGTTTTGTTGCGCTAAACGCATCAAATTTCTATCCATGTAGCTTGCAAAAAAATTGGTCTGGTTTGTACGTTTGTTTATTTTGTGATTGCGTTTTTAGTGATACCATTTTTGTTAACAATTCTCTGCCCCCCCCACCCCCCAAGCCCAACTCTAGATCCATGCCTGCTACGAGGCTCATGACAATCATGTACTAATTGTTGGGGATTTCAATATACCAACAATAACCGATAGCAATAACGATTTAAACACAACTCAGCAAAGTCGAGAACTAAATCTTTTTATAAATCTATGTAATATGATCAAATATAATTCAGTCCAAAACAGCCAAGGTAAAACGTTAGACTTAGTTTTAGCCAATCAGCATATAACTTATGTAAAACAAGCTGTACCCGGCATGCGTTGCAATGCCAATCAAAGAAAGTGTTGGCGTTGAAATTCTGTATCTTGAAGTGCTTTTGGATACACAACATGTTAACTGCCTCTAAGCTATCTTAAAATGGATTTTCTAATTTAGAACCATTCGTGGAAGCGTGCACAACAACTTTCAAAAGTTTCATCGCTGTCACTCATTTGTTGAATCTACTCGTACGCTACCTGTTGTGAAATGGATTTACTAAGTCGAAACCCTTCCCTGGCGTGTACACAATAACTCATCAATGATTCATCGCAATCGGATGAATTGTATATGCACGTATACGGGGTTTTGTTTAAACGATTCGTGCGCTGTCACTCATTTGTTGAATCTACTCGTGCGCTACCTATTGAGAAATGTATTACTAAGTCGAAGCCCTTCCCTGGCGTGTACACAATAACTCGTCAAGGTTTCATCGCAACCGAAGAATGTTATATGAACGCAATAGGGGATTTTGTTGAAACGCTTCGCGCGTCGTCACCCATTTGTTGCATCTACTCTTGCGCTACTTATTGTGAAATGGATTTACTAAGTCCCCTTCCCTGGCGGGTACACAATAACTGATCAATGTTTCATCGCAATCGGATGAATAGTATATGAACGCATACCTTATTTTGTTTAAACGATTCGCGCTCCGTCACTCATTTGTTGAATCTACTTGTGCGCTACCTACTGTAAAATGTATTTACTAAGTTAGAAACCGTCACGTAAGTGTCCACAACATCTCACCCAAGTTTAATCGCTATCGGACTAATGGGATATGAAGACATAGGGGACTGTATTGAAACGCTCCGCATGTCATCGTTCATTTGTCGAATCTACTCGTGTGCTACCTACTGTGAAATGTATTTACTAAGCCAGAAACCTTCCTTGGAGTGTCCACCATATTTCACCCAAGTTTCACCGCTAACGGCAGAATGGTATATGACCTTATACGGGACTTTGTTGAAACGCTTCGCGCGTCGTCCCTCATTTGTTGAATCAACTTGTGCGCTGCATATTGTATAGTGGATTTACTAAGCCAGAAATTTTCCATGACGTGTACACAACATCTCACCCAAGTTTCATAGCTACGGACGAATGGTACATGAATGCATACGGGACTTGGTTGAAACGCTTCGCGTGTCGTCGCTCATTTGTTGATTCTACTCTTGCGCTACTTATTGTAATATGGATGTACTCAGCCAGAAACCTTCCCTGGAGTGTACACAACATCTCACCCAAGTTTCATCGCAATCGGATGGATGGTATGTGAACGTATACGGGACGTTATCGAAACGCTTCGCGCGTAGTCACTCATTTGTTGAATATAAACGTGCGCTTCGTATTGTAAAATGGATTTACTTAGCCAGAAACCTTTCCTGGAGTGTACACAACAATTCACCAAACATTTATCACTATCAGACGACTGGTATATGACTTTATACGGGACTTTGTTGAAACGCTTCGCGTGTCATCGCTAATTTGTTGAATCTACTGGTGCGATACCTATTGTAAAATGTATGTACTAAGCCAGAAACCTTCCCTGGAGTGTACACAACATCTCACCCAAGTTTCATCGCTATCGGGTGAATGGTATATGAAATTATATGGGACTTTGTTGAAACGCTTCGCGCACCGTTGCTCATTTGTTGATTATTTTTAAAGGGATTTACTAAGCTAGAAACCTTCCCTGGAGTGCACACAAAATCTCAGCCTAGTTTCATCGCTATCGGACGAATGGTATATGAACGCAAACGTGACTTTGTTGAAATGCTTCGCGCGTCGTAGCTCATTTGTTGAATCTACTCGTGCGCTGCCTATTGTAAAGTGGATGTACTAAGCCAGAAAATTTCCCTGCAGTGTACACAACATTTTACGCAAGTTTCATAGCTATCGGACGAATGGTATATGAATGCATACGGGACTTTGTTGAAACGCATTGCGTGTCGTCGCTCATTTGTTGAATCTACTTGTGCGCTATCTACTGTGAAATGTATTCACTAATTTTGAAACCTTCACGTAAGTGTACACAACATCTCACCCAAGTTTCATCGCTATCGGACGAATGGTATATGAACACATACGGGACTTTGTTGAAATGCTTCGCGCATCGTCGCTCATTTGTTGAATCTACGCGTGCGCTACCTATTGTAAAATGGATTTACTAAGTCAGAAACCATCCTTGGAGTGTACTCAACATCTCACCAAAGTTTCATCGCAATCGGACGAATGGTATATGAGCGCATAGGAGACATACATACCCACAAACTATCACGTTACATTGATTTATATATATATATAGATTATTAAAATCGCCACATTTCCATATAATTGGAAAAAAGCCGAGTATGTCAAATCTTAAAATCTGGAAATACAATGCTAATTAGTAACTACTGTCCGGTATGTATATTGTCAGCGGTAGCAAGGATTTTTGAATTCATTTTGTACCAAGGAATTTTCATTTATGTCAGACCATGAATATCCGAAAAGCAGCATGGTTTCCTCGCCCGACGTTCGACTATCACAAATATAGTTACCTTTACTGAATCAGTGTCCAGAACATTAGACGCAGGAGGACAAATGGATGATGTATTCACAGATTTTCAGAAGGCTTTCGACAAAATTAACCACGATGTCCTCCTGGAAAAAAAAAACTCTAAATCTTAGGATTTTCTGATTTACTTACATGCCTCTTCAGCTCTTACCTTAAAGGCAGAAAGCAATATGTGTCATTTCATAGAAGGAACTCTCGAGAATTTGAAGCTAATTCGGGAATAGTTCAGAGATCGAACCTTGGACCTTTAGTTTTTTTCATCTTCATAAACGATCTACCTCAAAGAATAAAGTATTCTATTTGTCTATTGTATGCTGATGACTTCAAGGTATATAGATAGAATTAGAATTAGATAACTATCGTCCTATTACCTTATCAACTGGTATTGCAAAAATTGTGGGGAAAATCATGTATAAGAGACTGATAAGTTTTATAGAAAAAATAAAATATTATCAAACTCACAACATGGATTCAGAACGGAAAAATCTACACAGACAGCAATTTACGAATGTAGTAATAGTATACTGAAATTACTTGACAATAAGGAACATGTAACTGGCCTATTCTTGGATTTATCGAAAGCATTTGATGTTGTTGACCATAAAATCCTCCTTACAAAACTAAATCAATATGGTATTAGAGGTCTAGCTAATAAATGGATAGAGTCTTACTTAACAAGGTGTAAACAATTAGTAAGCTTGAGACACAAGGATGATGGAACCAAATTACTTAATGAAACATTGTCCAATGAGGGAATTATTAAATTTGTAGTACCCCAGCGATTGGTTTTGGGCCCACTACTCTTTCTTCTATATATCAATGATATAACTCAGAACGTTCATTCACATAAGGAAATTCTGTTTGCGTGCGATACAACACTCGTAATAAAAGGTGAAACTAAACAGGTCATACAGCAGTCTGCTGACTCCGTTACAGGAGAGTTAACCAAATGGTCACAAGATAATCGCCTCATAATAAACTATAAAAAAAAACAGTATGTCTAAATTTCCTCACTATAGAGAATAGGAATCCTGCGAAGCCCAATATAACATTAAATGGTAATCAAATAGAAAATAAATCAGAAACAGCGTTTTTAGGACTATGGATACAACAAGACTTGAAATGGAATAAACATATAGAATATCTGAATACTAAACTGAACTCGATGTGCTTTGCGTTACGTATTTTGAAAATCTGCACTAGCATGCACACATTAAGAAATACTTATTTTGCTTATTTCCATTCATACTTAAGATATGGGGTCATATTTTGGGGTATGTCGCCAGATGTACTAAGCACGTTTAGGGTACAAAAGAGGGCGATTAGAATTATGGCAAATGTAAACACAAGAGAATCATGTAGACCACTGTTTAATGATTTAAACATTCTCCCACTGCCCTGCATACATATCTTTGAAAGTGTTATGTTTTTTTTTTAAGAATTTAATGAATAAAGATGTTTTGCTTAAAACAAACAATGATGTTCATTGGCATAACACAAGACAAAATCAAAACATTCATATTTCACAAACACACACACACACAAGCATATATCAAAAATGAACTTTTCACACTGGAGTTAAATTATACAATAAACTACCCCAGTATTTAAAACTGGCCCCAAAAATAAAAACCTTTGATAGAATGTTGAAAGCGTATCTGCAGTGCCATTGTTTTTACTCAGTAGTTGAATATCTTAGCGTATAGGAGCGATGAAATGTTTAATTATATTTCACTTTTCTATTTTCATTGTAATACCTAGGATAGCAAATCAAAGACTACACACAGATGTGGTTGGTAGAAAGCCAGTAGGAAGACCAAGGAAGAGATGGCTAGACCAGGTGAAGGAGGACAGAGGAACAAGGGGAGTTAGCTGGGATAGAATCCTGAAAGAAGAATGGTACATGGACAGACGCAAGTGGAGGGCGCTCGTAAACTACACCCGGGCAACTGCAGTAGAAGACAGATGATGATGATGACCTAGCTGTATGTTGTATTTATAGAATTAAGTTTTCATATTATGATAATAGAGTAAGGTGTAAATAGTTGTGCAATAAGATTGTATCTATAATGATCTGTTATTATAATAAGTTATAAATAGTTATAATATTAGTAATATATACCTGTTAGTTCTTTTATTTTATAGATGTAAATTCTGACGTGTCCTATATCAAAAATGTATTGAATACATGTTATTGATCAAATGGAATTAATAAAAATCTATCTAGAAAAATATCGGTATCTACCGACTGCGACTTGCTTCAAAGTGACCTGAACAGTATTATGGAATGTACTACAGAAAATTTATTAGGATTAAACGTAGAAAAAAGTATCTCATTGTCGTTCACCCGGAATATAAACCCTATCGTTTTTAATTACAAGTTGCTTGCCACGGTGGGTGAGTGGTTATAGTGTCGGACTACCAACCCCAAGATTGCAGGTTCGCCCCTGGCCATGGTAAGTGATTTTTGAAGGCGACAAAAATCACGATACTCTTGTCATACGTTGTTGGCATGTTAAAGAACCCATTTGAATTCAGTAGGCCGTGTTCAATGGCAAAATTAATCTCGGGATTTTCCGCCAACACAAAGTTCTTCCATTCTCTACTTGAAAGCGCTGTAGTGTCAAGGAGTTTAGGTATCTAACCTCCTTGACTTTCATAGCGTTCAAAGGAACGACGAAATTCGACATGCAAGCTACCCTCTGGGTGTCAATTAACAAAGCTTGCACCAGGCACCCGAGGCCATACGATATTATTATTTATAATTACAAGTTAGGTTGCAGTGTCCTGAATTCTGTTCATGAAAACAAAGATCTCGGTGTGTTGCTAGATCGAGAACTAACATTTACCCCCCCATATACTGAAAATGATAGCTGACTCAAACAAGACACTTGAATTTCTTATCAGGAATACAAAACCTTTCAAAAACATAAGCACGTGTATCCACCTGTACAACACACTAGTCAGACCGAAACTAGAATATGCTAGCATTATATGGAGTCCTAGATGCAAGACATATACCTCTATGGCTGAAAACACACAAAATAAATTCCTAAAATATCTACATTTTAAAAGAACTGCCAACTATCCTCACTTGATACCATACCAGGAACTGCTAATAGATTTTGATGTATACAGTTTAGAAATACGAAGAAAAATAGATGCTATGAAATTCCGTTTCAAAATTATAAACAATTCAATTGATGATTCCGAATTCCTTTCTCTCTTAAATTCCCATGTACCACGCATCAATTCTAGGAACAATAATGCATTTTATTAATCCCTTAACGAGTCAAGGACTCATATACAAAGGAATTGTACAGTTTTATCTTGTTGGCGACAAATTACAATACAATGTTTACTTTACAAAGTTTTCAGTATGAAAATATATACAACATTTTGTAGCTTTCATAAGTTTTTGTACACAATATGTTCTTCTTTTGTCTTCTCAGATTATGAAATTTCTTCAAACTGACATTTTATAATCATTCCACATAAACTGTTTTAGCCTCCTTTTAAAGATTGGTAGGCTAGGTGCAATTTTTATATTTTCTGGTAGTCCATTGAATTTTACAAAGGCACTATACTTAATGCTATTACTGCCATATTGTTTGGAATTGATATGGAAAAGTGTTATGTCATCTGCATGTCTAGTTTTGTAAGCGTGTAAATCAGATTGTTTAGTGAAGTTTAAATTTGTGTGTATTCTGCTGTGTAGGATTTGGTATATTAGGACATTTGATTTGATTTCTGCATTTAGGGCTACTGGTTGAATTTTACTCGTAATATAAAGGTGTTTGGTTGGTGTTAAAAAAGGGTAGTTATAAATATTTCTTATGGCTCTATTCTGAATTACCTCAATTTCCTTTTTTAGGTAGTTTGAGCATTTTATCCAAATTGTATTCAAATATTGTAAGTGGCTATGGATTAAGGAAAAATACACTTTCCTGAGTAGATATTTTGGGATATAGTAGCTCAATTTTTTTATCATCCCAGCGGCAGGTGATATTTTTTTTACTAATGCATCAATGTGCTTTTGCCAGGAGAGATTTTCATCTATTATTAAGCCTAGGTATTTGACAGATGAGACCCTTTTAACTGCTTTTCCATTCAGCATTATATTCTGAGTGATGTCTAACTTTGTTCTACGCTTTGATATTATTAAATAATTTGTTTTATCTTCATTTATTGTTAATTTATTTGACTGGGTCCAGCCAAGTATGGTATTCATGTCCTCCTGCATGTGTGTAATCAGCGTGTTGGTGGTGTACGCATTGTAAAAGATGCTTAAGTCATCTGCAAACAACGTTATATTACCATGAAAACGGAGTGTTGCTATGTCATTAATATATACTAAGAAGAGGGAAGGACCCAGTATTGATCCTTGGGGCACACCGTGGGTAATATTAACTTCCTCACTTCTGTAGCCATTTATTTCAATATACTGCTTACGATTAGATAGGTAATTTTTAAACCATGTCCAAGCTACTCCTCGGATACCTGCTTTATCAAGTTTCCCTAAGAGAATTTCATGGTCAACAGTATCAAACGCCTTTCTCAGGTCTATGAAAAGGCCACTCGCTGTCATCTTATTGTCTAAGACATCCTGCAAGTTAGAGATAATATAAATTGTGGCTATTTCTGTGCTTGAGTTTTCTCGGAATCCATATTGCCCTTTGTAGAAGTAATCATTTTTATTTAAGAAATTAACAATTCTGTTTTTTACTACTGTTTCGAGTACCTTGGATATGGGTGGGAGGATGGAAATGGGCCTGTAATTGTCCGGATTGCTTTTGTCACCTCCTTTATAGACTGGTATGACTCGTGCTATTTTTAGATCATCAGGCACCAGACCAGTCTCTAACGATACATTTATTAAAGTAGTTAGTGGGCTACTTAGCATGTCAATGGAGTTTTTTAACAATTTCACTGACATACCATCTTTGTCTTGGCTACTTTTCATTTTAAGGCTTAATATAATATTGCGAATTTCCATCTCATTAGTCGGGGTCATAAATATGGAATCTACGTTGACATTAATTTCATTAACGTTCTTCCCTGGGGGGATGTTTATGGCTAATTTGTGTGCTATGTTTATAAAGTGAGTGTTTAGAGCATTGCAAATATTTTCTTTTCCTGTGAAAGATTTACCGTCAATTATTATCTCACTGGGACCATCTTTGTTTTCAGTTGTGCGGTTGTAGATCATTTCATTGATTACTTTCCAAGTATCTTTTATGCTATTGGCATTCAATGTTAATTTGTGTTCATAGTATGAGGATTTCAGTTTCCTTTTTAAAGCTGTCACTTTGTTCCTACATATTATGTGCTCTTCCTTTAAGAGGTTATTGTTTCTGTGAATGCTAGTTTTAAGTTTAGCATGTAGTAGGTCCCTTTGTTTTATTAGTTGAATTAATTCTGTTGTTATCCATGGGTTTTTGTGGTTCTGGTGTATTTCCCTCAAAGGTGAGTCAGTGTTTTCTTTGTTGGGTGTCTGTGTCAAGATTTTGTGTTTCATGGCGATGTAAGTTTCGTTTAGATCATCTAAGCAGTCTATTTGATTGAGATCATTAGAGAATTTGTTTTTGTTCATGTACCGGTAATTTTTATTCACGTTTTTTGAACTAGACCTTTGCTTGTTGGGGGCGTATTTAAATGTCATGTTCGAGATTGGGCTTTTGCCTGGATAGTAGTTTGACCAGAAAATCTCAGTTACAAGAATATTATGATCACTAATATCACTATTTATATTGCTTATTCTATAGGCATATTTACAGTTATTAGTGGCCACCTGATCAAGGAGTGTACTTGTTGATTCACTTATTCTTGTTGGATAGCGAGTATTGCCTTGTGTGAAACCATAGCTTGATAGTAGATTGAGGTATGATTTGGTTACATTATTTTTGTTTAATAAGTTAATATTTGTATCACCAATGCATAAGGAAAGATTGGCATTGTTTTTCGAGAGAATGTGCTCTAAAGATTGCATGAATTTTGTTGCGTTATTTATGTTTGGATTATATACTGCAATTATATTAATAGTATGCAGGTTATTGAAACGAACAGTATCATTTCTTATGAGCTCTAACTGGATCAAGCTATGGTTACTCTCAACTAGGTTAAGAACTTTTGTATTCCATTTTTTGTGGACATAAACTCCCACACCTCCACCATCCTGATTGTCTCTGTGTACAAATGCAACAGAATAGTTGTTTAGGTTGAAGTATTTAGCTTCATTACTTTTTACCCAAGTCTCGGTTACCACTATGACATCTAGATTTTCCACAATATGTATTAGTATCTCGATATCTTCTAGTTTATTTTTTAGGCTTCTGCTATTCACGTAAAGACACTTGATTTGGCTAACCTCATTTTTAGTGTCTGCTATGTAGTCGTGGATACAGTCATATTTACGCTCATCTATTGATGAGTGTAAGTCAACATCAACTAGTAGGTCCATGTCTTGATTCATTCTTATTACTGTGAATGGGATGGCTGAGCCTTGTTATTGGAAGAGTCTCTTACTAGCCTTTCAATGTCTTCTGCTGAGCTGATCCTGACAGCCTTGTCACCATCTGATCTACGGACGAATATTTTGCAGTCCCGGGTCCAGACGTATTTAAAACCTAAATTACGGAGGTCTCTTGCCTGTTTGTGAAGTACTTTATTTGCTGGCGTCAAATGCTCGTTAATGTAGATAGGCCTAGCCCTTCCATTGATTCCTGCATCACTTGAGTTCAGGTTGGGTTTGGATCTTTTGCCTTTTAGAATTGCGTCTTTTTTTAGCCGGCTGCAGAATTTTACTAGTAAAGGAGGTGGAAGACCTTCTCTGCTGTGTGGTAGCCGATGGCAGGCGTCAATATCGGACTCAACAACTGTGACACCCAATTGATCAGCGATAGTCTTGACAATTTGAACGGGGTTTTCGTTTGAAGTGTGCGGCACGCCATGAAGCTCTAAGTTGTTTCGCCGAACGTACTGTTGAAGCTCGAGATTCTCTTGCTTTAACAATTTGACCTCACTGCAGACGATATTCTTATCCTTCTCTAACTCACAAACTCTTTGGCTGAGCTTTGTTATTTCTGACAAGGCTTGCTTCAGAGTTTGTGCGGCAGTTGAAATGTCACTTTTCATACCATCAAAACAATCAGAAAAGTATGTCACGGACTTAAGCATGTCATTCTGAGTCTTTTCAATGTTTTCGAGTTTTGTCAGTCGGAGGTTGATTTCACAAACAAGATCGTGTAAATCTGATTTACTTACATTCTCGTCTGGCGAGGCGATTTTAGAAACCTCATCCGTAGTTGACTTATTACTCATTGCACTGCACACGACACAATACCATTGCTTGGCCTTGTCGGACAAAAGTCGGTTAAAAACTTTCTTCTTTATGTTAACACAGGTTCTGTGGTATGATTTACCACATTCCCCATCACAATTTATGTAATCTTCATTATCAGTTATACATTTTTCACACTGACCGCACTCGGTTGATTTGTTACTTGTCGCCATCTTGTTTAAGTTATCACATTTGAAATTAAAAGAACAAGGACATCTGCCCACAAAAATTCACCGCTGAACAGACTATGTAATATTTTCAACAATGTTGCTCAAAGAAATAATGCCATAGATTTTAGTACTTCCTTGACAGTATTTTTGATGGAATTCCTAACCACTCTCCAGAAATAATGTCACAAACCTTGCAAATTGTAAATCATGAATTCTTACCACTGAGTCATTCTACATAGCCAACCTTGTATTACACATGTATTATTTGTACTATACTGTTTTAATTGTACACCTAGTTATTTTAATTAGTTTTATTTAGTTACTGTTAGTTTAAGTTGGTATACATCTTAAGATAACACACTGTGTAATAGGGATGTATAGAACTAGCACCGATAGAGCGCACTGCTGTTGTACTGGGTAAGCGCAAGACGCTCTTCATTTGTCTCCTGTGTTCTCATGCCGCTAATATCCACGAATTTAAGTTGTTTAAATTGCTATGTTCGTGACTGTGCCGAGCTATTGCAGTGTTCCTCTTTGCAAAAATCAGGGCAGCCCGTTTTCGTGTCACCAATTTTCACAAAATAAAGAAATGTGGAAGAAATGGTTACATGCTATTACAAGGAACATTTCGGTGAAGAAAATCTGACCGAACATATTAAAGTGTGTTCCCATCATTTTCAACTCGACGACTTCACGAAAACTGTGTTGGGCAAGCGTGATTTACAAAGGGAAATAATTCCTACCTATAAACTGATTAGACATTTCGATAACAACCACTGAATTTATGCGTTTGTATTTGAAGGTGAGAGAGCAAGATTAAAACCGGGCACTGTTCCATCGCTTTTTCCGTGGACCACGAACACAGCCAAAATAAGGAAGAGGCCGCACACAAGAAAATTGCTGGTTTACCACGATAAGCCTACAATATCGGATCTGCATAAATCATCTCCATTGAAGTACGGTACGGGAAGAAATAGTCAATATACAGGAAGAAGTGAATGTAACATTTGTGACTCCCATTTTCAAAGGCATCAATACTCGGACAAATACTTCAAGAATAAATGTCACAACATTAACAGCCAAAAACGTATTATGGTTGGTTTCTTGAAATCAGAATTAATCGTCAACTTCCATCTGCTCGACTGAGAATGTAGTACAGGTAGCGACTGACTTCTACATTCTTGAGACATAAGTTAGCCAGATGAATGGAAACAGTTCGTGGCCCTAAAGCAGGGTTTCTCAAACTTTTTAAATAAGTCGTTTCCAAGGGGTACGGAAACGATTTGTATTAAGAAATTGACGAAATTACATAAGAACCAAACGTTGCGATTCATTTTGAGGTAGGTATATAATACCGGTATCAACTTTTTTTGATTATGTTTACCTTAAAACATGACAGTAAGCTATCAACCAAAAAAAAAAAAAAAAAGACATGAATCGAAGCAAGGGGAGCAAGTGAATATTTAAATCTCTATTTATAAAAGGAACATTGTAGTTTTACGTGACCGTTAATCTAGAGATCATGAGCCACGGGACCTCCTCTTTACGTGGAATCCGAACAACAGGGCATGGCATTTCACTTTGAAAAACTCACATGCATTGACCGGGAAATCTCTATTTATGATTTAAGCCTTATGGAGATAAATTTATCAATATAGGCCTACAATACTCAAGCATTCTGGCTCCTATTCATTATTTGAATAATAAAGCGTGTTAGAATTTTGTTATTACCGCTGTAGCCTATTAATTCTTCCTTCCTCCCACTAGTTTTAGCATAACGAATAGAATATAAAGTGTGATCTCTTCTCCCTCAATAGCATGTAATGAATACGGATCGGGTTGGCACTCGCCACTACGCAGCGCTACAGTCGACTTGAGATTGTTGATTTCCACATATGTTTATGTCTTTATGTGCGATATATTAAGTATTTAATCGGTCGGAGTGTTTTGGTGGTGCTCTGTGCAAACGTTTATTGATATACAAGTGCTTACACTATTACTTCATAGTACTAATACCTGAAATGCTATTGTAGGAAGCATTAACTGAAATGGAATTTAATTTCTTGTCGTGTGTTGACGTTATCTTCGTGTGTTAATTTTATTGTTATTTAATGTAAGTAAACAGCAGTTTAGCCCTTACATTTTCATGAGTGCTTAATGTGAGTAGTGAAGATGCATTGCTCTTTTGTACCAGTATGCAGATCTAGCTATGGGGACTGTAAAGAGGTCAGACGGTTTTTCAAACCTCCTAAAGATTAGGAACGTTTTATCAAGTGCAAAGGGGCCATACCAGGGAAGGATAGGGAACTTACAGAATAGTCCTACATCTGATATGCTCACTTTTCAGAAGATTTAATTGTTAAATTTGACAAATTTGTGATAGAAGGGAAGGAAGTATTACTTCTCCCAAGAACCAACTGGCGATTGAAAGACTATTCTGTTCCACATATATTTCCTAATTTGCCTAAGTATTTGTCCAGTATGGTGTAAATAAAAATGCTCTTGATGCCATTAAAGACTACTTCTGTGAAGAAAGGGATAAGAATAAAAAGGCAATGAGTTAAAAAACGTATATGTACCGTAATGCTGAAGAAGGCGAGATCAGTTTTAGACAATAGCCTACTCTATGAAGGGGTCATGACTATGCCTTCTATGTCTGTTTAATGTTAAGTTCTTCTGAAATGATGGTAGTTTACTGATTTTGGTGTTGTGGAGTGAAATTTATGGTTATTATTGAATTTTATAGTAATCTACGGTAAAGTTGAAAGTTGCGTTCGTACGGCTTTTTTTCTGTTGCTAGTTTGTTAAGGGAATGTAAAATGTGTAACAATGTGAAGAAATCCTTTCTGATAGCGAGGTTAATTGTTTCGTTCTTTTTTTAAAATTTACCGATAGCTGGCAAAACTAATTGCATTTTGAACTTGCTCTCTGTCTTCGCTTATTGTCGAAACTGGACTATTACAGGAGATGACTTATTAAATTTTAATTGGGCACAGTAAAGTAAGTGGAGATGTCGAACTTATTAGCGCCTATGAGGATATTTTGCGGTGTTTTAACATGTAAAACAGGTTTTAAAAGTCTCGTAAGCGCCAATGCTAACTTACATCACAGATCGGAGCCAGCGCTGCGCTGCGGCGGACCAGGCCTACTAGGCCAGTGATATCACTTCTTATTCTATTCGTTATGGTTTTAGTACCCATAGTCCGTAGCTCATTTTGCAGCTGTTTAACGCTTAAACGCTGAAAATCGTTCATAATATATTAGAGGATATACCTATAGAATTAATTAATATAGTCTTGGAGTAAAATTAGAGAAGATATAATTTACTTTAGCTTAGAAAACTCGGTCACAATCTATACATTCCTCGCAGCTGACTGGGGGAAACATAGGACGATCGCTTTGCGCTTACCCAGTACTACACGAGCGCTATCTGGCGCGAACTTTCTCCGGCTACATCCCTATTTTAATTACTGTTTTATTATTATTATTACTGTTTAGTTTAAGTTAGTATAAGTTTTAAAATAACATGCTGTGTAATCTTAATGCCACTGTAATTGGGATGAAAATCCTGTTGTGCGCAAATAAATAAATAAATAAATAAATCATCATCATCATCCTCTACGGCTTATCCCAATTTATTAGGGTCACCCGAGCCAACCCGGCTCATTTTGGTTTTGGCCGGGGATTTAAGACCGGATGCCCTTCCTGACGCCACGTGATTTTTCAGGTGAAAATTTCGCCCAGCTGTCACCGGGATTCGATCCCCGGCCGTCCGGGTGAAAGACGAGCAGCTAAGCCACTACGCCATCACGCTCCCCCAAATAAATAAATAAATACATACATAAATAAAGTGGGATTTGCAGAAGATTCGTTTTTATTTATTAAAGTGAAATATCTCGCAGTCAACATCCCATGCATCTCCTTCGAAATTGTTTGATTGTGCATGGTGTAGGCCTATTTACGGTGATCGTGATTCGTTTATAGAACTTTTTAAAATTAATTAGCAATACCAAACTAGCTGGCTTATGGTGAGAAATGACCCTGAAGGCCTGAAGATACCATTCGAGGATGGCCGCAATGGGTGGTATTTGAACCCGTGACCTCCGATACATCCGTAACTTTCCTGTGAAGCGTGTAGTCCTAATTGTGGGTGCCAGAAAAATGTTAAAATATTCCAAAAATAAATTGTGAAATAGAGAAAATGTTCAAGGAGATCCATCCGCCAGTGTAGAAATTCTCTCATCCCATCCCCGTGAAAACGGGAAATTACAGCAACATAGCATTATGAATTGTTCAATGGAGAGGGGGGACGTTACATTTTATGACAATTTTGCAAACGTAGTCTATTTTATTGATGATCCCGAAAGTTTTCGGAGTGTACGATACACATACAAGTACTTTTTTTTAACCCGTACGAAGGGCAGGTAACAAGCCAGTATCAGATTTATATCGCGAAGTGAACGTATATTGCAGGGGAAGATGACCTCGTTGTCCCACCCGATAAAACAACAATAACTAACAGCTAACGAACGTATATTTTTCTTTCACTATCTCTTTCTCTCTCTCGATTCCTGAACATTGTGTAGCTTCATTGATTTGGTTGTTCTCCTTGTTTTCTGTGACTCCTTTCTGAGAGCGCTCGTGTTAGTGTGGGTAAAATGGTTGTGAATTATTTATACCGAAGCACCAATGTGAGATGTGACATTTCTTTAACCCTTTTGTGCCATATCTTATTTAGTCACTTGCACACCTAAGTGCAATGACTAGAATTTTCTTAAATAATGTGTAAAGTAGACGCCTCTGCTGGAGCGTAAATTATGGTGCTGTGCTTTGTTTAAACGTGCTATTTTGGAAGTAGTTAACCAAAAAGTTCATGTTTCCTTTTCAAGTGTTAAAACGTATAGTACGCCAGTTTTTCCCACATCAAGAAAGACCAAATTATTTTTTTTTTCAAATGAAATGAATGTTAATGATGTTGACATGAATGGTGAAGCCAGTGGTAGCAGTACTGATCAAAGCAATGAGAGGTTATCTAATAGCCCGAAGCATAATGACTGTGGTAAACACTGTGGAGTTGCAGTTGGTGGAGCTCGTCCAAAAATAAGACATTTAGTATGTAATATACCGAATGGTATCGACCATTTTTCAGACGAAGAAGATGATGCTGCCAAGGTCAATAACAATGTATTACATAAAGATACTTCTGATGAAGCAGATAATAAAAGTGACACTAATTTGGGACTATCCATGAGTAAGGTTCACAATGGACTAAATTTGAATCACTCCAATGGTCTTGAATCAAATGTGGGCATAGACTCGTATTTGAGGAACAATGTTAATTTTCATTCAGTTGTGGATAAGTGCCCATTAAAAGTACGAAGTTGTTCAGACTCTGATTATTATTTAGATAGGTTTACTGCAAGTAACAGTGGTTATTCTAAAACAAAAACTCGTGATTTTTCAGATGTAGGATGGAGGGACAATGACAGTTCAAGTGACACTGGTAACGAAGGTGAAGATGGATTGTCTGATGAGTGCTGCATATATACCTACAAGGGTGACCAATGTGCAGATTTACCTAGTTCATTTTTCCGATTAGATGCTTTAGCTAGTGGAGACCAAACAGGGGCTGGTGAAGGATCAAGGTGCAGGAAGGATGACTATGAAGATGAAGGAGCCCATAACAGTGGTAGTTCATCTACTGAAATGGATTTCCTGGAG
The DNA here is from genome assembly GCA_946902985.2 of Meconema thalassinum. Classification (NCBI taxonomy): domain Eukaryota; kingdom Metazoa; phylum Arthropoda; class Insecta; order Orthoptera; family Tettigoniidae; genus Meconema; species Meconema thalassinum. Next base: position 554,302,209 of record OX336392.1, read on the forward strand.
ATGGACTTTGATCCAGGCCCTTCGTGTGAACAGGATACCGATGAGGAAACTGATCATGATGAGCTTGCCGAGGAAGAAGCTGTAGCTTATCCTGATACGGGCAACAGTGTGCCTGAACCTTTAGTTGAATTAGACTCTGTTGGTGAGTTTGAAGCCAGAAATGATTTGAATGCTGTTGCAAGTTTCAGCAGTAACGATTTAGATATGGCCTGTGCTGCATCCAGTTCTTCTTCTCCGGAAGAGCAGCTGCCAGTGGCAGAGACTGACAGCAGGTTCGTTCAATCAGTCCTACTTCCTGCACAACACCGAAGCTTTGCAACATGCTGGCCAGCACGAGATGCATGGGGCCATCACTGCAATAGTGGTGATCTGTGTTCTCCAGGTGACAGTACTGAGGCTGATGGAGAAATTTGGCAAGAAACTCCTGCCCTATGGAACGTAGGGAACATGAAGATTCAAGGAGAAGGATTGCCTGATACTAGAAAATATAATTTACACTCGGCACTCTATCACTGTATTATGGCAAAGAGACTTGTTCTTGATAAGCAGACATCATTCTCGGAGAATGATGAGTCAAATGTGGTAGGTAAAAATGTATCTGAAATGTTAAAAGTATGGTGTATGCTAATGTCTTGCCATCTTTCTTTGGCCTGGGTTGTCATTTATGATGTGAAAGTTAATAGCCAGGGGAGTAGTATAGGTCATGATTTCTTATCATCTTCATTTCATTCCTCCTTTTCCAGCTGACACCGGGTGAGGGCAAGTATGGTTCCTCTCCACTTTGTTCCGTCGTTCCACCATTCCTCTTCTGACACAGTGTTCCAATCCAGGTTCCGTTTTCTAATACTATTCTCCACCAAGTCCATCCACGCTTTCTTGGTCTTCCTCGTGCTCTCTTCCCTGTCATCCGTCGTTCCAGTGGTCGTCCTGGTAGCCTTACTTCATTCATCCGTTTGACATGTCTAAACTGTCTCAATCTGTTTTGCTCCAGTTTGTCATTTAGTTTCTGTACTCCCAGTTCTTTCCATATATATTCATTTCTTACTCTGTCTTTCCTCGTTTTCTGGACCATACTTCTCAGGAATCTCATCTCAGCTGCCTGTCATCCCTCTTAGTCATTGTCCAAGTTTCTGCTGCATAATATGTCATTATAGGAACATAATATGCCTTGTACATAACTTCTTTAGCCTTAATTGGTATATCCTTGTTCCATACTAATCCCCATACCTGTTGGTAGAAAGCACTCCCGAGTTGTATTCTTCTGCTAATTTCCAAATCTAGTCTTCCATCTTCAGTCAGTTCACTTCCCAAGTATTTGAAGTGTCTCACCACTTCCAATTCCTTATCTCCAACTTTGATTACTCCTTTTCCTTCTTTCTCACCTCTACTCACCACCACTGTTTTACTCTTCTCCACATTCATCTTCAATCCCCATTGCTCAATCTTTTCATTTATTAAGTCTAACTGATCTTGTATCTCCATCTCATCCTCACCCCAAATCATAACATCGTCTGCAAACAACATTACCTTCATCTTTGCCCTACTCTAGTCTGTCATTGCTGCCTTCATGATGTCTGTCATCCATCACCATTAAGAACAATAAGGGTGACAACAGTCCCTTGCTTTAGTCCAGTGTCAATTTTAAACCATTCTGATGTTCAGACTCTAGTCTTCACACTACTGTAGCATTCCATGCACATTGCCTTTAACATGTCTCTCAATTCCTTGCCTCTCCCCCTATTTGTTAGGCTTTCCCAAACGTTTGTTCTAGGGATGCTATCATAGGCCTTTTCTAGATCAATAAAAGTCATTACCACATCCTTCCCATATTCTCAAATCTTTTCAATGTTCTGTCCCTCTAAATCCAAACTGCTCCTTCTCTATTTGGCTTTCTACCTTTAGTCTACTCTAATTCTTTTTTCTAGGATTCTTTCCATTACTTTGGCAACATGCGAGATGATTGTGATTCCTCGGTAGGTACCTCACACCTTCCTGTCTCCTTTCTTGAATATTGGCAGTATTTTCTTTTTCCAGTCTTCAGGAACTTTCTTCTCTCTCCACACACTCCTGAGAAGTCTGTATGTCCACTGCAGTCCCACTGGTCCTGCCACCTTGATCATTTCTATTGCCACTTCGTCTATTCCCACAGCTTTCCCCATCTTTCTAACTGCCCATTCTACTTCTGCCATGTCTGGTTCTTCTATTTTTTTTCCTCCACAGTTTTGGCTGTTTGCGTAACTTCTCCGCATGCCTGATGTCTCGCCTTCAACAGCTTGCTGAAATATTCTTTCCATCTGTCCGTTATCTCTTCTGGTTTTGTCAATATTTCACCTTCTTTTGTTTTTCACGAATCCAGTGTTCACCTTTTCATTCCTTCTACTTTTTATAATTCCAAATAGCAAATTTTTTCCACAATTTAAATCCTCCCATATTTCTTGGGTGAATTCTTCCCAGCTTTTCTTCTTTTCCTCTGCAATTACTTTCTTGCAATCTCTGTTTGCTTCTATATATTTTGCTCTACTTTCTTCAGTCTCTTTTGTTTTTCATTCCTTCCAAGTTTTCAATTCTTTTACCTTTTGTTTCACTTTATCATTCCACCATTTTGTCGCCTTTTCCCGTACCTTTCCTGATGTTCTACCACATGTTTTCTGTTTACAAATGCCCTCTTAAAATTTTCCCATTCTTGCTCCACATGGGTAATATCCGTCCTTGGTATCTGTTCTTGCAATTCTTTCTTAAACTCTTCAGCAACCTCCTTTTCCTTTAGTCTCCAGACCTTAATCCTTCTTTCCCTTTTTTCTGGTAATCTCATGACCTTCCCTACTTTTAGTTTTGCTACCACTGCCCTGTGGTCTCCTCCAAAGGCTTCCTCTAGCATGGCTGTGGCATCCATTAGTTCTTTCCGATGTCCTTTTTCGACTAATACATACTATTTCTTAACAAAATAGTGTTATTCATAACGTCATGGACAATACTGAAGGGTTTATCGATGCATACACATTAAATTCTGTGTGTTAATAAGTCTTTACATACAGAAGTAAATCCTCCTTGCTTGTAGTACAATTATTAATTATTATTAAAGTAATAATTCTAAAAACTGCATGAGAGGAAAACCTGCTTTATGACATTGACACTTGGTTAATATGGATAATATATGATTTTCATACCTTATTTCATATTCTGGGGGACATTGAAAATCCACAGCCTGCTTCCAGTCGACCGACTGGGTCAAGGGATGCAATGAATGAAGCCCCCATCTAGCGGCGAGGATATGAACCGTGCCGGCTGCAGAAGCCTCTCGCACTCCCCTGGGCTAATGATTAAATGAAATGACAGTGGAGAGTGTTGCTGGAATGGGGGATATTACCATTTGAAATTATTGATTCTTGCCTTGACCTAATCCTGGCTTTTACAGTTGTAAGTTACCTGACAGATTCTTGAAAATATATGATTCACATACTGGACCTTTCTGCGAGTTATTGGGAATTGAAAATACTGTCAATTATCACTGATGCACCGGAAATACGTGTTATATTATGTAATTAAATGTTTTTACTTCTTGCTCATTCAACGACGGTTGCCATGTCACATTGACGTCATATCACATCCTATCACTGTTGCCAACATGTCCGATACAAAATACACCAGAACTAAAATGGTTGTCTGAACTAAACGATTGGTCGCTACTTGGTTAGATGACCATCTGGACGAAGCCATTGGTCACTACTTGGTTAGACTAACGTCTGGACGAAATCATTGGTCGCTACTTGGTTAGACGACCGTCTGGAAGATATCATTGGTCACTACTTGGTCAGACTACCGTCTGGACGAAGCCATTGGTCTGGAAATAGTACCGAATGCGTGGGGTTGGCAATACTGTACATGATGCTAAAAATGGCTGTCAACTGGAATTTCATCTCTATAAGTCGTGATCATATTTGAGACGGCGGGTGGGTTACAGACAGCGGAGGAGAAAACATCTATTTCTTCATCATCTCCAGATTTGACTCAACGACTTGTTCGTTTTTGAACAATGATTTTTGTTTTTCCGTAATTTTTGTTTATTAATTAGGCTATTAGTTTTATTTAATTTTTTGTTTTATTAATTTTCGGTCTTTTCAAATTTAGGAGTCCACCTCTAAGTTTTAAATTCCATTCAAAAATTGTATACTTTAATCTGTGTTAATAGGGGCAGATTACCTCGTAGTTCCGCCCCTTTAAAACAATAATAACTATCATCTCCAATTTTTTTTTTCCGATTATTAATTATAACTTATTTTGGCTAATTTCAGTATTTTTAATTTTTTTTTCTCCCATTAAGTAACTGTTTTCAAGTTGTACTGCAAAAACCATTGGTCTGGATAAAAATTATTGAGCGGTTGGCAATGCTGTGTGTCCATAATTCACGCATATAATGGCCGACACAGCTGGAATTTTACTGTAAAATTTGTGATCTAAAAAGAGCGTAGTTGGAGGGTTATAGGCAGCAGAGGAGTACACATCGATGGGTGAGTGGTTATCGTGTCGGACTAGCAATCCCAAGCTTGCAGGTTCGCTCCTGGCCGTGGTAAGTGATTTGTGAAAGGCGACAAATATTGTGACACGCATGTCATATGTTGTTGGCATGTTAAAGAACCCATTTGAATACAGTAGGCCGTGTTCATAATGGCAAAATTAATCTCTGAATTTACGCCAACACAAAGTTCCTCCTTTCTCTACGAGAAAGAGCTATACTGTCAAGTAGCTTAGATATCTAACCTCCTCGACTGTCATAGTGCTCCAAGGAACGACAAAATTTCGACATGCAAGCTGCCCTCTGAGTGCAAATAACAAAGCATGCACCCAGCACCTGAGGCCATACAATATTATTACTATTAATACATAATTCCCAGATTTAATTTGGCATGATTACGGAAGGTACGTTGGCTAATATATAAGTATATTTTATTGTGCGTTCGCTGCTCATGCAATGTTACCCCATAATTTTTATCCAAATAGTGGTCTAACCTAGTAGCAACCAATGGTTTCATCCAGACAGTCATCTAACCTAGTAGCGACCAATGGTTTCATCCAGACAGTCGTCTAACCTAGTAGCAACCAATGGTTTCATCCAGACAGTCGTCTAACCTAGTAGCAACCAATGGCTTCATCCAGACAGTCGTCTAACCTAGTAGCGGCCAATGGTTTCATCCAGACCATCGTTTCACCAAGTAGCGACCAATGGTTTCATCCAGACAGTCGTCTAACCTAGTAGCAACCAATGGTTTCATCCAGACAGTCGTCTAACCTAGTAGCAACCAATGGTTTCATCCAGACAGTCGTCTAACCTAGTAGCGGCCAATGGTTTCATCCAGACCATCGTTTCACCAAGTAGCGACCAATGGTTTCATCCAGATAGTCGTCTAACCTAGTAGCGACCAATGGTTTCATCCAGACCATCGTTTCACCAAGTAGCGACCAATGGTTTCATCCAGATAGTCGTCTAACCTAGTAGCGACCAATGGTTTCATCCAGACCATCGTTTCACCAAGTAGCGACCAATGGTTTCATCCAGACAGTCTTCTAACCTAGTAGCGACCAATGGTTTCATCCAGATAGTCGTCGAGCCTTGTAACGACCAATGGTTTCATCTATAAAGTCGTCTAACCTAGTAGCGACCAACGGTTTCATCCAGACAGTCGTCTAACCTTGTAACGACCAATGGTTTCATCCAGACCATCGTTTCACCAAGTAGCGACCAATGGTTTCATCCAGGCAGTCGTCTAACCTAGTAGCGACCAATGGTTTCATCTATAAAGTCGTCTAACCTAGTAGTGACCAATGGTTTCATCGATAAAGTCGTCTAACCTAGTAGCAACCAACGGTTTCATCCAGACAGTCGTCTAACCTTGTAACGACCAATGGTTTCATCCAGACCATCGTTTCACCAAGTAGCGACCAATGGTTTCATCCAGGCAGTCGTCTAACCTAGTAGTGACCAATGGTTTCATCTATAAAGTCGTCTAACCTAGTAGCAACCAACGGTTTCATCCAGACAGTCGTCTAACCTTGTAACGACCAATGGTTTCATCCAGACCATCGTTTCACCAAGTAGCGACCAATGGTTTCATCCAGACAGTCGTCTAACCTAGTAGCGACCAATGGTTTCATCCAGGCAGTCGTCTAACCTAGTAGCGACCAATGGTTTCATCCAGACAGTCGTCTAACCTAGTAGCGACCAATGGTTTCATCCAGACCATCGTTTCACCCAGTAGCGACCAATGGTTTCATCCAGGCAGTCGTCTAACCTAGTAGCGACCAATGGTTTCATCTATAAAGTCGTCTAACCTAGTAGTGACCAATGGTTTCATCGATAAAGTCGTCTAACCTAGTAGCAACCAACGGTTTCATCCAGACAGTCGTCTAACCTTGTAACGACCAATGGTTTCATCCAGACCATCGTTTCACCAAGTAGCGACCAATGGTTTCATCCAGGCAGTCGTCTAACCTAGTAGTGACCAATGGTTTCATCTATAAAGTCGTCTAACCTAGTAGCAACCAACGGTTTCATCCAGACAGTCGTCGAGCCTTGTAACGACCAATGGTTTGATCTATAAAGTCGTCTAACCTAGTAGCGACCAATGGTTTCATCCAGGCAGTAGTCTAACCTAGTAGCAACCAATGGTTTCATCCAGCATTCCGGTGCAGAAGTGATATGGTTAGTAATGTCCCCCAGGATATGAAACAAGGTATGAAAATATATTATATTATCCAAATGCAAGTGTATTCACCATTACACGCCCACAGAGATAATTAAATAACTTGTCCTTCCTTCTCTTAGGCCCCCCAGGGGCTCACATCTAGTGGGGCGTGGGTTGGCGACCATGGGACTCCAGCTGAGTCCGGCATTGCTTCGACTTACTTGTACCGAGCTCCTTTCCGTCTTCTTTCCTGTCGACCTCCCTTGGTCATCTCTTGTTCTTTTCCGACCCCAACGGTATTAGGGTATCCGAGGCCTGGGGTATCTTTCACTTTCCCGCGTTAATTGGCCCTTATCTCATCTTGCCTGATACCCTCATTCTTCGAGTGAGCCTTCTTTTTCTTTTCATGTTATCTCCTGCCTGCTGCACAAGGCCCTCAAGGAGGCAGGGTGTGTGTAGCCCCACCACTTTTGGTGTATCTTGGACAGTGCTACACCCTCAGGGGCTCACGGCTGGTGAGTTTGGGAATTGGCGACCTCGAGGGATTCCTGAGCTGGGTCCGTTTTGTCCCCTTTTTCCTCTTACCTCTCCTCTTTCCCGTTCTTATCTGTCTTTCATGGCTCTCCTTCCTTCCAAGTTCCTCAATCCTCATTCTTCGAGGGTTGAGGGCATTTCTTTTCTTCCTGTCCTTTATTTGCCTAATCCTTTATTTGTTTACCATTTCTTCTTCTAGTATGTGAGTCTGTTGTTAGTATTAGTTACAGTTTTCATTCTCATCTCATCTTTCACTATCACCCAAACCATTAGGGGCCGATAACCTAGATGTTAGGCCCCTTAAAACAATAATCATGATCATCAACAACCTTAGACATTAGCTCCCTCTTCCCCAATGACTATGTCAATAATTTGTAGCTTAGTTTTGTTTTAGGGACTCCTTCTACTTAACCCCTTTGATGCCAAGCAATTAATAAGTTGTTATGCTAAAATTTCATATGAATTAACTGAGGATCAAACCCGATACGTCACAAGCAGCGTGACCCCTGCACATAGAGCAGGTTCTAAATGCCAATGCCTCTAGTAAGGTAGGCATGTAAATGAGTAATAATATAATAATTTAAGGACTCATTTAATAGCTGTGGCTTTTGTTATCGTGCCAGTAAACCGACTCATTGCCCATTTGGGGAAGGAAATGCAGTCGAGGTGTGGAAAAGCCAGTTGTGATCTACAGTATTCTGCAAGCATGAAGTAAGTGTAGCGACGAAACTCTCCCTACATTGCTCAGTATTTAGATCATGGTGGCCACTACTCCTGGAAATCCTGGAAAACTCCTGGATTTTTATTAGATCTGGAAAACTCCTGAAAAATGACGAAAAATTTGAAAACTCCTGGAAAATAGCCACTGTTAGTTAATTATAAAAATCTTTCCATCCACTTCTAAAATTCCCAGCCCGCTCTTAGCCCTCAACGTCATGATATCGCGGAGGGGTAGCAAGGGCCATCTAGCGGTCGCTCTGCAAACCCTGCTCGGCTGCCATGCGCATGTAAATATTATATATATTACATTCGATACTGTTTATATAATTTTACATGTTAATTTCTTGAGTGCTGAGTTTTTTTTTATAAAATTAATTTTGCATACAATTTGCTTATTTTTAACTGGAAATTTACGTGCCGCGTTTTATCTTAAATCATACTTCCGCTGCGGTTTTGGGTGAGCGCTCTATCGCTAAGAAAATAAATTTCCTCAGGTTACCTGTTTCTGTGTGGGAGAACACGCGATAGTATTTTTGCAAAACATATTGAGTATAGACAACTTCACCACAATAAAATTGAAGGTGGCATTCTTCTCTCTCTCTCTCTTTTTTTTTTTTTAAACGGATATTTGAGTCACAAAGGCTTTATTAAAACAACAATTGAATCATATTTTGTGTGTATGCTTGCGTATCTGTACCAGTAAACCAAACACAACTGCTTTATTTTGGTCTTGAAGTAGGCAACCAATAAAGCACCCCCGGGACTCGCACTTATTTTTAAGTCTGGAAAAATGAGATTACTCCTGGAAAATCATTGACTGATTTGAGTGGCCACCATGTTGCTTTATGGGAGTGAGAGCTGGGTATCTGATACATAAGCTGATATGAGGGTAGCTGGGACTAATAGATGGTAGCAATGGCAGGAAGGTGCTCATAATGAAGAGATGAAGGCTAAGTTAGAAATGAATACGTTAGATGGTGATGATCGTACGAGCTGGCTTGGATGGTGGGGTCGTGGGAACAATGGGGAGGGAAGATTACATAAGAGGTTAATAAGTTTGGCTGTAAAGGGTAAGAAATGTAGAGGTGATGGTATGATTCAGTGTTGAACAATTGAAAGGTGAGAGATGTAGAAGCAGAGGAGGCTGCAGTGCTAACTGCTAATAGGGGATCATGTTCGCAAACAGAGGCTTGCAGACTGGATGCTGAAAGCCCGAATGGTCTCAAATGAAAATGCATACTTTGAGGAGTTTTTCTTAGTTTTGCCAGTACGTAGGCATACCCTGTATTTGATGGCTCACTGCAGTTTTGGCGATTTTTCTGGTTTCTTCCAGTAATTTTGAATGATGTATTGTTGAAAGATTCTATAATAATAATATTGTGGCAATATTTGAAGTATTGATTTTACGTGCTCTGTAATAGTGCTATTCGATTAAATAATAATAATATTAAATAAATATACACACGGCATTAGCCCAAAAAACATAAATTATTTATATAATCCGGGCCGTGAAAGCCTTAATATACAAATAATAATATTGTATGGCCTCGGGTGCCGGGTTCAAGCTTTGTTATTTGCGCCCAGAGGGCAGCTTGCATGTTGAATTTTGTTCCTTAGAGGGCTATGAAAGTCAAGGAGGTTAGATATCTAAGCTCCTCGACACTATAGCGCTTTCTAGGACAGAAAGGAGGAACTTTTGTGTTGTCGGAAAATCCAGAGATAATTTTGCCATTATGAACACGGCCTACTGTATTCAAATGGGTTCTTTAACATGCCAACAACGTCACCTTTCAAAAATCACTTACCATGGCCAGGAGTGAACTTGCAAGCTTGGGGTTGATAACCGTGGCAAGCTGAAAGATTCTATTACCTACTGGAATAGCTCTGTGCTTTAACATGCAGTGTCACGGAAACAGGCATCTCACATATCATCGAAATGGTTTGTGTGGATAGCCCTCTCCTTGCTCATTCCTTTTCTCACTGACTCTCCCTCAGGGGCTCACATCTAGTGGGACGTGGGTTGGCGACCACGGGACCCCAGCTGAGTCCGGCATTGCTTCCACTTACTTGTGCCGGGCTCCTCTCCGACTTCTTTCCTGTCGACCTCCCTTGGTCGACTCTTGTTCTTTTCCGACCCCTACGGTATTAGGGTATCCGAGGCCTTGGGAGTCTTTCACTTTCCCGCCTTAATTGGCCCTTGTCTCATCTTTCCTGATCCCTCCTTCTTCGAGGGGTCAGACCTCTTGTTTTCTTTTCAGTATATTTCCTTTTCTCTTTAAGATTCCTGCATTGTTTTTGTTAGGCCTAATTGGCTCCCCGTTTATCCAAATTCCCTTTAGCGTTTTTTTTTTGCATCTACACTGCATTTTGTAGGTTTTTCTTAAATCTACGTTGCATTTTGTAAGTTTTTTCGATCTAAATTCCATTTCACGATTGTTTTCAACCTCAATTGCATTTTGTAATGATTGACAATCTCAATTGCTTTTTAGTAAGTCTTTCAATGTACGTGCAGGGCATTTTAGTGAGTTTTTTGCATTTCAATTGCATTTTGTAAGTATTTTCAACCAAAACCGCATTTTGCAAGAATTTTAAATCTAAATTGAATTTTGTGTGGTGGGCATTTTGCAAGTATTTTGATTCTCAATTGCATTTTGTGGGTATTTTGAATCTAAATTACATTTTGTAAGTATTGTCAATCCAAATGAGTAGTTTGAATCTACCGTGCATTTTGTAAGAATTTTCAATTTCAATTGCATTTTCTAAGTATTTTGAATTTTAATTGCACTTTATGAATATTTTGGATTGGAAATGGGATCTTTCAATCTGAATTGCATTGTGTATTTTCAATTTCAATTGCATTTTGTAAGTATTTTGAACCTCATTTGCATTTTGTACGTATTTTCAATCTCATTTGCATTTTATAAGTATTTCGACTCTACATTGCATTTTGTACGTATTTTGAATCTAGCCTGCATTTTGTGCGTCTTTTTAAATTTATTTTTCAATCTATTCCTTTTGTCAATCTTTTCGTTCTAAATTCCCTTTTGTAAGAACATTTTGTGAGTCGTTTCATTCTGAGTTTGTTTTTGTAAGTATTTTCTGTCTCACTTAATTTTCGTTCTGGTTTCCATTTCATTGTCATTTTCACTATCACCCAGATCATTAGGGGCTGATAACCTAGATGTTAGGCCCCTTAAAACAACAATTATCATCATCATCTCACTAACTCTTCAGATGAGGTTGACATCAGGAAGAGCATCTGGCTGTATAAACATCTGCCACATAGAAACTCATCTTGATCATCATCAATCTTGTTAAAAATGGGGTGTAATCATACCTGCCAAGTTTTCCGGTTTTGCCAGAAGATTTCTGGATTTTTGAGGTGTTTTCCGGTTGTCCGGATTAACATAGATTTTCTTCCAGATTTTCAACTCCCTAGCTTGTTTCCGTTCTCTGCATCCAAATTGCATTTCAGTTTTGATTTTCGAAAATAGCTGCTATTCTGAGATGTGCAGTGACTGAAAATCGACCGATAAGTTTATCGATAATCCCGTCTCGCAGATTATCGCTGCGCTTTTGTCATTAATTCCTTGCGTTTTACATTACGCTGAAAGTCTATTGAACTGTCTATCGATAATCACATCTCGTAGATTGTGATCTGAAAGAAGTTCATTTTCCGTATTGACAGATTCATTATATAACAAAGGAGAAACTGTTCCTCCTAGTCAATACATTTATTTAAAACAAGTTATAAACTTGGCGTTATATGGTACATGTGAATTAGATCAACAAAGAAAATTGTTTTAGTTGGTCTAAGTAAAGTATGTTTTTTCCACGCTTGGACGTCTCCTCATCATGGTGATGTTTCTCATTACATGACAATCAGTGGTTTTCCCTCTAATAAGAGACTATAAGCTCAGAAGCCCCAGCTTGAACAGCATTGTAAACAACAGGCCATACATCCCAAGTGAAGTGATTTTCACATGCACAAACATTAGAACAGTGCTATATAAGTGTTTATTCACAAGAACCTAGCACTACCAAAGGAATTACTTTTTACTGATACACACTCATGTTACTTCTCATGGTTAATATGTTCTTTTTCACCTCTTTTTTTGGGGGGGAGGGGGGGGGGGGCGTGGTGGCTCAGCGGTCTAGCTGTATGCCTCTCACCAAGGCGGTCCGGGTTCGATTCCCGGTCAATGCATGTGAGATTTTCGAAGTGAAATGCCATGTCCTGTGGTTCGGATTCCACGTAAAAAGGAGGTCCCGTGGCTCATAATCACAAGATTCACGGTCACGTAAAACTACAATCTTCCTTCCTTCCTTGTATTTTTTTATGATATCTTAAATTATGCTGGATTTTACATCTTAATTTATGGCTGAAGAAGGGACCTGTACTAGAGGCCCCAAAACATGTAGGCCTACCATATAATAACAAGTTTATAACTTGTTTTAAATAAATGTAATGACTAGGCGGAACAGTTTCTCCTTTGTTATCTCGTAGATTATCGCTGCATTTATATTACTCTTTGTGCTTAGACTGTTGGTTAACGGGAAAGCTTGGTTTTAAGTGGTGTTTGCTGTAGTTCTGGTATTCGTGCAATTGTGTGGCAAATTTTTGTGCGATTCGGTGTTTTTGTGATGAATTCAAGTAAGAAACGATATCATCAGTCTTTCAGGGAGGCATATTCTTCAGAATTTTTGGAAACTGGAACAACGAATTAGATAGTCTTGCATCACCAAGAGTTTGTAATCTCTTTCCCTGTAGTCTTTTCTCGCTATTTTTAAGACATAGCAACGCATGTACACGTTAAATTTTTGCGCTTTGGGATCTTCTGGATTTCTATTTTTGAAAGTTGGCAGGTATGGGTGTAATCTCGAAATAGCCTATTGTTAAGGGGCGTAGATGAAGTAGCTCATGCAGTGTGCTCAATCCACAGGAAGGAAGCCCAGATGGCCTCAAGTCTCCACCAGAGAGGGTGATGATATGGTCCGAGCAAGATGCGTGCGTGAAGCAAGTGACACAGATTTCAACGTCGGCGTGTGGTGCCACTGCTGTCATCAATGTCCTGGTAATTATCAAGCTGGCATGTGTAACATTAATAATGATACTACTATAAGTAGTCACTGTGTTTGCAGCACTAGCTGATCATCTTTGATTTGTTATGGTACAATCCATGGTTGCTTGCAGTTTCCTGAAATATATGCCAAGAATGCTACTGGAATTACTGTATCCCGAAGGATACAGAACATTTATTTTTTCAAATGAGCATGATAACACATTATCAAATTTCAAAACATTTTAAGAATTTATCCAGTTCGTTGAATTGGCAGTGTTTTGCCCCGGTGTACACCTCACCAAGGTAGGGCAACGTTTTGGAAAAGGAGCTAGTCTCTCACTGCTCGTGGCATCATTTGAGGCTTGCAGTGGCTTTCACAGTATGTACTAGCCAGGTGTACCATACCAACTGACGAGCCCAATGATACACTAGCATCAGAATTAAGCTAACCGGATCAATTTTTTGAAATTTGATAATGTACAAAAATGCTAAGCCATTTTCAATGGTCATTGGAAAAAAGTCATAAACATTTTCAAAGATATTATCATTTTTTCTGCTTTGTTTTATGAACAGCACTGTATTCTGTCATACAATATGTTCATCAAAGAAAATGTGCACCTGAACAGTTTTTAATAGGTGTTATCAGGGTGTCTACCGGTAACGAAAGTAACGAAAAAGTAACGAATTTTACAAATGGGTAACGAATTTTACGTACGGGTAACGAAAATTTTCTGGAGGCGGATTGAATCATTTAAACTCGCGCCTCTAGGCTCAGAGATTGCAATGGAGCGAGTTTCACACAAGCGGCGCCGATTGCGTAAGCTATATTTCCCCGTGCCTGACCTAGAGGAAATGCATACTGATGATACCCTGAGTGGTATACATTGTTCAGCTTATATTTTCGGCATGAAGAAGACTTTTTAGTTTCGTGTGAAATATTTTTCTGTGTTATTAGGAAACTTTTCGCGAGACCTTTATTCGCGATAACTTCTGAAACTAATCAGAAACCTCGCATTTCTGTTATTGACCTCTAAACTTGGAGCCTATGTCAAATTGAAGTCCAGAAATAACACGAAATAATTTTATGTCGCAATCTTGCGAAATGTTACAGTTTCGAAAAAGAATTATGAAAAAGCTTCCAAATACGTAGGCTATAACTTATTTTAAAAATCTGTCTCGTAAATTTGCGACATCCAGTAAGGTTAATTCGAATTTCCGTTATATGTTGATTTTTCCTTAGAACGTTAGTTCCATCAGATATATTATAATCTAACCAGTTATTTCGAAAACTTGTATAACTTGTATAATTTGTGATTAGCATTCGAAAGAAAACGTGTCCTCTTGTCGTATTATTCGTGCAATGCTCTGATTAATTCTTAATATTTGATACCTACTTTGAACGTTCATCCTCAAGACGGCCGGCTGACCGCACGACTTGCCTGCGGGAATCTCGTCAAATGGACCGATATTGACTTCAGTTGCGTAAAATCATAAAACCCGTCCCCTATCGTTAACTTGTGACCACGAGGACTGCGGGAATCCAGTAGAAATATTCCGAAACCTACTCGCTACTTTTCCCATGACCGTATACTTAAAAGCGTATGGGGAGCGAGAAGTGAACCCACTTAAAAATGACAGCGTAAGTAGCATCGCGATACTAATTTCTCCTCGTGATCCACTGATGAGCTCCCAACCACAGCATAGGGACAGCGGAAATCACGGCGCCGGCCATACAATTTGTCCATAACTACTCGTGCATTTTAACCATGCCCAACCTTGAGCTTGCCTCCACCATTCTGTCCGGACAGATAGACAATCGTTCCAACGGCCGGGTGCGCCGCGGATTGCATAATATCGCGAGGACAACGTGAATCTCATAAAGCGGCCGAGAGCGGCAGCGATTGCGATACATTGCGATATTTCTCCGCATTCAATGACGAGGACAACTGGGTTCTAGTCGAACAGACAGCAAGTGGCGCCGATTGCGTAATAATGCTATGTTTTCTCGTGCCCGACTTCAAGGACAATGGAAATCTCGTCGAACACCTAAAAGCGACACAGATTATCTAAATCGCGATATTAATCAGTGTTCTATCGTGAAAACTACGGGAATCTCGACAAACGGGTGAGACCAGCGCCGATCGTGTAACATCTCGATATTTCTCCGTACTTGACTGCGAAGACAGAATTCGGTTACAATCACGTAAAGTCCCATAAATTTCTTAGTGATCTACCGCGGGGACAAAGGAAATCTCGCCAATCGGTCAAGAGCAATTATAAAAACGCCTTGTACACAAGACGACATATTAGCTGAAACAACTCATTTGATAATAAATATCGAGTATTTATTTATTATTTTTTAAATTTTTATAACACTCTTAAGTGAATTTTATTTACCGCTTTAAACACAGTTCATTGTTGTTTTTCCTCGCCGCGTTATGAGCACCTTTTCTTGCAGACCGCAGACGTATCTTGAATTCAAAGGTAACTAAAAGGTAGCTAAAAAGTAACTAATTTTTACTTCATCCTTACAGTAGACACCCTGGTTATTTTGTTAATAATTAAGACACTTTTACAAAAACAGCCATAGTCCAAAAAGTGAAATTTTCAGTAGAGTAAAAAAAATGTGTCCAGTCTCTTCCTGCCATTAACTCTTAGTATATTTAGTTTTATATAGATTATTCGATTTATTTCACTTATCAGTGCACTTTACATTAAATTTATAAATCGTATTGAATGTGAAAAACATAAAATTGAAATTAATTCACAGGACATTGGTTGTTTTTGTGCAAAATCAAACATGAAAATAATGCTTTGCAGTCCACTGATTTATTGTAGTGCTTCATCACCACTGCTATTATCATCAGGATCAATGTCATATAACACTTCAACATTATCAACACTCTCATCGGCTCCAAGACTCATACAATATTCTCTGTTCTGAGGTTTTGTAAGAAACGAAGCCAGTCTTCGTATGTCCTTCAACTTCGCTGATTTCAGTGCTCGTGGTCTATGGTAGTTGGGTATAACATCATCACTATCTATGTCAGCCATTTTGAAGTCACCGCCTACTTGATAACGATATGTCATCAAGATTTTTCTGGACATTGGCACTTTTTGTAACAAAGTCAGAGGACAGTGGTTGTTTTTGTAAAACAGGGCAAATCTTAACATGTATGTATAATGGAACTAAGGACGTTTTTGTGAAATATTTGTATGTCAAATGGTGCTGCATATAGCAAAGTACCAAGTGGTGGTCACCGTTCAAAAATCCCAATTTTGGACTAGGGCTGTTTTTGTAAAAGTGTCTTCAATTGTTCTTTATTTTTTATTTTTTTAAACTTCTAAGCTTAAATTAAAGAAAAGTATGAGTCTTATTACAAAAAAAACATGATCATGGTTGAAATCTGCATTCTTTTCTTATACAACAGAAATTAAGTTAACCCTCTACTTGTGTGGTGGTATTCCTGTGACGTACATTGTGAGGTGAGGCGATTAATCTTGTTTGTTCATAGGCATATACAATAAAACTATTTACTTGAAATTTGTCGTGTTGGTACTTCAACTACTCTAACACACGATAAAAAATACAAACATTTCTTATAATCAAAGAATAGGTCTTTCGTACTCATGTTACGTTTGTAATGCGAAAAAATAAATATTTTCTCTGATTTAATTAATTGAAGAAATGAAAACTTGACAAAATATCATTATACAATTATTATTTAGAAACAAATATACATGGTTGATACATTGAAGCAGCAAAACATTCTTCTTCAGCTGAAAGTGTATCTCCCGCCTGCATGGTCGGCGTGGAACGTTAACTGTGAGGTATTTACCACTTCCCTGGCAGAATTTCATGTTCTGCTCTCCATCATTTCTATTATAAAAACAGTGGCTATTGTACTGCACATAATTTCCATAGTACGGTCTAATTATTATTGAAAGCTGCAACAATGAGTCTGATACAACAATATACACCCACAACAATGTACACAGCTAAAATCAATATCAGCATGCACATGGTTTTCGGCTCTCGTGTAGTATACGTTGCCCATTTCGAAAGTGCGCTATTTTACTTAGTAGCGCTCTGGAAATGGTTTGTAGTTACTCTGCCACGTTATTAAAGCCATTTGCCATTAACAAACACCGCGTAAACACTTCCAAAATAAGGAAATTGTCAACATTAACTTTCAAGTAATAAACTTATCAAAAAGACCGCCGTCATGTTTGATGCCAACTTACTGATTGTACTACTAGGCAAAACCATTGGACTGGATAAAGATTATTGATGCGTGACTACCCCCAATGTGCATGACAAAAACCAGGGGTGTTTATATTAGCCTCCTAACCTTTATTGGTCTAGGCGAAAACCATTGGTCTGGAAACAATAATGTTGGCACTCGGAAAAAATTCACTAACATCCTCTAGCGATAAAATATTCAACTCCTGTATATTAGTAACATTGGCCATTTCTATAGAAAATTTTTCGGATTTCAATGGTGGCAGGCAACGTATACTACACGAGTTCCTGGTTTTCATCTAAGTACCCACGACCGGTTTTACATCATCGACAGCTATATCATCATAACTGTCACTTTCTAAATCTTGTTGCCCTTGCAGCGATTTCGTCATCATTTTCACAGCCTGAGGAACTGTAGGCCTACTAACCTGAACACCTGATAGGCTAGCCTACTGGCACTACTGCGGTACAGGTGATGTGTCACTCACTTTCGCTCTCACAATCTGGATCATCTGCCTCTAAATAAGATGTCAATTTATCGTCAATTACGCCGGCTAGAAAAACAACTCTACTGCAGGTCACCATGTTGGACAACTCATTGTAAACAGCGCGAAATACAAACTCCCTCCCTTGGTGTCAAGGACGCCCTAAGAAAAATAAATACCATGTAAGGCAAGCTTGAAACATCAGCTTTCAAACCGTATGAAAATTCTTCTGCTGCTAAAATCTTCAACCAGAAGAAAACAACTGCACTGCGATTCAGTCTGCTGTGGACTCAGTGTCAAAATAAACCCCGTCCTATCACGCCACAAACTTCGAATAAATGAAATTAAACCCCGCACAGGCGTGTTCATTTATTGGTTTAAGACTTTGTGTGCTTTGACATGTTTTAATGAAGTGTTGGCTGTTTTAAGTGTTTTATGTTATAATTTTATGTAACGTTCAATGATCCAAGTTCCTTTCGATGTTTTAGTAGATATCGAGAATGAACAAATCCAACAAGAAACAGTACTTTCAGACATTTAAAGAATCATACTCTGTTGATTTTCCGTGCATACTAAAATCAAGAAAGGGAGAAAAATTTGCCTTTTGCACTGTGACTGTTCCGGTCACAATGTTCCCAAACCCTTATTTGGTTGACTGCAAGAGAAGTCAGGTTAGGGTAATTTGTTCATATCATTCCTTTTCTTGCTCATCATCATCATTTAGGTTATAGGATTTCATTTTATTTAGTGTATATATCTTGTGTATCTCGGGGACTCAGTCAGGAATATTTCATTTAATTTGTATAGGAGATGTCAGCATACAAGACAGCGGATTGTGTTAGGCAAGCTACAAGATGTTGCAACAGCAGGAAACTCTAGGCCAAATTTAGATTGGGCCGAGAATAACTTCCCTTGTCTTGAAGAAAGCTTTGTGTAAATTTGTGTAAGGTTCTGACGTCAGAGAAGAGTTTCGCGCCATGAGTTGTAAGAAATATACATAGGTTCGAGATTATTGGTGTATTTTGTATGGGTTGGAGGGTATCATGACCCTGGCGGAGAAAGACGAAAACATGTGTTTACAAGATGAGAGGTGGGTTTTTTCGTGTCAAGCGGGGCTTCACTTCTATTGTAGCGTCTGGTTGGAAAGGTCGCGTTCTCGTAATTTGGCGTAGGCCTATTTGGAGAAACAGTTTTGTTGAAAGCATGGCTTTCGAAAGTACTCGAAACGGCTACAAATCACAACGATGTTATCTCTGTTAGCACAATTCAAGTTGGGTACGGAAGCACATTCATTTCTCTCGCAGACATGTGACTATGTAAACCAGTAAACATCTCTAACCTCAAACCACGTGTGGAAAATCTTTGAAATGCTGGGGAGAACTGATCTATCGAGCATGGCTCGTAGATTATCTGCAAGATCGTCGATGAGTGAGTAACAAACATCTTTATATTCCAACATTCATTTTGGGTCACATGTTTTCGTCATTGCCGAGGAGAATTGAAGATAGGAAACCATAGTCTGTTCGACGAGAGTCCCCGCCATATGTTTAAAGTTGATATTAATACATATATTTTGAAGGTTATAATTAGTTTTCTTTAGAGGGAATTACACCTAATAGTTGAACGCCCAAATGATACCAGTTAGGTTGACCAAATGTGTGTCCAACACTCCACGACCCTGCCATTTCAATTGTGTGGTATATGATGAAGTACTTCCGATCAAAAATAGGAGGATGATTTTGGGAAGTTTTAAATCAGTCGCCCAAGGAGGGCTAGTAATAAGTCACAGCACGGTATGTGGGTGTGATATTAATATTGCACATGGTGGAAAAAACGATTATAAGTAATCATGTGAAGTGCCGTAAACACATAAGTTATGTTAAATCGAAGGAAGATAGCAAGAAAATCAACACCTTTTTTTGCTAAGTCTGGAAACGTTGACAGTGACGTAATTAGGGCCGAGTGTCTGTTTACTTCCTTTTTGGTGGAACACAATGTGCCCTTAAGTGCGGCTGATCATGCTGGTGCTTTATTTAAGAAGATGTTTCCCACATCAGAAGTTGCAAAGAAATATAGTTGTGGTCGCATGAAAACGACATGCATTGTAAATAAAATGGCAAAAAATGCATCATCTGAAGTTGTTAATTGCCTTTAGAACGGACCATTTTCTTTGGCAACGGATGGAAGCAATGATACTGACACCTTAGCCAACACAAGGAAAACTCAAAGAAGACAAGATACTTGGGGAGGAATGCGTGCTGAACATCTGCTCACCATAACCCAGATTAAATGAGAGACTAAATACACTAATATCTACTGTCAAGAAAGAACACTGAGTAGTAATTTTCAGGGAAAATATAATCAACTATATATATAAATACATGCATGCAACGAGATATTAAAACATTTCATAATAAAGGAAAAATGGTAATGCGAGAATGGTCTAAGAAATGCCCTCCAAATATAAAAATAGGGAGAAAAATTCAAACAAACTGTCTTGGTTTTGCAGACGACATGGCATTATTGGCGAAAGATTTAGAGGAAGCCAAAACACAGATATCAGAGCTTCAGACAATTGCAAATAAAATTGGCCTTAAGATATCATTCGAAAAAACAGAAATCATGCCACAAAAACCAACACCATTAAAGGAAATACAAATTAATGATACAAAAATTAAAATTGTAACACGATTCAAATATCTAGGAGAGCTAATAACAAACAATTTAAATGAGAAAGCGTCAATTCAAATAAGAACCAACAAGTTATCTAGGGCACAAAAATTAACATGGGAAACTTACAAAAAGAAATGCTTATCAATTAATGCAAAAATTAAACATTACAATACAGTCATAAAACCGGAAGCCACATATGCAGCAGAAACATTATTCCATCTAAATGAACATTCTAAAACCGACACATTACAGAAGATCGAAAGGCGAATTGGAAGAACTTGTATCAATAAAGGATATAAAAAAGATGGGCAATGGCGAATAATACCTAACAATATGGTCTATAACAACCTAGAACCCATTACTGATACCATGCGAAAGAAAAGACTAGGATTCTTTGGGCACATCATGAGAATGCCAGATTCACGTCTTCTAAAACAACTAGTGGAGTACAATCTTGCTTCAAAAAACACAACTGGATGCCGATGGTTAAAAGAAATCAGAGAGGACTTAAAAGAAATTGGCCTAACAACAGAAGGTGCTGCAAATAAGAAAAGTTTAACTACAGATGGACAGAATAAGAAATGAGAGGACCAGAGAATTAATGAAGGAGGAACCATTACAGGATGGTATAGAGAAATCTAGACTTAGATGGTATGGACATGTAAAACGAATGGAGGAGAAGAGGATACCCAGGAGAGTACATGAGACGAAGTGGGAAGGAAAGAGACCGAGGGGAAGACCGAGAGACAGGTGGCTGAAGGGGGTGGAAGAAAGCGTGAAGAAGAGAGGAGAAGACTGGACAAGGGTGGAGGCTGAGAGATGGTGGGAAGACAGAAGACGTTGGAGAGGCTTGTGTTCCAAACAGACCCGGCCAGTGGCTGGAAACTGTGCAAGATGATGATGATGATGAACTACAGAACTTAAAAATATGACGTTTCATTTTCCACTCACAATGAAGAAAATTCCTACAAGAATATTTTCCGCCGAAGAACGGGCAAGACGATCAATACGCATGAAGAAGTACTGGGAGGACCGCAAGGCTCGTACAGTTCCTACAAGTCGACGAACTAATGGTTGGGTAAAGTGATCCTTTGTGGTCTCAAAAGAAGAAGAAGAAGAAAGGAATATCAAAACTAAGTTGAGAATCGAGAAAAAGGAATAAAAATTAAATTCCAGACTGTTGGCAGAGTCGAAACGAGGGTAAATAAATAATAATTTAAGTGTCAGTAGACACACGTCACAGCATCCATAGTGGATATACTAAAGTCCAGGGAGAGGGAAATTGAAATAAAAAAACATTAAGTAGATAAAATCCCATGGACAACAACTTGATCACTGGTATCGCAGAACAGTGTCTGGATCAGCTTATAAAATTAAATACCTTGGGCAGGAGAACATATTTTACATGAGAAAACCAGAGATATGACGGTAATTGTTTTCATGAACCTAAGGTATACTAAATCATACATAACCTACAAACATACACGCGATCAGACACCAATAAAATGTGTGGCCAAAGTCACGGCAATAAATTGCAAACCACGAAGGTCACATGCGAGGCCACTACATAAAAACCACACAAACATACCAACTACATCGTACACATATACCAACCAAACATCCATCGTAAATGAGGTCTATGTCACCAGTAAATAAATTACAAACCTGAAGCTTAGGTTAAGATGAGAGACCAAAACATAACCCCTTCAAAACATAATTATGTCATACCAACCCTTGACTAAATCCACTCATATGCCGAAGTCAGAATCAAGAATAGCGAACTACCAACCCATAAGGTTAAAACATGTTAGACTAAACACATATCATCCATACAATCACATATCCTGCCAACGTAACACAGCAATCATTCCAACATCTTGACAATACAAAGGTTCACGAGCACAACCACCTTTATATCCACATTAAAACATATGAACATACCTTATCAGCTCCCAAAAACAGTTATCTTTTGGTAAATATTAATTAATGATGTTTAATTCTTCTTAAGGAAAACTTCGCCACATGCATATAATGTCATACATATCCTACGATATTTAAGGTTTTCAGAATGAAACAGGGTTCCAACGGTGGTAGATAATTAATATGTGTGAGTATGATGTTGAGTCCACGTTAAAATTTAGAAGCTCTAGGCACAGTGTTAGCCATCCTAAACTCCTCCTTTATAGTTTTGTCAATTCACATCCTTTCTCTGCTGATGATAAATCTCAACTCATTATTGCTGTCAACAACTGTTACCGAAGCAACGGGTCAAAGCAATCGAACGTAGGTCGATATATGACGAAACGATACAAAGTTACAGAAGATACACGCCACGCTATCTCGCGTCGGCTCACTTAACCTTAGTTTAATCAGTTGAAACTTTCCGTCAAATCAATACAACTGATTAAACTATTTATATACGTCAATACGGACTAGAAATGGCAACTAGTATTCCCATCACTTAACCTTAGGTACCAATAGCACCCGCTAGGTTTGTAACACAAGTCCAGGATGTAGTAATTTGTTGACCTGAAGTACTTTTCGAAGAATAGAAACGGGTCAGATACGAATGCCAAGTTGTATCCTATTGTTGTTACATTCTATGATGTTCCGCAGGAAAAAGTAGTGAGCACTGTGCTATCCATACCAGCGTTGGACGAGGACTCAACATAGGTAACCTGATGGTATCACAGCCGAGTTCTCATAATATACCAATTGAAAACTGTGTGGCTTTCTGCTCCGACAATGCTCCTGTTATGATAGGACACAAAAATGGGGTTTCAGCAGTTCTGAAGGAAGTTCAACCAGTTATTGCCATCATAGGTTGCATTTGCCACCTGATAAATCTAGCAGCTGAAAAAGGTGCTGGAAGATTACCAGTTAAAGTGGATGAGATCCTTGTTGGTATATTTTATTTCTTAGAGAAGAGTGTAAAGAGAAAAGAAAGTCTTCAGAAATTTCAGAACTTGCACAATAAAGAGGCAAAGAAAATTCTGAAGAATTTATGTACTAGGAGGTTATCTTTAGCAGATGTTTGGATAGACTACTGGACCAGTGGGATCCACTTCTTTCTTTCTTTCTTTCTTTCTTTCTTTCTTTCTTTCTTCAAGGAGGAAGTAATATTATGTACCCAAAACATTTCCACAAGTTTTCAGAATACCTAAAGTTGAACAAAGTGGATCCAACGAGTATCAAAAGAAGAGAATTCTTGATTCTGCTACTACACATGCCCCTAAAAGAATAGCATATTGTTCCAAATGTGACAAACCCATCCTAAAAAGTAAGACTTCTGCTACAACTCGTGAGAACAAATTGTTTATGTTCCTGTCCTCAAACTTGAACAAGGCCTTTTGCACTTTCCTTCATGTGACTATTCCTGTATTTGACAAATTGAATGTTGCCCTTCAGACTTCTTCTCCACAAGTTCACTTGTTATTAGAACTTCTAATGGATTTGCTAAAGCAGCCGTTCACCAAGTTTGTTAAGCCCAAAATTGTCAAAAGCTCCTCATTGCTTGAAGTTGAGTACAACTTGATTCAAAATTTAAAGAAGTGATGATGAGTTAGTTATTGGCAACGCTTCTGCCTGTCTGCCACGTTCCGTAATCTCTTTGTCATTTCTCCCATTTTCCTCCACTATACTTTCCAAGTACTTGAGACTTTCTACCTTCTTCAGCTGTACACCTCCAAGTGTTATCCCACTCATTGGTCTGTCCTTTTTCCTGGTCGTTAACAGGATCTCACATTTACTGATGTTGAACTTCCATCCGTACTCTCCCACTGTTTCTTCCCAAGCCTTCAGTAAACACCATTGCTTTCATCTTATCTTCTCCTATCTTTCCTGCTATCCGTGTCATTACCTCGTCCATAACCACAATAAAGAGAAGGGGTGACAGTGCACTACCCTGTTTCAGGCCACTCATTTGTCTGAACCAGTCTGTTCTTTCCCCTCCAACTTTCACACAACTCACACTTCCACAATACATCTCCTTCACTCTGCCTACAGTCTCTTTTTCCACTCCCATGTTTTCCATTGCTTTCCAAACCTTCTCCCTACACACACTATCATAGGCCTTTTCGATGTCCAGGAAGGCCATCAACAGATCCTCTCCAAATTCGTAGTGGTGTTCCTGGAGCTGTTTCACTGAAAATATGAGATCCACTGTTGATCTCCCAGGTCTGATCCATACTGCTCCTCTCTCAATTCTCTCTCCACTTTGGCTCGTATTCTACTTTATAATATCTTGGCACAGTGTGGTATGAGTGTGACTCCCCTGTAATTTCTGCACTCCTTTCTGCTTCCTTTCTTAAACATTGGGACAATTAATCCTTTCTTCCAATCTGCAGAAGTCTTTTTCTCCTTCCATACCACCCTTATCACACGGTACAGCCACTGTTTCCCAACCTCCCCTGCTGCCTTCACCATTTTAACACTCACTTCGTCCACACCCGGTGCCCTTCCTCCTTTCATCTTGTCTATGGCCATTTCCAGTTCTCTCCAAGTCAGGTCCTTCTCCATTCCTGTGTTGTCTTCCTCCCTATGACCATTTGGACTCAGCAAATCCTCCAAGTACTCTTTCCACACTGTCTTGAGTGTCTCTGTGTTGTGTACCTCAATCTGTATTCAATTTGTTTAAATATTGTGTGTATTTCTTTAACACATAACTTTTGTCAATAAATATTTACTTATAGTACTTCTCTAATTGTTGGTCCCTTCAGCTTGGAACTATCCAAGTATTATTATTGTTATATCTTTTTGTTTTTGAATGTTGATTCGATTTCATATGATAACTTAGGGGATATAATAACATGTGTGGCTCAGCTGGGATTTGAGGAGGTGGTTCAAAGCTTCCAATTGCAAGTCCGTGTGGGGTTAGGCTATCGCCGACCGTCCTCCAAGTGGTTTCATATTTTTGCCTCCCTGGATGATACCTTCTAATAAGCTTCTCTCCTGGAGTTGGCATAGCAATGGGAACAGTGAGGAGTCAGTTTCACAATGTGTATATTTAGCCACTCTTGATGCTGTAGGCTGATTGTTTATGCTGTTTTCTCCTCTAGATGGCTCTGAACATCCCTTTCTCCCTGGACCGAGTGAAGGAGGGGGTAGCGACTCGGGTGAGAGCAGAAAGTGCACCTCTCGCAGAATATCTGTTCTCAAGATCTATGGCAGGAGCCACTCACGTGGATATCATTCGTGGACTAGAGCATGCTTCTGAAGGAGGGTTGTATGCCCGCTTCTTCCATATGTACCCAGCAAGGGCCATATCGCTCACAAGATGGCTGGCATATTGGATGAAAAAAGGTTTGTCATATTAACCTTTTGAGGGAGATTAAATGATTCAAAGTTAATTTTGGATATTTTACCTTATAACCTGATTTATTGGTTACTGGCTGTAAATCATTCAGCACTGTTTGTATGTGTTTCAATTCAATTCTGTCAAGAACGCATAAACTGTATGAAACACACTCATTTGTTGAAACGACTCCTTGTAAAATGTGCACAACTCCTCACCAAAGTTAATTTGTTAAAATGATTTGCGCACCAACACTCATTTATTGAAGTTACTCGTGCGCCACCCATTGTAAAATTGATTTAGTGATTCAGAAATCTTCACGGGAGTGTGCATAGCAACTCTGCAAAATTTCATTGCAATCGTATGAACAGGAGAGGCGACTTACTATCACATAACATTCATTTTTACATATAGAGATCCTAAAAGAACCCCTCGCACTACAGTCCATGGAGGGCCTAGGCCTACCAAGTGACCTCTGCACAGCCATTTGGCCTGCAGATATTGGGGTGACGCGCATGGGGTCCCTTCGGCCGTTAATCTTGGTTTTCGTGATGGGGGCACTGCCTCACTGTCAGACAGCTACTCAATTGTCCTCACGAGGCTGAGTGCACCCCATTCTAAAATCCCTGACGCAGCCGGGAATCGCCGGGTGAGAGGCAGGTGTGCTACACTACCATATGGCATTAGACTCCTGGTGTATTGACATTACTTTAGTGGACTGTATAAGACCTAAAGAAGTACAAAATATGCCCTAAAAACCTTTAAAATATCACCTAAAAAACTACGAAATATGACATGAATTTTCGGGATAGGTAGAGTATCACTAACATACAGTAAACGTCTTAAGTGCCAAAATGTGATCAGCGATAATATAAGGTGCGTTTAAAAAGTAACGAGCTGGAGGCTGTAATGCGCAAACCGGTGACGACATCGGCTAGTCGTGGCGTGTGTAACGAGGTGTGGTTCCGAACAAAGCGTGGAAGGTCACAGCCCGTCGCTAGAGGGCACGCGTGCACATCACATGACTATACAAAGCGAGCAGCAGCATGCATCAATCGTCCAATGCTGCCAGTCGCATTGCAAACAGTGACAGGGAGGCGTCAAACGAAGAGCAAAGAGGTGTTGTTCAGTTTCTGACAGCGGAAGGAGTAAGGGGAACGGACATTCATCGCTGAATGTCACAAATGTACGGCGAACACTGCATGTCCCTTGCAAGGGTCAAGGTATGGCACAAGCGCTTCAGGGAAGGACGGGTGTCGTTAGCCGATGATGCCCCGTCTGGGGCATCTCCCTGCATTACCGATGACAACGTTCAGCTGGTTGATGCACTCATTACCCAGGACAGCTGAGTGACAGTCGACGCCATAGCCGCCGTGGTCGGATTGAGCGTCGGAAGTGTGCACACCATCATGAAGGAACGACTGCACTTGCGGAAAGTGTGTGCCCAATGGGTGCCCCACAGTCTTCAACCACACCAGGAAGCATGTCGAATGGCCTACTGTCTTGGTCTTGGTTGGACGATTGATGCATGCTGCTGCTCGCTTTGTACCGTCACATGTCGTGCCCTCTAGCGACGGGCTGTGACCATCCACGCTGTAGTCGGAACCACACATCGTTACACACGCCATGATTAGCCGATGTCGTCACCGGTTTGTGCATTCCAGCTTCCGGCTCGTTACTTTTTTAACGTACCTTATACACCAGACACATTTAATCATACAAACTGACAGAGAGCTACAGTACTTTAAAATATTCAACATTCATTCAGTATCGTTGCCTTGAGATGCAGTTCTTGCTCGGGAAGTATTAGTATGCTTTATGATATATGTTGGCGTAAGTTAGAAGACACTGCCTAACAGGAAGTTTATTGCGTCTTCTTGGAATCAGGTCTTCTAAGCCTGCTATTTGCCTGTTCCGAGAAAAGAAAGAAAAATACATCTACTACACTATTCAGAAATCCTGTGTTTGAAAGTTAACGCAGATAACACGTACCTTGGTAACGACGCCTCAATTTAAACAAAAATGCTGAAATTATAACCAAATATGACCTTATATCACTAAAATTTATAGGCAACATCAAATTGCTTTAAAAGTGGTCAGGGACCCGTCATTCAAACTTATTTTTCAGATTTCGGTCAAAATGAGCTCAGGAAAAAAATATGACTTTTCCTTAACATCCGAACCTTAATAATTACAATCGCGCTAGGGCCTGATCGCAACAACGATACAATCTAAATTCTCCCGCCAGAGGAAGGAAGTAACTATAGACCTACACATGAAATTATAATAAATTGACAAATAGGATATGAATATGTAAGCGGCCTTCAGTCCTCACTACCACTTCTGACATACCCTCGCTGAGCATCTATCTTTTGTATGACTCACAGAGGTGTGAAAACTATTACAATCAAATATAGAAATTAAATGTCACATTTTATTGACCATCTGCTAACATCTTTTGTAACCCTACTTAGTACTGATCTCTCTCTTATCGACTTACACGTTTTCCCATAAGGAATTGTGTCTAGAAACTTTCACAATTAGGTATTCCGAAGGATACCTGAGCTTGGCCAGTTTACTATTTTTTCATTTACTTTGGAATATAGCCTCTAAGTCAGCTGATTTCAATCCATAGTTCATGAATTTGTGAATGGTTCAAGAGCGGATCATCAGTAAAAGGACTCCAAAACCCTCATCTCGAAATTCACTCGAAAAGTAGATTGAAGTAATTACCGGTAAACCAAGACTTGTGGCATTTTGCAGTAGCAAAGCTCCTTTGACAGTGGAAATTCTAAAAGATCATTTTACTTAGAATTTGTTAAAAGAAAATATAATTAAGACTCTTGGTTAAACATGGGAAGTAAATTCACTGCCTTGAAAACATATTTAGTGCATTAACTCATGAAAAATATAAATGTGATTTAGGGAAAGTGGTGTAGGGTGTAATAATTTGCACACCCCTGTAAGACTATTCTGGCCACCGAAAACGTTTTACCAAGATTCAGTTGAGGTGAACTTTCTATTATAGAACTATGCAACACCTTCTATCACTTCCATGAAATTTTGAATCTAAATTACATTTTGTCAAGTATTTTCAATCTAAATTGCATTTTTTAAGTATTGTCAATCCACATGAGTCGTTTGAATCTACCGTGCATTTTTAATTGCATTTTGTGGGTATTTTGAATCTAAATTACATTTTGTCAAGTATTTTCAATCTAAATTGCTTTTTGTAAGTATTGTCAATCCACATGAGTCGTTTGAATCTACCGTACAGTTTGTAAGCATTTTCAATTTCAATTGCATTTTGTAAGTATTTTGAATTGCAATTGAACTTTGTGAATAATTTGGATTGGAACTGGGATATTTCAATCTGAATTGCATTGTGTATTTTCAATTTCAATTGCATTTTGTAAGTATTTTGAACCTCAATTGCATTTTGTACGTATTTTCGATCTCATTTGCATTTTGTAAGTATTTCGACGCTACATTGCATTTTGTACGTATTTTGAATCTAGCCTTCGTTTTGTGGGTCTTTTTCAATCTATTCTTTTTGTGCATCTTTTCGTTCTAAATTCCCTTTTGTAAGACCATATATGAGTTGTTTCCATCTGAGTTCCTTTTTGTACGTATTTTCCATCTTAGTTAATTTTGTTCTGGTTTCCATTTCATTATCATTTTCGCTATCACCCAGATCATTAGGGGCCGATAACCTAGATGTTAGGCCCCTTAAAACAACAATTATCATCATCATCATCACTTCCATGAAATAAAAATATACAACACTATCAGTAGTGCCCGGCTTCACCCGGTGGATTTATTTGTTTTATGGATGATAATGAATACTACTACAGAACTGGAGCGCTCAAGGATAAGCACCAACGCTTATTGCAGCTGATAACCTCAGTATACTGCACCAACACCATCGCCCTCATACAGAGACCTACTATTGTCATGATAACTGTTTTAAGGGGCCTAAGAAATCTTTGCACTAATTACTCCCCGTGACTGCAATTTATAAGCAGCTCGCAGTTCTGCACCAGAACACTGGTAGAGGCGACGTGATGCAGCCCGCATTGCCTGGCAGCAATAGACTTCGGACGACGACACGGCTGTTCACTCGGACTAAGATTTGGAACTTTAAACCTAAGAACGCTGACAGGGAAGGTGGAGGAGATAGTGGATATGATGGAAAGAAGGAAGTTGGATTTACTGGGATTGGCAGAAACAAAGTGGAAAGGGGAAGGAAGGAGAGAACTGAGAAAAGGCTATAGACTGTACTGGAGTGGGAACGAAGAGGGAAAGAGGAATGGAGTGGGAGTAGTAGTACGAGATGGTTTAAAAGAAGAAGTGAGGAGAATAAGTGATAGGATGATGAAAGTGAAAGTAGTACTGAGGGGAGAGACCGTAGAAATAGTGCAAGTGTATGCTCCACAAGTAGGCTGCGCCTCTGAAGAGAAGGAGGAATTTGAAGAGGAATTGCAGAAGCAGCTGGTAGGAAGAAATATGATTGTTATGGGGGATCTGAATGCCCATGTAGGAAGAGAAAGACAAGGTTATGAGAGTGTTCTAGGAACAGAGGGTTGGAGCAGAAGAAATGAGGAAGGAAAGAGACTGTTGGACTTTTGCCAAAGGAACAGCCTGCTAGTTGGGAACTCCTGGTTCAAGAAAAGAGAAAGCCACACAATCACATGGTACTGTGATGACTTGACCAGGAAGTCGGTGGTCGACTATATACTGTATGAGAAAGAACTAAATAAGAACATCACGGACATCAAGGTTATACCATCGGAGAACCTGGATAGCGACCATCGATTGCTGGTAATGAACCTGAGAGGGAGTAAGGAGAAGAAAGGGACTGAGAACCAGGAAAGACGTATAAGGATATGGAAACTGAAAGAAGGGGATAGACGGGTCGAATACCTCAAAATGGTAAAGGAAGGAATTTCAACAGATGAAGAAAGAGGGGTGGAAGAGGAATGGGCTAGATTTAAGAAGACACTAGTAGGAGCAGCAGAAGCAGTATGTGGGAGGACAAGTAGTAAGAAGAGGTGGAAGGAAACACCATGGTGGAATGAGAAGACGAAAGATATAGTAAGGGAAAAGAATAGAGCCTTTAGGAGGTGGTATCAAAATAGGACGGTAGAGACAAGGGAAGAGTACCAGGAAAGAAAGAAGGAGGTGAAGAGAGTAGTGGCTGAGGAGAGAAGAAAGTGGATGGAAGAGTGGACAAAGATGATGGAGGATAGTGAAGGTACAAAAAAGGTCCTGTATGGGATGGTAAAAAATAAGAGGCGGAAGGATCCTACGGATTATGTTAGAATGGTGAACAAAAGGGGACAAGAGATAGAAAATAGGGAAGAAAATGAAAATCCACAGCCTGCTTCCAGTCTCCGACCGGGTCAGGAATGGAATGAATGGAGCCCCCATCTAGCGGCGAGGATATGGACTGTGCCGGCTGCCGAGGCCTGACGCAGAACTGAAGAAAATGTGGAAATAATATTTTGAAGAACTTCTGAACCCAAATGGAAAAGATGGTGAGGAGGATGAAATCGGGGAAGAGGAAGATGAACTGCAAACAGAAAAGGACTTAACATGGAAAGAAGTGGAAGATGCAGTGAACAAGATGAAAGGAGGGAAGGCACCGGGTGTGGATGAGTTGAGTGTGGAGATGGTGAGAGCAGCAGGAGAGGTGGGGATACAGTGGTTGTACCGAGTGATGAGGACAGCATGGAAGGAAAGGAAGACCCCAGAGGACTGGAAAAAAGGAATAATTGTCCCGATCTTCTAGAAAGGTAGTAGAACAGATTGCAGAAACTATCGGGCAATAACACTGATGAGTCATTGTGCAAAGATCTTCGAGAAAGTTTTGGAAAAGAGAATTAGGACAAGGATAGAAGGAGGGATGAGGGAAGAACAACATGGCTTCAGAGCAGGAAGGTCCACAGTGGATTTGATTTTTGCTGTAAGGCAGTTACAAGAACAGCACTATGAGTATGGAACAGATCTACTGATGGCCTTCCTGGACATTGAGAAAGCATATGACAGTGTATGCAGAAACAAAGTATGGAAGTCCCTGGAGGATAGAGGAGTAGAGAAATGGACTCTAAAGAGGATAAAGGAGATGTACAAGGGAAGTGTGAGCTGTGTGAAAGTGGGAGGAGAGAGATCAGACTGGTTGGAACAGAGAAACGGCCTGAAACAAGGAAGTGCACTGTCACTGTTACTTTTCATTGTGGTGATGGATGACATAATGACCCGAGTGGCACAAGTAATTGGGGAAGGAAAGATGAAAGCAATGGTGTTTGCAGATGATTTGATGATTTGGGGAAACAAGGAGGAGGAGGTACAGGAACAGTTGGACGTGTGGGAAGGAACAATACAAGGATATGGGATGAAATTTAGCATAAATAAGAGTGAGATGGTGATCACAACAAGGAAGAAGGAAAGAACCACAACGGGAATAACAATTGGCGGGGATCAGCTGAAGAAAGTGGAGAGTTTCAAGTATCTGGGAAGCCTGATACAAGATAATGGAAGAAACGATAGAGAAATAAATGAGCGGGGGAGGCAGGCAGAAGCATTTCGGAGGAGTGTGAGAAGCATGTTTAGGAGCAAGGATGTCCCTCAGAACAGCAAAAAGATCATATATCGGACGTATTATTTCCCTATCCTGACGTATGCCTCGGAGACCTGGGTTATGAAAGGAAGGGAGAAGAGTAAAATACAGGCCAGTGAGATGAGGTTCTTGAGAAGCAGTATTGGAGCTACAAAGATGGACAGAATAA
Source organism: Meconema thalassinum (assembly GCA_946902985.2). Taxonomy (NCBI): domain Eukaryota; kingdom Metazoa; phylum Arthropoda; class Insecta; order Orthoptera; family Tettigoniidae; genus Meconema; species Meconema thalassinum. Next base: position 554,334,688 of record OX336392.1, read on the forward strand.
GAAATGAGAGGACCAGAGAATTAATGAAGGAGGAACCATTACAGGATGGTATAGAGAAATCTAGACTTAGATGGTATGGACATGTAAAACGAATGGAGGAGAAGAGGATACCCAGGAGAGTACACGAGACAAAGTGGGAAGGAAAGAGACCGAGAGACAGGTGGCTGAAGGGGGTGGAAGAAAATGTGAAGAAGAGAGGAGAAGGGACAAGGGTGGAGGCTAAGAGATGGTGGAAAGACAGAAGACGTTGGAGAGGCTTGTGTTCCAAACAGACCCGGCCAGTGGCTGGAAACTGTGCAAGATGATGATGATGATGATTATTGAAGCTGTTCGGGAGCTCTTGTTCTTCCGACTTACTGAACAAAAATCAATCTTTAAGGTTGCCTGAGAGGTGTAGCCTAATGCTACATAACCTAAACTATTCCTCTTGAATCTGGCGATCAAATACAAAAGAATTTTTTGAATCCGACTGGTAGTTCCAGAGATTAGCGCGTTTAAACAAACAAACTCTTCAGCTTTATTATATTAGTATACGTGGTGGGCGTGAAGTAACTAAGTATTGAAATTGACGTATAACTTTTATGTTTGCAGAGTTATTTATACAGTATGTACACTGTTATATGGGAATATGATTGCATACCTTACACTTCCATTACAATTTGATGTAGGTACCTGTGGCGTCTGGGTAGTTTATTGGCTGAGGAATAACCCACCCACCAAGGGAAGATGATTAAAAAAAGGAAGTAGGTTTTGGATTGGAGAAAAAGGATAGAAAAATAGGAGGAGAGTCCCACAAAAGTTATGAATTTGACTTTCAATACATTTAAAGGTGGTTGCCACCGCAAATCCGTGCTCGGATACCTAAAGTGGGTACGAGCTTGGTCGAAGCTGACGGGAACCGCAGCTAAGACTTGGGCAGTTTGCCAGAGAAAGGCTTTAGTGTATTTCCTCCCAAGCACGAATAAAAGTACTATAGGGAAGGGTGATGGTCTGGCCAGACAGATAGTAAAAGCTTTATTGAGTATGAACGAGGGCATAAACCTAGGAAGAGCTAGGAAAGCCAGGATCCTGCCTAACTGTAGTATCAGAGAAATGATGAATCCAAAAACAAATATTTAATTTATTTAACAATTTAAAGAAGTTAATATTTTTGACAATTAAATATTTTGCAATCTTGTTAACAATTTGGGGTCGCAGACCTCCAACAACATTCAGAAATTGCTCCAGGCAAATAACAATTCTTAAGGTTTCAAACCTTACATGTTTCTAAAATCTTTATAAGATTTAAACAAATAAACAATGAAGTAATTAAAGTTGGAAAGTGAATTGTAGTACAAAGAGTGTACCTTAAGAAATTCTTGAGAGAATGTTCTAGAGAAAGTGACAACTTCGAATATAACAATAATAAAAACATGAAAAATAAGATAGAAGCTCCTACAACTTCTTATATTTAAACAGAATTACTATATGAGAATTATACAAAAGAGGGCAGGTCACTTACTGTGAAACCTGAAGAAAGTGAAAAGGAAAGTTCTAGACTTCCCAAGTTTGAGCAGGAGTCACTAGCCAAATGGGACAGTTTCCATTTCGTGAAACCTGAACATGACTCGCTCAAGAGTTTAAAGAATTGTTTTCCCTGATTATGGGAAAGGAACAACGTGAATTTAAAACTTGTATCACACAAGCAATTATGCAGAATTTAATTAATGTTAAACTAGCAAAGTTGGAAGGGCACTTCGTGAGTGACACCTTATAGAAAAGTTTCAATTTTATTAATAATGGTTGTTAGTAGAAGGTTGAGGAAAGATCATTGGGAAATAGGATCAATGTTCATGGCCGTATTTAATGAAAACGGACGAGCGCGACGCGGTAGAAACGTGGAGCAAGCACTGTTTATCACTGTAGTCTATGAAGATGGATGCAAAGTTCACTGTAGAAACACTAAAGTTTATGAAAAAGAAAGTTTTGCAATTATGGAAATAACTGATTGCACTATATAGGTGAGAGTCTATTTCTTGAAAAAGTTGTGATTTACAATTAAATGCGCCATAGAATGTTCCAGAGGTTCCAGCTGTGGAAGAAAGTTAGCTATTGCAAAAATTTGTAAGGAAGATTCCTCATTTTAAATATCATTGTCCCAAGTGAGCGAAAAACACTTGACGGCAAGACTCGCAGATAGAGTACAAGATCTAGAAGGTTCCAGAATGACCTTAGCAGAAAAATGGGGTTGAGAAAATCCAACGGAGGAACTAGCTTTATAATTATGGACAGCGGGTATTAGATAATATCCCACGTAGCGAGAAGATTTCTCATTTGAATAGCTTAAGAAAAGCTCTTTTTTAGTAAGGTTGGCTTATACAAGCAAAAGCTCAACATGGCAAATCCCACGAAGAATGATTTTTGCCCCAAAGTAAATAATTTCACACTGTCTATAAATTATAATTAAAAGCACGTGGAAGTTAAAACCATGAAGATGAGGTTAAAACTTTTAAAATGGTACTTATCTTGATTTCATGTTGAAGTCGAAGTTTCCGTTGATGACTACCTAGCCAACATGGCGTAGAAGAGGGTGAGCCTCTTGGTTTGAGGAGGCTAGCTCGAGCGGAGCTTTGACTGAACGAGTCAACTGCAGACTGAGAAGTGAGAGCTGCTCAACGGAGCACGGAGGGACCAAGAAGGGGGGAAAGAGTGGGGGGTAGGAGACAAAAGGAGAACATATAAACATTGCCAACTTTAAAACAAAAAATTAATCTCTTGCTGAGCTGATCTTCTAAGAGTTGATAACAGATGATACTAGCGCAGCATGGTGAGTAAAGAAGTAGACATAGTCCTCTTGCTCCAAGAGAAAATAGCTGGCGATGGTAACAGGATCTGGTGGCCAAATGGATAAGTAAGTCCTCTAGCACCAGGAAGAGTTGAGGAGCTTCAGAGATTCGCTGCGAGGTGATGCTAGGTGGGTCACAGAAGTTGTATATCTGGAACAGACTCATACAAAATATAAGCGACCTGAACCCCTAAGAGAGAACAGAAGATCACTGTTGGTGTCTGACAAAGAGGAAGGAAAGAACATGCAAAAATATTGAAAATTATAATCTCAGGTACCGTGTATTCCAAGAATGCACCATACTGGGAGGGGCAGACACCAACAGAGAACAAGAAAAACAAGTACAGTAATAAGCAATTGCGGAGAAGTAGTCTTGTGATCTGACCATTAGTGGTCAAGACTCTGACTACCCTGACTCTCCTATCTCTTCCAGGGTAACACTCGGTCACTCTTCCAAAAGGCCAGACTAGGGGGGGTGAAACATCCCTAACTAAGACCAAGTCTCCCACTTGAATGTTGGGACTGGAAAGAAACCACTTCTGCCTCCCTTGCAAGGAAGTTAAATATTCCAAGTTCCACCTCTTCCAAAAGGAATTGCGGAGGGCTTCAAGTTTACGCCAAACAATAGGTAAATCAAAATCCCTGAAAGAATTAGGAAGGGGAGGAGGGGCAGAGAGAGAAGTGCGTGTAAGGAAGCGACCAGGTGTAAGTGGAAGGAGGTCATCAGGGTCATTGGAAAGCGGAGTTAAAAGGCGAGAATTATCAACACTTTCAATCACAAAATAACTAGAAGCTGAGGGAAATAAAGCACTAGTAAAGATTGCGATACAACGCAAAAGGAGAATTAACAAGTTTAAACAAAGCGTATAGAAACAAGTACATCTATTCAAGACAAGAATATACCAAATAAACAAAGAAACTATGCGAGTAGAAAGCAAGAACGCCATAGGTAACAAACGAGTAGCCATAAACAATGACCTCAAGTTATAATAAGTATCAAAGGGGTTGATCAGAAAAATACTTAAGTCAGCGAGAAACGTGACATGACAAGTATAAATGCAAAAACACATCGAATGTGACGACGAGAAAAAACAAGTTTGTTCATCAATGAACAATAAGATTTCAAAATATGTAAGCAGAGTGAAATACATGAGCGCGTGAGAAATACGCAACGAAGTTTTGAAACAAGGAACGAAGCAGTTATAGAATACGAGCATGAGTAAGTGAAAGACGCAGGCAAGCGCGGCCTTGACACACATAGTAAAGGGAGATAAGGCATATAAATAGCTGAAAGAGTCCTTAACTGGAACAAGTTTATTTTGGGAAGTAGGTGAACGGCTTCTGTACTTGCAGGAGCGGCTCACTAGACAATGGTTGGCAATCAGCCAAAGTTGAGATAAGAGAAACTTGCTTTGAACTGTGTCAAGCGTACAGGAAATAAACAGTGACTTGACCTTCCTCAGGCTTGTATACAAACAAGTTTGAAAAACAAGCAGTTCGGAGTACACAAACAACATTTGTTGAATCAGCTGTAACTTAAAGCAGATATTCAGGTTGAACGACATGCAGTCAATCGTAACTTGGACGTGAAAAAGCAATTTAAAGCCGTATGAAACAGGGTAGGAAATCAATTTCGCATAATTTTGAGGATCACGAAATCGGACAATTTTCAACAAAAAGAAGCTTAATTCTTCCGAGCAAAGAAGACAAGCTGGGACATTGAGAAGAAGGTTATGCATAAGAATAGTTATTCTTGATGTTAGGGAATTCAGATTTTCAAGCGGTTTCATGAGCGACTTCCAATTGTGAGGAAGGAGGGAGGAGCTGACCGTGGACATCCTTCTAAATAACGAAAGAAGTGAAACATGGCTTACAGCAAAGTGATGGTGACTGATAGCCATGGTTTTACACAAGGGGAAGATAGTTTTCGAGAAAGAGTTTAAGCATTTACCTGCTATAAAAAATGACATGAGAAGGTAAACGAAATAACACAAAGCAAGGCGAACTTGAATGGCCATCTTGTGCGGGAAGAAGGAAAAACCATTTAAACAACTTACAGAGGTAGCGTAGTTGTTCACGATGAGACATCGTTTCGGCAAGTGTTTTTCAAAAATATTGAGATCTGAAACATGAGCGTTCTCTTTTTCAGAAATGGGATTTATGTCAGCTGTAACGAAATGACATTGCGCTTTGGTTTGAACACTGGGATATTGGATTTCACCAGTAATAACCCAACCAAAATCGGTGTCTCTGGCGACCACGGTTGAAGATAACTTACGTGTTTGTTTGCGAAGGCACTTCCAAAAAACATTGGCACTGAAAAGTACATCAATGGGACCTTGAGCATTAAACTGAGGATCAGCTAACCTTAAGTGCGAAGGAATCTTTAATCCGGAGGTATTAATAGAGTGACTTGGAGTGTCCTTGCCAATACTGGTAAGAATGAGACAGTTTACATTAAGATTGGTGTTTCTTTGGCAAACGTCTCTGATTTTCAATTTTGAAGACTGCAAGACTTGAGTTTTCAAATTGTCAATGCCGGTCACATTGATAGAAGTAGGCGATGACAAAAGACCTAGTTTTTTAATCAACGATTGCGAAACAAAGTTATGAGTTGAAGCGGAATCGAGAAGACCACGGGTTCTAAACCAATTTCCAAATTTATCTTGGATTTCGAATTGTACAGTGGTCAAAAGGGTTTGCGCACTATGAAAAGTTTCGGCGTTGGAAATGCAGGAAGAAGCATTAGTTTGTTCGGAGCTGCTCTGCATGGAGCTTGAAAAGAGGCAGGTACTGATGACCTCGATTTATCGTGAACGTGCAATAAAGAATGATGCGGTTTTTTACAATGGAAACAGAGATTTGATGACGTACAGTTCGAAGAAGAATGCTAAGGTGACAAGCAATTGAAACAATGTTTGCTATTTAAGACAAACTTCCTTCGATCTTCGACAGACAATTCTTTAAAGGATTTGCACGAATACAATGTGTGAAGCTTTTTACAGAGCGTGCATTTTAACGATTTGTTAAGCGGCCTGATATCTTCTCTTGCATGATTGAAAGAAGAACGGGTTTGCTTGTTCTCGACAGATGGGGGCTGATGTCCCTTTGAAGAAGCAAGTTTTTTCTCAAAAATGTGAGACTGAAGATTCGTTTCGACCTTTTCGCACTGAAATGCGAGTGCTGTAAGGACTTGGCATCGGCTGTTAAGAAACGAGATTAAGTGTTCGAAGGAAAATTCTTCCTTGCGAGCGAGTTCGATCTCCCAGGCCTTTAAAGTTGAAAAATCGAATCTTGATGTAGCCAGATGAATGAGTATGGTGTCCCATGTTTGGACAGGCTGCTTAAGTTGGTATAATGCTCTGACATTCAACTGTATAGAGTCTAAGAGGTTTCTTAAAGAGGTGACGTCATTAGGTTTGACGGCTGGTAGGTTGAAGAGACAACGTATGTGGCGAGCTACACTCAAACGTAAATTGCCATATCTCTCTTTAAGGAGATTAAAGGCAATGTGGTAGTTGTCTGCGCTTAAAGGCAGTGACTCCACTAAGGCTAAGGCCTCACATTCCAAAGAAGTACGGAGGAAGTAAAATTTATGTATGTCAGGGATCTCAGTATTTTCATGAATTAGGGAGCAGTAAAGTTCGTAAAAAGAATACCATTCACCTTCCTTGCCTGAGAAGTGCGGTAGGCTTATCTTAGGAAGTAACGGTTTCGGTTTGTTCTCGTGAACTGAAGCGGGTGCGAACTGGGCCGGATTGATGACCTTAGTGTCCGGTTCTGAGATATTGTGAATCAATTGGTGGGCCTTGGCAATCCCTTCAAAGTACAAGGGTTCGACCTCGTCCCGATCCGATTGAAGTTCTGGGCAAGCGGATTCAATCTCGGTTTGAATTTGATCATAATAATCATAAGACCGTTCGTACAACTTAAGGCGATGTGTTAAGATATCTAAATCACACTCGGCGGGATTTAACTTGTTGATAAAATTTCTGAATCTAGTGAGTTGCCCTTTATAGGAAGAACGTCTAGCAATGAGAGTTTCATCTTTTTCAGTAGGAGCCATGATAAAGAGAATAAATTGAAATACAACTCACGAAACTGTAGAACCTTGGAGATGCTGTCAAGTTTGCAGCAGCGAATGGGTAGAAAGAATGGGACACACCAAAGGAGACAGGAGCGGCCTCTTTCCCATTCACAGGCTTTGCATGATGTAGATATAGCTGAAAAATCCAAAGCAGATATTAATAATTTGCCAAGTATTGTCAAATGACACTTGACAAACAATAAAAATAAAAAATGGACTCTCCCGGGTTTCTGGTACCAAATTTTGGGTAGTTTATTGGCTGAGGAATAACCCACCCACCAAGGGAAGATGATTAAAAAAAGGAAGTAGGTTTTGGATTGGAGAAAAAGGATAGAAAAATAGGAGGAGAGTCCCACAAAAGTTATGAATTTGACTTTCAATACATTTAAAGGTGGTTGCCACCGCAAATCCGTGCTCGGATACCTAAAGTGGGTACGAGCTTGGTCGAAGCTGACGGGAACCGCAGCTAAGACTTGGGCAGTTTGCCAGAGAAAGGCTTTAGTGTATTTCCTCCCAAGCACGAATAAAAGTACTATAGGGAAGGGTGATGGTCTGGCCAGACAGATAGTAAAAGCTTTATTGAGTATGAACGAGGGCATAAACCTAGGAAGAGCTAGGAAAGCCAGGATCCTGCCTAACTGTAGTATCAGAGAAATGATGAATCCAAAAACAAATATTTAATTTATTTAACAATTTAAAGAAGTTAATATTTTTGACAATTAAATATTTTGCAATCTTGTTAACAATTTGGGGTCGCAGACCTCCAACAACATTCAGAAATTGCTCCAGGCAAATAACAATTCTTAAGGTTTCAAACCTTACATGTTTCTAAAATCTTTATAAGATTTAAACAAATAAACAATGAAGTAATTAAAGTTGGAAAGTGAATTGTAGTACAAAGAGTGTACCTTAAGAAATTCTTGAGAGAATGTTCTAGAGAAAGTGACAACTTCGAATATAACAATAATAAAAACATGAAAAATAAGATAGAAGCTCCTACAACTTCTTATATTTAAACAGAATTACTATATGAGAATTATACAAAAGAGGGCAGGTCACTTACTGTGAAACCTGAAGAAAGTGAAAAGGAAAGTTCTAGACTTCCCAAGTTTGAGCAGGAGTCACTAGCCAAATGGGACAGTTTCCATTTCGTGAAACCTGAACATGACTCGCTCAAGAGTTTAAAGAATTGTTTTCCCTGATTATGGGAAAGGAACAACGTGAATTTAAAACTTGTATCACACAAGCAATTATGCAGAATTTAATTAATGTTAAACTAGCAAAGTTGGAAGGGCACTTCGTGAGTGACACCTTATAGAAAAGTTTCAATTTTATTAATAATGGTTGTTAGTAGAAGGTTGAGGAAAGATCATTGGGAAATAGGATCAATGTTCATGGCCGTATTTAATGTAAACGGACGAGCGCGACGCGGTAGAAACGTGGAGCAAGCACTGTTTATCACTGTAGTCTATGAAGATGGATGCAAAGTTCACTGTAGAAACACTAAAGTTTATGAAAAAGAAAGTTATTGCAATTATGGAAATAACTGATTGCACTATATAGGTGAGAGTCTATTTCTTGAAAAAGTTGTGATTTACAATTAAATGCGCCATAGAATGTTCCAGAGGTTCCAGCGGTGGAAGAAAGTTAGCTATTGCAAAAATTTGTAAGGAAGATTCCTCATTTTAAATATCATTGTCCCAAGTGAGCGAAAAACACTTGACGGCAAGACTCGCAGATAGAGTACAAGATCTAGAAGGTTCCAGAACGACCTTAGCAGAAAAATGGGGTTGAGAAAATCCAACGGAGGAACTAGCTTTATAATTATAGACAGCGGGTATTAGATAATATCCCACGTAGCGAGAAGATTTCTCATTTGAATAGCTTAAGAAAAGCTCTTTTTTAGTAAGGTTGGCTTATACAAGCAAAAGCTCAACATGGCAAATCCCACGAAGAATGATTTTTGCCCCAAAGTAAATAATTTCACACTGTCTATACATTATAATTAAAAGCACGTGGAAGTTAAAACCATGAAGATGAGGTTAAAACTTTTAAAATGGTACTTATCTTGATTTCATGTTGAAGTCGAAGTTTCCGTTGATGACTACCTAGCCAACATGGCGTAGAAGAGGGTGAGCCTCTTGGTTTGAGGAGGCTAGCTCGAGCGGAGCTTTGACTGAACGAGTCAACTGCAGACTGAGAAGTGAGAGCTGCTCAACGGAGCACGGAGGGACCAAGAAGGGGGGAAAGAGTGGGGGGTAGGAGACAAAAGGAGAACATATAAACATTGCCAACTTTAAAACAAAAAATTAATCTCTTGCTGAGCTGATCTTCTAAGAGTTGATAACAGATGATACTAGCGCAGCATGGTGAGTAAAGAAGTAGACATAGTCCTCTTGCTCCAAGAGAAAATAGCTGGCGATGGTAACAGGATCTGGTGGCCAAATGGATAAGTAAGTCCTCTAGCACCAGGAAGAGTTGAGGAGCTTCAGAGATTCGCTGCGAGGTGACGCTAGGTGGGTCACAGAAGTTATATATCTGGAACAGACTCACACAAAATATAAGCGACCTGAACCCCTAAGAGAGAACAGAAGATCACTGTTGGTGTCTGACAAAGAGGAAGGAAAGAACATGCAAAAATATTGAAAATTATAATCTCAGGTACCGTGTATTCCAAGAATGCACCAGCGTCGACCAATCTCCTCAAACGGCCTTAAATGGAATCCACAGCTTTCTGGAGGAAGTTGTGTGGGACGTTGGTAAGAACGTACCGAATTCGTGCTTCCAATTCGTCCAATGTGCGAAGTTTCGTCCCGTACACTTCCTCTTTTTCCCAGCCCCATAAAAAAAGTCACTGGGTATCAGGTCTGGACTTCTTGTAGGCCATTCATGAGATGCACGTCTCCCCAACCAATGTCCTGGAAACTTCTCATCCTACCAGTTCCGCACATTTGCAAAGTGAGGCGGTGCTCATGAAGATAATGTCGGTGGCATTTTCCCATCCAGATATCCTGGGCCAAATGTTATCCTGAAGCATTCGACGCTAATTGTGCCATATGGGCCGATGACATTTGTAGCCTTTATTCCACACCACACGGTCACTTTTGGACGTAACTCCAGGATCCTGTGCCATCGAGTAATGGCAATTGTGCCAAAAACGATCAAATTCCACACCTCATAGTGCGAGACAATCAGTGCTCGTTGTCTTACTGTTAGGCGATCGGCCATCTTTGTTATTGTTGAGTGTACTGCCTCTCGCGGCCACAGTCGGCACTACGCGCCATAAAAAATCACTATCCTATTTAATGTTCTGTATGTGTCCGCTATTTCAATATTATTCCACCAATATTAAAAACTTAACAGCCATTTAAAAATACCTAGTTACTTCCCGCCTAAGCCTCCGTGGCTTAGGCGGCAGCACGCCGGCCTCTCACCGCTGGGTCCGTGGTTCAAATCCCGGTCACTCCATGTGAGATCTGTGCTGGACAAAACGGCGGCAGACAGGTTTTTCTCCGGGTACTCCGGTTTTCCCTGTCAAATTTCATTCCAGCAACACTCTCCACTATCATTTCATTTCATCTGTCATTCATTTAGTCATTGCCCCAGAGGAGTGCGTCAGGCCTCGGCAGCCGGCACAGTTCATATCCTCGCCGCTAGATGGGGGCTTCATTCATTCCATTCTTGACCCGGTCGGGGACTGGAAGCAGGCTGTGGATTTTCATTCATCACTTCCCGCCTACCCTGTAGATGATGGACAATACCAGAGGTGTTGAGGTTTGTGAATGCCCACCTCTAGGCCTTGGGTTTGTGTTCCTATCCTTACCAAGCTGCACCAAGCAATTTCTTCCTATCATATGATAATATGCTTTTCATGAAAAAGAAGAAATTAAATATTTATCTCACATTCAGACTGTTAGATCATATCTAGATTGTCTGCAATATTCTTCGAAGTTAAAGTTTCTATCTAATAGAGATTGATTCACTTAGAAGATCTAAACCTTTAATCATCAAGCTGAATCTACTGGTTTCTAAAATATGAATTGTATTTTAAAGATAGTTCATATATTGTCTGGGTTCCTGTCTCATCAGGGAAGGAACAAGGTTTAAGAATGTATGTGCCACATTGGGGGTTAAAAGTTTCAATGTTTTCCTTAATGTTCAGGAAGTAAATGAAGTTCAGTAAATATCATTTACATAACTTTAAAGAGAGTTTATACATAAAGTTTGCATTGTATTTTGGTGGAAAACAGAGCAGCACTATTGTTTACATTGCCATTATTACAAGCAGTCTTTTCTTAATCTGGATCTTATGATACAAATATCTTGGAAATGGTTGATGTCTGGGTTCCCTTTGGGACTATCGTAAGTTTTGTTTCTCACATCGTGTGGCTCTGGATGAACATTGCCGCTTATTTATTTGACAACTTTGATATTTAGCCCATTTGAGCATGTACCGTATTTGCTCGCGTATATCTCGCACCCCATTTTTTAATTTGAAATTTCAGGTGGAAAAAAGTGAGAGGCGTGCAGATGTTAGAGGACGCGGACCATTGAGACCTAAGTCGAGTTCTTTAACACATGCTGAACTAGATGGAGCACCGACCATCCAATGACTACACTTTTCGAGTAAAGGTTATAGAATAAAATTTAATATAAAAAAACAAGACAGATAAAAGGGGCGTGAGTAGCGTATGAAATGGTAAGATGAGGGATAATGGGCCTGTAATAAAATGTGTACATGTAATTATAAAACAGTAAAACAATAAAACGTAAGACACACAATAAAGATCTATAAAAGAGAAAAGGTTGACGACGAGGAGAAGCCTAAGTCACTGGAGATCATTCATTAGAGGGGCAGAAAGATTAACAATTAAAAATAGTGTGAATAGTACGTTTCGTTCCACCACAGGCTGACTGCCGGAAAGTAGTCAGAAGCATCATTCTGAGAAGCACACGAAATCGTGTATCCCACGAACCGTCTATCCGTCCACCCTTATTTTAAAATGCATGTCACAACAAACTACCCAAGAAACAGAAGCATACAATAACAATGACCCTTAAATGTCACGTCAAGAAACACAAAATAATTACACGACATCAAAACGACAACACTTCACAAAACATGAGGTGCCGTGACATTCAAACCCCAAAGAGAAACATAGATCGGTTAAGAAAAATAAACAAAGACAAACTCCCAAATGAAGATAAAACAAAACAATTTTATGGGCTGGTAGAATAAAACTTCTCTCGAACAAAGCACAAGATTCAGTTACCTTACGAGATATCAAATAAGCGTCAATTGCAGTCCCGGACACATACAACGAACACACATAATCTCGGGAGAGTAACCAATATACCTCATTTAATAACGTAATGGGGATACGCGTTGCTTGCTGACTGAAAGCCACAACAAAACAGAACAACACAAAACATTACCCTCGGCCTTCAGTCAAATTCCCACTTAAACAAATGACATAAACCCACCCTTAAAAATAAGTCTAGAACCGTGATTGTGAATGAAACATACATGGTAGTGTCTGCCAGTCTCTAAGGATAAAAAGAAAACCTAAACAGCCATCCTAGGAGTTGCACAAATGCAGACACTGAAAATAAAACCCTTAAAACATTAAATAAAACTTGATGTGCGTTCCGACCATACAGAAGAAAATCCAAGGCAATTGAACGAATACACCTACCCTCATCAGGATACAAACGTGAAACTAACCTAAAGATACCAGTCCCTAAAAGTCCTCGAAAAATCCCCTACTTTTACAAGGGGTTAGGAACTGGTAAGAAACATCTCTCAGAAATACAATCAAGTTTCATGACACCAAAAACCGGAAGAACACGTGCACAAAATAAAACTCTACCAAGATAAATAAAATAAAACGACAACAACAAGAACCCATTTAAATCAATAAACTCATAAACAAGCAATTCGATTCTCCACTACGTACGTATATATAAAGAATAACTAGGGACCATTTTTTGAAAGTGGATTTGATTTTTGCTGTAAGGCAGTTACAAGAACAGCACTATGAGTATGGAACAGATCTACTGACGGCCTTCCTGGACATTGAGAAAGCATATGACACTGTATGCAGAAACAAAGTATGGAAGTCCCTGGAGGATAGAGGAGTAGAGAAATGGACTATACGGAGGATAAAGGAGATGTACAAGGGAAGCGTGAGCTGTGTGAAAGTGGGAGGAGAGAGATCAGACTGGTTGGAACAGAGAAACGGCCTGAAACAAGGAAGTGCACTATCACCGTTACTTTTCATCGTGGTGATGGATGACATAATGACCCGAGTGGCACAAGTCATTGGGGAAGGAAAGATGAAAGCAATGGTGTTTGCAGATGATTTGATGATTTGGGGAAACAAGGAGGAGGAGGTACAGGAACAGTTGGATGTGTGGGAAGGAATAATACAAGGATATGGGATGAAATTTAGCATAAATAAGAGTGAGATGGTGATCACAACAAGGAAGAAGGAAAGAACCACAACGGGAATAACAATTGGTGGGGAACAGCTGAAGAAAGTGGAGAGTTTCAAGTATCTGGGAAGCCTGATACAAGATAATGGAAGAAACTATAGAGAAATAAATGAGCGGGGGAGGCAGGCAGAAGCATTTCGGAGGAGTGTGAGAAGCATGTTATGGAGCAAGGATGTCCCTCAGAACAGCAAAAAGAACATATATCGGACGTACTATGTCCCTATCCTGACGTATGCCTCGGAGACCTGGGTTATGAAGGGAAGGGAGAAGAGCAAAATACAGGCCAGTGAGATGAGGTTCTTGAGAAGCTGTATTGGAGCTACAAAGATGGACAGAATAAGAAATGAGAGGACCAGAGAATTAATGAAGGAGGAACCATTACAGGATGGTATAGAGAAATCTAGACTTAGATGGTATGGACTTGTAAAACGAATGGAGGAGAAGAGGACACCCAGGAGAGTACACGAGACGAAGTGGGAAGGAAGGAGACCGAGAGGAAGACTGAGAGACAGGTGGCTGAAGGGGGTGGAGGAAAGCGTGAGGAAGAAGAAGAAGATTGTAGTTTTACGTGACCGTGAATCTTGTGATCATGAGCCACGGGACCTCCTTTTTACGTGGAATCCGAACCACAGGACATGGCATTTCACTTCGAAAATCTCACATGCATTGACCGGGAATCGAACCCGGACCGCCTTGGTGAGAGGCATACAGCTAGACCGCTGAGCCACCACGCCCCCCCGCGTGAGGAAGAGAGGAGAAGACTGGACAAGGGTGGAGGCTGAGAGATGGTGGGAAGACAGAAGACGTTGGAGAGGCTTGTGTTCCAAACAGACCCGGCCAGTGGCTGGAAACTGTGCAAGATGATGATGATGAACTAGGGACCAAAATAAACATCAAATAACCTCAAAGAAAAACATAGCGATCTCCAGTTTAACCCTACCTTTTGCAAGTTAAATAAAGGGACCTTTTAACACTGAAACTGGGGAAAAAAACATTGATAATAATCTTTTTCAAAGCACTAGTATACAGAGTTACAAATGATCATTTCCACTTGGCTGATAGCCTCGAGACGTTCTAGAAGACCTCCGATGATTATATTATTTTATCATAATTTCATATTTCAAGAATTCCAACTATGAGACAAAGCGGGAATCTCGCGGTTTCTCCCCAACATTTATAGCTTCCTAAATCATTTTATAATGGACATCACGGAACATTTTAATAGAATTGCTGGCAGTAGTGGTTATATTGTCAGACCATCTTTTTTTCTCCCCGTCATAACAATTTAGGTCTGATAACAATCGCCGAAATCGCGTTCCTTAGTCTAAGATGGTTTCTCCATTGCGGGCGCTTTCCTTTTCAAATCGTGCCGAAATAATGATCTCTCAGATGTCCTCAAGTGATCGCAAGATGGAAATAGCGTCGAATAGATCTTAAAATTGTACCGTATCAAAAAGTACTCGCATATATCTCACATTCATTTCTGACGCCGTCATATAAATGACCGTAATTACCTTGAGGTAGAAACTCGTTCGATTTAGCGCGCCACAACAGTCGTCATTGTCCAGGAACTTACCCGAAGCGATACATTAGCGCTCCACAACAGTCGTCATTGTCCAGGAACTTACCCGAAGCGATACATTAGCGCTCCACAACAGTCGTCATTGTCCAGGAACTTACCCGAAGCCATACATTAGCGCTCCACAACAGTCGTCATTGTCCAGGAACTTACCCGAAGCGATACATTAGCGCTCCACAACAGTCGTCATTGTCCAGGAACTTACCCGAAGCGATACATTAGCGCTCCACAACAGTCGTCATTGTCCAGGAACTTACCCGAAGCGATACATTAGCGCTCCACAACAGTCATCAATACGCAATGTTATCATTCGTTTTGGCGGCAGAGGTTTCCTTTGTTGTTGTCCATCAGTTGCCTTGTAGACATCAGTACCGATACTCTGGCTTCGAAGATAAAGGAAATCTGTGCTGTACCACTCGCGCCAACATGCTTGTATGTTTCGAAGATTGCGCAAGTAGGCCTACTGTTACATTGCAGAGAATCTCAGTTCAGTCTTCTCGAATCTCAATGATTTCGTCTTTACGCATTGCGTTGCATCAGAGCTCGGCCGCGTGCAAACATGCGGTGCGGCGTGAGAGTTATAGCACGCAGTTCATCGTTAGTCTTTGGCCGCGGTCGGCTAAGTTCGAGCTCGGTCTTTCCTGTAGTGAGGAATCTATATGGAAGATGATCGATCGTATCGATCGCTAAGTGTCTGCACTCTAAATTCCTCTCCTGCCTTGAATCATCCTTAACGAGCGTATGACGTCTTTTTCGTAGGTTCTTAATGTCGCATAACCATAACGAATAGAAATAAATGGTGTCGACCGACATTGTTTTGAAGAGCATCTTGAAGACAGGCATCGCAAATGCATTGGACGGAAGTCAGGATGAAGTAGTATGGGATGATGACCAGAATGATGCACGCGACTGTACCTCGGAGATTGGCAGCAGTGGCGGCAGTGACAATGAATAGGGCGAGTACCGTGTGCCAGTTGCCTTGTTTCAATAATGCAAATTTTGTGTTTTTTTAGGGAATACGGTCATTCCCTGCGTATATCTCGCACCGAAAATTTGCGCACATATTTTCGGTCAAAAAAGTGCAAGATATACGCGAGCAAATACGGTATGGGGAAAAGTTATATAAATGATTGTCTTGCCTGGGGTTGTATACGTGCATTTTCCAACCTTGCCCGTTAAAAATGATTGTAATCTCCAAGACATGTTCCCAGTGCCATTCTCTTCTTTTCACATCCTCCTTCAGTTGGTCCATCTGGTCTCCTGCCTGGCATGTGCTATTCATTTTAGTCTGGATAGCCTCTTTATATGTTTTATTTATTAAAACTAGCTCAGCCCCAAAGAAGGAATGTAGATTAGGTGTACAATGATATCATTATACCATTGACTTCACACATCAGTAGATTCACTAGTGCTGTACTTGCTTTTTGTTGTCAGACAAGAGAGAAGTCACAAACATTTTAAATGATAAAACAAAGAAGCATTATCTATATTATCATCATCTTGCACAGTTTCCAGCCACTGGCCGGGTCTGTTTGGAACACAAGCCTCTCCAACGTCTTCTGTCTTCCCACCATCTCTCAGCTTCCACCCTTGTCCTGTCTTCTCCTCTCTTCTTCACACTTTCTTCCACCCCCTTCAGCCACCTGTCTCTCGGTCTCTTTCCTTCCCACTTCGTCTCGTGTACTCTCCTGGGTATCCTCTTCTCCTCCATTCGCTTTACATGTCCATACCATCTAAGTCTAGATTTCTCTATACCATCCTGTAATGGTTCCTCCTTCATTAATTCTCTGGTCCTCTCATTTCTTATTCTGTCTACCTTTGTAGCTCCAATACTGCTTCTCAAGAACCTCATCTCACTGGCCTGTATTTTGCTCTTCTCCCTTTCATAACCCAGGTCTCCGAGGCATACGTCAGGATAGGGACATAGTACGTTTTTTATATGATCTTTTTGCTGTGCTGAGGGACATCCTTGCTCCATTACATGCTTCTCACACTCCTCCGAATTGCTTCTGCCTGCCTCCCCCGCTCATTTATTTCTCTATAGTTTCTTCCATTATCTTGTATCAGACTTCCCAGATACTTGAAACTCTCCACTTTCTTCAGCTGTTCCCCAAGCCCTTATATTGCAACGGGGCCGATATATCCGGTAAAAATACCACCAGCCGATCTATTGGCCCCATTTATTTTAAAATCTTAGTGTAATTTAACGTCTCCCACAAGTCCAACCCCTCCTCCACGTGGAGGGAGACGGGCAACGGCATGAAGTAGGGGATTGCCTGTAGGGGTGAAGTATAGTGGGGACTTTGTGTGCCCCAGGACCGCTGCGGTAGCTGTGAAGGCTCTATGGGAACCCTGAAAAGTTACGGCTGACGGGGCTCTGGTGAAGCTACGATAGGCCTAGCAAGCCAGTAGTGGATATCATATTTGCTTTCAAAACAGGAACAGGCCTCGAAAAGGACGGATGCCAACGACGACGACCCGGATATGCTAATGGACTACGAGTTGGGACATTAAACATACAGACACTGACAGGAAGGGTGGAGGAGATTGTAGATGTGATGGAGAGAAGAAAACTGGATCTACTGGGCTTGGCAGAAACAAGATGGAAAGGAGAAGGTCGCAGAGAACTGAGGAAAGGGTACCGGTTGTACTGGAGTGGGAACAGTGAAGGAAGGAGCAGCGGAGTAGGAGTAGTTGTGAGAGATGGAATGAGGGAAGATGTAAAGGGAATAAGTGACAGGATCATGAAGATCAGAGTAACGGTAAAGGGAAGAAGCCTGGAGATAGCCCAGGTATATGCCCCTCAAGTTGGATGTCGTCGTCGTCGGCTTTAACTCGTTTCCGAGTATACATCTTCTTCCAAAACAGTCTAAAATAATCTAAGGTTGAGGTCTGTGGGCATGTTTGCGGTGACTGAACAGCCCAATGCGTGCATGAAACAAACGTCCACACAGATCACACAGAACTGTTGGTGGAGGGCGTGGCTGTGCTGCACGGAGCTTACGTGCTTGTCGCTTGGCCTTAACAATTCTACGACGTTCTTCTTCAAACATTTTGACAGCAGCCGGGATGGTCTGGCGCCAAGTTGAACGGTCTTTAGCAAGCTGGTCCCAGGTTTGTGGATTGAGACCTGTCAACTTCATATTCTGCTTGAATTGGTCCTTGTAACGTCTCTTAGGGCCTCCATGAGGTCTGGTGCCGGAGGTGAGTTCACCATACAGTACCTGGCGTGGTAGTCTCGTATCATCCATCCGCTGGACATGTCCAATCCATCTAAGTTGATGACCAATGATGGATGATTCTATACTATTAGCAAGCGCTTTCTCAAGAACATCAAGATTGGTGATGTGGTCTTCCCACTTTATCTTAAGGATGGATCGAAGCTTCTGTTGATGGAAGCGCTCAAGCTTTCGGAAGTCATGTCGATAGAGGGTCCAGGTTTCACAGCCATACAACAATGTTGAGATAACAACAGCTTGGTACACCATGAGCTTCGTCTTCACGGTCAGATCTTTATTCAAGAAGACCCGGTGCGATAGTCGCCCAAATGCCGCATGGGCAGCACCTATTCTCTTCTCAACATCCTGCCCACAATTGCCGTGTACAGATAGCAGACTGCCCAGATACGAGAAGTGGTCTACCTGCTTCAATGGAGTATCTGAGATAGAAATGTTGAAGTGCGGAAGGGAAGTGCCTGGTGAGGGTTGTGCCAGAACCTTGGTCTTCTGAACATTAATGGTGAGACCAAAACGTTCACATGCATTCTTGTAGCAATTAACAGTCTGTTGCAACTCCACTGGCGTGAGTGTAGGCGATGCTGCATCATCTGCATACAACATATTGGTTATCTTCGTAACCTGAGTTAGCTTCTTGGAGCGAAATCGAGCTAGGTTGAAGAGCCCTCCATCAAATCGGTACCTGACATCTACACCTGGGATGTTTGTGGGCGATTTATAGAGCATTGCAGCCAAATACAATGCAAACAGTGTTGGAGCAAGTACGCAGCCTTGTTTCAGTCCATGAGTGATAGGAAATTCGTCAGAGATCTTATTTTGCTGACAAACCTGACCGGTCATGCCATCATGGAGAGCTTGGATTAGATCAACAAAGCGTCGAGGACAGCCAAAGCGTTGTAGCACCGCCCACATAGCAGATCTTGGAACTGAGTCAAAGGCCTTTTCCAGATCATAAAAGACTAAGAAGAGTGGATTCTGTTGCTCACTACATTTTTCTTGTAGTTGTCTTATGCAGAAAATCAAGTCAGTTGTGCTTCTGGAAGATCGAATTCCACACTGGGACTCGGGGAGGATCTTTTCTGAGATAACCTGAAGGCGGTTAAGTAAAATTCTGGCGAGAATTTTACCCACAGTAGATAGTAGCGATATACCGCGATAGTTGCCACAAACACTACGATCACCTTTCTTGAAGATTGTGATGATAGTGGCGTTCTTTAGGTCACCAGGTACTTCTCCTAATTCCCAAATTTTGAGAATAAGAGTGAAAATCCGCGTTTTGAGGGACTGACCTCCAGCTTGAATTAATTCCAGTGGGATGTTATCTGGGCCAGGTGCCTTTCTTGGTTTCATTTGATTGAGAGCTACACTGAATTCCGTGTAAGAAGGAGGTACAGCCATCCATGGTTGTTCAGGATATTTCGGCACATCACGGAGGAAGTCTTCAGCAGCTGTTGAGGGACGATTTAGAAGGATGGAGAAATGTTCCTTCCAACGCTCTTAAGATATCATGGCTGTCAGTAAGAGTGGCAGAGTTGTCAGCACTTTTTAGTGTACCTGATGAAGAACGAAGTGGGCCATATATCTCTTTAATCCCTGCATAGAAGTTCCTCAGATCACGAGTATCAGATAGCCTCTGAAGTTCCTCAGCTTTCCGCTGCCACCAAGTATTCTTTATCTCTCTTATTTGTGTCTGACACTTACTCTTGAGTTCTGAATACAGAGCTTTCTTCGTATTTGAGGATGGGTCTTGAAGATGAGATAGATAGGCTTCCCTTTTGATGTTGATGAGACGCAAAATTTCTTCGTTGTTGTCATCAAACCAGTCTTGACTTTTCTGCTTTACCAAACCAATGGTTTCTTCAGCTGACTTAGTGATTATCTCCCTCAGATTGGTCCATTCTTCTCGAATGTCACTTGTTTTAACTGGATGATCTGATAGCTGGGCATGATCAAGTTGGATGTACAGCTCAAGAGAAGGAAGACTTTGAGGAGGAGCTACAACAGCAGTTGAATGGTCAGAGCATCATTGTCATGGGAGATTTGAATGCACATGTAGGAAGTGAAAGGCAAGGATATGAAAATGTATTGGGAGCAGAAGGATGGGGTAGCAGGAATGAAGAAGGGAGAAAGTTGCTGGATTTTTGCAAGAGAAACGGTTTAGTGGTAGGCAACTCCTGGTTCCGGAAGAAAGAAAGCCACAAGATAATGTGGTACAGCAGTGATTTAACAAAGAAATCTTTGGTAGATTACATGCTGTACGACTGGGAAATGAAGAGAAGTGTCAGAGATATAAAGTTAATACCTAGAGGTGTTAGAAAGTGTTGTTATTTTTTTGAAGATTTGTTGATTTAAAATTCAAAAGGTGGTGTTTTGTGTTTTTATTATTTTTTCGGGGGATGACATGTTAAAATTTGGAAAGCGATAAGGTTTGTACAATAAGTGCATTTAAAAATATAAACAATTAATAAAACAAAGTAAAAAACAAAACAGCAGGGTAAAACGTTAAACATGGCTATGGAAGAATGAGATAATACTTATATGGAAGTCACATTTTTATTTTACATTCACCATTTCGAAACACATTTCAGTGAATACCTTTTTCAGTTTTATCCAAATACTGCGGTGAAATCACTGAAAGTAGATCATGGTTAAAGTCTCAGCATTTGCAGCTGTCAATTTTCGCCTCCTATCACTTACTATGAGACTGTATTTCGAAAATGACCTTTCAGAATCCACATTTGAACAAGGATAC
The DNA here is from genome assembly GCA_946902985.2 of Meconema thalassinum. Lineage (NCBI taxonomy): Eukaryota > Metazoa > Arthropoda > Insecta > Orthoptera > Tettigoniidae > Meconema > Meconema thalassinum. Next base: position 554,355,661 of record OX336392.1, read on the forward strand.
CACACACACTTTAATGCAGCTGTTGCATAGTCTCGGTGAGCAGGCCTTAATCCCATGAGGATCTCTGGAACATTCACATTATCTTCATGACACAGTTGGTTCTTGATTGCAGTCAGGTAAATGCTGTGAGCCTCTAAAAACTGTTGAGACTCCATCTTCGTAAGAAATGGGGCATTCTTCTTAAATTGGAGCAGTTCTGTGGGAGATACGTTCTTAGGTGCATGCCGAGGATCAAACAATGACCCGATGGCTTCTACAGTCTTCCTGGCTGGATCCGTGGTCCTTAAAGTCCTGACTTTCACTAGAGCTGACTGGGCAACATACGTAAGCTTGGACTTAACCTTTATCTGCATCTTTTGAGGAAGCTGTTCCAAGTTCTGGAGGATCGTATGATTGAACATTCCACCATCGCCTAATAGCTTGAGCTTTACCTCAAGGTCATCTAGCTTCCCAGCCAGTAAGTGAATTGTTGGGTACTTAGATCCCTCCAAGAAATTAAGCAAGTCCATAAGAGAAAGGCACCAACAACAGAAACATACAATGCTTGTAATTGTATAAATTGTATTGTTGAAGTCGATGCTTGTTGGAAAAATTTGACCCCAGAATTTGAATCTTCCAATGTTTTGAAAAATTCTACCAGATCTTCCACATGCGTGGCCATATACATTGCAGCCTTAAACCATGAATTCCATCTTGTACATACAGGCATTGGGAAAGCTAGAATTTCATTCTCTTTTTCTGTGTTTTCATATTTCTCCCTTAGAAATGCAACGTAATTGCTTTTTCTTTTTCGCGTATTTAAAAAGGCATTCTTTGTCTTTACTATAGACATGTTCAATTCGTCCAGCTCGTTTTCAAATACGCAGCCGATAAGAGTGACTTTATGAGCCCAGCACTGGACATGACTTAATTCTTCAATCAATCCTTGAAGAGTAGTTACACATTTTGTCATGTAGCGTGCTGAGTCCGTAACTACTGCCACTACACGCTCCCGTTCAATTTCATAGGAATTCAAGGTGTCTAATATCGCATTGGAGCAATTTACGCTATTGGCAGAATCTAGAACAGAGGCAGCCAGATGGGTGTTCATTTCAGTTGATGGTACTGATGGACGAAAAAGAATGTTGAAAACACACCTACCATTCTTGTCAGTTGTTTCGTCACATAGCAGAAACAAGTCTTTGTTTTTTATATCTTCCCTAATTTCTTCCCTCCTTCTTTTGCCAATCATGGGGATGTATTTCTGACGAATCTGATTTGCTGATGGTAAATCTCCACTTCCGCGAACGTACTTATTAAAACAAGTACGGATAGCAGGATTGTCTAGTTTCTCTACTGGTATATTAGCTTTCACAAACGCAGTAGTAGTGTCCAAAATAAACTCTTCTTTCATATCCTTCAAACGACTAGCATTTGATAATGTTTCTTTCAAGGTGGCCACTCGAGGAACACTAATTTCAAGACGCGAATTTTCTTAGCGTTTTGAATGCTTCTCCGATTTGCAATGTTTGTCTAATGCATCTTTCCTGCGATAATCTAACCGACAATCACAATATTTGCACATAAGAATGCCACAAGAAATTATAAATCCTTCATTCTTATATTCTTTAAGTCTGTCTGTGGCAGAAACAGCTACCTTCGGCATTTTTAAACTCAACTGAGCGATGCCCAGTAACAAACACTGTTATCACACGGTTGACTGTAGTCACACGCCAGTATAAATTCGTAACCACACGCAAAATTTATTTCTGAATTCGTGTCATAATATTTAAATTACGTCGCGTCTCATCTTCCTGTACTGCTAAGTTCGGAACTAATACGACGAACACGTGGTCGCCAACTGATTCACGCAAATAACACACTAGCTTCGATGATAACGCACAATTTGCGCACTTTTTATTAAATTATATAGAATTCTCTACTATAATTTACACTTGCTACCGATGTAACAGAAGGCAAACGTAGTTTACATTATGAACAACTATCACATAACCTTTTGGAGGTAGTCGGCGAAACTATTCACGCCGCGATATAACAGCTGTTTACCACAGCGCTAAAATCCAACGAGTAACGAGAATATCGACAGTATATCGTAATATGACGTACATCGTAGTATTACCCCTCGCGAAACTATACAATCGATCATTCTCTCGAATTGAACACCAACCAAATTCGATTATCGGCTTGTGGACAGAAATGTTCGGATTGGTGTGGGGAAAAAATATTAAAATTTGTTTTTATTTCGCAGATTGCGGTATTTGTGGTGATATTCACAAAATTCGCGTTATTTCGCGATTTAATTTCACTCCTGGGCGGCACGAACAATGTAAATACGTGAAAATAAAACATCCTAACCTCTAAATATGACTTTTCGTTTTATCGCGAATTAACAAAAACTTACACCTCTAGTAATACCATCAGAGTTCTTAGATAGCGACCACAGAATACTTGTGATGAACCTGGGAGTTGTTAAGGATAGCAAGAGGACAGAGTACCAGGAAAGGAGAATCAAAGTATGGAAACTCAAGGAAAAGGAAGTCGAGGAAGAATTCCAGAAGATAATAAGGGAAAGGATGCCAACAGACAATCCTAAAACAGGGGAAGAGGAATGGAAGCAATTCAAGAACACAATGGTGGAAGCTGCAGTGGCAGTATGTGGAAGAACTAGCAACAGAAAGCGGTGTAAAGAGACACCATGGTGGAATGAGAGAGTAAAAGAAGCTGTGGGAAGGAAGAACAAGGCTTTCAGAGTGTGGTTCCAGGAAAGAACTGATCTGGCAAGGGAAGATTATAAGATAAAGAAGAAAGAAGCAAACAAGATTGTCGCAGAGGAGAGGAAGAAGTGGATGGTAAAGTGGACAGAGATGATGGAGGAAGACAGCAGAGGAAATAAGAAAGTACTTTATGGGATGGTCAAAAGTAAGAGAAGAGGTCTGCGAGAGGATGTGGTAATGATGGACAAAAACGGAAATGAGTTACACAACAAAGAAACACTCAAGACAGTGTGGAAAGAGTACTTTGAGGATTTGCTGAATCCGAATGGTCATAGGGAGGAAGACAATGTATTGGAAGATGGAGAAGACAACACAGGAATGGAAAAGGACCTGAATTGGAGAGAACTGGAGATGGCTATAGATAAGATGAAAGGAGGAAGGGCACCGGGTGTGGATGAAGTGAGTGTTGAAATGGTGAAGGCAACAGGGGAGGTTGGGAAACAGTGGCTGTACCGTGTGATGAGGGTGATATGGAAGGAGAAAAAGACCCCAGAAGATTGGAAGAAAGGATTAATTGTCCCAATATTTAAGAAAGGAAGCAGAAAGGAGTGCAGAAATTACAGGGGAGTCACACTCATACCTCACTGTGCCAAGATATATGAAAAGATATTAGAAAGTAGAATACGAGCCAAAGTGGAGAGAAAATTGAGAGAGGAGCAGTATGGTTTCAGACCTGGGAGATCAACACTGGATCTCATATTTTCAGTGAGACAGCTCCAAGAACACCACTATGAATTTGGAGAAGATCTGTTGATGGCCTTCCTGGACATCGAAAAGGCCTATGATAGTGTGTGTAGGGAGAAGGTTTGGAAAGCAATGGAAAACATGGGAGTGGAAAAAGGGACTGTAGGCAGAGTGAAGGAGATGTATTGTGGAAGTGTGAGTTGTGTGAAAGTTGGAGGGGAAAGAACAGACTGGTTCAGACAAGTGAGTGGCCTGAAACAGGGTAGTGCGCTGTCACCCCTTCTCTTTATTGTGGTTATGGACGAGGTAATGACACGGGTAGCAGGAAAGATAGGAGAAGATAAGATGAAAGCAATGGTGTTTGCAGATGATCTCATGGTCTGGGGAAACAGGGAGGAGGAAATTCAGGAGCAACTGAAGGCTTGGGAAGAAACAGTGGGAGAGTACGGATGGTAGCTCAACATCAGTAAATGTGAGATCCTGTTAACGATCAGGAAAAAGGACAGACCAATGAGTGGGATAACACTTGGAGGTGTACAGCTGAAGAAGGTGGAAAGTCTCAAGTACTTGGAAAGTATAGTGGAGGAAAATGGGAGAAATGACAAAGAGATTACGGAACGTGGCAGACAGGCAGAAGCATTTCTGAGAAGCATTAGGAGCTTAGAGTGGAATAAAGATGTCCCACAAAAAAGCAAGGAAGTGTTATACAGAAGCTACTATATCCCGATACTGACCTATGCATCAGAAACATGGATAATGAAGAAAAGAGACATAAGCAGAATACAGGCAGGTGAAATGAAGTTCCTGCGAAGTAGGATCGGAGTAACAAGAAGAGACAGGGTGAGGAATGAAAATGTCAGGGAAATGGTGAAAGAGGAGCCCTTGCAAGGTAGGATTGAGACATCAAGACTGAGGTGGTATGGACACTTAAAGAGAATGGATGAGAAGAAGATTCCCAAGAGGATACATGAGATGCAGATGCAGAAGAAACGACCAAGGGGAAGACCAAGAGATAGATGGCTGAAAGGAGTGGAGGAATGTGTCAAGAAGAGAGGCGAGGACTGGACCCGAGTGACAGCGGAGAGGTGGTGGGAAGAAAGGACTAAGTGGCGAGGCTTATGTTCCAAACAGACCCAGCCTGGGGCTGGAAACTATACAAGATGATGATGATGATGATGAGTGTAATTTAACATGAAGATGAATAAAAATAAAACAAAAATACTCGTATGCAGTCAGAACCAGGAAGATCATAGAAGAGCACCAGCAATTTATATCGAGAATGATAGAATACAACATGTGAAGGAATATAAGTATCTGGGAAACTTGATATCGTATGATGGAACCAGCAGACGAGAAATTCGGAGTAGAATTATTCAGGAAAAGAACGCCTTTTATAGAAAGAAGAATCTCTGTACATCCAGAAGTATAGACCTAAAAATAAGGAAAGAAGACGTACGTGTGGAGTGTGGCTTTGTATGGTACTGGTAGTGAGACCTGAACAATAGGGAAGTCAGAAGAGAGGAAGTTGATGGCTTTTGAGGCTTGGTGCTGGAGAAGAATGCTTAAGATCAGTTGGATACAGCATATGACAAATGAAGAGGTATTCAGAAGAGCAGGAGAAAGTAGAAGCTTTATGAAGAGTCTGAAAACAAGAAGAGCAAATATGTTGGACATATTCTCAGACATAATAGCCTGCTAGCAAGAGTCATCGAAGGGATGTTAGAAGGGAAAAACAGAAGAGGAAGACCACCACTTGCATACATCACACAGTTAATGACAGACACAAACACAAAATCATATCGTGAATTGAAGAGGATGGCGGAGAATAGAGAAGTTTGGCGATTTGCTGTATACCACCCTCAGGTCTGTTAACTTAAGAGAGAGATTTCCAGCCACACAGCGCTAACACTGTTGTAGCCAAAACCACACGGGAATCATTCTCTCTCAGAATGTATCAGTGTGTTTAAGTTCCGTGAATAACTGGATTTCTTCTTCTGCTTCTGCTTTTACGGCCTCATTGGACCACTTCAGTCCATCATTTCTTGGTCCTCTCCTTCAGTAAGTTATAACTGGATTTATAATAAGTTGCACATCAGAAACGTGGGTTATGAAGAAGAGCAGGATCCAGGCTTGAGAAATGAAATATCAAAGAAGCAGATTAGGAATAACAAGGAAGGATGGATAGAGTAAGAAATGAGAAATTGAGAGAGAATCCCTTACAACAGATCATAGAGAGGTCAAGAACGAGTGGGTACGGACATGTTAGGAGAATACAGGAGGGCAGGATACCAGGAGGATGCATGAGATGGAAATGGAGGGCAAGAGACCAAGAGATAGGTGGATTGTGGGTGTGAAGGAAGGAGAGGAGGGGGACAGAGTGAAGAGTGAAAGGTGCTGGGAGGAGAGGCTCATGTTCCAAGCAGACCCAGCCAGGGGCTGGAAACAGTAGATGATGATCATGATTAAAGGGCAAGATGGGGTCAAAGGTAGAGACTTGGGTAACAAACCTCAATCTCACTTAAAGACGAATACGATATAACCTTGAGGACAGTAGATAGCGGTGTAAAATCATGACATTGCTGGGATCAGAAAAGATGGAGGATGAGATGCGTCAGTACAAGTCTGTCCAAGATCCAGGCACCAAACATTACCGCAGTAACATGCTAGGTCCAAAAGTTCTTTTCCCTGGCACAAGTGAGACCGAACGAGCATCACGGCAGCCACTTGAGCATCCCGAGGTGCAAGGATGCTGAAGCACAAGATGCGTGCAATAGTTCACTAATTCATGAATACCAACAAAATGAACATGGCCGAGACATTGCCGTATTTTTGTAAGGTGAAAAGCAACTGAAACGAGCAAAAAGAAATCTTAAGTGTGTTAAGATAATGTATTTCACTCCATCACAAGAGCTCACGACTATGTGTATTGTTAAAACATTAACAATACAAAGTTGCATTAGGCATCCCAATAGGAGTTACCCATGTCATGCCACCAGATGGCATAGTTAAGAATGATCAGCCTTTTCAAAACATTAATATATAAATTAATAACAATAAAAGGGATCGAGTCACCCTAATGTCATCCTCACCTACATGTGGTGCACCGTATTTTAGACTGATGAGGCTCCTGGGATAAGGAGTCCACCTCTATCCGGTCAACGGCTCTCTTGGGAGGCGGATGAACTGGTGGAGAATGGGGCACTCTTTGACCCTGGGGGAGGGAAACTTCCCCCTAAAGGCGGATGAACCACTGTGGTCAACGGGGTAGAAAATGTAGCGTCTGTTCTCCAGGTTAGGGGCGGCTGCGCAAGGCGTCTGTACTCCAGAGGAGCGGCCTTATTACCACCTCTCTGGATCACATCCAGAGTTTTAACTCGGAACCTACTCCCTCATCGGTGTAACCGTGACTGTCAACCATGGAAAGTCTTTCAAGGAATACTCCACCGGCTGAACCTAGAGTTCAGAGAAAGCAGCATTTGGATCCGGTGGGCTGCAACCTACGATATACCGTGATGTCGGAGGCACGGAAGCATCTCAGTACAACGAGACTCAAACTCATGCAACAGCCAGCGTCTACACAAAAACTTCAAAGATTTAAAGCTAAACAAATCTCTTTTTTCTCGAGACACAATGTTAACTCTTTGTGCCAAATTGGAAAATTGTCACTGACATCATGGACAAACATAAAATTCTAATAATGGCCCTTCAAGAAATAAGGAATAGTGATCAGGACCCAACAGAATCACAAGGGTACCGACTGTATGAAGGAATCCCTGGAAAAAGAGTGATGAAAAATTGTCCGCAGTTTGGTAATGGATTTCTAATAAATCTCAAAATCATCGATTCAGTCATGGAATTTAAATCTCAATACCCCAGACTTGCAACATTAACTTTGAAATCTGCAAATAAAATCTACACAATTGTCAATGTTTATGCTCCCACTAATCAGAAAAATAACACCCTAAAGGATAAAGAAGCAACGCAACAATTCTGGGATCTCTTGGATCAAACTTTAATCAACATACCTCCATCACACGTTAAAATTCTCCTTGGCGATTTCAACGCACAACTAGGACAAGAAAGAAGGTACCGAGATATCATTGGAAAATGGCCAGCTCAGAAGAGGATGAATAAAAACGGTCAAAGATTGGTTGAATTATGCAGAAATCACAATCTTATCTCAAAATCAACGTACTTTAAAAGGAAACCTCTCAAATTAAAAACTTGGAAACATGCTGATTTCCAAAAAGGTGAATGGCAACTGGACCTCGTTTGCATGGATAAATTTCACCATCGTGAAGTCTACAATGTCAAAGTCCTAAGGGTCAGATCACTATGTTGTTAAGATCAAAATAAAATTAACTCCTAGGGTTAACAAAAGATCTCCAAATAAGAATAGAAAAAAATTCGACCCAACCACCTTAATAAATAATAGGGAGTACTATAGGAAAATAGGAGAAAGGATCTGTCAACACTAATACATTAGAAGAACTGACCACCCAACTAAAATCAATGGCAGAAGAGTTAGCTCCAACAAATCCTAGGAAAAAACATGAATGGTGGAATGAAGAATGTGACCAGGCAATTGAGAGAAGACACCAAGCTTGGATAAATCATCAAGCCCAACAATCCGAAAAATCAAATTTAGAACTGATAAAACAAAGAAAGTCAACCCATAAAATCAGACAAACCAAACGAAAACATCTTAAAAATACCTTACAAAAGATAGAAGAGAGTTTCAACAAAAAACACTCACGAGACTTTTTTTTTACACGCGAATGGACCCCTTAGGATCACGCTACAACTTCATTTCTTTTTCTTGGTGCGAAGTTTTCTCTGCACCCAATACTCCTTCATGCGTTCGCTGGCCTGTTTATGCTGTTCGTCCGTCCAGGCTCTTCCGGTCTTCTTGCGGCTTGAATCCCTTCCAAATTACTCAGTATGTTCCTAAATCTATTTCTGTCTGACAGTTGGTCTTCAGAGAAGTTCAGTCTTTCCATATCCGCCTTTGTTTCCTTAATCCATGCTGTTGTGGTCTTCTTTCTCCAGAAGTAATCAAATATCCGTTTGGCGAGTCTATTTTGGTCCATTCTGTATAGATGTCCGAGAAACTTTAACCTCCTCTTCTTCATAGTCTCAGAGATTCTTTCCACTTTCTGGTAAACTTCATCACTTCGAAGTTTCCATCCACTTTCGGTTTGAACAGCACCCATAATTTTTCTGAGGATATTCCTTTCCAAGACCTCTAGTTTATCCAGCTTGTAGTTCATAGACAGACATTCACTGGCGTAGAGACACTCTGTCTTCACCACGGTGTTGTAGTGTTTTATTTTGGCTTTCCAGGATAGGCACTTTTTATTGTACATGTTTATTGTCGAGCCATATGCTCTCTCCATTTTTGAGATCCGATCTTCTATTGCATCTTTCTCTAGTCCATTCGCTTGTATGGTCTCACCAAGGTACTTGTACTTTTTGACCCTTTTGATTTGCCCTATCTCTGTTTCCAGAAATTGTGGTCCATCTTTGGAGTTCATCATGAATTTGGTCTTCTCTGTTGAGATCCTCAGTCCTGTTTAGGTAGCAATTCTTTCCAGAAGATTAATTTGAATGGTTGCGACCTCTGGACTTTCAGACAGAACAGCAAAAGCTAGGCAGTTGATTTTAATCCCTCCTGATTTTCTTCCTAGGCAGATCGGAGTTATCTTTTGGCGTTCAAGTTCAGAGTTCCAAAATCTCACATTTCGGTGATAGTCACCTTGTCTCACGCCTGTCTTGATTTCAAACGGTTGTGACAAATGCCCCAAGAATTTCACCCTGGAAGTTGTATCTGTTAGGGTCTCTTTGATTATGTTTGCCTTTTTTTTTTTTGATTCCAAATTCTTTAATGATCTTAAGCAAGGTTTCTCTGTCCACCGAATCGAATGCTTTATTGAGATTATTATAAAACCTCTGGCAAATATCTTAAAAAATATGAACCCCCTACATTGATGCTGAGGGATAAATCTGGAAGGTTGGCTCATAGTAATCAAGAAAATACAGAGATCCTCGCAGACACATTCAACAAACTTTTAAATTGCGATGACCCACTGGAGACGTTGGAAGTAAATACCGACACACCCATTTTAACCACCCTAGATCTAATTGATCGGCCTAATATCAGTGAGGTAGAACTAGCAATTAAGGAACAAAAAAATTATAAGGCATGTGGTGAAGACTTGGTATTTGCAGAAATCTGGAAAAACGCAGCAATCATAAATCTACATCAGCATCTAGCAAAATGTGGATGACAGAGAAAATCCCAGAATATTGGACCTCTGGTGTAATTCATCCATTATACAAAAAAGGAGATAAAACTAATCCAGACAATTACAGAGGGATAACCCTTCTGGACTGCACTTACAAAATGTTATCCTGCATAATTTACAATAGGATAAAAAACATCTGGAACCACAACTTGGAGAATACCAAGCAGGATTTTGCCAATACAGAAGTTGCCCAGACCAAATTCTCAGCCTGAAACTAATAATGGAATATTACAAATACAGATAGTATGATAGTACCTTATATACTCGAATACCACCCGCACATTTTTAAACAAATTCGGACGTGAGAAATTGGGGTGCGGGTATTATTTGAGCCATCCAAATTTTAAAGATTTAAATTGCCCGCCACGCGCGATCTAGGGTGTTGCGAGTATCCGCTAGATGGTGCTAGCCTTCTTCTGGATATCACTTGGTTTTACCGTAAGCATGCGGCGTCCACTATGTTTACATCATCATCATCATCATCTTGAGCAGTTTCCAACCGTTGGTCGGGTCTGCTTGGAACATAAGCCTCTCCATCGTTTCCTGTCCATCCACCATCTCTCGTCATTTACTGTGTCCCAGCACACTCCTCTTTCCTCCACACTCTTCTTAACTCCTTTTGTCCATCTGTCCCTTGGTCTTCCCCTTGGCCTCCTTCCCTTCATTTCCATTCCAAACATCTTCTTCGGTATCCTCTCCTCTTGCATCCTCCTCACATGTCCATACCATTGTAGCCTAGATCGCTCTATTCTATTTTGCAATGGTTCCTCTCTTACCATCTCCCTGACTCTCTCATTCCTTACTCTGTCCATTCTTGTCACTCCTACCCTACTCCTCTGGAACTTCATCTCCACTGCTCGTATTTTATTCTTGTCCCTTTCCTTCATCACCCATGTTTCTGAACCATATGTCAAAATTGGCACAAAGTAGGTCTTGTAGATGATTCCTTTACATTTTTGTGGTACATCTTTATTCCATATCATCCCCCTAACACTCTTGAAAAATCCATCTGCGCACCTTCCCCGCTCATTTATTTCCATCCTATTGCCTCCCTTTTCTTCAATTATGCTTCCCAAGTACTTGAAGCATTCTACTTTCTGCAACTGCTGTCCTCCAAGTGTTATGCCCATATCCAGTCTGTTCTTCTTCCTCGTTGTGATGACCACTTCACTCTTTTGTGCTGAGAACTTCATCCCATATGATAACACTACCTTCTCCCACTCATCTAATTGCTCTTGTACTTCTTCCTCATCCTCTCCCCATACCAGAAGGTCATCAGCAAACAACATTGCCTTCATTTTCCTTTCCCCAATGCTATTTACCACTTTTCGTATGATTTCATCCTTCACCACTATAAATAACAGGGGTGAGAGGGCACTTCCCTGTTTCAGACCACTCTCCAGTTGAAACCATTCCGTTCTCTCTCTTCCCACCTTTACACAGCTTTTGCTTCCCTCGTACATTGCTTTCACTCTTGCCACTGTCTCCTTGTTCACTGCTTTTGCCCTCATTGCTTCCCATACCTTGTTTCTATTAATACTATCATATGCTTTCTCAATATCCAAGAAGGTCATCACCAGATCTTTCCCATATTCATAATGGTGTTCTTGTAGCTGTCTTACTGCAAAGATGAGGTCAACTGTTGACCTTCCTGGCCTGAATCCATACTGTTCTTCCCTCAGCCCATCTTCAACTTCTGTCCGAATTCTTCTCTCCAGTACCTTCTCAAATATTTTGGCGCAGTGGCACATGAGTGTAATTCCCCTGTAGTTCTTGCATTCCTTCCTACTTCCCTTTTTAAATATGGGTATTATTATCCCTCTTTTCCAGTCCTCTGGTATTTTCTTCTCCCTCCATATCACTTTCATTACTCAAAAGAGCCACTGTGTTCCCATCACCCCTGCTGCTCTCACCATCTCCACACTCACTTCGCCTATTCCCGGTGCCTTTCCCCCTTTCATCTTCTTTAATGCTTCCTCCACTTCTTTCCATGTCAATTCCTTCTCTGAAATGTCTTGGTCACTGTCTGTTTCTTCCTCCACAATGTCCACTACTCTGGTTTTAGTTGGATTTAGGAGTTCCTTGAAGTATTCTCTCCAGATAACCTTTACTTCTTCCATATTTTCGACCTCCTTTCCATTCCTGTCCACCATTCTGACATTTTCCCCTGTATCTCTTCTCTTTGCCATTATCATTCCATACAACACTTTCTTACTGCCATCACAGTCCTCCTCCATCATTTCTGTCCATTTCTCCAGCCATTTCTTTTTCTCTTCCGCTCTTGGTATTCTTCTCTTGTTCTGTCTGTCCTCTGTTGGAACCATTCCCTGAATGCTTCATTTTTCTTTTTCACTGCTTCCTTAGTTCTGGGGTTCCACCATGGTGTTTCCTTCCACCTTTCCTTTCCACTAGTTCTGCCACACACGACTTCCGCTGCTTCTACCAACACGTCCTTGAACCTATTCCATTCTTCTTCACCTGTTTTCGGATCATCCTTCGGTAATTTGTTCCTCACTAATATCTGGAACTTCTCCTTATTTCCATCCTCCTTCAGCTTCCATGTCCTTATTCTTCTTTCTTGGTTTTCAGTTCTCCTCTTTTCCTTCAGTCCTCTCACCTTGGCGACCAGCAGACGGTGGTCACTGTCCAGGGCTTCTGAAGGTATTACCCTTATATCCGTGATACTCTTCTTTGTCTCCTTCCCGCATAGAATATAGTCCACCACTGATTTCCTAGTCAAATCCCTGCTGTACCAAGTAATTTTATGGCTCTCTCTCTTCTTGTACCATGTGTTTCCAACCATTAGCCCATTTATCTTGCACAGTTCCAACAATCTCTCTCCTTCCTTATTCCTGTTTCCCCATCCTTCACCACCAATCACTTCCTCAAAACCTCTTCTATCAGTTCCGACATGGGCATTTAGGTCTCCCATGACTATCAGGTCTCTCCCCACTAACTGCTTCTGCAACTCCTCTTCAAACTCGTCCTTCTCGCCTTCTGTGCATCCCACCTGTGGTGCATAGACTTGTAGAATGTCCAGGTTTCTACCTTTCACAGTGATTCTGGCTCTAATTATTCTATCACTTACCCTCTTTACTTCCTCCCTCAGCCCTTCTCTCACCACCATTCCCACTCCATTTCTCTTCCCCTCCTCATTTCCTATCCAGTATAGCTGCAAGCCATTTCTCAGTTCTTTTCTTCCTTCCCCTCTCCATCTGGTCTCTGCCAGTCCGAGTACATCCAGTTTTCTCCTCTCCATCATATCCACAACCTCCTCCACTCTTCCCGTCAATGTCGTTATATTCAAAGTTCCGATTCGTAGTCCATTTCCATAGCCAGGTCTGCTTCCTTTAAATCTGTCCTTTCCGAGGCCCGTTCCCGTTTTAAAAGCAGTTTCATATCCACTACTGGCTTGCTAGGCCTAACGTAGCTTCACCATAACCCTGGCAAGGGGCCTGTTTTTGGTCCGCGAGAGGTATTTTATTTCCCTCAAACCCTCCGGACAAGTCCGGCGAGCCCCCCTATCCGCCACCTGGGACGCGCCCAATAGAGGAACAGGCAAACCCCCACGGGACTATGTTTACATGGCGAACTCAAATTGATTTGAATACAATCCTGTTTTCAGTACGATGCCTGTTTACATGAGCAGTTTCAGTTCGTATTGAAATAGATTTCAATACGGTATATAATTTATAATTTATGCTGATATACAATCTATACAGAAACCAGACAGCAGTCATTCGAGCTGAAGGACATGAGAGAGAAGCTGGTATTCAGAAAGATGTAAGGCAAGGCTGCAACTTATCACCCATACTTTTCAATCTTTACATTGAACAAGCAATGAAGGAAATTGGGGAAAACTTTAAAGTGGGAGTGAAGATTCAAGGAGAAATAATTTCAACTCTGAGATTTGCTGATGACATCGTCATCTTGGCCGGCAAGCCTGAGGATTTGAATGAGTTTTTGAATGGTATGGACTCCGTCTTACGGAAAGAATTCATGATGAAAATTAATAAATGTAAAACAAAAATACTGGAATGCAGCCGAAATAAATCAGAAACCTCTATGGTGATCAAATTGGCAGGTGAAAAGCTGAAGGAAGTAGTAGACTTGTTACTTAGGAAGCAGAATAACCAGTGATGGACGAAGCAAAGAGGATATAAAAAGTAGGTTGGCTCAGGCCAGGAAAGCATTTCTACAAAAAAGGTATCTGTTGACATCGAATATAGATTTAGGTATTAGGAAGTCATTTTTGAAGGCCTTTGTCTGGAGCGTGCCGGCGCTCTATGGAAGTGAAACTTGGACTATTGGTGCAGCAGAAAAGAGGAGAATTGAAGCATTTGAAATGTGTTACAGGAGAATGATGAAGGTCAGATGGGAAGATAGGGTTACAAACGAAGAGGTATTAAGACGAGTGAGAGAGGAGAGATGTTTCTGGCGACTGCTAATGAAGAGAAGAGATAGGTTGGTAGGACACATACTAAGACACCCAGGAATAGCAAGCTTAGTTATGGAAGGAAGGGTCGAGGACAAGAACTGTAGGGGTAGACCAAGGTTAGAATATGCTAAACAGATTGCCTCGGATGTAGGGTGTGGTAGCTATGTAGAGATGAAACGATTAGCTCAGGACAGGGAGGCATGGAGAGCAGCATCAAACCGGTCAAAAGACTGAAGACACAACAACAACAACCTGCACTTATGTTGGCTAACTTGTATTAAACAGCAAAACATAAAGAACCCGTAATTATCATTCAACGTTTTTTTTTACTGGTTGTTTGTGAACATAAAAAATGGATGCGCAAAAGATTTTGATGTTTGTTCTTAACAAGTTTATGTTCTACAAGCTGTACCCGGCATGCGTTGCAATGCCAATCAAAGAAAGAGTTGGCGTTGAAATTCTGTTTCTTGAAGTGCTTTTGGATACACAACATGTTTTTCAATTTCCGCTAACTGCCTCTAAGCTATCATAAAATGGATTTTCTAATTTAGAATCATTTAGAACTTTCAAAAGTTTCATCGCAATCGGATGAATGGCATATGAATGTATACGGGATTTTGTTTGAACGATTCTTGCCCTGTCACTCATTTGTTGATTCTACTGGTACGCTACCTATTGAGAAATGGATTCACTAAGTCGAAACCCTACCCTAGCGTGTACACAATAAAACATCAAGGGTTCATCACAATCGAAGAATGTTATATGAACGCATAGTGGATTTTGTTGAAACGCTTCGCGCGTCGTCACCCATTTGTTGCATATACTCGTGCGCTACCTATTGTGAAATGGAATTACTAAGTCGAAACCCTTCCCTGGCGTGTACACAATAACTCTTCAATGTTTCATCGCAATCGGATGAATGGTATATGCCCGTATACGGGGTTTTGTTTAAACGATTCGTGCGCTGTCACTCATTTGTTGAATCTACTCGTGCGCTACCTATTGAGAAATATATTACTAAGTCGAAGCCCTTCCCTGGAGTGTACACAATAACTCATCATGGTTTCATCGCAATCGAAGAAGGTTATATGAACGCAATATGGGATTTTGTTGAAACGCTTCGCGCGTCGTCACCCATTTGTTGCATTTACTCTTGCGCTACTTATTGTGAAATGGATTTACTAAGTTGAAACCCTTCCCTGGCGTATACACAATAACTGTTCAATGTTTCATCGCAATCGGATGAATAGTATATGAACGCATAGCGGATTTTGTTTAAACGATTCGCGTCCCGTCACTCATTTGTTGAATCTACTCGTGCGCTACCTACTGTAAAAGTATTTACTAAGTTAGAAACCGACACGTAAGTGTCCACAACATCTCACCCAAGTTTTACCGCTAACGGCAGAATGGTATATGACCTTTTACGGGACTTTGTTGAAACGCTAATGGGATATGAAGGCATAGGGGACTGCATTGAAACGCTCCGCGTGTCGTCGTTCCTTTGTCGAATCTACTCGTGTGCTACCTACTGTGAAATGTATTTACTAAGCCACAAACCTTTCCTTGGAGTGTCCACCATATTTCACCCAAGTTTCACCGCTAACGGCAGAATGGTATATGACCTTATAGGGGACTTTGTTGAAACGCTTCGCGCGTCGTCCCTCATTTGTTGAATCAACTTGTGCGCTGCCTATTGTATAGTGGATTTACTAAGCCAGAAACCTTCCATGAAGTGTACACAACATCTCACCCAAGTTTCATCGCTATCGGACGAACGGTATATGAATGCATACGGGACTTGGTTGAAACGCTTCGCGTGTCGTCGCTCATTTGTTGATTCTTCTCTTGCGCTACGTATTGTAATATGGATGTACTCAGCCAAAAACCTTCCCTGGAGTGTACACAACATCTCACCCAAGTTTCATCGCAATCGGACGAATGGTATGTGAACGTATACGGGACGTTGTCGAAACGCTTCGCGCGTAGTCACTCATTTGTTGAATCTAAACGTGCGCTTCGTATTGTAAAATGGATTTACTAAGCCAGAAACCTTTCATGGAGTGTACACAACAATTCACCAAACATTTTTCACTCTCAGACGAATGGTATATGACCTTATACGGGACTTTATTGAAACGCTTCGCGTGTCATCGCTCATTTGTTGAATCTACTGGTGCGCTACCTATTGTAAAATGGATGTACTAAGCCAGAAACCATCCCTGGAGTGTACACAACATCTCACCCAAGTTTCATCGCTATCGGATGAATGGCATATGACCTTATATGGGACTTGTTGAAACGCTTCGCCCGTCGTCGCTCATTTGTTGATTCTACTCTTGCTCTACCTATTTTTAAAGGGATGTACTAAGCTAGAAACCTTCCCTGGAGTGTACACAACATCTCAGCCTAGTTTCATCGCTATCGGACGAATGGTATATGAACGCATACGTGACTTTGTTGAAATGCTTCGCGCGTCGTAGCTCATTTGTTGAATCTACTCGTGCGCTGCCTATTGTAAAGTGGATTTACTAAGCCAGAAAATTTCCCTGAAGTGTACACAACATTTTACGCAAGTTTCATAGCTATCGGACGAATGGTATATGAATGCATACGGGACTTTGTTGAAACGCTTTGCGTGTCGTCGCTCATTTGTTGAATCTACTCGTGTGCTATCTACTGTGAAATGTATTCACTAATTTTGAAACCTTCACGTAAGTATATACAACATCTCACCAAAGTTTCATCGCTATCGGACGAATGGTATATGAACACATACGGGACTTGGTTGAAACGCTTCGCGCATCGTCGCTCATTTGTTGAATCTACGTGTGCGCTACCTATTGTAAAATGGATTTACTAAGTCAGAAACCTTCCTTGGAGTGTACTCAACATCTCAGCCAAGTTTCATCGCAATCGGATGAATGGTATATGAACGCATAGGAGACATACCCACAGACATACAAACTATCACGGAGCATTGATTTTTATATATATATAGATATAACAAAGGAGACACTGTTCCGCCTAATCAATACATTTATTTACAACAAGTTATAAACTTGCTATTGTATGGTACATGTTTCGGGGCCTCTAGTACTGGTCCCTTCTTCAGCCATAAATTAAGTTGCAAAATCCAGCATAATTAAAGATATCATAATAAAAAATACATCAAATAATGAGTGAATGGATGAAATGAGGTGAAAAAGAACATATTAATCATGAGAAGTAACATGTGTGCATCAGTAAAAAGTAACACCATTGGTAGTGCTAGGTTCTTGAGAATACACTGTTTGTGCATGTGGATATCACTTCACTTGGCCTGTTGTTTATAATGCTGTTGTCTGAAACGTTCTGTTCACGCTGGGGCTTCTGAGCTTATAGTCTTGTATTAGAGGGAAAAAACACCGATTGTCATGTAATGAAATACATCATCATCATGATGAGGAGACGTCCAAGCATGGAAAAACATACTTTACTTAGACCAACTAAAACAATTTTCTTTGTTGATCTAATTCACAGAATCTCAAATTACTTCATGGCCCCATTATTGCTTCATCCAGTTGCTTCGATACCTTGGATATAAGGCTTCTAGATTATATGCATTGCCTAGGTCATGAAGTATCTAAATTTGTAACCATTGCACTCTCATTATTAATATATTAATAAATTTAAAAATAATGACAATAAAAAATACTCATAAAATACAATATGAGATTAAAATAAGGTGAGGTAATATAATTTTATATCTTTGTGACCTGGAATGTTATAAATGGACCATAGAAAGGTACATGGGGTTATAAGGGTGAGAGGATATGCAGGGGAGGGGGGGAATTCACGGTGGTTTGTTGTTGTCAACAATTTTATTCTTTATATATTCCGTTAGGGTGTTGTACAGGATAATCGTTTCAAAATTTATTTCATTAAGATTATGAAGAGGAGATAGTTTCTGTGCGGTGTTAATTTCTATCGCTTGTAGTACATTCATAGTGGTCCCCTTTCCTGTAAAATGGAGGATTTCTAGGTCTTGATCGATGTTGGTGAATTTATGATGTGACTCCTCCGTGTGTGTTGCCATTGCTGAGAATCTTCTGTATTTTGTGGCATTAAAATGTTCGTAGTATCTGATTGTGAATGCTCTACCCGTTTGTCCCAAATAATTCGCATTGCACTCGGAACAATTAAGTCTATAAATGCCTGATCTATGGAATTTGTCTATAGAATTTACTTTGTTCGAATTAAAGAAGAAATTGGCATTGGTGTTGGATGTTTTATAGGCCATTTTTAAGCCGTGCTTTTTGAATATGTTAGAGATGCTGTATGTATGTGCATTAAAATAAGTAATAACTTAAATATAATTTTCATCAAGTGATCCACTTTTGTTTGCCGGCCTGTGTGTTGTGGTTATCTCAATAGCAATATCCATAGAAGTGGTACATCGTTAACACTTTAACCAGGAGAGGGGGTTTGAATGACTCATTGCGTGGGTCCATACCATACACAGAGACTGGCACCGTATGACAATTCCCAGCGGCCAGCATTGAAAACCCGTGCTAAGGGAGGTGGGGACGTAATTTATGAAAAATAGTAATTATTGCTGGAATTGAATGAAATTTAGTTTGGTGTCTCCTGCGGGTGTGATAAGCAACAGTACTGTCTTATTTATTTATTTATTTACATATGTTACGCCCTCATTGGAGCACTTAACCAAAACAAGTATACACATGTCTCAACAACAATATTAAAGATTCAGCTTCTTATTTTTCTTCTTTTCCGAAAACATTTTCATTCTAGTCGACCTTGCCGCTCTCTCTGCATCGCTTATGGTGTAAGTTTTGCGGGTAAAGGTTTTTAAGGGAAGTCGGATGTTCTTGTTTTTCAAGATATTCTTCTCATCTTTGTTAGCAATTTGGGACATTGTCAAGTCGAGTTCATCCAGATCATTTGGAATTTCCTTAAACCAAGAGTTCTTTGTTTTACTTTTGAATAAATAATTAAATGAAATGAAAATTCACAGGCTGCTTCCAGTCTCCGACCGGGTCAGGAATGGAATGAATGAAGCCCCCAGCTAGCGGCGAGGATATGAACTGTGCCGGCTGCCGAGGCCTGACGCACTCCTCTGGGGCAATGATTAAATGAATGACATATGAAATGATAGTGGAGAGTGTTGCTGGAATGAAATTGTGACGGGGAAAACCGGAGTACCCAGAGAAAAACCTGTCTGCCTCCGTTTCGTCCAGCACAGATCTCACATGGAGTGACCGGGATTTGAACCACGGACCCAGCGGTGAAAGGCCGGCGTGCTGCCGCCTAAGCCACGGAGGCTTGAATAAATAATTAAATAATACTTTTAATTGTCTGGTGTCCGGCAGGCGTGAGATATGACAAAAAAAAAAGCAATTCACCTTTTTCGCATAGTATCGACTATCGACTCAGTTTCTTTATAAACCACTTCATTTGGTAATAGACGCCATTGATCACCTGATGTTTTTTATTAATTATAGTTCTGACAATTCTTCTATCAGTCTTCTGTAATGTGTCAGTAACTGATCGAGTGTTTAACTTGAAAAGTGTTTCACAAGCATATATTGCTTCCGGTTTAATAACTGATTTGTAATGTCGTAATTTGGCATTTATGGAGAGTGTTTTTTTTTGTAACTAGACCAAGTAATATATTGCGCTTTTCTTAACTTTGTTGTTCTATTTTCGATTGACGCTTTCTCATTCAAATTCCATGTTATAATCTCCCCTAAATATTTACATTTATGTACAACTTTAATTTCTTTTTTGTTAATCAATGTAATAGCTTGTGTTTCCTTGCAATTAAAATTTTCAGATGTTGATAAGCATAAAACTTTTCCCAGCTGAACCAGTTAAAATATCATTGAAAAATGGCTGTGCAGGCTCATGTAGTCCAGGAATGTGGGGGATAATGTTAATTTGATGTGTTTATAATTTTTGTCAAATTATAATACAAAAAAGTACCCCTTTAAAGGTTAATATCTTTTGAAGTATCAACATTACCAAAAATTTCTTGTGTTAATTCATAGACAAGGAGGTGACACGCAAAGACGAACATGTCCACAAATGAAAAAAAATGAGATACAATATGGAACGGGACGTACAAGATGAGCGGAATGTAAATAGGTCGTGCCATTTAAGCAAACTTGAATATGTCCCATGATACAAGCCTGTGAAAATGCATGGTTCAGCGCAAACACGAACTTGTCCACATCTACATTTCCTGTAAAGACGAACTAGTCCATACGGCCAGTAGGAAGCGCTGATTCATGTCACGTGATTTCCATTCCGCGCGAGACCAGAGGTGCCCGCGCAGAGCAGCTGATATTAGCATTAGTTCCGTGCTTCTGTGCTCCGTCTTAATAATATTACATATTGCTACTAAAATTATTACGTCAGTGTTGTAGCAGAATGGATGAAGAATGTGTTCGTGTGAAGATTGCAAACAAGGGTAGCAGAAAGAAGAAAATGATGATGATAATTGTTGTTTTAAGAGGCCTAACATCTAGGTTATCGGCCCCTAATGGTTTGGGTGATAGTAAAGGATGAGCTAAGAATGAAATACTACAAACTTACATACTAGAAGAAAAAATTGTAAACAAATAAAGGATAAGGCAAATAAAGGACAGGAAGAAAAGGAATGCCCTCAACCCTCGAGGAATGAGGTTTGATGGACTTGGAAGGGAGGAGAGCCATGAAAGGCAGATAGGAAAGGGGGAAAGAGAAGAGGGCCCGTCCCAAGGTCAGAGGAAAAGAGGGCAAAACGGACCTAGCTCAGTAATCCCTCGGGGTCGGCAACTCCCAAACTCACCAGCCGTGAGCCCTTGAGGGTGTAGCATTACCCAGGGTGCACCAGAAGTGTTGGGGCTATATAAACCCTGCCTCCTTGAAGGCCTTGTGCAGAAGGCAGGAGATAACATGAAAAGAAAAAGAAGGCTGACCCCTCGAAGAATGAGGGTATCAGGAAAGATGAGACAAGGGCCAATTAAGGCGGGAAAGTGAAAGACTCCCTAGGCCTCGGATACCCTAATGCCGTCGGGGTCGGTAAAGAACAAGAGTTGACCAAGGGAGGTCGACTGGAGAGAAGACGGAGAGGAGCCCGGCACAAGTAAGTGGAAGCAATGCCGGACACCGATGGGGTCCCGTGATCGCCAACCCGAGTCTCGAAATATTGAAGGTAAAAATAAACCGCGTAAATATAATTGTCAATTACTTTATTTTGGTATCTTATGGCAAGTATTAATGAATAAAATGTAAGTGATTCTAAAAAAATAAAACACCTTCCTTTTGAAAATCATTCCAAGCCGAACTTGTCCAAACGGTTCATGCAAAAGAGAACATGTCCATAATTAAATATGCTTTTTAAACAAATATTTTCATTGTAGATTTATTTGCAGTCATGAATTGCCCTTTTTGCATGAAAATGAAATTGTTTACATTTCAATATGTTATTTTCATTATCATGTATGGCTGAAATACGTTTTTTGTTGATTGTGAAAAACTGTATTAGGTGGACATGTTCGTCTTTGCGTGTCACCTCCTCATATGTATTAATATTCCATGGAATTTGAATCCAAATTGGTTCAGCTGAAACATACAGAAAATGTAAATATGAGTAAAACACATTTATACATGGGTGAAGACTAAGCTATTACAAATGCTCCACACTGGTAGGCAGTCCCTTCCTTCTTCTTAGCATCCTTTGCAGACATTTAACCTGGCAATATTTCTCTTTTTCTGTTTCCAGTGCTAGATGGTTATGTTGAAGCCAACATTTAAATGTTGCACTAGTTATTTAAAAAATGTCAGAAACCTAAAAAATACCACCGCCAAACGATCCTCAGAAGTTCCTTTTTCTTGGTGCGCCGTCATCTAACGAAGGTTGGCTATTCGATGCTTGGATACTGCATTTGTGAATTTGTTAATGGATACTGCCACACGGAAAGGTTCACCCGTTGTCGTCTGGTACCATGTTGTGGAGAAAATTAAGATTCGATAATTTTTATTATTTTCACCTCCCTTTAGCGTCTACTTGTGATTAACTCGGGGCCAGATGGCCTCGTAGTTCCGCCCCTTGAAACAACAATAACTAACTCATTAACCCAAAAATCCTTCTATTTCCAAAGTTTTCTTGTTGACAGGGTCTATGAAATATATTTGCAGGAGCTATCCCGATTGCAACACTGAACCTGCAAAAAGGTGTGGCTCCAGGGAACCCTGTACCTGATGCGTGGCACCACCAGATGGTGTTCGGTGTGGGCCCTCGGGGTGTGTATCTCACAAACCCCCTGGAGCGCGTCCATGAGGGAACTCTGTGGCCTCAGCTTTGCAGCCCATCGGACCTTCTGGTGCGACGGAACGACGTGCTGTCCAGGTGGAATGAGCACACGGACCTTCGGCCTCTGATGACCCATCGAGACCAGCGTTGGAAGAGAAGTAATGTTCTAGGTAAGCTTCCCCACACACCAACAAGGAAATTGTACCATCTTTTGGAAGCCTTCATAGGGAGGTTAAGGCTGCTTGAGCTTTTAGTTCTCGCAATCAAGTGGTGCAGTTGCACCTAATATAAAGGGAGGTGGCGCGCAGTTTGTTGCTCCTGTGGGGGTTCGGGCGGGGACACCAAGAACCCGCCGATGAGCCAGCTTGGTGTCCTGGGCGAAACCCCACACAAGACACGGCACAAACCTAGAAGAATTGCTGCGTTGTAACATTGATATATGCAACTTATTACAATATCAGACCAAACTAACATTGACCATTTGCATGAGGCTCTAGTCCACCTCTAGCATGAAGATGGAGGAATTCAGAGTTCGTATGGTACCCTGGGGCATATCTACCGTATATACCCGAATACGCCCTCATTTTTTAATGGAAATTGTCACTTTTAAACAAATGTATACTATTTATACTGTACTACATATGACGAGATTTCATGTTAGCTATCACTTGTTTTACGTTTACCAATGCCATGCTACCGTATCACGAAACTGTAAAACCCGCGCCTTTGCCCGCAACACCTGTTGACCTCGACGGCTACTCTCTCCCCCTACCGCGCCACTTACGAGTTCCGTGCCTAGCATCCCGCACGGCCGAGTGCAGCTGAGTGTAAGAAGCGTGCAGTAGCCTACATAACGACTGAAAATGAGCAAAAGAATACGTTTTACGGCATCCTTCAAGTTGAAAATGCTAGAATTTGCTGCAGAAAATGGAGTGCAAGCGGCAAGTCGTAAATATGAAGTGCAGCCGTGTATGATTCGTTATTGGCATACTGGTAACCAGAAGGACAAATTATTGGGGACAAAAAACTTGTAAGTCCTTCCGTGGTGTGAAAAAAGGAACGTACGAAACTGTGGACATCAAAGTTCAGGAGTGGGTTCGAGAAACAAGAGACAATGGTCACGCTGTAAATCGCGAAATGATGCCGCGGATCATGCAACACTGCGTAACCTTGAACTCGGCTCTCGCTGCAGCGCCGTAACCAGTCAGCTGTGATGATCCAAGAGAGTGGCTATTATCACTTATCTCGTCAATCAAGTATAGGTTAAAATAACTATTTTGTGTGTTGATTTCAAGACGCTAGGTGCTCCTTTATACCACGCCATCCTAACTTATATCAAGGGAAATTTTGAAGCCGAAAATTCAAAAAAAAAGTAATAATAAGAAGGTGGGGTGTTATGCGAGTAAATACGGTATACCCGAAAAAGAAATCGCACCGTCTAGCGGATACTCGCAACACCCTATATCGCGCGTGGCGGGCAATTTAAATCTTTAAAATTTGGATGACTCAATTAATACCCGCACCCCAATTTTTCACGTCTGATTTTAAATTAAAATGTGCGGGGGGGTATTCGGGTATATACGGTATTCATATTGTGCAAGCCCGCATATTTATAGTTTATAATTTTTCCTTTCTCGTAAAACATCAAAAATGCATCAAATAATAAAAAGACTGCCTTTATGCTGGATTTTGGAATTATGGCAACTTGGAGAGGCTGTAAAGGGGCCAGCAGTTACCCTCTGAAGCCTATTCAAAGAGTTTTCATGAGCCCAGTTAATGTGCATTGAAAAGTTCCCTCTGCCCGCAGGTCAAGTGGTGAACATCATCCGAGAGTCGACGAGTTCCCGGGCTCAGGGTCATGGGAGGGTGGTAACGCAACACATATCAATACCTGCTTCCTATTGTTCCGGGATCATCCTAGCCATCGGCCGGGAGTCTCCGGGATACGACGAGTTGAAGAATGCCCGTGAACTGCCACTGTTACCCCAACACTAGCATGTGCCTATTTGTTATTCAAGTCATGTATAACCTTGTAATTCATACATTGTATATAAATATGTATGTATAAAGATAACCGCAATAGATCTGACTGATTCGATAATATTTTGATGTGGGCCTTATTATGCTTGCCGAATTGTCTCATTATTTCCACGAGTTATCATGCATGCAGACAGGAAGTTAGAAGCATAGTTAGTAAGGACAACTCCACTACAAACTATGCCCTGCTTTCTACATTGGCCCAACCACCATCGTGTGACCACCACAACCCGCTCCCACAATACCTATTTACACTTTTTGATTTATTGAACAATCTCCGTCAATCAATACATTGATTATGTGCTACAACGCACTAGTTGTGGGACATGTTTCGAACCCTAGAACGGTCCTTCATCAGCCACAAAATTGACGCCGTTAAAACATTATACATAAAACACTGAACAAGGTAAAAAGAACATCATGCACATACTGTCATCGGGGCAGGAGATGGCAGTTGAACACGCTGTGACGGGGTGCGGGGGGTCTTGCAGTACGCATGCGCGGTCCACCCATTCCTAAGTTAAATATATCGGCTTGCCGCATGCCAATGGTTGTCACTGCAACAGGCGACACTCAGCCACTGAAAGAAGGAATGTGCTGAGTGAGTGTAGCAAGTAGTGACCAACTGAATGTTTTTGGAATGCGCGATACGCAGTAAGCGGGAAGACCCCTGCAGTTCAAACCCGACTGCCAACTCCTGACGCGATATCAGTACAGTCACTCATAAAAACACAACACAGTCTTGAACAAATTAAACATAATACGCATTAAAAACTTTAAAATATTTTTGTATAGTTCATTCTCTTCCTGTCTTCAGTTGACCAGACTATTGTCATGAAATCCTGTCCATTTCAAGAGTCCTTTGCTTGGCGCGGTATAAGATGGGAAGTTGTTCTTATGGTCAAAAGGTGCCATTACTTGTATGAGGACGGAAAAATCACGCAAATATTCCCATTGAGCGGCTCGAAAATGAGAACTTAATGTTCCAGAAAACAAAATCCTCTGTGGACAAGAAGAAAAAGTAAAAATAAAATAAAATGATGAACACGAAACTGATCAAAAACAAGATTCGCCGCAGGAAGAAGAAATCTTACCTTACATGTGCCTGCTGGCTAGGGCCAGGTGATGCGACTGACTGCTATGTCAGGTCAGCCAAGGTCGCGGAGAGAATGGAGGGGCGGGAACTCTCTGCCGAATGAAGACTAGGGAGGGGGTGTAATCACACCTAACGCATGCAAATACGGAGGTTTTTTTAAGCGTTTGTTGTTAACGATGTAATTGGTCAGAGTTTCATACAATATATTATCATAGTTAATTTCATTTAAATTGTGTGACGGATTAATTCTTAAAGCCAGATCTATTTCCAGTTGTTCCAAGATGTTGAGCTTGGTTCCTTGACTGCAATAATGTAGGATTTCCAGATCATTTTCTATTTTGGAGAAATTATGGTTATATATTCTATCATATGAGTGACTGTATTTGCATGATGTTCTTTTTACCTTGTTCAGTGTTTTATGTACAATGTTTTAACGGCATCAATTTTGTAGCTGATGAAGGACCGTTCTAGGGTTCGAAACATGTCCCACAACTAGTGCGTTGTAGCACATAATCAATGTATTGATTGACTGAGATTGTTCAATAAATCAAATAGTAATTTGTCAATACGGACCAAAATGACACCAAATATTCCCAAACCTATTTACACCCACAACCACCATTTTAAGTGCCACACCATCATGTGCTCGGACCACCGTGCCGACCTTTTCCGTCAAGTTCTGGAAGCGGTTCGGTTTTACCCAAGGACAAGATTTCAGACCTCTTCATATCGGTAACACGTGGGTTAGTGGGAATAGTCAGATCTCACATTTACATGTTATGAGCATCTTTCTCTAACCTAACTCAATCAGCATGATAATGCTTGTTACCACAAATTACAATTTTGATCTGCTGTTCTTTTGTTTCTTGTACACTTAGTCCATTGTTGCCAGCCCGTAAGTACGGGAAGTTAATAATTTTTCTCTCTAAAAGGGTCGCAAAGTATCAGTGTGGTATCTGCTGATTGGGTGTTTGATCCTACTAAGATACATGACTGTTATCCAATGATGTGGTATTTGTGCATGTGCATAGTTAGTTACTTAATTATTGTTGTTTTAAGGGGCAGAACAGCGAAGTCATCTGCCCCTTGCATTTACAAATTACAGTTTACCGGTATTTTAGGGTACAAATTTTCTGATTTTGCTAACTCTAAATAGGTTAATGTTAGTACTAAGCATGGATCGTACTGACATAATACAGAGTGCAGCAGAAATAACTGACGAATTTCAAACGTAAATAACACAGCAACGCAACACGATATTCACAAATTTATTGCGCCGTTTAAAAGAGCAGTGTTTGCCATTTTTGTTACATACATTGGAGCAGCAGATCTAACACCTGTATTGGCCACAGCGCTTAAGCAGGTGTTATTGTCGATGTGCGCGCGGCCTGGGAGAACACGTGCATCGCCTTGTCAGGGCTAGTCAGTCGCTAGAATGGCGTGGAATGGTGAGCAGCGAGGTTTCGTGATTGAAACTTATACTTCAAAAATGCTGACTCTGTTACCACAACACAGCGTTTCTTTCGTAGACACTTTGGGTAACATAGACATGCGAAAGGTCCAAGCAGGAATACCATTCTGGTATGGGTGAATAATTTGAGAGGAACTGGTTCAAGTGTTAAAACGAAACCGCCTGATAGGCCTCGTAGCATTAGAACACCAGAGAATATCCGTGCAGTGAGTCATGCCTTTACGCAATCTCCTCAGAGAGATCTTTCCAGAACTTTTAATCTCCTTACGGGGTGACTTTCCATGGCCAGCCCGTTACCCTGATCTCGCCCCTTGCGATTTCTTCCTCTGGGGATACCTGAAGGCTCGCGTCTTCCAACGTAAGCCGCGAATACTACACGACCTGAAAGTTACTGTCCGTGAGGAAATCGAGGCATTACCACTAGACATGACTAGGAGGGTCATGCGGAACTTCAGGGAGAGGCTTAAGAAGTGCATCGAAAGGGGCGGTCGACATTTGGATGACATCATTTTCAAAACCTAGTGTGTATATGTATATGATGCAAATGGAAAACATTGCTCTTTTAAACTGCGCAATACATTTGTGAATATCGTGTTGCGTTGCTGTGTTATTTACGTTTGAAATTCGTCAGTTATTTCTGCCGCACCCTGTACAACCCACGTTTAGGATTAAAAACGAATTAGATCATTCACTCATAAGTTTAACTTGTTCCACGCATGGATCATTAATGTACTGCTGTACATAAAGCTGGAAGGCTGATTCAGGGAGTTATTCAATATACTGTATTATGGTACCAAACTCAGCGACGGGAACCAGTTTTGGGCTGTATTTTAAATGTCACTGTATATTCCAGCTTATACAAGCTGCTCTGAGATAAAATCACTCTCTTAGATTCAATGGTTCACGTATTTATTAGATATTTTTGATTTGAACAATATTCATCATATTTCTAGTACCTTCCTCCGTCGGAAGGGCCAGGCTTGTTGGTGACTGAGGACGTGCTGGGAGGTTTAATGGTATGGAGGGTCTGCTCTTCGTCTGTCGAGTTGCCACCGTCTTGACGAGGAGCACTGGCCGCCGCCTTCAGAGCGTCCTTGGTCACTAGCTCGACCGGGATGCGCTCCGTGCTGGCTCCCACACGGATCGGTGGGGTGCCATCTCGAATGCTTTCCTATTATGGTACAAGAGAAGCACATATCAGTGATTGAGAAGCCAACAACCTACTTGATACTTCGAGTTATGATTGATAGCTTAACCCTTTTAGTACCAGTCGCTTATAGGTGGTATATGTGAAGAATACCAGGCTTCTTTTCAAGAAATTGCAATGTTGTACTAAAATCATTATAACTTTTGCATTTTTGAAGATATACCCCCAAAAGTTTTCCTGATCATTGAAAATGAGCTGCTTTACCATTCTACTAAGTTACACACTATGTTACAATAACACTACAACATACAAAAAATATTTGTTTTATTACTGTGAAAATAAAAAGAGAAAAGTCAAAATTGAGAGAAAATAAACACAATTCAAAATGAAAATTACACACAAACTGTTGTTATTGTCTGCAGTCACATGTTGTTGGTTTACTCTCTGGAAAGTTTCATTATCTTAGGTACTATAGTTTCTAATTTAAAAAAAATATTTTAATACACCATGCACTGTACATATTTCACATTATGTGCTGGTTCACTTTTTGCACTTGTGATACCCTATGCAGATACCATGAAGACCTTTCATACACTTGGAACACGCAGTTCGTGACCTTTCTACTTGGCCTCCATCTATTTTGCTGCACACAATGATCTTTTTAATAATATACCACTTAATTTCACCAAAAGTTCCCCTTCCCTTGGTGGATGAAGCTTAGCTAACATTTTGGTTTGTAGGTTTTTCTCCTAGACCCGTTCCTATTCTGTGGACTTGAGCCGTGTCATAACTTTACTCGAAGTATTTTCTTTGTATATCAAATAGGCATTCAGCACCATTCGAGAAAAGATGCAAAATACCACCTTCTTCCAATATTTCAGTGTTCGTCGCTCATCGAAGTACGTGTACAACCTCATGTCAGATGGGTTCGAACCGAAGGTCATTATCAATTGGAACTTCACTAAACCCTGTTTTAGGTACACAGGCATTATTGTCATTACCGCCTACACTGTCTTTATTTGCGTCACCATCACTCTCCGAATTGTTACTTTCACTAATGACAAATATTGTTAAAGAAACATTACTCTGAGGTGATAGGGAATGAACAACATGGGTTTAGAAAAGGTCGCACATGTGCAGATGCCTACTTCACCTTAAAAATTTTGATCGAAAAACGCAGGGAGTTCAATTTGGAAACACACATATCATTTTTTGATTTTAAGAAAGCCTTTGATTTTGTTGACAGAAACAGACTTATTGACATATTGGCCAGGGATTGTGTCCCCCAACAGTTAATTGATAACATTTACAACATGTATAGTGGTACTCTTATTGCAGTAAGGTTAAGTAATCATAAATCCGAGTGGAAGCCAATCAGCAGAGGGGTAAGACAAGGCTGTGGACTCCCTCCATTGCTATTCATGATCTACATGGATGCTATAATAAAGGAATGGAGGTGTGAAAGGCATGGTTCAATACCTATCAGCAGGCATCTAAGAAATTTAGACGCTATACGTTTTGCTGATGATGTTGCATTGGTAGCAGCATCTGAAGATGATCTGCAGTGGTCAGTATTCAACCTCCAGAAAGTGGCATCAAAATTCAGCATGTGCATTTCTACTGAGAAGACTAAAGTAATGGCCTTTAAAGGTAAGGACCCTATCCCCAGTAAAATTTGTCTGGATGGTAAAATTTTAGAAAGAGTTAACGAATTCAAGTATTTAGGATATAATTTATTTTTTCAAGAAGAACGAGACATAACTGCAAAAATAACTAATTATACCAGAACAACAGGAATCATCAATCACGTCATGAAGCCATCTCTTGTCCAAAGGCACACACGCTTGCGTTTGTATAACACATTAGCCAGACCAACCCTGTGCTATGGCAGCGAGTCATGGACAATAAGATCTCAGGACATCTCCAGACTCACAGCACGCGAAATGACCTTTATGCGCCGAACAGCAGGCTATACTAAATGGGATCATAAGAGAAACGAGGATGTGCTGAAGGAACTAAAAGTGAAACCAATAACTACATACATTTGTGACTACCAAGAGAACTGGAAGCGTAATGTCCAAAGGATGGAACCTGGAAGATTACCAAAGGAGATCCTTCGCTACCAGCCACGGGGAAATAGATCGATAGGACGTCCGATGAAGAGATGGAGGGAAAGTGCAAGACCGTAACGGGACATTTGGCCCAATACTTGGAAGGAAGATGATGATAACTAATGACAATACCACAAGGTTTATGGTACTGCGGAATGTCATCACTGCTCTCACTTCCTGTGTCAGAAATAAAATCACCAACATCATTACTACACGACCCTGATATTGCTACATCTTCATCAGACTCCATGTAATCATCATCGGCGCACACTCTATTGATATACTCGGCTAGATCATCATCGTTTCCGAACACAACCCGCGCGGCTGAGGCCATATTCGTACGAACAACGGTGCGTAGTGGACAAAACAGTGGGCGCTTTCTAAAATATCATATCTCCGTAGATAAAACTATTACCGCGATAGTTGTAGTAAAGGAACTGCAGGCTTTGCCGATTCTGGGTAATCTGCGTTGTGCTGCGATCTGTTAGAAAACTGAGAACTACAAGCGTATATAAAACTGCCTGCATGAGGAGAGCTATTGCGTTCCTGGCTGTTTTCGCTAACACGCCGAGGAACGCTTTTGCGCTCCTTGGTATTCTAAGAGTTAAGGAAGTCGTGATGCAGTTTGAGCTTCGTTAGTCAACGAAATGATAGATGTCACGGGTTGTTGGTGGGAGAAGTAAAAAATAAACTGAATAATGATTTTGTTTGGGCCAAAACCATTACCAAATATGCAGTTGACAAGACCATCTGGCAATTAGGATTTCTGCATCCCTGGCTTGCTGAAACAGCGAAGGAAAGGTGGACAACGGGTAATTGTACCGTATGTTGTGTTTTAGTCACTGTAAGGAAAGGTAGATGCTGCCATTTACTATCATCAACCAAGTTCCTTGCAGTGGCAACATAGCAAACAATAATCAAAACAGTCTACAGACCTGCCAAGTTTTCTGTTTTTTCCGAAAGATTTTCGGATTTTTGGCGTGTTTTCCGGTTTTGATTTTCAATAATAGCTGCTATTCTGAGTTGCCGGTGTTTGAAAATCGACCGATAAGTTTATCGATAATCCAGTCTCGTAGATTTTCTCTGCGCTTTTGTCATTAATTCCTTGTGTTTGACATCACGCTGAAAGTCGATCGAACTGTCCATCAATAATCACATCTCGTAGATTATCGCTGCATTTATATTACTCTTTGTGCTTCGACTGTTTGTTAGCGGGGAAAGCTTGATTTTAAGCAGTATTTGCTGTAGTTCTGGTATTCATGCAATTGTTCGACGAATTTTTGTGCGATTTAGTGTTTTCCTGATGAATTCAAGTAAGAAACTATAACATCAGTCTTTCAAGGAGGCATATTCTTCAGAATTTCCTTGTATATAGCGATCACGGAAAGGTGAAACATCTCATTCTCATTTCCATGTCTCCTCTCCAATCTGTGATGGAATATAGCCAGTGTTCTGTGACTTGCAAGATCAAAGTGAAGAAAGGCTCATGTTTGTGTAGTGTATGAACTGTTCCCAATTATATGTGATCTTGATGTAATTGCTATATTTTTGGAAACTGGCACAACGAATTAGATAGTCTCACATCACCAAGAGTTTGTAATCTATTTCCCTATAGTAATTTCTCGCTATTTATAAGACCTTACGACGCATGCACGCGTTAAATTTTTGCGCTGTGGAATCTTCTGGATTTCTATTTTTGAAAGTTGGTAGGTATGAGTCTATTTTTGCAACATATGAGATGTGACTACTGACTGAAGACACCGCTCTCTGGTATTCTACAGTACTGTCAAATATTATCCTGAGAGAGAGACGCAAACAGAAAAACGGATGAGGATTTATTTTTATAATTAAAACTATGTTTAAATTCTTGAGCCGAGATTTTATAAGTATATTGTCGTTGCGCCTAATGCCAGGTCCGACCAAACAATTCGGGTTATTTCTCTCTGCTTATAAACATAGGAAAATGAGCCTTACGAGTAGGTATTTTGTGAGGGGCTTGACCAAGAGACAGCTCAATATGTTCAGTCAGGAGACAAGAGATATTAGTGAAATATCTATGAAACAGCTCTATTTCACTGAGCCATGGAATTTCACGGCTGCATTGATAACAAGAGCCTTTCAGCGTCCAGTCTAGTCTGCAAGCCACTGTTTGCAAACTTGTTGCCTCTACGATCCCCTATTAGCAGTTAGCACTGCGACATCCTCTGTTTCTACACCTCTCACTTTCAACACTGAATCTAACCATCGCCTCCTAGGTCTACCTCTGCTTCTCACCCTCTACAGCCGAACTCATTAGCCTCTTAGGTAATCTCTTCGCATGACCCCAGCATCTGAGTCGGCTCATCGAGTGTGTTCATTTCTAATTTAGCCTTTGTCTTCATTACGAGTACCTTCCAAATACTTAAATCAATTTTTGTTTTCAAAGCACTTAGATTTAAGTATTTTGAATTTGTATTTTAATCAAATTATTGAAGTTTTTATGAACTATGATTCAGAAGACAAGGAGGGACAAAATAAAAAATGATGAGATACGCCATCTCTTAATGAGATCTGTGTTGAAGCGAGGCTGAAATGGTTCGGTCATCTTGAGAAAGTACTGAAAGGCAGGTGACCAAGAGGTCGACCGAGGAAGAGATGGATCGACCAGGTTAGAAATTAACTTGCAGGGAGAGGTCTGGATTTGGAGCAGATCGTGGAGAGGGAGAACTAAATGGAGAGCACTCATTCACCGCACCCGGGAAACTTGAGCCGGTTCATGATGATATCCATTGTATTTTAGTAATGTTAAACGCTGAACAAGTCATCATCATCATCATCATAATCTTGCACAGTTTCTAGCCACTGGCCGGGTCTGTTTGGAACACAAGCCTCTCCAACGTCTTCTGTCTTCCCACCATCTCTCAGCCTCCACCCTTGTCCAGTCTTCTTCACGCTATCTTCCACCCCCTTCAGCCACCTGTCTCTCGGTCTCTTTCCTTCCCACTCCGTCTCGTGTATCCTCCTGGGCATCCTCTTCTCCTCCATTCGTTTTACATGTCCATACCATCTACTGTCGACCAAAGTATGTGCACTCAAGTTTGAAGGTTGTTTGTGAAGTAACCAATAGACCTACATAAAATCCAATAACATCATCATTTTCGTCGTTCTATTTTACGTTAGGTCATGTAGGTTTGGAATTTTTAATTTATATTTTAATATTTTTATCGCAGTTGGAACACAAAAAGTGCACATTTTTAAGCGTGTTTCAACCATGTGTCACATTTAAGAATTATTTTCTCAAAAACCCGTCATCAGATTAAATCCAAATATTAACACAATATACATTGGAATGTTGTATAACTGGTTTATTAATTTCAAAATTGTGTGTGTCCAAGAAACAAAGTTATCATTTTTGTAAGGTAACTTTTTCTCGGCTCGGGGTGGTTGGAAAATTTAGTTCTTGGTTGCATTGTAATCCTCATACATCGAAAAGTTATGCTGTATGACTGTGAAATACGTAAATTAATTCACTTATTTTATATCGGTTTGTATTTCTACGGGGAAATAACACGTTTCACCTGCTAGCCGCTCCGGCAAAAGCTGTACAGCGTTGCCGAAATGGTGCCCACACGCATCATGGCGCGTCTCGCTCGGAAGTGATGGGCTCCATCTCAGCAACGCTGTACAGTTTTTGCCGGAGCGGCTAGATGGAGAACCATGTGTTATTTCCTTGTACAAATACAAACCGATATAAAGTAAGTGAATTAATTTACGTATTTCACAGTCATACAGCATAACTTTTTGATGGATAACGATTACAACGCAACCAAGAACTACATTTTCCAACCACCCCGAGCCGAGAAAAAGTTACCTTACAACAATGATAACAACTTTGTTTCTTGGACATACACAATTGTGAAATTAATAAACCAGTTATACAACATTCCAATGTATTTTGTGTTAAAATTTGGATTCGATCTGATGACGGGCTTTTGAGATAATAATTCTTAAATGTGATGCATGGTTGAAACACGCTTAAAAACGTGCACTTTTTGTGTTCCAACTGCGATAAAAAATATTAAAATATAAATTATAAAATCCAAACCTACACGAACCAACGTAGAATAGAATGACGAAAATGTTGATGGTATTGGATTTTATGTAGGTCTATTGGTTACTTAACAAACAACCTTCAAACTCGAGTACACACAATACTTTGGTCGACAGTAAGTCTAGATTTCTCTATACCATCCTGTAATGGTTCCTCCTTCATTAATTCTCTTTTCTTATTCTGTCCGTCTTTGTAGCTCCAATACTGCTTCTCAAGAACCTCATCTCACTGGCCTGTATTTTGCTCTTCTCCCTTCCTTTCATAACCCAGGTCTCCGAGGCATACGTCAGGATAGGGACATAGTACGTCCGATATATGATCTTTTTGCTGTTCTGAGGGACATCCTTGCTCCATAACATGCTTCTCACACTCCTCCGGAATGCTTCTGCCTGTCTCCCCCGCTCATTTATTTCTCTATCGTTTCTTCCATTATCTTGTATCAGGCTTCTCAGATACTTGAAAGTCTCCAATTTCTTCAGCTGTTCCCCACCAATTGTTATTCCCATTGTGGTTCTTTCCTTCTTCCTTGTTGTGATCACCATCTCACTCTTATTTATGCTAAATTTCATCCCATACCCTTGTATTATTCCTTCCCATACGTCCAACTGCTCCTGTACTTCCTCCTCCTTGTTTCCGCAAATCATCTGCAAACACCATTGCTTTCATCTTTCCTTCCACAATTACTTGTGCCACTCGGGTCATTATGTCATCCATCACCACAATGAAAAGTAACGGTGACAGTGCACTTCCTTGTTTCAGGCTGTTTCTCTGTTCCAACCACTTTCACACAGCTCACGCTTCCCTTGTACATCTCCTTTATCCTCCTTATAGTCCATTTTTCTACTCCTCTATCCTCCAGGGACTTCCATACTTTGTTTCTGCATACACTGTCATATGCTTTCTCAATGTCCAGGAAGGCCATCAGTAGATCTGTTCCATACTCATAGTTCTGTTCTTGTAACTGCCTTACAGCAAAAATCAAATCCACTGTGGACCTTCCTGCTCTGAAGCCATGTTGTTCTTCCCTCATTCCTCCTTCTATCCTTGTCCTAATTCTCCTTTCCAAAACTTTCTCAAACATCTTTGCACAATGACCCATCATAAGATATCAATGAACATTTAAATAATAATAAACATCATATAGTATTGACAAGGCTGATTAAATAATTACCAGTAGTCAATATGGTAAACATAAACTCTTTTTAAGTCTAGTTTTTAGACATCACTATGTCATTGCACCAGGATGTACGCTTCTTCCTGTCTTTATACACCTTGCTACGTCTATTACTGCATTCCTGTATCCTGACCACTCCGATTCAATGTCCTGCAATTCTTGACCATCTATACCGAATTTGGAATTTCTCATCAATCATTTCCATGTATTCTGCCTAAATCCCTGACTGCATGGATCAGGAGTAACGTTCTTGCCTGCTGAGCCCAA
The DNA here is from genome assembly GCA_946902985.2 of Meconema thalassinum. Lineage (NCBI taxonomy): Eukaryota > Metazoa > Arthropoda > Insecta > Orthoptera > Tettigoniidae > Meconema > Meconema thalassinum. Next base: position 554,391,554 of record OX336392.1, read on the forward strand.
GGTGGCAGGATAGAATTAGAATGCAGTCAGTTAGCATTTGAGGGTGCGCAAATGTGAGAGTGCCGTGTCAGTAGATTTACTGGCACGTTAAAAATCCCCTTCGGGGCAAAATTCTGGCATCTCGGCGTCTCTGAAAGTCGCAGCAGGTAAGGGGGCGTAAAACCAATAACATTATTATTATTACTTAACATGGAGATTCCCAACCCTAACGCTGCCTGTACACGGAGAGCTTTTGCGCTAGCTAGAGCGTAGAGTAGCTCTGGCTAGGGCACTCTAAGCTCCTCTCCGTGTACACAGGTGGTAGGGTTATTTGTTTGTTGTTAATTATAGTGTTTGAATATGGCTAAATTTGTGTGGAGTCGTGAAAAAACAATAACATTAATTGAACATCCAGAAACTTGGAATGGTACTCTGAAAGAATAGTCATTTTTGATCATTCTTAAAAAGTTCTTGTACGCTTCAGAATCTTCTGAACATAACTCTTGCAATAATTTAGCGCGCATTCCCTGGTATTTTCTTTTTTGATATCCAATTCCTCACCCACAACCTTTTTTTCCTCTTCATAGTTTTCTTTTTTGACAGGGCACACACAACCACCACAGATGCTAAAAGCTCTCTTGAAGACATTTTAACATCACAACACAGCGCAATAAACCTAGATTCACACTTCTCTCAGGATGTTTTAGCGCTGCTCTACCTAGTGCATTTATGTTTAACAGTGTACACAGGTTCAGAGAGTGCTCTAGGTAGATTTGTCTATATCCGCTCTATGAATGCTCTACCTAGGGAAAATTGCTCTACAGTGTACACGCATTCAGTTTAGCTAGACTTGCTCTATGAAAATCACTCTCGAGAGTACAGGCACCTTAAGGGTAGAGTAATTGAAATTAATAGAAGAGTTCTATTGTGTGAACGGCCATGGAGTTGTTATTGTTACTTTTCAGTTGGTCAACAATAGTACGAGCCCAATTATTGGAAATGAGATACAACCTGAAAAACATTCCATGTGATGAAAAGTTAACACAGATTACGAGGAGACATGACATGTGTCGCACTCAAGAGGGCATCAGCACTACCAAATCCCACAAAGTGCGGCTAGTGCTGATGTGAAATAGTCAAGCACTCTAAAAGGAAATAATCAATTAATATCTACAAGATTGAGTATCACAAAACAGTTGCCCTCCACCAACTAATCCACGAAGAATACGTTTTCACTTGACTTCTCCAACACACTGTATTAGCAGCCTGAACTTTCAGATGTTTTTACCGTATTTCCTCGCATAATCGTCGCCACCGCGTAATCGTCGCACCCCACTTTTCAAACACTAAAAAAGGTTTATAAAATTTCATCGCATAATCGTCGCATAGCATGTTCGTATTTGTGCGCCAGTCAGTTGCACATGCTGCCGCGACTTTGTCAGACGAAAAATATCTCGTCCTTATGCTTGCGGGCAATGAACTGTGACGTGAGCGGCAAGCTTCGTCACTTAGCACATTCCGCGAGCGTATAATCTGGCGTGATCTTGTCAGGAGAAAGTAATCTTGTCTTTATGCCTGCCTGCTAAGAACCGCGACGCGAACGGCCAGGGCACATTCCGCGAGCTTATAGGCCTAATCTGGCGTGATCTTGTCGGCAGAAAGTAATTTCGTCTTTATGCCTGCGGGCTATGAACTATGACGCAAACGGCCAGCGCACATTCCGCGAACTTATAGACCTAATCTGGCGTGATCTTGTCAGCAAAAAGTAATCTCGTCTTTGTGCCTGCCGGCTATGAACTGTGACGCGAGTGGCCAGCCCACATTCCGCAAGCGTATAGGCCTAATCTTGCGTGGTCTTGTCATGAGAAAGTAACCTCATCTTTAAGCCTGCCGGCTATGAACCGCGACGCGAATGGTCAGCGCACATTCCGCGAGCTTATAGGCCTCATCTGGCGTGATCATGTCAGCAAAAAGTAATCTCATCTTTACGCCGGCGGCCTAAGAACTGTGACGCGAGCGGCCAGCGCACATTCCGCGAGCGTATAGGCCTAATCTGGCGTGATCTTGTCAGGAGAAAGTAATATCGTATTTATGCCTGCGAGCTATAAACCGCGACGCGAATGGTCAGCGCACATTCCGCGAGCTTATAGGCCTAATCTGGCGTGATCATGTCAGGAAAAAGTACTCTCGTCGTTATGCCTGCGGGCTATGAACTGTGACGCGAACGGCCAGCGCACATTCCGCGAGCGTATAGGCCTAATCTGGCATGATCTTGTCAGCAGAAAGTAATATCGTATTTATGCCTACGGGCTATGAAACGCGACGCGGTCAGCGCACATTCCACGAGCTTATAGGCCTAATCTGGCGTGATCTTGTCAGGAGAAAGTACTCTCGTCTTTATGCCTGCGGGCTATGAACTGTGACGCGAACAGCCAGCGCACATTCCGCGAGCTTATAGGCCTAATCTGGCGTGGCCTGCGGGCTATGAACTGTGACGCGAACGGCCATCGCACATTCCGCGAGCGTATAGGCCTAATCTGGCATGATCTTGTCAGCAGAAAGTAATATCGTATTTATGCCTACGGGCTATGAAACGCGACGCGAATGGTCAGCGCACATTCCACGAGCTTATAGGCCTAATCTGGCGTGATCTTGTCAGGAGAAAGTACTCTCGTCTTTATGCCTGCGGGCTATGAACTGTGACGCGAACAGCCAGCGCACATTCCGCGAGCTTATAGGCCTAATCTGGCGTGGCCTGCGGGCTATGAACTGTGACGCGAACGGCCATCGCACATTCCGCGAGCTTATAGTCCTAATCTGGCGTGATCCTGTCAGGAGAAAGTAATACCGTATCGTCTTTATACCTGCCGGCTATGAACCGCGACGCGAACGGCCAGCGCACATTCCGCGAGCTTATAGGCCTAATCTGGCGTGGCCTGCGGGCTATGAACTGTGACACGAACGGCCATCGCACATTCCGCGAGCTTATAGTCCTAATCTGGCGTGATCCTCTCAGGAGAAAGTAATACCGTATCGTCTTTATGCCTGCCGGCTATGAACCGCGACGCGAACGGCCAGCGCACATTCCGCGAGCTTATAGGCCTAATCTGGCGTGGCTGGCGGACTATGAACTGTGACGCGAATGGCCAGCGCACATTCCGCGAGCTTATAGGCCTAATCTGGCGTGATCCTGTCAGGAGAAAGTAATACCGTATCGTCTTTATGCCTGCCGGCTATGAACCGCGACGCGAACGGCCAGCGCACATTCCGCGAGTTTATAGGCCTAATCTGGCGTGATCTTGTCAGGAGGAAGTAATCTAGTCTTTATGCTTGCGGGCTATGAACCACGACGCGAATGGCCAGCTTCGTCAGCACATTCCGCGAGCGTTAACCTGTCGTGACCTTGTTAGAAGAAAGAAGCCTGTCTCTGACTGCAGGCTATGACTCACGCCAGACTAACGCTACGCGAATGACTGGCCCGTGCAGCAAATAATGATACAGTATATTCTTTGAACTTAAATATTCTTCACATAAGCGTCGCATCCTGCTTTTTTCCACGAATTTTTGGCAAAAAAAAGTGCGACGATTATGCGAGGAAATACGGTATTTCTATTCAGATGCTGCTTATTTGTGTTCATAGCTGTAGGTATTTCCTTAGTTTTGGGGGGCTCGTCACTTAAGTGTTGCACAGTTTAGCTGATTGACTTTAGGTATCAAAACTCATTCCGATAAATTTAACATAAATCAACTTTTAATAATACCCATATTTAAAAAGGGAAGTAGGAAGGAATGCAAGAACTACAGGGGAATTACACGCATGTGCCACTGCGCCAAAATATTTGAGAAGGTACTGGAGAGAAGAATTCGGACAGAAGTTGAAGATGGGCTGAGGGAAGAACAGTATGGATTCAGGCCAGGAAGGTCAACAGTTGACCTCATCTTTGCAGTAAGACAGCTACAAGAACACCATTATGAATATGGGAAAGATCTGGTGATGACCTTCTTGGATATTGAGAAAGCATATGATAGTATTAATAGAAACAAGGTATGGGAAGCAATGAGAGCAACAGCAGTGAACAAGGAGACAGTGGCAAGAGTGAAAGCAATGTACGAGGGAAGCAAAAGCTGTGTAAAGGTGGGAAGAGAGAGAACGGAATGGTTTCAACTGGAGAGTGGTCTGAAACAGGGAAGTGCCCTCTCACCCCTGTTATTTATAGTGGTGATGGATGAAATCATACGAAAAGTGGTAAATAGCATTGGGGAAAGGAAAATGAAGGCAATGTTGTTTGCTGATGACCTTCTGGTATGGGGAGAGGATGAGGAAGAAGTACAAGAGCAATTAGATGAGTGGGAGAAGGTAGTGTTATCATATGGGATGAAGTTCTCAGCACAAAAGAGTGAAGTGGTCATCACAACGAGGAAGAACAACAGACTGGATATGGGCATAACACTTGGAGGACAGCAGTTGCAGAAAGTAGAATGCTTCAAGTACTTGGGAAGCATAATTGAAGAAAAGGGAGGCAATAGGATGGAAATAAATGAGAGGGGAAGGTGCGCAGATGGATTTTTCAAGAGTGTTAGGAGGATGATATGGAATAAAGATGTACCACAAAAATGTAAAGGAATCATCTACAAGACCTACTTTGTGCCAATCTTGACATATGGTTCAGAAACATGGGTGATGAAGGAAAGGGACAAGAATAAAATACGAGCAGTGGAGATGAAGTTCCAGAGGAGTAGGGTAGGAGTGACAAGAATGGACAGAGTTAGGAATGAGAGAGTCAGGGAGATGGTAAGAGAGGAACCATTGCAAAATAGAATAGAGCGATCTAGGCTACAATGGTATGGACATGTGAGGAGGATGCAAGAGGAGAGGATACCGAAGAAGATGTTTGGAATGGAAATGACGGGAAGGAGGCCAAGGGGAAGACCAAGGGACAGATGGACAAAAGGAGGAAAGAGGAGTGTGCTGGGACACAGTAAATGACGAGAGATGGTGGATGGACAGGAAACGATGGAGAGGCTTATGTTCCAAGCAGACCCGACCAGCGGTTGGAAACTGCTCAAGATGATGATGATGATGATGAAGTGATTCTCAGCAATAAAAGTGAAACGTTGGTGGAGGGCGACTGTTTGAGTATTTCCCAGCAGCAATCGCCGCTCTTTGTGTCCCTCGATGGACGGCCACGTTCGTTCGTGGTTGACATTTTGGGCTTTGGTAGTGTTTAGTAGAGATATTTGTTCTCGTAGATTTAACCTGTTGAGGGATTTGGCGAGTGAAACGTGTCTTGCAATCTGTTTCAGGTGAATCACATTTCCCAATAATTGGAATTGTGCTCGTGAAAAGCAACCATAGGCTATCAATTATTAATAATGCAACACTATTCTCTATTACCATGGAGTTGTCGGTCGAGGTCGAGGATGAGGTGGCTGGTTCCGCAGCAACTAGAAGCCATGGATCGTTGCGAATGGTGGTGATGCGTAGGCGACTTCTTGCCGGCGCTAGGATACGTGTTATCAGAGACTTGCAGGGTGACGATACCTTGGGCTCCTTCGGGAAGGTCACTTTGCTTTGTACTTGCTGTCAACAAGGAGAGAAGTGGCCACAATTACACCTCGACACAGCACTTCAGGGCTGCTGATTGTTATCATAGCATGAAAGCCCACTGTTTTGAGGGAGAGAAGAACTGGTTGCTGTCCACCCAAACAAGCTTGTTGGGAGCTATGGCATTGAATAGCCATTGACTGCATGAAGACTGGCTGTGAGGATTTTACTTGTCCGTTGTAGGATTTGTTCCTATTTTCCCCTTATCTCTCCCCCTGTCTGTCATTGTGTCCGCGGACAGTGGAACAAAAGGAAGCTTGTAGTTTAACGTGACTGTTAATCTTGAGATCATGAGCCACGGGACCTCCTTTTTACGTGGAATCCGAACCACAGGACATGGCATTTCACTTCGAAAATCTCACATGCATTGACCGGGAATCGAACCCGGACCGCCTTGGTGAGAGGCATACAGCTAGACCGCTGAGCCACCACGCCCCTCGGACAGTGGAACAGTGACAGAAGCTGACTCTAGAACGAAATCTACATCAAGCAAACAACTAGCTAAGTTCACTATTCCACTCCAAATTACAATACAGTAGAACGTCGTTTATCCGGACGTCAAGCAACCGGAACGTCAATTATCTGGAGGAACAAAAAAAAAAAAAACGGAGCAGCGCTCGCTGCCTACTGTAGTGAGTCGGTTCTCGTTTTCAATTGTTGTCCCCTACCGTTTGTTTACTCTATACTGTTTCAACATATTACAATATGTGAGTGGGTGTACTGTATTGTATTACGTTGTGAACATGGCTTCTACGAGTGGCAGAAAAGAAAAATGAAATCGCAATGTTTTATCCATTGAGAAGAAGGTGGAGATCATTAATAAACTGGATAAAGGTGAGAGAGTTCAGTGTCTAATAAAAACTTGGTGTTGGAAAATCCACAATTTGTGATTTGGAGAAAGGAAAGTTGAAATTCTGAATCATGCATCGAAGTTAGATAGGGAAGAAGGGTCTAAAAAGAGTAGAACCATGAGATCAGCTATGGATAAAAATTGGAAGAAGCAGTTTACTTATGGTTTATTCAGACAAGAAGTAAGGGAGATCCCATTTTTGGGAGAAAGCGTTGCAGCTAAATGAGAAGCTTGGTGGTTATTACCATAATGTACTGTGCATGTTTTTTCCTATGAAATAAATTGATGTTTGATTATCTGGAAAAATCGTTATCTGGAGCACTGTCGGTCCCAATTAGTCCGGATAAACGACTCTCTACTGTAGTACCAACCTGACCATTTACTAACCACACTCAACAAGTAAACATGAAGGTCAATAGCCACAAAAAGTATCATATCACAAGTTTACAGTCAACATGTGTAACTAAAATAATACAGTACATCACTGCCTACTACCTGAGTGTAAGGGATCTGATGATGATCGCTTGACCATCCAAGGGTTTATAGTGAGTTTATGAATGTCATGTTTGATTTTTTCAGGTATGGGGAATAACTAGGGATAGGAAAAATTCGCGATTGCGAATTTCGCGAATTTTTAAAAGAAGTAATACACAGGTGATAATGTGTTATAATAACCCTAAAAATTGTGAAAAAAATTGTTTTTGAGCTCGCGAATTTCGCATAAAACGCGAATTTTACATGAAAACGCGAATTTCGCGTGCAAACGCGAATTTTAGCTTTTTCGTTTTTTTTTTCTTCTTTATAGTGCACTTCCGACAATTCGCGACAATTAATGTACGAATTTCCGCGAATTTTTGAAAGCCGCGAATTATCTGCAGTAATGTTTTTAAGCCTAGCCAAAAGGAAACTATTGGTTAGAATATTGAAATGTATTTTAAGAAAACACAGAAAAAAATAATTATAATACTTCATAACATAGTTTTGTAAGACACATTACGTGGATTACACCAATATTTACGAAGAGAAATGACTGTCATCTCTTTTTGTTTCTTAGATAGTTTATTTTTTCTAATTCTAGATTGTACAATTCTGAAGAAAACAATATATGAGAACTAAAATTCATCTCGATTTTCTATATAAGAGATAAGTGTGACTATAGACACACTAACTTGACTGTGGGAACTTTCGGGATTTCCGTTGCATCACTCCTTCACTCGATATGTACTGGATCTCAGTTTACCTCACCGACAGTCAAATTCCATACAATATCCTCATCGCTTTTATGTATGAAACCATGATCGTTTTTATCGAAGTCTAACTACTGAATGTCACTGTCTTCTGCAACTTGGCATTCATCCAGGTTTTGCCCTAATGTCATCGTAGTGAGACCACCTTGCCCGTTTGAAATATAGTCGTGACAGAAGCCGAAAAAGGCTTGCTTTTGTGCGAGTGTAGCAGCGGTAATTTTCTCTCATGACTTGACTGCATGGAGAGCATCAAACAAACCCGGAATGATCGGAAACTTAACGGTAGATAGCGGACCTCACTTTCTGCATACAGCAATCTTTATCAATCTGGTGGCCGATAGCCTAGATGTTAGGCCCCTTAAAACAACAACAATTATCAATCTGGGCGGTCATCCTGGTAAGTTACTAAGTTATTGAGGTTTTAAGGGCCAGAACAGCATCCTAGTAACTCCTCGACACGTGGCGTCATATAGTGCGCCTTTCAGACATGAATATCTAGATGGCAAGTATCCATATCAAAATGTGTCCTGGTTTCCTGAACCAGTCTTAACCAGGTGGTCTTCTTGGATTCATTTTGTAGTGTACCTGTCAGTATACTTGAAAGATATTGTGCAATTTGATTTCCTGAACAATGTTTCACATGACGAAATACTTGAGACTCAAAGAATTTGGCACAGACATCACTGAACTCATCCCTTTATTAGAAGGCCAGTTTTATCAGACTGTTCACCTTCTAGATGGACATCTACAGAGAATTCAGCAAGCCCTTAAATTTGCTGTTTCTGGAAATTACGGTACGAACATTAAGGAGCTGTTGGAGGGTTGTGGAAATGTGTTAAAAGAGAGAAAATACATTCAGTTTTAGTAAACGTTGGGTACCATGCTCTTAGAATATTATTCAGCTTGAGATCCGTTGACCCTGGGAACAAGATTTATAAATGTGTGTGTTTGGTCCAGCAGAAATAGTGACAATGAACATCAATGAGGACCTTGCAAAGAAAATTAAGAAGTTGCTATTATGTGGAACACTGGAAGAAAGTGAGGTCGAAAGAGGATACAGCGAACTGCAAACTTTAATCAAGAAGCAGATGCACGACAGGACCAAGTCAGACATTGTTCGAGTTTTGCAAGGAATGACATTTGTATTTCCGAAGTTCTCAGAATCTGTGTTGAAAACCATTTTGATACTCTGTTCAAACGCTAACTGGGAACTTTTGTTTTTCAGCTTACACTAGCACGTTAAGTGATATGTGTCACCGTTTGTCAAATGAGAATTTGGATCTCTTCACTGAAGTATACTTTGAAGGATGACTGAAATGTGTTATGTTATCCATGATATTGAAAGAATCCCGCCTAAAATTTAACATTTTGAAAGTACCGAAAAGTGCACTTGAAACCACCGAATTTGCCACTTTAAAATACCGCTTTCTTCACTCTGAAATCACCGAAAAATTCCTATCCCTAGGAATAACACGTATTGGGTACAATCGTGTTGGCCAAATAAACTTATCTCAAATTAAGTATGGTATAATATCTGATTGAAGGAGTGTCTTCCTGCAGGAGGTTGTTCTTCTGTCTGTACAATCTAAGTTTGTGCTTATCCTGGATGAGACGTCATGGTGGGTGAGTGGATAGCGTGTCGGTCTACTAACCCCAAGATTGCAGGTTCGGTCCTGGCCGTGGTAAGTGATTTTTGAAAGGCGGCAAAAATACGACACGCATGCCATACGATGTTGGCATGTCAAGGGACCCATTTGAATTCAGTAGGTTGAGTTGATAGTGGCAAAATTAATCTCGGGAGTTTCCGCCAACACAAAGTTCCTCATTTCTCTACTAGAAAGCGCTATAGTATTCAAGGAGCTTAGTTATCTAACCTCCTTGACTTTCATAGTGCTTCAAGGAACAACGAAATTCGACATGGAAGCTACCCTCTGGGTGTCAAATAGCAAAGCTTGCACCCGGCACCCGAGGCCATACGATATTATTATTATTATTATTATTATTATTATTATAATTATTAATAAATAAACCAGACGATAGATTATTCATATAATGCAAAGAGGTTACTGGGTTAGGACTTTGGTAGTTGTTTTCTTCTAAATGGTTCGTTCGCTAGAACCAGATGTAACGGGAGGTGACACGTGAGTATGTAGATATTGTGACAGTCATCACAAGTTTTTCCCTTGCCTATGTTGGAACCTATGACACTGTGACTTGGTGTGCCTCCTGGCCTCTGAGTACAAACCGTTGGGTGATATTTCACGTTTAATCATAAACTTGCCCAGTTAAGGTGTTTGAAGCCATTTTCAGTGTTACCTTAGTAATCAAAATTTGATGTTTTTCCGTCAGTCAACACGATTGTGGGTTGTTCCCTAATCCTGAAAAACGTTACATGAGATTAACAGTTTCGCTCGTCAAGTGTTCGCCATCAGATCCATTACCCTTAGGCTATGAAATCTATGTCGAGAGTATGGCTGATATGCACACTTACAGTATTTAGTTGCAGTAGTACCGAAATGCAACTAGTCAATACAGTCTGTGTGATGTAATAACCGATCACAATTGGGTACAATCGTGTTTACCGACTCACATTTCAACTCGCCCCGTGTTACTGAGCCCAATCCATATCTTCTGTTCCCATTGCATTTCTTTCAAGAAAATAACTTCGGCTTGGTTAGCTAAATTAAATTATATTTACAGTAGGAGAGGATTGATCGATTTGTTTGCTTGTTTGTTTATCTAATTATTTGTTTTTTTAATTTGTTTGTTTGTTTATTTATTTATTTATTTGTTTATCTTTGTTTGTTTATTTCCTTTTTTGCTTATTTGTTGGTTTATTTGTTTATTTACCTTCAGGAGCTGGTTGTAGTTGGTATCGTCGAAGGGAAGACGACCATAAACTATCGCGTACAGGACGACTCCCATGGACCATATGTCGGATAGCTGTGGTTGGTATGGAACTCCCCGCAGAATCTCCGGCGAAGCATAGGCGTAACTGCCGCAGAACGTTTCGCTCAGGGGTGCCACTCCGTTTTTGGGACGCATGTGGCCCCGAGCAAAACCAAAATCTGATAGCTTAATGTTGTAATTGGAATCCATGAGCAAATTCTCACATTTGATGTCCCTGCAAAACAAATACAGTAGAAAACTTTGTGTTGCTTAAGAAACAAGATAAATAAGAGGGCAAAACAAGACAAGGAACAGCATTTAATGGAAATCTGTGCAGGCATAAATAACAACATGAAATCTGGACAAATAGATATGGCCTATAAAGATATTAAAAGGTTCTTTGAAACAAGAAAACCAAAAACAATGAGCATTGAGGACAAAGATGGGAAGTTAATATATGATGACGAAATGATAGTGAAAAGATGGAAAGAATATTTGGAACAACTATACAGTGGAAACTGTGTTAACTTGCCCATTGAAAAAGAAGATGAAATAACAGAGGAAGACTTGGGGGCACCTATTATGGAGGAAGAGTTTGAGAAGGCATTGCAGGACCTCAAAGGAAAAAAAGCTCTTGGAGTTGATAACATACCAGGAGAACTATTGAAACAATCAGGTGACAAGTTAAAAAGGGAACTGTACAACTTAATATGTACTATTTACAAGACTGGAGAATTGCCTGAAGACTTTGTGAAATGCATAATAGTACCTATACCTAAAAGATCAAATGCAAGGTCATGTAAACAATACAGAACATTGAGTCTGGTGTGTCATGCATCAAAAATAGTCACCAGAATTATTATGAAGAGAATAGAAAAACAAATCGATGAAAACCTATCTGATGATCAATTTGGATTTAGGAAAGGAGTAGGAACAAGAGAAGCAATCTTAGCATTGAGGCAAGTGATAGAGAAGCAGATGAAGAAAGGCAAACCTACCTTCTTAGCGTTCGTCGACCTTGAAAAGGCGTTTGACAATGTGAACTGGAATGTTCTATTCAGCATTCTTCATCAAACAGGTATCAACTTTAGAGACAGAAGACTCATCTACAATATCTATAAGCAAGAAGTTGGAATAGTTTGTTGTGGTAGCAAGGAAGAAACAGCACACATCAGAAAGGGTGTACGGCAGGGTTGTTCCCTTTCCCCATACCTATTCAATATATATGTACAAAAGGCGATCGACCGAGTAAGAGAAACATTTGCCACAGGAATGAATATTCATGGAGAAAAAGTTGACATGATAAGGTTTGCTGATGACATAGCGCTAATTGCAGAAAGTGAAGAAGACTTACAAAAGATCCTGAGCAAGAGGGACAAAATAATGGAGGAAGAATTTAATATGAGAATAAATACAAATAAAACAAAAATTTTGGTCTGCAGTAGACATGGCGAAAACCAGACATCAATAGAGTTAAGAAATGAAAAGATACAAGAAGTTAATGAGTTTAATTATCTCGGAAGTAAAATAACGAATGATGGAAGAAGCAGCAGAGAGATATTACCTAAGTAGGATTGCCCAAGCCAAGAACGCTTTCTATAAAAAGAAGAACCTATTTACTGCAAGGAACATAAGTCTTGATGTGAGGAAACAAATGTTGAAGACCTATGTATGGAGCGTCGCGCTATATGGCAGCGAATCTTGGACAATCGGAGAGAGAGACAGGAAAAGACTACTAGCATTTGAAACCTGGTGCTATAGAAGGATTATGAAAATCAGTTTGAAAGAAATGGTCACAAATGAGGAAGTCTTTAGAAGAGTGGGAGAGAGAAGATGCTTCCTTAAATATTTAAAAAGAAGAAGGAATCACCTCGTGGGCCACATACTGCGACACAATGGACTGATTAAGCTTATAATCGAGGGAACAGTAGACGGCAAGAATTGTAGAGGAAGACCCAGACTGGAGTACATGAGTCAAATACTGAAAGATATGGGTTGTGGCTCATACTGTGAACTGAAGAGGAAGACTGAGAGACGGGAAGAATGGCGAGCTGCTGCCAGCCAGCCTCACGGCTGTTAACCACAGAGAGAGAGAGAGAGACCTTTTTTCTACGACAGTCAACAAGTTGGCGCAGCACTGCCAACATTGCTGTAGCATTCTACGTCAGTCAACAAGTTGGCGCAGCACTGCCAACATTGCTGTAGCATTCTACGTCAGTCAACAAGTTGGCGCAGCACTGCCAACATCTACACATTGCTGTAGCAATCTGATTAACAGACAAGTTTTTTAAAAGACCTTACTTTCAGAAAAATGAGAAGAATTCAAACTTTTTATTACCGTATGTCTGCTCAGTAAAATGGAAGGTTATCCTAGTTGCAAACTAACTAACCCTCCTAGCTCTAGGCAGAGTAAGGTGACATAGCATTAAGTCAAATAATAATAATTACAAAGTACTAACTGAAGTACTTACTTCAACAGTTGCAGTGGAAGGTCGACTGGGAAAACACAGATGGAGAAACACAGATAGATCAAAGTCTCATTTGACTTACTGCCGGCCCCTTGTTAAAGTCAAACAAGAGGAAGATCTCTTAAAGAAGATGGTAAAATTGTACAAGGCAAATCAGTAGAGAAAAATCCCAAGAATTTAAATAAGTATCCCAGAGGAATGTAGGTCGTAACTTCGTAGCAGCTAAGACTGACAAAATCAAATAATTACTTATGGCTGGAAAATGTAGATGAAGCATGCTTAAAGCATGACGAATAGAATACATAGTGTTATCACTAGGGCTCGGATCGATATGCTCGATAAAATCTCCAGATATGCTCAAAAACCATGTGTTTTATGCTCGAAAACCCCATTATATGCTCGATAGATATGCTTGAAAAAACAGTTATATGCGGTTAAATATGCAGAATATGCTGGAAAAACACCGTTATAAACTATAGAAAGGAAAGTGAAACGAAAAAACCAATAACATACCTTTATATACGAGCTTTATTTTCTAATTGTATGTATGATACACTGCGATATACTCGCATTCAAGTTTTTCAAGTATATATAAGAGAAGTTTTCTTATAAATGTTACAGTTTAAAAGTTCATTTACAAAATGTTCAGAATTGAGTCAATGAAGTAGATCTGCATTGGTCTGTACAACAAGAATTTTTTCTATGTTTTCAGTTTTCTTAAATCAGTCAATAAAAGTTTCAATGACGAGAACGACCTCACTAAAGGTTAAAAACCTGCGGTTCTATTATTCGCACCAGATAGGCTTTTCTATAAATATTTCTGTTTTCGAACCTTAAGCATCGTCGGGGGAAGAGGGGGAGAACGACCTCACTAAAGGCTAAAAACCTGCGGTTCTATTATTCGCACCAGATAGGCTTTTCTATAAATATTTCTGTTTTCGAACCTTAAGGATCGTTGGGGAAAGGGGGGTGGGGGTGGGTGGAGAATTCGAAGAAAAACAAACTATTTAGACGAAAACCACAAGAATATGCATTTATATGCTTCTATTCTGAAAACCGCTGTTTTATGCATTTATATGCTTGATAAATTTTAATTCTGTTGGTCCCAGAGAGGTGAAAATACCACCGAATGGCTTCTTTCAATGTGTACTATTCAGGAAAAAAATATGCAAATATGCTCGAATCCGAGCCCTAGTTATCACTGACCGAGTTCAAGCGCGCCCCGCTGTTGGTTAGCGCTAGCGGCGCAGACCCCCAACGCTACACAGTCAGCCGCAGTCAGCTGTTCAAATATGGGATATGCGCTGGGCTACGTAAACCTCTTTACGAAGGCTGCGGTTACGTCGATTACAACAAATTGTTTGTTTAGACTTATGAATAATAAGTTACCGTGAAAAAGTTTTTATTAATATTCTCAGTCCCCATGTAGAACTATCTTTTAAAACCTTCCGTTAGTCGCACATTGGTCTGGCAGTTCTGTGGTTCGTTTTAGTTGTAATATCAAGCCAACAATTCAAGTTATAATCTTATCGTCTCGGGACATCATACACCATACCTTAGTAAGCATTTTCCTGGAGTTGTCAAATGACGAGCCTAAAAGTAACTCTACACGAGTAAGTGAGTCGCCCTCTGCTAAAAGATGATGAATCACTAGTTCATGAATCAGTTATTTCAAAGGAATTTGTGACTGATACTGAAAACTAAGTTGAAACATGATCCGAAGACTCGGATACTGACCATGATTTTGATCAGGAGGACGGTAACGGAAGTGAAGAATTGGATGGTCGTTTATTTTATTGGCAGGTTGGCCATTATTATTATTATATGTCCGTCTCATTCTTGGCTATCACCGCGGAGGCCAGGGTCGATTCCCAGCTCTGCAAAGAAATGTAATTCTGGTCTTAGGGCTGGAACGGTGTTCACTCAGCCTCGTGAGGCAAAACTGATAAGAGGAGCGTTTGATTCCTACCTCAGCTATCCTGGAAGTGGATTTCCGTGGTTTCCCACTTCTACTCCAGACAAATACCGGGATGGTACCTAACTGAAGGCCACGGCCGCTTCCTACCTCAATTCCGAATACACACACTACTACAGACATCACAATGACACAGGTTATTAGACAAATTCTACACACACCCAAGCACACGGGGCTACGTGACCACAATGCCGCAAGTTCCCTAAAGAATCAACGACTATTATTATTTTAGGCCAATTATTATTAAGATGGATTATATATTTTTTCGTTTTAAGTAAGGATGGCACGAAGTAGAACAAGTAACCATGGAAGGCTGCCTTCATTCCGTATCCTACTGGGCGCATTCGTGATTTTAACACAGCGGATAGATATTTCGGTAAATTTTGAAAAATGTGAGGTACTATTCTTGGTTTTAATTTCCACTTGACGTGAGGAAGTTCCACATTCTCACAGATCACTACAAAACAGTCCGCCTTTATAATAATTCAATCTTCCGAAAAACGCACGTCACAGATTCTACTTTTGATCGACAATTGCTTACCTTTCTGCGGAATAACTCTCGCCCATTTCGCAAACAGATTTGTTTCTTTTGGTGGTGCGAAAAAATGTCTACCATCAGATATTCTTCCGTAACCCGATTTACATCCAGGAACGAAACAATACGACATTTTCCCGAAACAGCAGAAAATTTAGTTTGCACTCACAAAGCACTGCACAGACATTCGTAAACTATTACAAAGAAACAAATTCCCTCGCATAATATGATTTCTCGCGCTACTTGTCATACGTGCTTATGGTTCGGCGTGACTTCCGCGCCACACACTGGCTGGACCATGAACTACAATGCTTAAGGAGCGATGACACTGTCGTCATGCTTAAAGTTAAAATGAGAATAACAATGAGATGAAAAAAACTCAAAAGACAAAACACATGTATTGACTTGAAACACATCAACAGTTGTGCAATGCTGTGTAAATAGTCACAAAAACATTTAAAAGAAATAACTTAAACTATAAACGAGGGCTATTCCAAAACTAGGGTCCGGTTAAAAAATAACATCCAAAATCAAAATTGTTTTATTGACATTCCTTAAGTCTTTCTCTATTTTTCTACATAATTTCCATACTTATTGACACATTTGTCACATCGTTCCACAAGCTTTTGAATGCCTAAGTCGTAGAACTCGGCCGCCTGCGAAGCTAACCAGTCTTTAACAGCTTCTTTCACTTCATCATCTGTGTCGAAGCACTTGCCGCCAAGAAACTCCTTTAGATAGCGGAACAGGTCGAAATCACTTGGCGCCAAGTCCGGACTGTACGGTGGGTTGTCCATCTGTTCCCATCCAAATTTCTTGATTAGAGTTTGCGTGTCATTCACAGTATGGGGTCTGGCATTGACATGCAACAACAACACTCCAGACGACAAAAGACCACGTTGCTTATTCTGGATTGCACATCGAAGTTTAGTCTGGGTAACGCAGTAGGCGGCTTTATTGATCGTTGTCCCTGAAATACTGAATCGTCGATTTTCACGAATTTTGTCGTCAACCGCATGAACCAACTCGTCTGAAATCACTGATGGTCTGCCAGAGCGGGGTTCATCGTACACATTTTCCCGTCCTTCATTAAAGGCTCGCACCCACTTGCGCACTTTACTGTCACTCATTGTGTTAAAACCGTACACTTCAGTAATCTATTTAAACACAAATAGTGCTAAATGTTCCGGCATAACTCAACAAGATGACAGTGTTTCGCCCCGGTGTGCTATTGGGCTCTTCAGTTGGTTAAAACACACCTCACCAAGACACTGTCTAGTGCACACTGGGAAGGCCATTGCAAGACGTATTTGATACATGTGTATCCACGTCACGAGCAAGCCAGTGCACTATGGGAGTCCAAACTCCATTCCAAAGCAATTATAACCTTACCTTGGCATTGAATATACAATTTTCATAAGAAAATATGCATTGTCCGTTGAGCCATAATATATTTAAACACAAATAGTGCTAAATGTTCCGGCATAACTCAACAAGATGACAGTGTTTGCTTTGGAATGGAGTTTCGACTCCCATAGTGCACTGGCGTGACCCCACCACTTCTGGTGCACCCTGGATATTGCTACACCCTCAGGGGCTCACGGCTGGTGAGTTCCGGAGTTGGAGACCCCGAGGGACTCCTGAGCTGGGTCGGGTTTTCCCCCTTTTATCCTTTACCCGTGGGGCGGACCCTTTCCTCATTCACTTTCATGGCTTGCCTTCCTTCCAAGTCCCTCAATCCTCATTCTTCGAGGGTTGAGGGCATTTCTTTTCCTCCTGTCCTTTAATTCCCTTATTCTCCTTTTGTTTTCCATTTCTTCTTCTAGTATATAAGTTAGTAGTTAGTTTTAGTTATAGTTTACATTTCATTATCATCTTCACGATCACACAAACCATTAGGGGCCGATAACCTAGATGTTAGGCCCCTTTAAACAACAATTATCATCATCATCATCCTCACCAAGTGTCCATAAAACTGTATTCTTCTTCTGTCTTCAGGTATAGTTCTTTGTTAGGTTTGAGTCTCCTCTCTCCATCCTTGATATTTGGGCCTAGGATTTTTCGTAGCATTTTCCTTTCTCTCTTTCGGATGTCTTCGAGACCGCCCTTCCCAATCATGTCTAGTGTTTCTGCTGCGTACAGACATCCAGGTCTGACAACAGTATCTAAGTGTCGGAATTTAGCCCCAAAGGATACACCCTTTTTGTTGTAAGTTGATAAGCCATTTCCATTCTTCTCGCCCGCTCTTTGATGGCATCCTTTCCAACCCATTGTCCTGGAATTTTTCTCCCAAGTACTTAAAACAGTCAACTCGCTTTATCTTGGTTTCTCTCAGCTATATATATTATTGTATTATTATTATCGACTTTTCCCCGTTGGGAGAGCGTGCAAACTTCAGCCAATCACAGCTTCACTTCCTTTTCCTCTTCTCTTTTCTTCCCAAAATGTTTTGAACTATATACACTGGCCAGCAAATAAAACGGTCACTTGAAAAATTCAACATTACTTTCATTTAAATCACAAATATGAACGCTGTAGGCCTAGTACATAAGGTACTGTTCATAGCATGGAAATAAGATTAATAGTTTTCCTCGATGTATTACCATTCTGCATGTCGTTGTTTCACTCAACAATAGCGATTCATTCACATGATGCTGTTTCCCGCGGAAAGATGTGTGCGCGCCATTTTCGATCAGAGCAACAAGTGGCAAGAGGGAAAAAAAGAAACCATTGCATTGTTGACAATAGTGATGGCGCGCACATTTTCCGCGGGAAACAGCATCATGTCAAAGAATCGCTATTGTTAAGTGAAACAACGACATGCAGAATGGTAATGCATCCAGGAAACCAATTAACCTCACTTCCATGCCATAACTACAGTATGTGCTGTACTAGGCCTCGAGCATTCATATTTATGATTTGAATGGAAGAAATGTTGAATTTTTCAAGGGATCGTTTTCTTTTTGCCGGTCAGTGTATAATCTGGAAACTCTTTAAGAGATTACTGATTTTATGAAGGCTACTCAAATTCAAAGAATTCAGAGTTATAGGTCACTGTTCAGGTAAGTCCCCACATGTTGTAGTTAATTGTAGGTCAGTCTGCATATTAGTTTACAATCATCGCTACACCTTTATACAATATCTGTTGACATATTGTAAGGTGTGTCTGCAGTTTCCATGCATCATTGGCAAGTGAAAATCCACAGCCTGCTTCCAGTCTCCGACCGGGTCAGGGAATGGAATGAATGAAGCCCCCACCTAGGGGCGAGGCTATGAACTGTGCCGGCTGCCGTGGCCTGACGCACTCCTCTGGGGCAATGATTAAATGTATGACAGATGAAATGAAATGATAGTGGATCCTTAATATCAAGTGACAACAGAATACAGCTTGAATTAAATTACCGTATTCAGAAATCAAGTCAATTCTATCAGCAAGTTCGATATCTACTCTGGAATAAGCAAGTGCCACTAAGATCAAAACAAACTCTTGTTTCGAACATACTTTGTCCCTATACTGACTTATGGATTGGAAACATGCACAACTACCAAAAAAGATGACAGCAGGCTTCAGAAATGAAGTTTCTAAGAAGCATGCTTCAAAAAATTAGGAAAGACAAAGTAAGAAATGAGAAGATTAGAGAACAAGCTGGAATAAATCAGTCCCTGAAGGAGACCATAACTAGGGAACGTTTGCGATGGTTTTGTGACGTCAAACGTATGACAGAAAGGAGAATTGCAAAACGATGGTTACATACTGAGATAACTGGGAAGAGACCTGTTGGAAGACCTAGGAGGAGATGGCTGGACCAAGTGAAGGAAGATATCACATCCAAGGGAATCAACTGGGATGAAGTCTTGAAGGAGCAGCGGTACATGAATCGACCAAAATGGAGAGCGCTCGTATACCACACCCGGGAAACTGGAGTGGACACTTGATGATGATGAGTGAAGAGTGTTGCTGGAATGAAATGTTGACAGGGAAAACCTCAGTACCAGGAGAAAAACCTGTCTGCCTCTGTTTTGTCCAGCAATCATTGGCAAGTACAAGTTAATCAAGTCTCAGACTGGCCATCGAAGGTTGGCCACACTGCTTTAGCCCATGCTTCTTGCTGAAACTGCACTTGGGTTGCCTTAGAGGTACTCTTTCTCACAGCAACCCGACATCTTCTGTGCAATTCTGCACAGAGTTATAAATTGTAGTTTTCACACGATGTTGGTCAGCGATTAATCATTTTTAAACTCTTGACAAAGATGGTCAGCCAGCAAGACATTCCATTGGGATGATCAAGTTTAGGTTGGTAGCCATGTTGTGGCACCTCACTCTGATGGGGGAAACATTCCACTGATCTGTCAACATTTTTTAGTGTCAGATATAATTTTATGTTGTTGTTGCAAACTCAGAAATGAAAATCCACAGGCTGCTTCCAGTCTCCGACCGGGTCAGGAATGGAATGAATGAAGCCCCCACCTAGGGGCGAGGATATGAACTGTGCCGGCTGCCGAGGCCTGACGCACTCCTCTGGGGCAATGATTAATTGAATGACAGATGAAATGAAATGATAGTGGAGAGTGTTGCTGGAATGAAATTTTGACAGGGAAAACTGGAGTACCAGGAGAAAAACCTGTCCAGCACAGATCTCACATGGAGTGACCGGGATTTGAACCACGGATCCAGTGGTGAGAGGCCGGCGTGCTGCCGCCTAAGCCACGGAGGCTTTGTTGCAAACTCAGAACACAGGGTTAAAATGGGATATTTCATGGAGAAATGAGAACTTGGTGAGGAAACGTGTTGATGGACTAAGTTGTGGAGGGGTACACTTGGCACCATGAATACCAGTAAAGGAAGTAAAGGCTCGGTTAAACAGGACGCGGGCTGCTGTGCGAACGGAACGACCGCAGCCCATTGCGGAATTCGTACAAGTCAAGGCGAACCAGTGTGAAAGCAAACGCGATTAAGCGCATATCACAGTGTTTTCTGTTCATGGTGCTAATTCAACATGTCCAGCAGTTCCTCGGACGAAGAAGAAATGCTTCTTCTGTTCGCTTTGAGTTAAGCGAGGCGAAAAAGAGATTGGGTGCATGATACGAATAAAAAAGACAGGAATTGGACGAGTATCACAAAGTATGCTGCGAGTTGAGATCATTTTCAGACCGTTTTATCATATATTTTCTAATGACTGGAGAACGCACTCGCGCACAAGGTCAATTAATCTCTCTGTTTCGTCGACCATGCATCCAGCCCGCGCGGGCATTGTGGAAAATCACAACTGCTCACTTGCCTGCCGCGAACTAGATTGGTCCGCTGCGGTAGACCACCTTCTGTTTAACCAGGATGATGCAATACCGCAGTGGCGGATCCAGGCCTTGCGGGGCTCTGGCCGATATGATAAGGTGAGGCCCACAACAATAGGAAATTTTAAAAAATCAAATCAAATGGAAAATAGTTGCCCGGTGGAATCTACATCCGCCTTCCGGCGTGCCGAGAGAATTCTTTTTTTCAATAGTATCATGCACCCATTTTCTTTTTCGTCTCTCGTGACTCAAAGCGAACAGAAGAAACAATTCTTCCGAGGAACTGCTGGACATGTTGAATTAACAGAAAACACTGTGATATGCACTTGATCGCGATTGCTTTCATAATGGTTTGCCATGACTTGCCCGCATTCAGTTCGACCACCCCAGTCCGCGACGGGCTGCGGTCATTCCGTCCGCGCGGGCAGCCCGCTTGCTGTTTGACCGAGCCTTAAGCGTGAGCTCCCACCTGTGCACCACTCCCCTCTCATGGCAGTACTCAACAGCATCCACGAGCTGACGGAACCATCTTCGTCCTCGAATTTCATCGATGTAAGAGTCGCGTCTAATTATATCCAGCAGGCTTCCGTTCTCAGCAAACTCCATCACGATGTACACTCTGTAACACACAAATAGGTTCCATTCCTTGCTCTGCCAATAATTTATAAATCTTAGATCTGATGAATACATAACGAACAAATTCGTTACAACTTTCAAGTTAATGGAAATAATCTATGGTAACAAATTCTTTTGTTTCACAAGAAACAGATACAACAGAAATTAGATATATCATCAATAAGTTGAAAGCAGACAAATCACCTAGAGCAGACAATATTCACATAGAAGTAGGGTTGCCAGATTTCAAGAATGGAAAAGCAGAACACGTCCCTAAACATCGTTTTTTTAAATCAGGGTTGTTAAATGTTTTAATAATTAATACACATATGTATTCAATAAGCATTACATAATCAAATACACATAATTAAAACTACATATTGCTGACAATCATATATAGTGCAGGAATATTAGACAGAATTTGGGCAAAGTGAGGAAAATTAGTTTATCAAGCTAAAAATTGGTGGAGAGGTTCCTTGAATAGCCTGGATCAAAATACTAAAAGTCCCAAAAAATCCCTCACGGGGAACATGCCGCCATCTTAGAAAAATGGCCGGCATCTTGGATTTCGTACCAGCATCGCATTGAACATCATAACTCGAAACCTAAGGGTGATAGGGACGTGCGGTTTGGTCAGGATAACTAACCAGAATGCAGGCTATCATTTTGACACTACTTAACCTAGATAACAATCGAAATAGTTATTATAAATCACTTAAACAAACTCTCATAGGATAGCGTTAAAAGCCATCTTGATGTTCAATGTCTATTATTCGACTTTTACATTCATGGGATTGAAAAAAGTACCGAAATAAATGTTGTTAAGCACATCAAAGCCCACAAAAATATGTAATCAGCACTTTCGTAAACCAAAAATTACGGGTGTGAGAAGTTGTCAAACATGCGCATGCAACTCGAGGAGCGGCGCTTCACAAAGCCGGTGCAACTGGTGATGTAAACATATTCTGTAGGCGCAACTATGCCCCCCTTTTTAATGATAAGTAAAAATTTGACACTTTTATATGAAAGGATAGCATCTTATAACCTGATAAATAATAAAAAGCAATAATCAATTTGTTCATACAGTAACTTTGCGCTTTAAAACTCTCTTTCTTAGCTACGTATATTCTGTTCTGTATATAATACTGTCAATTGCGCCTACTACCAATTGCGCCTACTATCAATAGCACCTATTATCAATTACGTCCCCTACCAATCGCGCCTACTACCAATTGCGCCTAGTAAGAATAGCGCCTACTATCAATTGCACCTACTACCAATCACGCCTACTACCAATTGCGCCTACTGTCAATTGCAGCTACTATCAATAGCGCCTACTATCAATTACGCCCACTACCAATTGCGCCTACTACCAATCGCGCCTACTATCAATTACGTCCACTACCAATCGCGCCTACTATCAATCGCGCCTACTATTAATAGCGCCTACTATCAATTACGTCCACTACCAATCGCGCCTACTATCAATCGCGCCTACTATTAATAGCGCCTACTATCAATTACGTCCACTACCAATCGCGCCTACTATTAATTGTGCCTACTATCAATTGCGCCCACTATCAATTGCGTTGCGTATGAATAGCGCCTGATATCAATTACACCTGGTAAAAATCGCGCTCAGTATACATCATAATCGGTATAAAACGCGCCCAGTATCAAACGCGTCTACTAATCGTACTGCCCCCGTAATTGAATTATATAGAGACCACGGTGGCTATTTTGGAAATTATAGCGAAAGTTATGGCTGTCATAGTTATGACGTGGGTAGTCATGACGTAAGCACGGATGACGTAGACGTTATGTCAGCAGGCTACTTGAGCTGAGATTCTCAGTGACGTCAGCATTTATTCGAGAAGGATCCGAGATGTACGACGCAGTCGCAGGAAACGTGGAATTCTGCTGAGGAAGAAATTATGCTATTGGAGGGGAGACTCAAACCAATGAACGATAGTCTGAAGGAAGACGGAGATTGCTGAAACTATGGTATTTTTATTACTTTTTGGAATGCAGAATTGTGGAAATCCATTTGCAGTAGAGGCATTGATCTGGAATTTTGGTGAAATTTATTTTCAGCTTTTGAATTATGAAAATCCGTCATGTATTGACGAAGTTGGAACTTCTAGCGATGACGTAGTAACACGCGATGGAAGGGATAGATACGCCCCTCATGAAGTTCATAAAAGGCCTTGCGCAGAAGAGAGGAGCCTCATTCGCTCATTCGCTCATTCGCTCATTCTCAGATTATAAATCGTCTGATATTCAATCGTCAGATCTCAAATAGTCATTTCAGTGAAACGTCGAGTGAGATTAGTAGTGAAAAAGTCGTCTTTATAACGCGTGGCGAAGCCACTGCATTAAACGAGAGTCGAACTTACAAGCAGTGCAGGTTTACTGTGAAGTAAATCTAGGTGAAGTTGAAACGACCCTTATAACACTTCTACAAGATTAGCTGTGAACAG
The DNA here is from genome assembly GCA_946902985.2 of Meconema thalassinum. Taxonomy (NCBI): domain Eukaryota; kingdom Metazoa; phylum Arthropoda; class Insecta; order Orthoptera; family Tettigoniidae; genus Meconema; species Meconema thalassinum. Next base: position 554,415,489 of record OX336392.1, read on the forward strand.
TTAGCGGTCGCCTATAAGCTAATTCTCTTGTGCATTGCTACAGTAAGGACTGTAGAAAAGCTGAACAATTTCGAGGAAGTATTTTGGAAGTTATTGACAATCTTAGACGACTGACAAAAGTGATTTTCTCGCCACAGGAGAAACACTTTGTATAGCCAGACTCTACGCTACGGCTGACAGGGCTAGTGAAATAGGGAGACTTCAGATTGCTTTTGTGACACAACGCTACAGTATTATGGAGCAATTTAATAAGGCAGTTTGTTCTTCTAATACTACAACCGAAGAGCATATGGAAGGCTAAAGGACTTTATGCAATTGGGACATATTTCAACGGAGTAAGATAGCAACATGGAACTTCGCTAATTGCTATTCCATACAAGCGAACATGTGGTAAAGAACCATCTACACCCATGTTTCGTGATTAAAGGCTGAATACTATCAAACAGCAATAGAAATGATTTCATACTTTCTGAATATGAATATTTCTTCGGAAATTTATACAAAAACTTCATGGCGATTTTCAACTGGAACTTCAGGGATTTTTCAAGAGAGGTCAGGGTTGTCCCGACTCACAAAGAAGATTATTGCCGGAAGGATGTCGTTCGTCTTCGTGAAGCAGTTCGATTCTTCGATGGTGCTGTTTCTGGTTTCGAGGATGGAGCTCAGCTTTAACTTGGTGAAATGGATCCATCAACAGTCTTCTTTGGGGAATTTTCCTCTGGAACGTCAATCGGCAGATAAGGTAGTCGTGAACGTTTATTGTATTTGAGTTTCTTAGCAATGTTTGAGCAACCATTTTTCCCATATTTTTGTCCTCATGTATTTTTGCCCGATATTCTTGTTTGAGATTCCTATTCTCAGTACACCTTGATGAGTTATACCTTTTTCGACGTTTTATTAAGACATTGTTATGTCATGGGCATAGTTAAATGATTTTGAATCAGTTGAGACTGATATTTAGATTTTTCAGTAATTTGCTTATTTTTGTAGTCACGATTTGACTGTAAGTTAATGATTTTTATGGCAGATTTAAATTCAGACAGCGTGTCACTTTATTAAAGTAATTCTACCCCAGTTTAATTACTTTGACCAATTTTCTGTCATCATCAAGAAGGAAGAACATTTAAATGATTTTAGAGCGTTAAAATCCAGTACGTTGTCGACGATCTTGGAAATACTAGTCGTTATTTGTATTGATTGCAACACAGACATTTATCGTCAGTCATGAACGACCATTGCATCTCAGGCAATTTTGTGAAAGATGAACATTAATTATGAATTATTGAATGCATTAAATTCGTGAAACTTGTGTTAGGTTTTTTCTCATATAGAGATTTATATATTGATGTTTGCATTCCCCAGTCTAATTGGATTCTATTCGACTATTTTGCAGTTAGTCGCACTTTGTTTGATGATAGTATTTTTATACTACAATTCTTTGAAGATGTTAATCTTAAATTTTGATAGACCAGACAGGCGTATATAAGCGTATTCACTATTAAATTTGTTTGTGATTGGCAAATTTTTATTTCATTTCGATTCATGAATGAAATCCACGAAGTTTAAATGACAACAGTTTTGAAACAATTATTGATATAAGAATTTTTAAGTGGAACTATGAATGTATAATCGATAGTGCAGCGGACATGTTGAAAGTCGCTGATGTATAATGTCCTTAAATAAATGAAGGAGATTCCCACAGTAATTAATAATGATAAAAATTGTGTTAGGGGAGGTTTTTGTAAATGCTGTGGAAGATTTTGATGCCATATATTTTAATATATGATGAATTTTGGGCTATTTTGAATGCAGTTTGTGCATTATTTTGTAAGCGAAGTATTTTCCGCTAGAGTATATTGTCATAGTTCGTTGAAAATTAATCAAGTGAATTTACTGTTATAATTAACAAGAGTTTGAAAGAATTTGAGATAAGATTTTGAATGAAGATTACCGTCACAAATAATTAAAATTATTACAACCTTTATTAAACCAGATTGTGACATTTACATGTATAACTAACCTTCATTGGTCGATTATATTAAACACGATTATGAATTTACCAACCGGATAAAACATGTGGTTCAATGTATTTCTTAAATTAATAATTTAAATGATTTAAATGTTGATATTGTAAATAATAAATGTAAATATCTTTGACAATAATGTGGAACGAAAGAAATGTTAAAGGCGTGTTTAAAAATTTTGTAATTATTTTCGACAATATTATAAACAATTTCTAATTGTTATAAATAATTTATGTGATTTTGTTATAAACATTTAAGAGTGTGTTTGATACTCTAAACTATGCTGATTAAACATTTGGATGATAACTTAACAAGTTTAAGTAATGTTAAAATAATCCAGTGGGATGTGAGTTAAGCATTTGAAAGATTTGCGTCAATATGTATGAATGTCTTGTAGACATTTAAAGCTTTAAAAGGAGCTGAATTCTTACACAGTGTGGTGTGACGAGGGAGCCCCATTTGACAGGTGTGAGCCAGGTTAAAGAGTAGACCAGCCGGCCAGACATCTGGTTATCAGCGGGTGAGGTCGCTACTCCGGCCTTGTGCCTATTAATACAAGTGCAATGTTTATTAAAAGAAACCAAATGCTCTATATATGTCGTACCCTGACTTCCTCATCCAATCCAAATGTGTTTTAAAATGTTACATTATTTTGAGCTCATGGGAGCGAACATATTGTTTGATAAATTTGCAAGTCCTTTAGGAGGACGTAGTCAGATTGACATAGGCTACTGATAGCCACGTTTATTTTGTTGAGTTGTGAAAATCATACTCTTTATTTGAAAATAAAGCTTTTGTACAGTTCAAAGTTCTCGTCTTCGGTCTGGTTCATTTTTAAATGTCATGGTGAAGGTTATTGTGAGAGCATACTTTAATGATCCTGTTGTCAACCCAATCCCCGAGATATTTATAAGAGGTAAGTAAAAGTAAGTATGAAACCCCGTCTATTTTGGTGTGTTCCACAATAATTTTTTCTTGGTAACTTCTGTGTTCAAACCTCGGTAGTATCTGTCAGTGCCATTTTCATTGATGTAGCTGAGCTGGTGCGATTGATTGTTGGCAATCCGATTGAGGGGGCGGATATCTGACAGCCTACTATCCGGGTAAACGGGGACAGTACCTACTATAAATTGAGCGTGCTATAAAACGCACCCAGTATACATTGCTCCTACTAACCATGGCTACTATCAATTTAAAAAAAAAGTCAACCCCTGGCACTATCCAGCCCATGACGGGCTAAGGCCGACCAAGCGACCGCTGCCCAGCCATTTGGCCTGCAGATATTGGGGTGACGCGTGATCAGCGCTTCGGGTCCCCTCGGCCGTTAATCTTGATATTCGTGATCGGGGCGCTGTCTCACTATCAGACAGCTACTCAATTGTCCTTACGAGGCTGAGTGCACCCCGTTCCAACCCTCACGTCATGTAACGTGTTTTTCGAGGGGTTTTTATGCAACTGGCATAAGTCAGTAGGAAGCCATTCTATATTTATTTACGCGGCAAATTGTTCAGCCAAGAGAATTTTTCATGTTAATTTATTATTATTATTATTAATTTATTATAATTATTATTAAGGTATTTTCGGAGCATTTTATAAAAATTATTAGCATTCAGATAGGTTTTCTATGTCTTAGAAAACGCTATCAAGCAAATTATTACGAACGACAATATCATAGAAAATTATGTGATTACGGAATTTTACGGAGTTTTCGTCAGTTAGGGTATATCGAGAGACGTGACTCACTGGGAATTCAAGTACACGCTTAATCTTGTCGGAAAGCATGACGCAATCCTGGGTCGCAGCGTCCAGGAAAGGCGAATTGTTGGAACGGAACCCTCCCGCCGAGTGTAATGACCCAGAGAAGGGGAGTATAGCGCGTGGGGTGCAGCCAATCAGTGGAGACCACGCAAGCTAGAAGTCGGATGAAGAGGGGGAATGCGAGAGGGGCATATATCGTTCGACGCGGCGTGGAACGGGGACTATCTGTGTAGAGCTTAACGAGTACGTTTGCACGCGGGAGTCGCTCCGATGTTCCGTGGAGTGGAGGCCTTACTTTTGTAAAACTTAACCAGTGTGATTGTACGAGTGTTTGGGTCCGATGTACGGACCAGAGAATCTTCAAATCTAGCAGTATATTGTTTTAGATCCCTTATTTGGGGGTGGATCTAAAAGGAAGAGTTATTGTATTAATTTATAAAGCTGTGCCTAAAAAGGGTAGCTTCCCTTGGCAGGGTAAGCTGACCAGTGTAGAGTGTTGTGGTGTGCTAGGAACTAGGGGGCGTTCCTATAAATAATGTAGTAGTGTTTGAAGGGATGGGACCCAATGCAAGGGTCACTGTGCTGGTCGCTCAGCTGACTGGCTTATTATGTAACTGAATCTGCTCGTATCAGCCGAGTGGCACGCGCTGCTTGCTAGCAGTCGGGTCGGCTCGAGAAATACAATGGTATCTGAGCTAGCGCTATTAGACTACCGTCTGTCACGTCTAACTGTGACGGGAATCAGGAAGGGCGTTGGGATGTAAAGAGGCGTATGGACAGTAAGACTAGTGTGATGTGTTGACCAAGTGTTTATTGGTCTGTAATTCTGAAGTATGAGTCCCTTGTAGGGAATGTAATTATGTTCACAATGTAAAGTACAAGTTGTGGGTTACAGGTTACAAAAGTAGGATGTCTGAACACGACTGACTGACTCACCTCTGATGACACCGGCGTAGCCTTCGGCCGTATCGTTGAAGCACTGATAATGGAGAGATCCCTTGACCTGATTAAGACGCCTTCTTATACTCTTCGGCGCTATGCTGTCAGCAATGTCTTGGCATTGCTGTCCCAGTTAATAGTATGTCGCTATGTGTAACCATTGTGCAAGGACTGAGCTGCCTTCTAGAGTGGCAAGCTGTCCGTGCTACGTTTATGGATGTTGGCCCGGCTTTCCAAGGGTTGCCCGTTAGGAGATTTAGGCAGATGATGGGGGAATGGTCTCCAAGGGGTGCATACCCCCGGGAGGCTGTACAAGCGTCTTCCTTCATTTGTTCGCGTCCTCGCGAACGGGAACGGAACTGGAGGTTGGGATGTTGACGTAGTGGTTCTTGGAGCCCCCTCGTATCTCCTGGTGGTGTCGTATCGAAGTGTGGGTGTGAGATCAGCCCGTGTTCAGAGGGGAGGGTTATGGGATGTACAGATATATGTATACACTGATATTGGCATTGTGAAAATGGAAATTAACAAAACAAAAAAAAATTGACATTGCGAAAAATTTGACATCGAGAAAAAAATTGACATTGAAAAAAAAATTGACATTTGAGAAAAATTTGACATTAAAAGAAATTTGACATGGAGAAAAAAAAAGTTGCCCTTGCTATTGCTGGCATATTGCTAGTTTCAAAAAAAGAAAAAAAACATGGTTTTGATAGTTACATAGTTGTGCAGGGAGGAAAAACCCAGCTAGCCGAGGAATTGTGTCGTCTGGCTTTACTTTGGGGAAAAAAAGTGCTCCCTGCAAAGAGAAAGATAGGAGAGAATAGAAAAAAATGGTTGTTCCAGGGTATAATTTAAGGGATATAATCAAAGTGTATTTATTGGTTCGGGATGAAACGGAACACCCTGACAAATGGGGAAGTTAGAAGAAGGAAAAATGAAAGAAAACAAATCATAGACATTATGTACATTGGTGGTCTTGATAATGGTAACAGATATGACCCGATAATAATAATAGTGATCCTTACATTTGTAAAATTCCTGACAAGTTATAATTGAACATAGTAAACATGTAATGAAGATGAACATAGAAAAAATAATGGTTGCCATGTTGGTACCCTGTACGTATAAGTATCCTTGCCACTCTTGTGGAACCTTGCAATTGTATGACATGGCGAGAAAATACAAAATAATTTACACTTTCCAATTATCACTATCATATATATATATATCTTATAGAGCTCTGTTACCTGGCCAGTTACTGCATACCTCTTATACTTGGTGCGCACCGTACTATTATGCCTCGCCGACCGTTCTCTAATCGGCCGTTCCTGGTGCGGTTTAGTGGCTAGTCCACTATTCTCTCCCTGTTCTTATCACATAACCTCGTGGTTTTCCGTCGTGGGTCGGAATCCCACCTTAGGGTCGAAGGTCCGGCACTTACAAACTCTGTGTCGCCCTTTGAGCCTGAAGTAACGCTTCATTTGCGTATTCTGAAATGTGTTTGCGTTCAGCGATGGTCATCATCCCACGTATGCTGTCCACCGCTGACCGCTGGCGTTGTCACCTTTAAGGGTGCAACCAAAATTGATAAGGAGTGTATTTGTGTATGACATGTATGTGTATTTTGGTAATATATTTACCACAGACATATTCACGTTCTTGGTTACCTGTAATTCAAAACAAAACAAAAAAAATGCATCCATATAAAGATGTTTATCTCTCCGTAGCTCCGTGGTCTCCCTGTGTGGGTGAAAAGTGGATTAGTTATGAATAGGACAGTACAATACATTATAATTCATTACAGGTATATATATATAACCTTCCTTGGTAGCGCTTAGTTTGGAAACTAAGTGTAGCGCCACCGAAGTCTAACTTAACCTAGGTTAGCCTATTTTAACCTATTCTAGCCTAGTGCTGTCGGGCTTACCTCGGTAACGGATTTTGAGTCACCAAGTGCCGAGATATTCTATTGTGATCTATATATATATATAAAAAAAATTTCCTTAAATGTAGGCTTATGCTATCTTACATCGAATTATCATGCCTTGTCATGAGTTGTCGGACTTACCCTGATGCCGGGTTTCTGGGCCATCAGGCGCCGACCGGCGTTACTTAATGCTATCTATCTTAATTATGGTCTAATAATAATAATAAAAAAATGCTATTTCTAAGCCAAAAGGATTGCCTTAATCTATTGCCGAAATGTGCTGCGCCATACCTGGCAACAGCGGTGAATAAATTTGCTTAATCCTAGGTTGCGTGTCAAATGCAACCGTCTTATAGCTAAATTTGGCCTAGAACGATCGCCTGGGGCAATTTACTTCCCCAGGACACCACCCGCACGAGTCCCAGAAACACCGGTTGTCTCTAGGATCGCTGGATTCCGTTCCCTTAATTCTAGGTGTCGACGTCTATTACTAGTACTAATCTAATCACAGGCGGCTTACGGTGCCACTAAGCAAACCGTTTCGCCTGCTGTACCTTCCATTTCTTTGATCGTTTCCATTGCGTGTGTAGTCGTAGTTGGGCTGCCCACGTAACCCTTATGAGGCGCTCGCAATGCCCCTCTCTTAATGCCCTTTGGCTGCCCGATGCGTCGCCATTTATGTGGGCATTGGACATTGTCGTCCAATGGCATAATATAATCTTCGCCTTTGTCGGCAATCGTGGTTTGCTTTTCGCAATAATCTTCGCCTGTATCGGCAATCGTGGTTTGCTTTTCGCAGTAATCTTCGCCTGTATCGGCAATCGTGGTATGCTTTTCGCATTAGTATTCTTCTCCAACGCACAGGAGTTTTGCTTCCCGCTATGGAAGCCGTGCCTACTTAAATTTAAACTTAACTAGAAGTCTAGTCATAATGGGGTCGTCTCTAGGTATAGTTCCCGAGGCCGGCGCTGAGTGAGCTATTTCTCCCGCCATCCTCAGAAAGTCACCCTGCAGATCTCGGCTTCGATGACCGTGACACATAGTGGGTGTAACCTTCTCCGACAAGGGGGATGGGCTAATATGCACCCCTAGATCTCGATGTTTGCCCGTGTCAGGTCCCGAATGCTTTGACCTTACGTAGTTCGTCTGTTCGGTCTAGTCGTCAGTTAAGTGAGGTCGCTGCGCTGTCGAGCCAACTGGGGTAAGGGTCCACATCGCCTTCCCCAGCTCTGCTCCAGCGTGGTCCCTCCGACCTTCGGCTTATGCCGTTGTCATCAATCAGATCGTATCAGATTCCTTTGTAAAAAAAAATGTGAGCGTAACCTGTGTAAATAGTTTAATCTCTGTGTAAAATGTAAAATATTTCCAGTGTTGTGGGGTTGTAGATCTTCTAAGTACATAGGCTACTTCTGGTCTACCATTGCTACGTCAGCTTTCCAGCAATAATGCTTTCTTTACCTTAATGGAGGTGTTAGTAGGGTCTGTGGCGTCAGGTACCCTGTTATTATGATCTGGGGGTAGTTATTTGTTGAGTGGGCTTAAAGTATGGTAGGAAGGGGTTGCGCACCTTTGGGTTCCACGTTAGTGGTGGCCTGGAACCGGTGATGCCGCTGGGATGCTCCTATAGTGAGTGGACTGGGGAGGCAATTCCCGGGATTGCAAAGATACGAAAATTTCGTGCAGGTTTGATATGAAAATCCCTGGTGAATGGATGGGATAGTCATGCATGTGTCTGGATATGAGGCATCTGCACTCATATAAGGATAGGTGTAGGTTGAGGCATAATATCAATATATTCCTGTCATGCGGGCGTGTTTAATTAATAAAGAATGGTTAATATATATCTATGGCCTCCTCTCTCATTTGGAGAGGCGCATTATGCTTATTTAATGTTTGCTGACCCACCCCTAATACTCAGGTGGTAGCATCGTGGCGCAAGGCGTAGCATGCCTTCTCTTTAGACGCATGAAGTCCATCAACCCCTTGTGTGTACTTTGTAATGTAGTGTAGCTGTTTTTGGTCGTGTACATGTGTCTGCGTTGGCTTATGTGGGACGTGAGAGGGTTATTGGAAGGGAATTGGGTATTAACTATGGTAGCCTGCTGTAGGATGTCGGTAATCCCTCTGGGATTATCCACCTATGGTTTGTCATCCTCTCTTGGTCCATGTTTGCTTTCTATCCGCGCCTTGGGATAGTAAAGCTTCATGACCTAATCTGGTCTGCCATTTGTAGTGTAAATGTGGCCAGTGGTCGTAGTGCGACTGGCTATGTCCTAGTCATCTGTAATGACTCCTATGCCTTACGATCGATAAAAGAAGTTATTAGGGGGGAGATCTTGTCTGTGTTTGCTCCTAATTGTTGAGTGCATGTGCGTGTGTGTGACTATGTTCCGCTACACCACGCGGACGGTTGGTCTGTTACAGGCTAAGTCGTAATATGTATCGCATGTATGGGCAGAAGGCGCCCGTGGCTTGCCAACGTCTTTGCGAACGTGCCCTTATAGGCCCAAGATAAGTTCCGCTGTGTCACGTCTTGTCCATTGCCAAATGTTTTTGCAGTGTGGAAAAAAAATTTATGGTGTTATAATTGTTATGTGTTTGTAATTTCACGGTCACTGGCGATACGCAATAGTGTCTCGTCACCGCAGTATTGCAGTGTGAATAGTCTGCAAGTCAGCAGTTGGTATGTGTAATGTCAGGCTGGGATGTTATTGTTTGTCATCCGCTGGCATGTGCTTTCCTGCACATATGCAAGTGTGGTCATTGTTTTAGATTCCTAGCGGACTAATGTAGCAATTCATCCTAGTTAGGAAATGACGTAGTGTGGCCATTGTTTCCTAAGACTTGTGTCTTGCGAAATTTTCCTACCTGTGTTTGGGAAATGTATTCTCTATGTCTGGTGTAATTCGAAATTTTATGTCTGGCTTTTGGTGGGAGGAAATGTAGTATTCCCTGTTCATGCATTTGTATGGGCCAATTTCGGTGTGGTTGGAAGCCTGTATAACTGCTTTCCCCTGTGTCTAATTTTTACTGGGACTCAGACCCGTGACCTCATGTTATTCTCTGTGTTATATGTCTGCGTTGTTCATGTCTTGTGCGCATTCTGTATGTATTTTGATTGTGTTTCTCGTACCAAAATACCGTTGTTTAGTTAGTTTTTGGTACGAGCGTGTTGTGTGTGGTCATGGGTTCGGAGCCGGTTGCCTGTAAAGATTTGGTGTGATCATTTCTGTGCCGGATATATAATGGCACATGTACTGTGTATCTGCTATGCGCAAACGAAAGTACTCAATGCTGTGAGGAGTTTGCGTATTTTTGAACTCTCCTCGTAGTGTAATTTTGGGAGTTATAGGGTCCTTAGATCGGCCGTGAATGATGCGTTGGTTTCTGTCCAGTAGGATTTGGCTCGGCTCGTCTGTGTCGAGCAGTCTTGCTCATTGAGGAGTATGTTACTGCTGATACGACGGTGTTGAATTACGGTGTTGTGTGCTTTCATTTGTTTTATGCTCAGCCCACGTCCTTGTTTCCTGCACGTGTGTGTGTGTGAACTTGATTGCTGTCTGTAGTGATTGCGAGCATTGCCTCTCGCATTGTAGAAAAAAAAAACTTGTGGTTTAACATGACCGTTGATCTGTAGATCATGCGCCACGGGACTTCCGTTTTACGTGGAATCCAAACCACAGGCCGTGGCCTTTCACTTCGAAAGTCTCACATGCATTGGCCGTATTGGAAAAGAACCTCTTACTAACTACACTTGTGTCCCCAATTGTGTGTTACTGTAACGTGGTTCAAGTATATTCCTATCTGTTGTACCAAATGTCGCTATACACTAGTGTGTCTGGTCCGCTAGTCGCGTGTTTGGTGACTAGATGCCAGAGGCGATTTTGTTGTTTTTCGATTATGACCCGCTGTTAGTGGGACTGTCCCAAACTGTCTTAGCTTTCCCATTTTTCTATTCTAGAACTGGATAGCTACCCAACCTTATATTCTTGGTATTCAGAAGGTTGCGGGTTTTGAGACCGTCTTTTACCCAGAGTAATTGTTTCTGGCACTATTCAGGTTGTGTCTCCGGGACAGTTTGGTAGTATTTTACTGTCATGTGGCTATGTAAATTGATTGTGTGATTTCCAAAAATATGCAGGGCTTCCCAAAGTCTGGGGTTTTTATCCTACGGTGTGTTAGCGTTTTAGCTTACGTGTTGTTGTGGAAATGATAAAAAAAATATATTACAGGCAATGTAACGTGTCACGTATGCCTATGGGTTAAATACATACAGTTCAACTTGGCCACCCTTTTTTTTTTCATCGGGCCTAATGACTGAGGCAGAGAAAGAGGAGAGAAAAAAAAATGAGCTATGCCCCGCTCCGTATTAAGAGAGCATTTTGAAAAGGTATAGAATATATGTTTGTATGTTGCCTGCCCACTGCTGTGTGCTTTGCTAAAGTGGGTTGCCGGACGGCGATAGTCTGTCAAAATTGTGTCGTAAACACTATGAAAAAAATGCTTAAAAAAATGGTAAGTAGGTCCTGATCGTACTATGCACCTAGTAGGTGACGTTAGCACTATAGTAATCTGGTTACATCTCAGGGGACTCTACCGACCTTGTCTAGTACACATTGGGAAGGCCATTGCCAGACGTATTTGATACATGTGTATCCACGTCACGAGCAAAGCCAGGGCATTATGGGAGTCGAAACTCCACTCCAAAGCAATTATAACCTCACCTTGGCATTGAATATATAATTTTCAAAAGAGAAATATGTATTGTCCGTTGAGCCATTATATATTTATACACAAATTATGCTAAATGTTCCGGCATAACTCAACAAAATGACAGTGGTTCGTCCCGGTGTGCAATTGGGCTTTTCAGTTGGTTAAAGCACACCTCACCAAATTTTTGAAAATTAGTTTGCGATTCTTTAATTCCTGCCACTCTTATGGCTTTTGCCCTCTACAAGAGAGTCTATCCACCTGTTGAACCGGAACGTAGAACATTTAGTCATTTCTGCTTAGTAAGACTCGCTTAAACTCTATGCTGTGATTTGATGTTTAAGCTATGTTCAAAATATCTCTTTCCGGCTTTAAGCCGCGTAGCTCACCTGATGGGCTTCTACTTGGCTTTAAATATTAGAAACTTTACGTTATTCAATTTGTGGTGATAACCACTCCGACCAATAATCATTGATGGCCTGAGAGAAAAAATGTCAGGGGCAAACAAAAACAAAACAAGGATTTTTGAATCATGCACTTCTGACCTAGCCAAGTTGCACTGCCTATACCTGAAAGAAGGCAGATAGAGAAAGAAAAAAAAATGTGCAGTTTATGTTTGTGCTGATGGATGGTGTATTGTCGTACTGTGTGGTAGTGTCTGGTCCCAATGTGCGTGCGTGTATCGTGCATCCTGAGGGACTAATACCGGTGTTCGACTTCGTTCTGGCAAATTTGCCCTTTGAACTGGCGGTTAAGGTCGCTTAATGGCTTGTGTCTGGCCTAGCAATGTGCTGGCGTGTAGCCTGACCGCTTTTCGGCCTGTGGCCACGGCAGACTCCTGCCATTGTGTGGCAGTACCTGGCGAGAGGGACATCCTCGCAAATTGTTGAGTTAGCGTATCTACGTTTATGTCCTCTCTCGGCTGGGCTGGTGGCCCTACCAACTGTGTGTGGTCGTGTACGTGTACCGGGTGTGAATCTCGGTATGTGTCCACGTCTGCACTTGCACTCGTGGCCCTGGCGCTGAATTAGCCATTGCATGCTTAGCCAGGTCCGTGTGCCTAGTGTACCTATATGCCCTATCGTGATGTTGTAGCGTGGATGTCCAAATGTTATGTTCGTTTCGCCGACGATCGCGGGTTTCATCCCTTATCGGAGCATGTGCTCCTTCTGTCGGTCTAGTTGGGTCTCTATAATCCCGGTAGTGTGTTTGTCTGTAGGCTCTCGCTCGCTCTTCCCTCCTGTGTCTTCCCTTGTCCCCCCCTGTTGTTTGTTTGTCTGTTGTTTGACGTGGCGTCGGGGTGGGTAGCCCCGTTCTTCCCTGTATTGGTGTGGGAGGGATATGTCCCCGGCTTCGCCTGTTCTCTGTTTTGTTAGGCTTCCGGGCCGGTTCCGGGAATTGGTGGCATGTGTGTGTGTGTCCCCGCATTGTACTGGAGGGTGGTCTATCCGTCTTTCGGCCTGTGGCCATGGTAGACTCCCGCCCTTGTGTTGCGGTACGTGCTGAGACAGACGTTTTCGCAAATTGCTGCGCTAATGCGTCTACAGAGATGTCGTTTGAGTGGTTCTTGAGTTTTTCCTCTGAACGCTCCCAATGGATGTTCCTCAGCATGGCCTTTCGTGCGGGCGCATACATCTTCATATATGTGTTGAGAAAAGAAAAAAAAATGACTTTGACTGGGGTTGTTTTACTAAGAATTTCTCCTGTGTAGCTGGTTTGGAGCAAAAATGGTGTTTTTTGTCTGGGGAAATTTTTTTTCACTATTTGCTTGGCTTTTTTGCGGTACGGAAGGGGTCGTTTTAACTACGAGGGCTCGTTGGTTGAGTCCCGTTCTCTATGCGTAGTACCCCGCCTCCACCAGTGTTTTAGATCCCTTATTTGGGGGTGGATCTAAAAGGAAGAGTTATTGTATTAATTTATAAAGCTGTGCCTAAAAAGGGTAGCTTCCCTTGGCAGGGTAAGCTGACCAGTGTAGAGTGTTGTGGTGTGCTAGGAACTAGGGGGCGTTCCTATAAATAATGTAGTAGTGTTTGAAGGGATGGGACCCAATGCAAGGGTCACTGTGCTGGTCGCTCAGCTGACTGGCTTATTATGTAACTGAATCTGCTCGTATCAGCCGAGTGGCACGCGCTGCTTGCTAGCAGTCGGGTCGGCTCGAGAAATACAATGGTATCTGAGCTAGCGCTATTAGACTACCGTCTGTCACGTCTAACTGTGACGGGAATCAGGAAGGGCGTTGGGATGTAAAGAGGCGTATGGACAGTAAGACTAGTGTGATGTGTTGACCAAGTGTTTATTGGTCTGTAATTCTGAAGTATGAGTCCCTTGTAGGGAATGTAATTATGTTCACAATGTAAAGTACAAGTTGTGGGTTACAGGTTACAAAAGTAGGATGTCTGAACACGACTGACTGACTCACCTCTGATGACACCGGCGTAGCCTTCGGCCGTATCGTTGAAGCACTGATAATGGAGAGATCCCTTGACCTGATTAAGACGCCTTCTTATACTCTTCGGCGCTATGCTGTCAGCAATGTCTTGGCATTGCTGTCCCAGTTAATAGTATGTCGCTATGTGTAACCATTGTGCAAGGACTGAGCTGCCTTCTAGAGTGGCAAGCTGTCCGTGCTACGTTTATGGATGTTGGCCCGGCTTTCCAAGGGTTGCCCGTTAGGAGATTTAGGCAGATGATGGGGGAATGGTCTCCAAGGGCTGCATACCCCTGGGAGGCTGTACAATATCATCAAACATCGACGAGATGACGACATCCAGGAGACTGTGGGAAGTTCACAGCATCATCCAGTACGAGGGAAAGGCTTCGGGCATTTCCAGTGGTAAGCGCTAATGACGCAGAAATACGCAATCTCTCATTTCTCTTGGTTTTATATTTCATATTTCAGTAACTTCATAGCTTGGGAATAAGAGTAAAATCAATAATTTATCAGACTCCGTTTTCACGTAATTTTCTATCGGTAATATTAAAATCACAACGCTCCTATTTAAATTTTAAACTTATTATTATTATTAATTTTGGTATTCTTGTTTTATATAATAAATTCATTTCTTTTACAATGCAATCTTTGCTTTCAGTAGGTAGCATTAGATATAGACCAATTCCTTCTCCTGATACAATTGTTTGTGGGGATAATGATCAAATCATACCACGATCTGAGTGAATAGAGTCTTGAAGATGTTCTGCCAGAGCTAGACGTTGTTAAATACAAATTTAGATTTCAACATTGCATTGAGGTCTTGGCGCCCATTAAAACAACATAGCTTAGGCAAAGGTAAACAGTTACATTTGTCTCCCAACAGTTAGGGGCAGTCAAACCGTTACAATTGTCGCTACCAACATGGGGCATTAATAACTGCTACACTTGTACGCTCAACGTGTGGGCTAGCAAAAACGTTACACTTGTCGCCGACAACTTGGGGCTGAAAACCTAATAACATTTGTGGAAGGAGAAGGGTATATATTTCTGTGCCTGTATTTTGGGGGTTATTTGTCTTTATCAGTGTATATCATTATGAGGGATGAGAAAGAAAGACAGATGAGGTTACGTAGTGGTCATCAACTGGAGAGTGATGATACGAGCAGTATGTCGAGTGATGGTAGTACCGGGGTAGCGGAGGTAAATCCCGATACTGAAACAGGGAGTGTAGGCGGCCAACCAGAATTAAAAACTTTACTTCTCGAGTTCATGTATCAGAACAAAGATAGTAGTGATGCCTTAAATGCAAAATTAGAACAGAATAATGCAAAATTAGAACAAAACAGTAGGGAAAATAAAGAAAGTACAGAAGCTTTAAATGCAAAATTAGAACAGAATAATGCAAAATTAGAACAAAACAGTAGGGAAAATAAAGAAAGTACAGAAGCTTTAAATAAAAAATTAGAACAGAATAATGCAAAATTAGATAAGAACAACAAGGAAATTAGTGTGAAAATGGAGCAGATTAGAGGAGAAATCAAAAAAGCAATTGGGGGGAGAAATTGACAAAATTCAGGTAGCAACTAAAGAGGTTAAGGAACAGCTGGGGGGTAGAATTGAGAAAGTCCACTCGCAAATAGTTGCGGAAGTAAATGATTTAAGAGAGAGTAATAGAGAGAGCATTAACAAGATTGAGGAGAAACAAGCAAAGCTATATAATAAAGTAGAAGAATCAGAAGGAAACATTAAATTAGAACATGAGGAGAAAATCGCAGAATTAGAGTTAAAATTAAAAGCTAGGATCAGGCAAGAAAATAGTCAGAATAGGCCAGTTTTTGTGAATAGCACACACAGGGAGGTAGAACTGGGTAAGTTCAGCAATCGACAGGGGTGCCCAATGGAGTTCATGAACACTATAGAAAATAAATTCGGGGAGAGGTTGGAAAATGGTAGTATTGAGTGGTGCCAGGTAGTTGAAATTTTAGAACAAGTGTTTGTGGGGGAAACGAGGAATTGGTTTGCTGTCTACAGAGACAAGTTTACTGATATGAATGATTTTAAAATGAAATTCTGTGAAAAGTTCTGGAATGAGGTTATTCAGTCGCAGCATCGTGAGGGAGTAGTGTGTGGTAAATATAACCCTAAAGGAAGCTCCACCATGACCGAATACTTTTTAGGGCAGGTATTAGTGTGTAAATATCTGGATGGCTTGAAGGAGGAAAGTGATGTGGTGAGGTTGCTACTTAGGCACTTTCCCTATAGGATCAAGGAGGCTGCTTGTATCCAGAATGTAAAGACAATATCACAAGTAGAAAATTTGTTAAGCACATTTGATGCACTAGGGAGAGGGGGTTATGAGGACAATTTCAATCGGAACCAGGGTAATAATAATAATAGACCTAATGAAGCCAGGCATCAAGAAGTTCAAGGGAACGGTGGCGAAGGGGCCAACGCTCAAAATAGAAATAACAATAATCAGCTAAATCAGAACAGAGGAAATGGCTATGGTAATCAGTATCAAGGGAGGAACAATGATTTCAGGGGAAATCAAGGGAGGAACAATGATTACAGGGGAAATCAAGGGAGAAACAATGATTTCAGGGGAAATCAAGGGAGAAATTATAATGACAATAATTACAACCAGAATAGGGGTCAAGGAAGAGGACAGCCTAGTGGTAGTAATATACAGCCAAAAATGACAACACAGCCCAGAACAACCAGACCAGTTCAGTAGTTAGTAGTACTACGGCCAGCTGTAGCGGTTCTTTAAACGCGAACCAGGCTGCGAAGTAAGGTCAGAATCTCAGTCTGTAGCATGCCCTGTCCATACAATTATACAGGAACCATATGACCTAAATGTAAGAAATGAATTATTACATGAACTAAATGATGAAGGTATTATTCAGGAAGTGGTTAGTAAGAGCCCCATAGTTAAATTTAACGTGTCCGAGGCGTACACAGATGTTTTAATTGATAGTGGTTGTATGAAGAGTTGCATAAGTAGTGCATTTTATGATAAAATGAAAGGAACTGGAGTAAATTTTGAGGAGATGCCAATTAAAAGCACTTTTGTTATCACAGCTGTTGGGAAGAGGTCTAAAGTAATTTCTAAGCAAGTTTTAGTAGACATTAAAATTAATAATCATGTAGAGAAGCAGATTTGCCTTGTAATTCCAAATTTAGTATTCAGTGTTATCTTGGGTTCAGAGTGGCTAAGTAGAGTGTCTGGTAACTTATGTTATGATGTAGGGAGTTTGAAATTTAAATGGGGAGATTCTGAAGTAGAAGTAGCGTTCAATGACCATATTCAGAGGAGTAGTATTGTAGGTGTGATTTGTACTTTAAATGAGATATCGCCAGCCGTAGAGCGGGGTTCTCCATGTTTTGTGGGCAGTGTGATTACGAACGGAAGTCTAGAGGACTCGTTACGTGATGCTGCATTTCAGGGTAATATAGAGGATGAACAATGTGTTCGGCTCTATGATGTGTTATTGTGTAATAGGAGAGTTTTTGAGGATCGCATTGGTATGGCCAATTGCTATACACATTCATTGAACGTTATTGATAGGTCAGTATTCACAGGACATAGATATCCTGTACCTTTCGCTTATCAAAGTGCAGTTGAGGCACAAATTAACCAGATGCTTGAAGATGGGATTATTGAGCACTCTAACAGTCCATATGTTAATTCTTTGATCACGGTACCCAAGACCGACGGCACTGTTCGTATTTGTTTAGACGCTCGTTTGGTTAACAGTAGAATTAGTTCAGATCAGCTGAAATCTATGTCAATAGAGGAATTAATGCAAACATTTGAGGGGAAGAAGTATTTCACTTGTGTAGATTTGAGTTCCAGTTTTTGGCAAGTGCCACTTATGTACGAAGATAGACCATTTACAGCTTTTAGTCATAAATATAACTTTTATCAATTTTGTAGAACACCTTATGGGTTAAAGAGTAGTTCAGCAGCTTTAATTAGGGTTTTAAACATCGCATTAGGGGATGACACAGGAGAGTTTGTAACCATTTACATAGATGATATGGTAATTAGTTCACGCAGTTTTGAGGAGCATCTACGTTATTTAGATATAGTTTTTCAGAAGTTAGATCAGGCAGGGTTCACTTTGAAGCTGTCTAAGTCGTCATTCTGTCAGTCAGAAGTGACATTTTTAGGTCATAGAGTGTCGAGTAGAGGTGTGACACCATAGGAAGGTAGGGTTAGCATGTGTGGACAGTAGCAACAGGGCATCGTTACAGATACTGAGAAATATGCTAGGTAGAGCAACGTGAAGACGTTCATTTAAAGGGAGCCACTTGCAAGGTTGGAAGCAGGTGACGCAGAAACATTTATAGTTTCCAAACGTATTGGGAAAACAGCATATGTGCTGGAGAATAGTGAGGGAAACAGATTATACGGAACGTATAATATACATAGTCTACGAAAATATGTGTCATAAAGTGAGTGTGTTTAGCTGGCGAGCCAGCCTATCAAATGAGTAAGTGTGGTGTCTGGTGCGTGGAAGATCTGGTCTTCAAGGCAGGCGTATCAGAAGTCGCACAGGGGGGTAGTTTGTAAGTAAATGAGAGTTTTTAAGGTACAGGGAAATATGACGGGATTGTCGGATGCTCTTGAGCACTAAAATGTCTCGATACACCAAGGCCAGAATTTGGTAGCGCTGGTGAATTCCCATTTGCCTCCTAGAGATGGGTGAGCGCTTGTACATGGTATTTTTGCTTAAGGCGTCCACGAGGCAAAAGATGGGCCATCAGAAGGCGAGACAGTCCTTCATGAAACTCATACATATCAGCACACGTGATTTCTGTTTACGGCCTCGCCATGTAAGATTTGTAAGTGTGTAATTTAAGGTAATTTGTACAAAGGTATTATTTGTGTCAGGAGAACTGGTCTGTGTTGAGAACTAGTATTAAGTAGAATATGGTCTACGGGAACTTAACAAGACAGGGCGATTACGGCACAGAAATATTTGGGGTTATATGTAATGCGCATTTACTGTTTTTTTTCAGAAGTCAATATTAATTTAATCTACTTTAAAGAGAGATTAAGTATTATGGTCACGAGGCGCTGCCACAATAGTGTGATCGTGTGCTCAGTGATAAGTGAGATTAAATTTCACCATAAGGAAGGGACCTCCAGTGAAATTTGGAAGTTCTATGGTGATATAAATATATCAGAACACCTCCAATGCGTGTGATATGACATCATAAATACATAGTGCTCACACATTAATTATGTCTATTTCTCCAACATAGAGAAATTTGAGAGGCGGAAATATCCATCGAACACTATTTTATATGAGAAACATTGGACTGGTTGCAAAGTGCAATCCATAGTGACAACAAACTTTGACGCAAAGTGCGTGAAGAAAAATTATGAGTGTATATATCTGTAATTTAGGGAGATTTCATTTATGTAATATGTATTTTGGATGGGGTTTATTAACGTGTCTGGGATAATCGGATAATGGACCGTCGTCACAGTAAATCATCCGATGATCCGAGGCGAATATGTAACGTGTTTTTCGAGTGGTTTTTATGCAACTGGCATAAGTCAGTAGGAAGCCATTCTATATTTATTTACGCGGCAAATTGTTCAGCCAAGAGAATTTTTCATGTTAATTTATTATTATTATTAATTTATTATAATTATTATTAAGGTATTTTCGGAGCATTTTATAAAAATTATTAGCATTCAGATAGGTTTTCTATGTCTTAGAAAACGCTATCAAGCAAATTATTACGAACGACAATATCATAGAAAATTATGTGATTACGGAATTTTACGGAGTTTTCGTCAGTTAGGGTATATCGAGAGACGTGACTCACTGGGAATTCAAGTACACGCTTAATCTTGTCGGAAAGCATGACGCAATCCTGGGTCGCAGCGTCCAGGAAAGGCGAATTGTTGGAACGGAACCCTCCCGCCGAGTGTAATGACCCAGAGAAGGGGAGTATAGCGCGTGGGGTGCAGCCAATCAGTGGAGACCACGCAAGCTAGAAGTCGGATGAAGAGGGGGAATGCGAGAGGGGCATATATCGTTCGACGCGGCGTGGAACGGGGACTATCTGTGTAGAGCTTAACGAGTACGTTTGCACGCGGGAGTCGCTCCGATGTTCCGTGGAGTGGAGGCCTTACTTTTGTAAAACTTAACCAGTGTGATTGTACGAGTGTTTGGGTCCGATGTACGGACCAGAGAATCTTTAAATCTAGCAGTATATCATCAAACATCGACGAGATGACGACATCCAGGAGACTGTGGGAAGTTCACAGCATCATCCAGTACGAGGGAAAGGCTTCGGGCATTTCCAGTGGTAAGCGCTAATGACGCAGAAATACGCAATCTCTCATTTCTCTTGGTTTTATATTTCATATTTCAGTAACTTCATAGCTTGGGTATAAGAGTAAAATCAATAATTTATCAGACTCCGTTTTCACGTAATTTTCTATCGGTAATATTAAAATCACAACGCTCCTATTTAAATTTTAAACTTATTATTATTATTAATTTTGGTATTCTTGTTTTATATAATAAATTCATTTCTTTTACAATGCAATCTTTGCTTTCAGTAGGTAGCATTAGATATAGACCAATTCCTTCTCCTGATACAATTGTTTGTTGGGTTAATGATCAAATCATACCACGATCTGAGTGAATAGAGTCTTGAAGATGTTCTGCCAGAGCTAGACGTTGTTAAATACAAATTTAGATTTCAACATTGCATTGAGGTCTTGGCGCCCATTAAAACAACATAGCTTAGGCAAAGGTAAACAGTTACATTTGTCTCCCAACAGTTAGGGGCAGTCAAACCGTTACAATTGTCGCTACCAACATGGGGCATTAATAACTGCTACACTTGTACGCTCAACGTGTGGGCTAGCAAAAACGTTACAGTCAGTTTTAAAATCCCTGACGGAGCCGGGGATCGAACCCGGGGCCTCCGAGCGAGAGGCAGGCGCGCTACCCCAACACCACGGGGCCGGCTACTATCAATTACAGTCAATAAAATCATAAACACTATAAATTGTGTTCAGTATAAATCGTGACATTGAGCAATGTGTGTGTAAATCACTTGTAGTCTAAAAATTGTTCATTTATTCTTGACAGAACTTTGAAAATTCCACCTTTAAAAAATTACAATCCACTTCATTTATTTTAATGATATTATTACTAAAGTGACTTTTCTAAAATGTAATTCATGTGTATTAGTAAATATGGAAGTCTCAACAACCAGCCATGGTAAGCCATGTGTCTACTATAAAGGATATACATATATTGTAAAAACAACCAATAAAGATGGAACTGTTATTTGGCGATGTTCAAAACAACGATCTAAAAATGTCGAGGAATGATTAAAACAAAAGACTCCAACGTACTTACTTCAAACGAGCATCATTGTGAATCTCAAATTAATACACATTTAAATGGACAAAATACTCTAACCAAGGTAAAAAAAAACAAGTCCAAGAAAAAAAATACTGCTCCTCAAGATAGTGCAGTGTTTGTTCAAAAGCACTTATCATGTCCTCAAAAAGTCATGTTAGGACAGTTGTCAACGTCTAAGAAACCCTTAACACTATCAAAAGCAACGCAGACTTTACAAGAGGTCTCTGTGGAAAAGGAACAAGAGGAATTGGATAGTTCTAGTGATGTTGAGGTTGATGATAATGATGGTGACAATGACTATCGTAATTTTGATGATAAAATTCATAATGATGATGAAAAAGAAGAGGATGAGGGTTTTATGTCTATAAAACCATTGCGACTTCCGCAGTTTTTAAGAACAAGAGTACCTGGAGAAAGTTATAAAAGGATCTACAACAAGCGTTGTGTTTTAAAAAATCTATGTCAAACAATGGTAAATAGAGAGAGTTGTATTCAGTGTGCATCTATTATAAAATGAATTTAATAAAAATATTTTATGGTTATTGTCTGCTTTTTCTTAATTACTATCACTACATCCTCCCACTATTAATGCAATTGTTAACCATTGACAGTCTCTAGCTATGTTTAGAAAGAGAGAGTGGACTTAAACAATACACACTATCTATGGTTTGTGTATCGAGTATCATAATAATACAGTATCGCTAGCTATGTTAAAGCAATAGTTATGTCAGGTAAGGGGTTCAAATCCTTGCTTTCTTGTATTGAAAATGTGAACATAAGTCAAATGCCTCAACCACCCGGCCAACCTGACAGTTAATAGTGTAATTTGTTTTGTGCACTTGAGTGTTTACAAAATTTTCCAGTGTACATTGACTCAACCACTTGCTCGTTTTTAAATGCAGATTTTTTTTTCTATAAAATTGTAGTTATGAGTCTTGAGAACTGGGTGTTTAATATAGGGTTAAAGGCATCTTAAAATAATTTTAGAAAAGCTCTCAGGTATCGTGTCATGGGTTTTAGTAATGCATTACTATTTGTTGACTAGCATTTACCATTACACAACTTTATTTTGGTTAGCTCTACATGTTGTTTGAGTCTTCAGCCTTTTAACTGGTTTAATACAGCTCTCCATGACTCCCTGTCCTGAGCTAATCGTTTCATCTCTATATAGCTACCACACTCTACGTCCAAGGCTATCTGTTTAACATATTATAACCTTGGTCTACCCCTACAGTTCTTGTTCTCAACCCTTTCTTCCATAACTAAGCTTGCTATTCCTGGGTGTCTTAGTATGTGTCCTACCAACCTATCGCTTTACTTCATTAGCAGTTTCCAGAGACCTCTCTCCTCTCCCACTTGTCTTAATTTAGGAAAAGATTTTAATTAATTTTAGAGGGTAGAATTTGAAAATACCTCTCTGTTTGTAACCTTATTTACCCATTTAATCTTCATCATTCTCCTGTAACACCACATTTCAAACACTTCAATTCTCCACTTTTCTGCTACACCAATAGTCCAAGTTTCACTTTCATAGAGTGTCATGCTCCAGACAAAGGTCTTCAAAAATGACTTCCTAATACCTAAATCTATATTCAATGTCAACAAATTCTGTAGAAATGCTTTCCTTGCCTGAGCTACATAAGAATCCTAATCGTCTCTGGTATAATGTCTTGTTTAGCAAACATAGTTGCTCAGTAGGCCTATGCATTTGTTGTATATAACCCAAAATAGCAAACAGTTTTTCTAAAACCCTACTCACTGGTCAATAACAAGCATAGTCGCCAAAGTGTTTCGTTGGTAGTTAACTCATGTCTGGTTAGTCAATTCTTATTGCAAGGCCAGTCAAGACCTAAAAATTCATCTTAACATAGTCTAATTATCTTTCTATCTACATACCAGTGTCTAATGAACAGTCAATATTAGTTTGGTCTTTACCTAAAATCTAAAATCCAATATCAAATTTCTAAAATCTAAAACCAAAAAGATTATAGAAAACATAATTACAAGTAATACAAATCTTTATATGTTTTTCTTTAATAATTAGTTACCGAAAATTTAAAGTCATGACATTAGGGTTTGGTCTCTTTGTAAAATCTAAAATGTAAATTCTAAAGTCTAAAATCAAAAGCAAATCAAAAATCTTACTTGCATTAACTGTATATTGAACCCAGTCCACCTTTGTATTTGTAATCAAAGTAATAATTAAAAAAATACAAGTGTAATCAGTCTTAAAACATTATCCCTGCCTTTTTATATGTTTTTGACATGCGTATTAACCTAAAATCAAACCCTGGTCTACCTTAGTCAAAGGCTAACAACTTAACCACTGCACCACCATAACCGTCTTTCTTAGTTTGGTTCGTTCTAAGCCTTAACGCTAAAAATCGAGTTAAGACCTCTAGTGAAAGAGCCAAAAGTGCTTGCCACTGCAGCACAAAATGGTTAGCAAGTAACATTAGACATCCAAAAAGGATTGTATTGGTTCGGTTTTGTTCAGAGTAGTCACCATCTTGTTTTCTTAGCTACCCTCTTTAACCAATCAATTAAAGATAGTCTACTCTTAATTCTTGAATCGATAAATTGGATTTTGTGCACACCGTTTGTCATGTCATGCCTAAAACCTATACTTCCTATGTACTGCGGTCAGGTTTAAAAACAAGTTTCAATGTTTAAAGACTTGTCAGTCACCATACGTGTAGCCTACAATAATTCTTTCTCTACCTAGCTATGTTTCATCACTCACCATAAACATCTAACAGTATGGGTTTGCAATATATTAAGAGAAACAAAAGGCCATGACATTGTTGTTTTCAATCTTTTTGGGAAAATTCATAAGCCATAAAAAGAAAGCGTCATGTCAAGTTCTAGGACACCTTATGTGTCCAAATCCCATTCTCAAATCCGTAACCTTGCCGTTTTGGGATATTTAAATAAATGCATGCATCATAGGAAAAATCATAAAAATATTCTTAAAAAAGTCGTCGCATGACCCTCTTCAATAAATGCTTCACAAAATATCGATTCATCCATTGGACATGGCCACCGTGGTTGGCGACATGCTCGTTTAAACGCAACCGGTACTGTCTCTCTCTACTAAAAAAATATTAAAATAAATTTAAAAGTTAAAAAATCTAAATTTTCAAAATGTGTGGTTAGACCCTTTGTCAAAATTTCAAAAAATAAATAATAAATTCAAGAAGGGATTGTCACCCTGAGTCTTATAACACCTCATGTGTCCAAATCTGATTATTGGTTTCCCCTTATTCCCTGTAAAATCTACATTCATTGTTTTAGGGGTAAAATAAGCGATCGTGGTAAAAAGAGTATTTAATGACCATTTTTTTTGAGCTATCACACCTAATTTTAGGGTTCTTAGTTTCCAAGATATAGATTTTTCAATTTTGGGGTAGTTTTCACCCCCCTACTATTTTTCATCAAAAACAAGAGATCTTAGGTTCATTTGTCATTTTTAGGTGTTTTAACACCTTTTTTCCCTGTTAAATCACTATTCACTGTTTTAGGGATGAAATGACGTATCGTGGTATAAGCGTATGGCATAACCTATTTTTAAAGCTATCACACTTAATTTTAGGGTTCCTAGTTTCCATGATATCGATTTCTAAATTTTGGGGGTAGTTTTAACCCTCCTACTATTTTTTTTTTATCAAAAACAAAAGATCTTAGGTTCATTTATCATTTTTAAGTGTTTACCTTTTCCCCTGTAACATTACTATTTACTATTTTAGGGGTGAAATGACCTATCGTGGTAAAATCGTATCTTATGACCTATTTTTTTAAATCTATCACACATAATTTTAGGGTTCTTAGTTTCCAAGATATCGATTTTTCAATTTGGGGGGGATAGTTTCACCCCCCAAAGGGGGGACATCGCCCCAATTGCTAAGACCCCTCATAAAAGTTCCTAGCCTTATCGGTCCGTGAGATATTAACAAAAATACAGTAGTTAATCGCTTTAGCACAATTTGAATAATTCATGGGCCAGTCCATAGGGACCAGTCGAAAGGGACCGGTCAACAAGAACCGGACAATAGGGTCCCGTCAACAGGGACTCGTCAACAATAACCCGTCCACAGGGACTCGTCAACAATGACAGGGGCTCTCACCGCAAGGCCTGACATGCCCTCTTTGATTATTGGTTTGCCTATCGGCAAGCGCCACTTGAAATACTTTTTGATCACCCCTCGTGGGTTGGGTTAGGGTAGGTTACAGTACAGCCGTCATCTTAAGAAGCCCGCCCTCTTACAAAAGCCATGAGCGGGCATGCGTAAAAAACAAAAACAAGCATGTTATTTCATTTTGGCTTTCCACCGTTCACATGTCTCTTGTGTGGAACAACGTTTAATTTCATATTAGCATTCAAACTCCCACATGTCGCACTTGGAAAGCGAGATTTTTCTAAAAAATTACACTTTCACCCCCTAGTAGGGGTAGGTTTTATTTTGAAGTGGAAATATGTTGTCCATTGGAAAGGGGGTAGCCCGAGTTCAACGACACCTCTTTCGTCAAAATCCGACCATGTATTCGAGAGATATCGTACCGCCGCCATCTTGTGAGGAGGAGGAGGGTGTAGAACACCCCAAAAACCACTACTCCTCTCTCAAGCGCACAGAACTTGGGTGCTTCAAAACACAAAATAATCACCTCTGCGAAACAACCGTGGCTGTGTTGGAACTGTTCTTTACCCCCAATTCTCTAACTCATTTTTAATACGTCGTCACAGAGTGTAAATAGTGTAGATAGTGACGTAATACCCAAGGATGGCAAGGCATTGTCCATATTTTCCTTCAATGCCCGAAGTGTAACGTGTCCCTCCAAACAACCGGTCCTGCGTTCTTGTCTCACAGCACTTAATCCATCAATTGTGTGTTCAGGGGAGACATGGCTGAAGGAATCCACTAACGACCCAGAAATATTTCCGGAAACATACACCATGTTCCGCAAAGATCGAACCTGGACATCAGGGGGCGAGGTACTAATAGCCATGAAACCTGAGTTAAGGCCTGTTCGCCAACGGGTGGAATTCAAGTGCGAGCTTGAACCCACTTAAGCTAAGTGTGTGTCTCCCCAGGGGCTCACATCTAGTGAGACTAGGGTTGGCGACCAGGGGACCCCAGCTGAGTCCGGCATTGCTTCCACTATCTTACTTGTGCCGGGCTCCTGTCTGTTATATTTCCTGTCGGCCCCCTTTGGTCACCTCTTGTTCTCTTCCGACTCCGACGGTATTAGGTTATCCGAGGCCTAGGGAGTCTCTTCTCAGGGGCTCGCAGCTGGCGAGATCGGGAGTTGGCGACCCAGAGGGATTCCTGAGCTGGATCCGGTTTCCCCCTTTTGTCCCTTACCTGTGGGGCGGACCCTCTCCTCTTTACCTTTCCTCTCTGCCTTTCATGGCTCTCCTTCCTTCCAAGTCCCTCAATCCGCATTCTTCGAGGGTTGAGGGCATTTCTTTTCCTCCTGTCCTTTATTTGCCTTATTCTCCTTTTGTTTTCCATTTCTTTTTCTAGTAAGTAGGTTAGTAGTTAGTTTTAGTTTTAAGTTTGCATTCCATTTTCATCTTCACGATCACCCAAACCATCAGGGGCCGATAACCTAGATGTTAGGCCCCTTAAAACAACAATCATCATCATCATCATTTGTTTACCATTTCTTCTTCTGGTATGTAAGACTGCAGTTAGTATTAGTTATCATTACATTCTCATCCCATCCAGGGGCGGTTCGAGTGGGGGGTTGGGGGGGTGTCTCACCCCCCCCCCCCCCCTCAGGTATTTTCTCTGTCGGCAAATACGACATCAGTCGGCAGTCGGCAAATCCTGATGAAGTCGTAACATTTCCCAAAACAGCATTTAAAAAAGCAAAACGGGACATGGCCATTTACGATTTGGTCCGAATAAAAAAAAACAGACAGTCGGCATTTTTACCGACAGTCGGCACAAACGGACGCTGCAATAATTTTGTACGGCCAGGCAATAGCCCAGTGTGGCAAGGCGAAGAGTCGGCAAAATATCCGTTTTAAAAGTTTCACTTCCAGTCTTAGGTGCAACGGCTGCCACTTGCCCTTTCATTTCTTTGAATGGAAACTGAAGAAAGAATGACAGATGAGCAATATGGGACCAAAGACAAGGGATGAACTCATCAGCACGTTCCTAGGTGGCTTTCACATCCCGCGTTCATTATGCAGAGCGACTCAGCTTCACAGCGAAGCGAGCCCAGCATCTGTGCCATGTGGCTAGTCAAAAGGTGTTGGTGAGCGTACTGATAACTTCAGGTCAAGCCAATTCATTGCCATGTTGTCGGAGGAATGTTATGACCTGCTACCGCTTGTCTCGGCGCGTCCTCAGATATCCGTACTATTATGACAAAATTGACAGATTTATTGTTCCAAGGTTCCTCAAGGGGTGGGGTGTTCACTAAGATCAGTGCAGTGGTCACCAAGAATGACATAAAGCAGTCTTTTCTGAACCAGCAACTTTTGCAGTGATAACTAGGTGCAAATACAGTGGCAGTGGGACGTGAGTTTTCGCCGACACGAAACATTTTCACGGAGCATCGCATACCTATCAAACGTAAGTAATAATAATACAATAAATACATGCGTATTCTCAGCCATGTTTATGTTTAATGGTGTTAACAAGAAAAAAGTGAAGAATGATCGCACGCTGGAATACGTCAGTGGCACAAATTGAAAAGTCGCGGAAAGAAGAAAAAGGGCAAATTACAAGAACACTTCACTTCAGAAGCTCATCAAGCAGCGATGGCAGATTTGTGCCACTTTGTCAATGGAAAAGGCCACGAAGACGTTCTCTTTGATAAACTTTTACAGAAGATCAGAATTGAGGAAGAACAAGAAAAGGAGTTCCACAAAAAAGTTATCCAGATACTTATTGACAGAGCAAGAACCCTTTGTCGGCAAGGTTTGGCTTTCCGAGGTCACGAGGATGGAATCACTCAAGATAATGGAAACTTCACGCAAATTGTGAAGTTACTCTTACGGCATATTCCGGTCATGAATAGGTGGTTTGAAGTAGTGAATACGGCAATACGTGGAAGCACAACGTTACGTGTATGAGGAAGGACTCTCAAAATGAATTCATCCATCTACTTGGTGAGAAAACTCGTGAAATAATTTCAGAAGAGATCGAGAACGGTTGTATGTTCTCCGTGATAGCAGATACTACTCCCGACATGTCACATAAAGACCACCTCGCGTTGAATATCCGATACGTCGTCGAAAAAGATGAAGAGCTCGTTCCTGTGGAGTGTCTTTTAAAAATAGACGCTGTTTTAACAAAAACGACTGGAAAGGAGTTGGCTGAAAAATATTTTTAATTTTAAATTCAGAAGAACTTTTACTTCCACTCGATAAACAGGCGTTTCAATCGTACGACATTGCTAGTAACATGTCTGGTATATACAACGGCACACAAAAAAGCTATCAGAAAAGTACGAAATAGATATTCCGTACGTTCCATGCCAAGCTCACAGGTTAAACAGTTTCGTAGAGACAGCTTGTAATGCTAGCGCGCTTATCCGAGAGTTTTTTGACACTCTTGAAGCAATGTCCTTTTTTTTTTTTTTTTTGTCACGGGTAGCTCGAAACGACATTTAAGCTTGCAGAAACAGCTGGATAAAATTGAAAATTCACTTCAACTTAAGAATTTATCAAATATAAGGTGGACTGCGTGCGCCGAATCGGGGAGAGCTGTTTCTACGTCTTGTGAAGAGATAGTCACAGCATTGGAAACAATGAAAACCTCATTCGATTCTGAATTTGACAGTAAAACCCGAACTTTTGCGTCAGGCTTACACAAAAAGCTTCTAGACTTTGATTTTATCTGCGGCATGTACTTTACCAAAAACACTATGTTTAAAATTAAGAACGTAACCGAGCTTTTAGAAGCGGAAGAGCTGAATGTAGTTGACGCGATGCAGCTGATCCAGAGCGCTTTGAAGTCTTTTGAAGATATCAACGACGATGGCAACATGTCGGCTTGGATAAAGAGTGCATCGTCATTTGCAAAAAGTATGCACGTAAATGCGTAGGAAGACTTCTTAAAGCACCACGGGACTCGGTGACTTGCAAAGAAGTATGACGCGCACGCTGAAACGACAGCAGAAATTTATTTCCTTATATTCTACAGAAAGGAGTTACGAATACATGTGGATGTTTTTACTACAAGTGTGCAAGACAATCTCGCAAAACTAATTTCTATGCTAGAGCCATTTCACATAATTTTCAGGATACCCGCTGACAGAAAAAAATGCACCATCGAGCGCGTCCGATCGATAAAGCAATCACACCCGAAAATCATCCTTCAAGATGAAGAGCTTGTGCTGGCTGAACTTGATGCCAGTGAACAGTGCTCACCGTTCAAAGAAATCGCAAAAGTTGCTTTTAAATTAAAGAGGATTATCCCGTGTGGTTATCAAGTAGTTCGACTGATTTTAACATCCCCAGTGTCTTCTGATTCTTCCGAACGGTCCTTCAGCAAGTTGAAGCTCATTTTCAATCATTTGCGGACATCGATGGGTGACGACCGCTTAGACTCCCTCATGATGATGTTTTCAACGAAAGATACTGTCGACGACATTGAAATTACGGAGATAGTGGAGAAGTGGTCCTTGTTAAAACATCATAGGTAGGGATTTAGAAAGAATAACTAGATTTCTTTTATTCTTGTAATATTCAAACACTTATTTTGTTCATTTGTCAAATTTTCCTGCAATTCAAAATTCTGGAACTAATAAAATACATTTTAAATGAAAGCCGTTAATTAAGTATATTTGTCTTGTGTATCGTTTGTCGCCACTGACCCCCCTCCCCCCTCTATCCCCCACCCCCGTTGCTCAGTTTTTAAGCGTATAGTCGGCAATGTTAAACAGCCAGTGGCGTTTTTAATTTCTCACCCCCCCTAGATGTATAAGGTCGAACCGCCCCTGATCCCATCTTTCACTATCACCCAAACCATTAGGGGCCGATAACCTAGATGTTCGGCCCCTTAAAACGTTTGAACTCATGTGACCTTGAACCTATGACTCGAGCATTGAATAAGAACATGGCAGCTCACCTGTGAGTGGTCTCGATGGCTTGAAGAAAGCGAATCAAGTTGGTATGCTTTAGTCCTTTCACTACTTCTATTTCTCTGGGTAGGAACTTCTTGAGATAGTCAGATGGGGCTTGAAATTTGGACACAATCTTCACCGCGACGTGGCAGTCGTGCCTCTCGGATCGGGCCACCTGTGAGTAACAATGTTTATCATGATTGAGGCTTGAGCTGTGGAATTACAAATTCATCTGTCCCTCTTAATGCACAATTAGACCCTAGGCCATTATTCATGGACGAACCCTTTTACTCAAGATGGCGCCCCACTCCCGTACATTCCTTATTATTTTGTGTATGTGACTAAGAGGAAAATGTTGCTTGGTTGGTTCCTTAGTTTAGGGGCTGCGACAACGCGGTCATGTAGCCCCGTGTACTTTGGGTGTGTGTAGAATCTGTCTGATAACTGGTGTTAATTGCGATGGCTGTATCAGTGTGTGTTTTCTGTTTTTAAATCAAGTAAGGACTGCAAATATAATTTCAAGTAGTTCCTACTTTCACTACCAAACGCTACCGTTCACGACATCTAGCTGCAATCGCAACCAGCGTCTGATGACGAGCATTGGAACTTAAGAGCATTAATTAAACCTAACCTACAAATTTTGCTTCACTCAAGTTTAGTTAGTGCAAGTTTCTTTTACATGGCATATATCTGTGACATGGGCCTGCCAGCTTTACTTCCCCCCTGAAGGAGGGATTTTGACGCTCTTTAAAAATACGACGACTTCGGCTGGGCTTGAACCCGTGACCTTGGGCATAGAAGATCAGTAAAATATATAAATATCCTGTATGAACGTTTTCAGTACGGTAGTCTAGTGAATAAGGAACCTAGTAGTTTTGGAATATATCACTGCACTTCCCTTGCCATAAATATGGTGGTGTTCACGCAATGACTCTGTTTCCTATAGGAATGAAAATCAAAAGACCCCTTCTGGGCACGCTGGACGTTGAAGGTAGATTTCACAGTGCAGAGAAGAATTGTTACAAATCAATAAATTTGCCAATTAATTGTAAATACCAACAAAAGTTCCACATGTTTCAGGCGCGGATTCAAGGGGGCGGGGGTCTCAGGGGTCATGACCCCCCCCCCAAACGGAGACGAATTTTTTTTGCAAACTAAAAAAAATACGAAAACACAATAACCAGACAAATAAAACTTAACGAATTGTAACTGTAAAAACAGGTTTTTTTTTCATTTTATTCAATACTGCAAATATCTTTATTGCGATTATTATGTTCTGTTACAACTGTACATATTTACAACTTCATACCTGTTATATAAAAACGATTATTTAAATAACAAAATCAACTCGTCTATTTTGTTTAGCAAACCTTGTGATTATCGAATCGATGTGTATAGTGATGTCACGATGAATGTGCAGCAATGCTCGGATAGGAATTTGGGACTTTTTTCGCACCAAAAATTTTTGCCGAAGTCCAAACTGCAAGCTTGGTTGGCAATTTAAGCTGTGACTTTCTCCATTTGTCGGTACCAACTTGACTTGCCGAAACTGTAACGTACCTTGATACTTTTCTCGAAGCGCGATGTAAAAGTCACAAAACACGCCGTTGTAATTTGTACTGCGCCAGAATTTATTTAAGGTCATTACCAAAGAACCAATCTGGATATGAACCAAGACCCCAGAAAAAACAAAAGAGTGGATGAAAATTTTTATTTATTAAAAATTCGAGAAATATGGGAAAAACTGTATGGAAATGAGTGAAATACTATACATCTTATGCAATTATGAAAGGCAAGGAAGAAGGAATGATTTAAAGATGGACATATATTCTATTATATGAATGTGGGAGGTCCATATTGCGAGAGACATCACGCCACTTGAAGCGAGAGTTACGTCATGAAAGAGGGGAGAGACGAAGGTCGAACTGCGGACTGAAGCGAGGAGAGGTGGTAGAAGTTACGTCACACCACGAGAGGGGAGGCAGAGAGACTGGAACTTGCCGAGTGTGGAGAACCGGACGAGAGAGTTCTTTCCAATTTGAGATTTCATCGAGTCAAGACCTCGAGAAGAAACCAGTATTCTTATAACAGTGCTACGTATCATTAGAGTTGAAAGCAAAGAAGAGTGGAATTACAGTAAGACTGTAACTCGAGGAGCAAGCTACATTTATAAAGCAGAACGGAACTGTATAACCAAATATTACAGTGCTTAATGCAAAGTTGTTTCAAATCGCTTGAAACATTTCGACAAGAAGATATTCAGTATTACTACGTGTGAACGCATATTTGAACATTACATTAAAAATGCAAGTTAGAAGTCAGCAACGGGGAAGTCTTAATTATATCATCAGTGAAATGAGAATTACTATGTGCTAAGCTAAAAGCATAGGGAAGTGGAGACTACAAAGATGTACAGTTGAATTCCAGAATTCACTATCATGAAAGGCGCAACAGAATATCTACGTGACGCGCAACATCACCGAACAAAACTTATACTTTTCTACAAGAGTTCTAACACATCTTGAATATTCACAAAACGCTTGTATAAACGACAATATTCAACCTGAGACGAGATGCCAATTCTGAAGAAACGAGATGTCAATTCTGAAGAAACGAGATGTCAATTCTGAAGAGCCGAGATGTCAATTCTGAAGAGATGGAGAGTCGAAGCCGGAGTACTTGCAGTGCACGGGGGACGGAGTGTTGGCAGAGCGAGCTGTTTCACGGCGAGGTCATTCACCGAGGACATCATCGACCTTGTTCTACTGGGAGACGAGGCCAGCTGGTTCTGACACAAACCGGTCTTCATAGCTGTGGGCGATACGATGAGATCCACGACACGTTTGGTTTGGCAGGCGAGACGCAGGTATTCTCCAGACCAGAAGTCAACTCAAGGTAGTGAAGAAATTGTTTTATATCATGTAGAATTGTAGTTATGTTCTGTGATTATCCAATTGACCAACGGCATTATTTTTAACAGCATTATTTTCAACTGCATTATTTTTCAACTGCATTATTTTCAACTGCATTATTTTCAACAGCATTTTTCAACAGCATTATTTCATCCGTATAATTTTGTCAAAGTAATTAAATTTGTGTAGTTTTGTGTAGTAGTAATTTTTCGTATTTTTCTTCGGAGTTATTTTCCTTGTTCTTGAAAATTTCAGTCACTCGGACGAAATTTTGGCATAATGATGCTATTAACACTAAATTCATATCAGAGTAAAACCGCGTAGAATTTTTCATATTTGCGTTAGATTTAATCTAATTAAATCTGTTTTATCGCAGCGATGGAATATAGAATGAATTATTTAGAGGAATGTAGAACGAATTGTTTAAAGGAATGTAGAGTGAATTATTTAAAAGAATGTAGAGTGAACTATATAAAAGGAGTAGAACGTTGAACGAACTAAAGAAGGAGTGAAATTGTAAATGAAGTAAAAAAAGAAGTTTATTGGAGCAAATTTAAGTACAGCATATTTAAGAAGTTATGTCACGAAGTGTAAAGAATATTTCGACAACTCATGATGTTGATTCGAGTGTCAGAAATTATTTTCAACTAATTATGAACGAAAGTATTACGAAAAGCTTATACACATATGTCTAATGAGATTTAGAGCATTAAAAAGCATAGATGAATTTGTTAAACAAATATATTCATGGAAGGAAGTCAAACTTATATCTTTTGTTAAGAATATGAATATTTACTGATATTTCTTGAAAGGTTGTAATAAAATGTAAAGCTGAATTTAAACACGTGAAAAAGAAAGTTAACAAGGTTAAATCACAGGGTGATCAGAAAGTGAAAAGTACAGAGATTTATTGCAGAAATGGAATTATAAGCACGAGGCGAAGTTATATCAGGATATAGAGAAGAATGTTAAAGTTAGGAAGTATATGTATTGAAGTGAAAGTTTATAGTTGAATTACCGTGCAAATTAAGGAGATATAAACGTAAATGAGTTACGTATTTTTACGAAGGGAGGCTGAGGAGTCTCTAAGTTTTTCCAGTATTGATCGCAATGATTGTAAAGTTATGTGAGTGTATTAAAGGAAGATTCTGTACAGGGTGTTTAAGAGAGAAGGTGATTGTTGTATAATTATGGAAGAGGAGTGTGAGAACGAAGGTTAATGCCGTGCACTTCTAGTATTCACGTTTATCAGAAAATTATTAACACAGTAAAGAATTTCAGAACTTATTTCAGTATTTCATGATAAATAGATAAAGGTAAAAAGGAACAGTGCTTAGCTTAAATGTTTGCCACTTATGTTCAATTGATTAAGACGAGTATTTATTACTTTCAACACGATAGTTGCGGTGTTTGGCCTGTTTGCCATCTCTTGATGAATACAGTACTTTTGCATTTGTCAGTTGGCACAGGCTAGAGTAAAAGGTGGCTTTTCACCGATGTCTCAGTCTCACTCATGGCTGTGATTATATGGAAGCTACTGAGGTATGGGTGGTGCTTAGTAATGGCATTCGGGGCACAGTCAGTGCCTGTGAATGCTGTGAAAGGATCAACTCATAGGGTTAGGACTACTGTTCTGACTCAGTGAGGAAAGCAATGGCAAACTACCTCACTCCTCTTCTTGCCTAGAACGCCTCAAAATAGCGCTGCCTTGGGTTTTTGTGGGTATCTACTCACATAACGTAACGGCGGTACTTTTTGAGGATCCAACCAGCCTTCGGGCTGACTACCTAACAGACAGTTGCGGTGTATGTTTGTTATTTGATTATTAAGAAAGTTGAGTAGATGAAAGACTTATTGAAGGATAGAAAATTTAATCTTTTCGACACAATAAAGTGTACAATTTGTGAGAACCTTAAATGAATGTATATATGCACATAGTTCATGAATAATGTTTGCTTAGATATGGAACTACGGTTCAGAGTTGAAGCGGATCTGTATAAAGTAGGGTAATACTTAGTATCACGCCGTTTCACTTTCCTAACTATATCAGTGCCACGTGCAAGTTTATTTTTGGAGTTACTTTTGTTAGAGTGTCAGGGAGACACCATATTCAGGGAGGAAGCCAGTTTTTGTACTTGTTTTTTTTAGCTTAATAAACGGCTGGTGCTTTTTAGCGACTCAGTCAACTTTTATCTAAGCTGATACCGTTTTCATTGTCGTCATCGTCGAAAATAGTACTACGAGGTATAGATACAGGCGCTCACTATAGATTAGACCTTATCACCCCTCGAGATTGGAGTTTCTCGATTTGCTCTAAATGTAAATGATAGTAGAAATTTGTACCTTGGCTAGTAGTACTATTTTCTTTACGAATAACATTTATCCTGTATGTTCCTGAAATTCCCAATTTTACTTAGTAGGCATGGTAAGTTTGTGAGCTGGGTAATTTACATGTCTGCAATCCTTTATAATGCTGTGGATATAAGTACTGATGGGTTTCTTCGGGCGCATATAGATAGATGATTATTTAAATGGCGTGCCCATCCGTGGGGCCTTCGAAAGAGCATTCGAAAGAGCACTCGAGAGAAGAAGTTTGGAAGTACTCGAGAGTGAGGCCATATTAGTTTTGAAAAGAAAAATGCCGATCCCAAATTTAATGATTGTTGAGATGAACACAACATCAGCAGATTAGTGGAGTACATTACAGTTGTGAGGCATATTTTTAAAACCAGATAACGACATTTGTCATGTAATATTAAATTTAAAAGTAAATTCATGTTGTTAAACATAGGTTAAGTGAGATGATAGAATGTACCGATGTCAGTTCAGTAAAATTGGACGATAAGATATACGAGATAACTCGCGATTAAAATAGATGTAAGTAGGATTAAGATGTTCAATATATTCCATCACTGGTATAAAATGCATGCGTTGGTCAATCTGGATATTCACTGGTAATTTTTGTAGTTGATACTTCCCTTATTCTCAAGAAAGAAGAATTATGTCAGCGAATGATATGACGTTCATTCGAACGATGCTCGAAACCATGAAGGAAGGTCAAAGTACGTTGACCAAAGACCTTGAAGCCCTCCACCAATTGACACATAACAACATTAAACAGATGAAATCCGAGATTCAGAAATCAGCAGCTACTGTAAAATCAGAAGTCAAGGCAGAGTTATCAGTTGCTCAAACACTTACTAAGGCTAGTATAACATTAGCACAGGAAGAAGCTAAGTTAGCTTTAGAGAAGGCCAGAAAGGAAGATAGACTAGCTAGAGAGAAGGAAAGAGAAGAAGCCAAGTTAGCTTTAGAAGAGGCAAATAGGATAAGAGCAGAGATGAGATTAGCTCAGGAAAGAGCTCGCGAGGAGGACAGGTTAAGTCAGGAGCAGGCTAGATTAGAAGATAGAAAAATCCAAGCCGAAATAAGAGCAGCACAGGAGGAGGTCAGGAAAAATCAGGAAAAAGCACAGAGAATTTTTGAAAGGGCAGGTAATGCACAGGAAGAATTAAAAGCTTCATTTGATCAAGTCAAACAGGACATAAATCTTACAAAGACAGAAGTAGGAAATTTAAGATCCGACATGGCAGGAAAAGTGTTAGAAGTCCAATTAGCTAATAGTAATCACATGATAGAGCTAGAAAAGAAATTACAGGCTAGTATTAGCTCCATTAAGGAAGAGGACAATACTCATCATGTACACATTTCAGATGCCCAGAACAAACTCAAGGAGCAACTTGACAATCTAAATGACACTGTTGGTGAATTACAGGTCAAGTTGGAAGGTCAAAGTAAACTGATTGAAGAGGGTATTAATGTGGATATAAATGCTTCCATTGTAAAGGCAGTTACGGACATGAAGGAGGAGGTCGTAACAGTCACAACTAAAACTGTATCAGAAATTCATCATAAATTAGCAAATGACATTAAAGCTATAGAGTTATGTTCCAATATAAATGTTAGTAAGGTACGGGAAGATCTATCTAAGCGGATAGATACATTGCAAATTAATAACGTAGCCACGCTGACAGATATTGTTAATAAAACAGATTTAACTAACTCAAATGAATTTGACAAAATTAAATGCACGGTCGATGAGATAAGCATAGAACTAGTGAAAATTCGATCAAAGCAGGATAAGGAAACCAGCGAAATAGAACAGCAATTAAGGTCACTTACGATAGGGGATGCTACATTTTCATCTACGTTAAGAGCTGAAGTCAGGGAGGACATCAGAAAGGACTTGACGAGATTTTTTCAAGCAAGAGATGAAAAATTGAAAGAAGAAATAAGGAAATTAGAGGCTAGGACAGACAAGATAGAAGAGGATAAGGAAAGCGAGATTAGTCAACAGCAGATTCCGAAGTCCAATTTTAACTTCAGTCGAGAGCCATTTCAAACAGAAATAGGAGAATTTAGAGGAGATTTTGAACCTTACCAGAGTAGGTCAAATGCCAATGTTATCGTGATCAAGAATAATGATGAGAAGCCGAATAAATTCAGCGGAGTAGGAAATATTACTGCTGTAGAGTTTCTGAGAGACATGAGGTCGTATTTAGAAGACAATAGAATACCTCGTGAAACACATATGAGGGTCGTTGAAAAATACTTGGATTCAGAGGCGTTAGTATGGCACAGGGCTTTCAGGTACACTTATCAGACATTTGAAGAATTCGCTATAGCTCTGCAGAAACGATTTTGGAGCAAGGAACTTCAACAAGACATACGAGCCGAAATTTACTCTAAAAAGTATGCATATTCTAGTCCAACGAAATACGCAAGTTTCTTCACGAAACAATTAGCACGCTTGCAGTATTTGCAACCTCCTTTGGCGGAAGAAGACTTGGTTCATGCTATTTCATGCCAGTTACCAACGGAAGTTAGGAGGCACCTCATTTCGGCAAATGTAAAAACTTTAGAGGGAATGGCAGAAATTTTGAGGAGACTGGATCACACGTCTAATGTGTCCAACAACTCAACTGGAAACCAAAACCAGAGAGGTAGAAATCAGGAACAGAGAGAGATTCACACCATCCACATCGATCAAATGCAGCAAACAGAGGAGAACAAAAATGGAGTAGGTCCAACGAGATCAAGAATGTATGGACAAAATCGATTTCGACCAGATTATCAGAGACCTAGAGAAGGAAGACGATACCAAAATCAAAGATGGGATGAAAATCAAAGATGGAGAAATAGCTATCACAACAGGAACAATGATTATCGCAGAGAGGGATATTATAATCGAAATAACCCTACGAATAATTATGGATATCGGGGATATCAGAACTGGAGGAACACGAATAATTATTCGAGACAGCAACAACAGCAAAGTCAACAAAATCAAGGTTGGAGAAATAATAACAATGTAAGAAGGTATTATGATGATAGGGAAAGAGAAAGTCAAGAATACCTAAGGAATCTCAGAGAAAGGAACGCGAGAGACCAAAATCAGGGACAGCATAACCAGAATCAAGAATCTCAACCTGGAACAAGCAGAGATCGAAGGAATGAAGACCCAGGAGGGGTACAAAAAAAACGTCAAATTCCAAAAAGTGAAGGAGGAAGAAAACAGCACCGTAACTAGACATGAAATCCAGATTAATGAGTTATATGAAGCTACGAATGAAGATCTCCTGTATGAAAGAGAAGAGACGAAAACAGATAGAGTAGCGAGATTACCCATTATAGAAATTATATCAGAAGGAGAATGCCTGAGAACACTACTAGATACGGGAGCAACAGCATCAATTTTATCAGAGAACTGTTTTCACAGATTGAAGGATGGAAATTCACTTATAGCAATGCCCGTTTCAACTATTAAAGTCAGGGGTGTATTTAACGACAAGACCATGAAATGTAAAGTCCAAGCACTAATGGAATTCTCCATAAATGAATACAAATATGAGCAGATATTCATAGTCTTGAGCCAGATAAATTTCGATGCTATTTTAGGCATTGATTTTATAACAAAGACTGGAGCTGTGATCGATTTACGAAATGGAGTCATAAGATTTAATGAAGGCCAACATCAACCAGAGGATACGAAGAAGGAGGAGAATGAGTGTAGTCTGATTGACGAAACTACAGAAGAAAATCTTGTGAAGATTGTTATGGAAGTTGAAGCAGAAGGAATACCTCACTATGGCAGAAAAATTGAGAATTTTGAAGATCAGAGGGAGAAATTAGAAGAATTGGTCACGACTTATGCAGACATATTTGATAACAAGCCAGGCATTATAAGAGGATATAAATATCAGATCAAGCTCGCTGATGACACACCTTTTCAGAAGAAATTGTATCCAATACCGGAGAAGTATCAAGCTGAAGTGACAGAGCTCATAAAAGGCATGGCAAAAGACGGGATTATAAGAAAGCAAGCCACTCCTTATTTAAATCCACTCACTGTTGTGAAGAAAGCAGATGGAA
Source organism: Meconema thalassinum (assembly GCA_946902985.2). Taxonomy (NCBI): domain Eukaryota; kingdom Metazoa; phylum Arthropoda; class Insecta; order Orthoptera; family Tettigoniidae; genus Meconema; species Meconema thalassinum. The sequence goes on from OX336392.1 coordinate 554,455,103, forward strand.
GTCTTAGACTATGTTTAGATGCCAGGGGCATAAATACTCTTCTGCTGAAAGAATTCGACAGGCCACCAAAAATTAGAGAACTACTGAGGAGATTCAAGAAGAAAACCTGTTTCTCAGTGATTGATTTAACTGCAGCATTTCATCAAATAGAGCTTACAGAAGACAGCAAATGTTATACAGGGTTCATGTTCAATCAAACCTGTTATGTATACCAAAGAGTACCATATGGATTGGTAAATTCAAGTCCAGCACTTATCAGAGCCTTGGATGACAAGTTGAGTGAAGAAGTGAAACAATTTGCCATTTGCTACGTGGATGATATTATCATATCTTCAGAGACACCAGAGCAACATTTCATGCATTTGACGTAGCTATTCGATAACCTCAGAAGTGCAAACATCAAGGTGAAATTGAATAAATGCCATTTCTTTCAAGAAAAGATCAACTTTCTTGGGCATACTATAGACAGATTTGGTTACCACCCGAATGAAGACAAGATCGAAGCGATATTGAAATTTCCAAAACCCAAGGGAATCAAAGACATCCGAGCTTTTGCGGGTCTTTGTCAGTTTTTCAGTAGTCATTGTCCACGTTATTCAGAGATCATGGCACCACTACATGAGCTTCTAAAGAAAAACAATAGATGGAAATGGGATGCAGCTGCTGAGAATGCCTTTATTCAAGCAAAGGAAATGCTCAGAGATAACATCAAGTTGGAGTACCCAGATTTTGAAAGAACATTCATCATAGAAACGGACGCTTCACGAATTGGTATTAGCGCAGTCTTATCAGAAGGATCAAGATGGCAATCCTCACTATATTTCATTCAGCAGTAGGAAGTTACGCACGCACGAGCTGAATTACTTCACGACGGAGCTTGAAGCTTTAGCCGTCATAAATGCTCTACAAAATTGGAAGAAATTATTGCTGGGACACAAGATTATAATCAGAACGGATCACAAAGCACTAGAATTCATGTTGAAGTCAGACTTGTCAAGCGATAGGATGACCAGATGGACCATGTTTTTGCAACAATTTGATGCTACGATAGTTCATGTTCCTGGTAAAGACAACCTACTAGCAGATATTCTTTCCAGACATCCGATTTCTGAGAAAGATGTGAGAGTTAATGTTATCCAGACAGATGCAGAAGATCAGGAAACGCTGGATAAACTGAGAAGAATTCCTCTTTTTCAAAAGAAGCATGCACCATTCAGGAACATTTATAGATTTTTGTCAGGGAGAATGACAAGGAGGCACGCCTCATACTTTGAAACAAGAAGGAAAGCTAGACACTATATTCTCGTGGGAGAAACTGTATGTAAATACATCGATGCCAGACACACGAAAGTACGAGTTGCTATTCCACCAGAACTTATTGTGCCACTAATTTGGTTAGTACACAAAAGTATAGGTCACGGAGGAGTTGACAAAACATACTATACCATGTTAGAAAAGTTCTGTTGGATTAATATGAGAGAATCCATAACCATAGTAATCAGATCTTGTGAACTGTGTCAGAAAAATAAATATAATTCTGAACTATTGAAGGAGAGACCTAAAGCAATTATTCCTACGAAACCACTGGAATTGTTTAGTCAGGATATTTTTGGACCTGCACCTAAAGGAGACAGAGGAAACCAGTATGTGTTAGTTACAATGGATGTATTCTCCAAAATTGTAATGCTTAATCCCATGCAGAAAGCAACAACGAAAAATGTTTTATATCACCTGGAGAGGAACATTATTCCAAAGTTGGGAAAACCAGAGAGACTTTTAACAGACCATGGAACACAATTCACCTCTGCAGAATTTCAGGGAGCGATGGATAGGTTGGATATTGTTCACCTATTTTCATCAGTTCGAAGCCCAGAGACGAATCCTATTGAAAGAACAATGCTTGAATTTTCAAAGTACATTCGCTTGTATAGTGCAGATAATCATGCGAATTGGGTGAAGATTGTACCACTAGTGGAAATTTGCATCAACAACACGAGACATGAGAGCACCAACGATATTCCAGTTATGTTGCATTTTGAAGAGAAACCCGTACGACCATGGAACGGAATCTTCAATATTCCGGAAGATAACGAACCACCGATGGACCAGAGAATCGAAGCAGCGAGGGTCCAGTTGAACAAACCGGCTGAGAAGAGATTAAAACGTTTAGAAGGGAAGAGATTCAGTGGACCGCTACGAGAAGGTGACCTTGTATTAGTCAGGATTCCTGTGAAAGCTGACGTACTGAAGAAGGTGTATATCAAATTCAGTAGCCTTTTCAGAGGACCGTTCAAAGTAGATACAGTCTACGGTAACAATTGCTATAAAATTGTAAGAGTTGAAGATAACAGATCCATTGGAAAATTCAACCATTCCAAATTGAAAAGATTTTACCCAAAGATACAGTAAAATAAATAAATTCAGTCTCAAGAACTGAGAAACTTATGGTATTAAAGAAAGTACAGGCTATACTTTACTTTAAATTAGCAACGGGGAAATGCGCCAGAATTTATTTAAGGTCATTACCAAAGAACCAATCTGGATATGAACCAAGACCCCAGAAAAAACAAATGAGCAGATGAAAATTTTTATTTATTAAAAATTTGAGAAATATGGGAAAAACTGTATGGAAATGAGTGAAATACTATACATCTTATGCAATTATGAAAGGCAAGGAAGAAGGAATGATTTAAAGATGGACATATATTCTATTATATGAATGTGGGAGGTCCATATTGCGAGAGACATCACGCCACTTGAAGCGCGAGTTACGTCATGAAAGAGGGGAGAGACGAAGGTTGAACTGCGGACTGAAGCGAGGAGAAGTGGTAGAAGTTACGTCACACCACAAGAGGGGAGGCAGAGAGACTGGAACTTGCCGAGTGTGGAGAACCGGACGAGAGAGTTCTTTCCAATTTGAGATTTCATCGAGTCAAGACCTCGAGAAGAAACCAGTATTCTTATATCAGTGCTACGTTTCATTAGAGTTGAAAGCAAAGAAGAGTGAATTACAGTAAGACTGTAACTCGAGGAGCAAGCTACATTTATAAAGCAGAACGGAACAGTATAACCAAATATTACAGTGCTTAATGCAAAGTTGTTTCACATCGCTTGAAACATTTCGACAAGAAGATATTCAGTATTACTACGTGTGAACGCATATTTGAACATTACATTAAAAATGCAAGTTAGAAGTCAGCAACGGGGAAGTCTTAATTATATCATCAGTGAAATGAGAATTACTATGTGCTAAGCTAAAAGCATAGGGAAGTGGAGACTACAAAGATGTACAGTTGAATTCCAGAATTCATTATCATGAAAGGCGCAACAGAATATCTACGTGACGCGCAACATCACCGAACAAAACTTATACTTTTCTACAAGAGTTCTAACACATCTTGAATATTCACAAAACGCTTGTATAAACGACTATATTCAACCTGAGACGAGATGTCAATTCTGAAGAAACGAGATGTCAATTCTGAAGAAACGAGATGTCAATTCTGAAGAGCCGAGATGTCAATTCTGAAGAGATGGAGAGTCGAAGCCGGACTACTTGCAGTGCACGGGGGACGGAGTGTTGGCAGAGCGAGCTGTTTCACGGCGAGGTCATTCACCGAGGACATCATCGACCTTGTTCTACTGGGAGACGAGGCCAGCTGGTTCTGACACAAACCGGTCTTCATAGCTGTGGGCGATACGATGAGATCCACGACACGTTTGGTTTGGCAGGCGAGACGCAGGTATTCTCCAGACCAGAAGTCAACTCAAGGTAGTGAAGAAATTGTTTTATATCATGTAGAATTGTAGTTATGTTCTGTGATTATCCAATTGACCAACGGCATTATTTTTAACAGCATTATTTTCAACTGCATTATTTTTCAACTGCATTATTTTCAACTGCATTATTTTCAACAGCATTTTTCAACAGCATTATTTCATCCGTATAATTTTGTCAAAGTAATTAAATTTGTGTAGTTTTGTGTAGTAGTAATTTTTCGTATTTTTCTTCGGAGTTATTTTCCTTGTTCTTGAAAATTTCAGTCACTCGGACGAAATTTTGGCATAATGATGCTATTAACACTAAATTCATATCAGAGTAAAACCGCGTAGAATTTTTCATATTTGCGTTAGATTTAATCTAATTAAATCTGTTTTATCGCAGCGATGGAATATAGAATGAATTATTTAGAGGAATGTAGAACGAATTGTTTAAAGGAATGTAGAGTGAATTATTTAAAAGAATGTAGAGTGAACTATATAAAAGGAGTAGAACGTTGAACGAACTAAAGAAGGAGTGAAATTGTAAATGAAGTAAAAAAAGAAGTTTATTGGAGCAAATTTAAGTACAGCATATTTAAGAAGTTATGTCACGAAGTGTAAAGAATATTTCGACAACTCATGATGTTGATTCGAGTGTCAGAAATTATTTTCAACTAATTATGAACGAAAGTATTACGAAAAGCTTATACACATATGTCTAATGAGATTTAGAGCATTAAAAAAGCATAGATGAATTTGTTAAACAAATATATTCATGGAAGGAAGTCAAACTTATATCTTTTGTTAAGAATATGAATATTTACTGATATTTCTTGAAAAGTTGTAATAAAATGTAAAGCTGAATTTAAACACGTGAAAAAGAAAGTTAACAAGGTTAAATCACAGGGTGATCAGAAAGTGAAAAGTACAGAGATTTATGGCAGAAATGGAATTATAAGCACGAGGCGAAGTTATATCAGGATATAGAGAAGAATGTTAAAGTTAGGAAGTATATGTATTGAAGTGGAAGTTTATAGTTGAATTACCGTGCAAATTAAGGAGATATAAACGTAAATGAGTTACGTATTTTTACGAAGGGAGGCTGAGGAGTCTCTAAGTTTTTCCAGTATTGATCGCAATGATTGTAAAGTTATGTGAGTGTATTAAAGGAAGATTCTGTACAGGGTGTTTAAGAGAGAAGGTGATTGTTGTATAATTATGGAAGAGGAGTGTGAGAACGAAGGTTAATGCCGTGCACTTCTAGTATTCACGTTTATCAGAAAATTATTAACACAGTAAAGAATTTCAGAACTTATTTCAGTATTTCATGATAAATAGATAAAGGTAAAAAGGAACAGTGCTTAGCTTAAATGTTTGCCACTTATGTTCAATTGATTAAGACGAGTATTTATTACTTTCAACACGATAGTTGCGGTGTATGTTTGTTATTTGATTATTAAGAAAGTTGAGTAGATGAAAGACTTATTGAAGGATAGAAAATTTAATCTTTTCGACACAATAAAGTGTACAATTTGTGAGAACCATAAATGAATGTATATATGCACATAGTTCATGAATAATGTTTGCTTAGATATGGAACTACGGTTCAGAGTTGAAGCGGATCTGTATAAAGTAGGGTAATACTTAGTATCACGCCGTTTCACTTTCCTAACTATATCAGTGCCACGTGCAAGTTTATTTTTGGAGTCTCTTTTGTTAGAGTGTCAGGGAGACACCATATTCAGGGACGAAGCCAGTTATTGTACTTGTTTTTTTTTAGCTTAATAAACGGCTGGTGCTTTTTAGCGACTCAGTCAACTTTTATCTAAGCTGATACCGTTTTCATTGTCGTCATCGTCGAAAATAGTACTACGAGGTATAGATACAGGCGCTCACTATAGATTAGACCTTATCACCCCTCGAGATTGGAGTTTCTCGATTTGCTCTAAATGTAAATGATAGTAGAAATTTGTACCGTGGCTAGTAGTACTATTTTCTTTACGAATAACATTTATCCTGTATGTTCCTGAAATTCCCAATTTTACTTAGTAGGCATGGTAAGTTTGTGAGCTGGGTAATTTACATGTCTGCAATCCTTTATAATGCTGTGGATATAAGTACTGATGGGTTTCTTCGGGCGCAGTACGAATATTTTTGGTGCGCTAAACGCATCAAATTTCTATCCATGTAGTCTGCAAAAGAAAATTGGTCTGGTTTGGTACGTTTGTTTATTTTGTGATTGCGTTTTTAGTGATACCATTTTTCTTAACAATTTCGATTCTCTGACACCCCCCCCCCCCAAAACCCAAACTCTAGATCCGCGCCTGACATGTTTAGCATACTTATAAATCAAAAAACATTTTGCTCACCCCTTGGCGTAAGGGACGAAAGTTTCAGAGGACTATTGTCCATTTGAAACGGTTTTCATATTGTGCCTATTAAGAGAGATATGATTTTTGTAATCTCAACTTTTCCACCACTTTGATCAATGGTTGGTGCTATTCAAAAACCTTACTGAGATAAGTTGTTGGCCCTTATTCGAAGAATAGTATGAACTATCGATTTTTCACATAGAAAGTTATAGCGAAATTAGCTTTTCGGAAAGGGCCCCCCATGTCCACCACCTTAGTCACATTTTGCCCATTAATAAACATGACAATGGTTATATTTTATGTATCAATCTGAAAGTATATAATATTAATAGTAGTAATAATAATAATAATCTAAAGTAGGGGGGCAAGACGGGTTCTAACTCGCCCGTCTTTTGTGCGTCGTCTTTTGAGTATCGTCTTAAATCCTTACACGTATCACAACGTATAAAATAGGATTTAAGACGACACTCAAAACACGTTTCATTTTCATTAAGTCCGTTATTATTAGGAACCATTTTCTGCCAACAAGTGCTTACTGCATATGGCAAGGCTTTACACTCCTGGGTTAGTCAGTCTTTTTTGCTATGGATCCTCTATATACCCTAGACAAGGCTATACATGTTAGTTCTGAACACTTAGTGTTAACTGTATATTAAAATTATATGCACAGCTTATAGAAGCACGTTTTGCATGCAGTCAAACTTTGTAAGATAGTTACATACAACACGCAAAGTATGTTTACGCTACCTAGCGGTGGATATGAGTACTCACTGGTGATATCCGAGGTGAGCTGATTTGCTCACACATTTGCTCCCATACATGCCCCCATATTGACTCCCTTATTGGCTCCCACATTTGTCGCCATATTTGCTCCCACTTTTGCCCCCATATTGACTCCCATATTTGCTCCCACTTTTGCTCCCATATTGGCTCCCACATTTGCTCCCACTTTTTTGCTCCCCATATTAAAGCCAACTCTTATAACTATAAGCAGCAGCAAAATGTAAATGGAATACTATTTCTGATAATGTTCAAAACAAAAGCCCTGAGGTCTTGGGATTGAATTCTCAACTATGTCAGCCAACGAGTTACACTACAGAAAACTTTTATTTTTGTGTTGTGTTGCATGATAATTTGTCCATCTCGCGGTGTAGTGGCTAGTATACTTGGATGTTATTCAGAGGTTTTGGGTTCCAACTCGACTATGCCCAGAATTTAATTCTTGATCTGAGAGTTGGAAGGTTAGGTTAGGTGAAGTTAGGTTAGGTGAAGTTAGGTGAAGTTAGGTTAGGTGAAGTTAGGTCAAGTTAGGTTAGGTGAAGTTGGGTTAGGTTAGGTGGGGTTAGGTTAGGTTGGATAAAGTAAGGTTAGGAAAAGTTAGGTTAGGTTAGGTTAGGTTAGGTGAGATTGTTTAAGTAAAACACCACATTTGCCCCAACTTTTTACTCACACATTTTTCTCCCACTTTGTGCACCCACTTTTGCTCGCTCTTTTTGCTCTCACTTTTTGCTCCCACTTTTGCTTTCACATTTGCTCCCACTTTCTGCTCTCATATTTGCTCACACTTGTTTGCTCTCATTTTTGTTTACTCTTTTTGCTCCCATATTTGCTTCCACTTTTTTTTTGCTCTCATATTTTCTCCCACTTTTGATTACACTTTTTGCTCCCACTTTTTTCTCTCACTTTTTGCTCCCTCTTTTGCTTTCACATTTGCTCCCACTTTTTGCTCCCATACTTGCTCCTACTTTTTTTTGCTCTGATATTTGCTCCCACTTTTGCTTTCACATTTGCTCCCACTTTTTGCTCCCATACTTGCTCCTACTTTTTTTGCTCTCATATTTGCTCCCACTTTTGCTTTCACATTTGCTCCCACTTTTTGCTCCCATACTTGCTCCTAGTTTTTTTTGCTCCCACTTTTTGCTCCCACTTTTCTGCTCCCACATTTGCACCCGTTTTGCTCCCACTTTTTTGGTCCCACATTTGCACACATATATGCTCGCACATTAAACTATTGTTCTTATTACCAAGTTGTCTTTACTAGAGCTTAGTCTATGCCTGACAGTTGATATGGAAGTATCAGTGACTAGGTATGGTAAGCCTCATATTCATATATTTTGAAACGAACCAATAAAAATGGAACTGTTATTTGGCGTTGTTCAAAACAACGTTCAAAACAATGTCGCAGTGAGCTAAAAAGTAAAAATAGTGAGGTTTTAAATGTCAGTAATCATCAATGTAGTGTACTACATGAAACATTGTTGCTGTCAACAGAAAATCATAAAAATGCTAAAAATCAAGTGCTACAAAACAATACTACTATTGAAAATAATTCAGTGTTCAATAAACCCTTAACATTATCAAAAGCCACGCAGACTCTACATGAGGACACTGTAGAGGAAGAGGAACAGTAACGGGAAGAGGAACAGGAATATTTAACTGGTTTTAGTGATTTTGAGGATAATGTTGAGGATAATTATGGTGATTATAATAATAGTGATATAGATCATGCTGCTTATGATTATGATAGTGATAATGATCCGAAACAAGACAATAACGTTTTCATGCCTATTGTTCACCGTGGAAGAAAAGAGATCTACAACAAGGTTTGTTTTTAAAACTATAACACACTATCGTAAAGGCAAGGACTTGTATTAAGTGTGCTTTTTATTGTCATAATCATGTATACTCTGCAATGGTAAATATTCTGACTTCTGTAGAAAATAAAACAACAATGTAACATTATTTTCATTTATTTACAAACTTTATATAAATTTTTTGGTTTCATGATAATATTTTTAAGACAATACTAAACACTAAAAGATTATTATTCTATTCACATATTTTTCTTTCAGTCCATTGTCATGACTTATATCTTCCATTATTATTTGACATTTTTTAAATTTAATTAAAACGAACCATGCACCTATTGTTTTTAAAACCTTCATAAATTAAGTGTACAGGTTGTACAGCATTATTGACTTCATCAAAATACAACACCTAGTTCATCTTGGTAACAAATTTTACATAATTGTTGGTCACACTTTTGTATCTGTTCGTGAGACAAGTCTTTTTTTTTAGCCTCGTGTATTTGCTCCGCGTGTTCTAACTCTAAAGGCACTTTTATGTCTTGTGCTGCAATCACGTTTTCTTTACGAATAGTGTTCACAAATTCCTGACCTTCAAGCAACACCATGTATTTACAGTTAGCTAACCAACGAGCGTGTTGCACAAAAGGGTCATCAGTCATTTGCCAATCCTTTAAAGCAAATCCACAATAAAGTCATATTGTTTTATCTCCTTCACCAGTATAAAAACTCCAGCTTCACTTAGCTGTTTGGTAAGGTGTTTTAATATTAATGGCCAAACATTTTTATAAGATTCTAAACGTTTTTCAACAGAGCTGTACTCTGGGTGTGCTAGTGCTTTAGTCTTGCAAACTTCCAATTTTTCAAAAGCACATGCCAATTCAACACTGGCTATGGCATATGGACCACATATATCGACACTACCGTTGTTGGCTGGTAATACATCATCATTATTATTATTTATTTATTTGTGATTCAGCAACGTAAGTACCGGCCAATGGCGTTGTGGTTCGGTAAAATGGATACACGGGTATGTTACCCACTTGTTTTCCAAGCATGTAAGGACAACAAGGACACCATCGCAAATGGTCTCTAAAGGGACCATCCCCTTCTTCCCAGTGTGAAAGTTCAATACGACAAAACACACAGAGCACCACATCTTCTCGGTTCAAGTAAAAATAACCGGCTTTTGCAAGTTTGTGTGTAGACAAAAAGCCTACAGGCCAGGATTCAAATGTTAACCAACGATCATGTTCTGATTTTAAATTTAATCCACGTGGTAAACCAAATTGTTCACTTGTTGTATTTGGTACTAACGCCATGTGTTATAATAAAACTTTTTCTTATTGTAAGTTATTAACGTTGCACACATCACTTTAAACCACAATGTATGCTTTCTTTCACTGTCTGTTCACTATGTTAATGGCGTATGACCACACCTAAAAAAAACTCATCACTCAATCAATCAATCAATCAATCAATACTTGTAATTAAACTTTAACGTTAATTAGCATTAAATAAAAACACCATAAAATATTTAAAAAAAATAAACTGTATGTCTGCACTAACAATAAACCATGTACTTTTTTTATAAAGCTGCAGTCATTTACATTTCCCTTTAACCAATCTATAAACAAAAATAAATATCATATCATTTTGTTCAGATTATCTTGTTCAAACCTGTGGATATTTATTGAGTCCATAGGGAACCACCCATAAATTATTGTTTTGTTTTTTGTTTTTAGAAAATCCAACATAGCCTTGTACTTTTCCCAGTCAACAACCAATATAGTCTTGTACCGTTTGTCAATACATGGCCATTATTCAAGAAAGCAATCATCGTCCTAGTCATGTACAGGTAATGAATTTTTTGTCTTCGAGTTTTCAGTAGTGCTAAAATGGAATAGAATTTTTAAGTTAGACTTACCTGAGTTTTCAATAGTTCACTGCCTGGAAACAATGGTTGCACTCTACTACGTCTTGGGTTTTCAGTAACTGCTACGGCGGTAAGGCTTTTCTTTCCAAGTTTCTAAAAATAAATAAATAAATAAATAAATAAAATAAACTGCTATAAATACCTAAATTCAGGTTAATACATGCATTTCATAAAATAAAACAATATCCAACAAAAAATGAAACAAGTTAGTTTTAAAAAATAATCTCACCTTCACTTGCACTGGCGTGTTACTGTTTCCTTCTAGTGTGCCCAAAAGTGCAATGGTTTCCTGTATCTCAGACATGTAATGTATACCGGTTATCTGCAAACAAATAAATAAAATCATTAATTACCTTATCAATAACTACAAATTTAAGGTTCATTAGCATTTCATTTTTAAAATAATCATTCATAGGTACTTACCAAAAAAATAAAAGGATTTTTTCTTCCAAAGTTCAGTTCAGAGCTCTACTGTATACGTCCGTTTGCTAAAATGGCAAGTTCATCACTAACGAAATCGTTATCAGTTAGCCTAGCAACAGAGAGAGTTGCATTTTCTCAGCGTTTTGACCTTGAAATGTTGTCTCTCTCACACGTGTTCCTACGCCTCTCCACATTTCTCAAACGCGATAAGATTCACGTACCTTATACTTGTTTCATGTTTTCAATGAGGAACCAAAATGGCTGCCTCTTATACATTGGTAGTCCTACTGTCTCAGAACCAACATGGCGACTGCTTAAATGTCGCACCTGCTAGCCACCACGAGGCAAGTAAGCTGATATCACACTTCCTGCTGACGTAGACATTTTTGTCTTATCAGCAGTCTCTCTCACAAGTCCTCTGGCTAGGTATAATATTCAGTCTCCAGTGAGCAGGACAGTGTGTGTGTGTGTTAGCATTGAAAACATGTATGTCTTATTATTATTATTATTATTATTATTATTATTATTATTAAACATTTTACTGTAATAATAATTACTAGCAAGCGGTCATCCTCAATACATGATCATGTTAACCACATACTTTCACCCTAAAACACATGACTTTACCCAGTTCAATATTTAGTTTATAACATTTCAAGCCAATGACCTTACCGTTTTGGCTCTTTGCGTACATGCACATGACTTGGTCGAGCAAATGTTATAGGTTTCCATATTCTAAAACCATTTACTGTGCCAGACAGCAGTCTCGCTTATTACCGTTTACTAGCATGTAAAAGATCCCCTACAGGGGTAAAAAATTCCTAGCACACTTAACACATTTTCAAATATTCCCCTCCATCCGTCATAGGAAATGTCACAAAACCAACCGTCATAAGCTGCCCCCGCCATCCTACCAAAATAGCAATTCATTTCTTCCGGGCACGGTCACCGAGATCGCTATAAGGGATTTTCAAAATATTCGCCTTCATTCATCTGTCATAGGAAAAGAATATCGAAAAGCGACCCCTCGTTTTGCCATACATCGCCCCGTCCAAATGGCCATTTCCCGTATACACCATGGCCAGTCATAGCCTCGTTGTAACATACGTCAAGCGCTACCGGCTCTCTGTCTACAAACACCCTTTTATTTAAAAAGAAATAAAAATAAAAAAATGCATTTTTTTCCTAGAGACTTGACATTTATTTTCATGGTATAGGGGGTAGGGACCTTTCATTTATGTCAAACAAACTTATTTGTACAGTTCCTCGTTTCCAAAATAGTAAACATTCAAAATTTAAGTGTTTTCAAACATTCACAAAATATAAAAAGTTTTATTATAAAAAATAAAGGTCATAGAGACCATTCGTTTCCACTATGGCATAACATTCTATCATGTTTGGTTTTCAAACTATCGCCTACTTTCGAAAACAAAATGTTTCAAAAAATTTTTGAGAAATATAATGAGTCGTCTGTTGGAAAGAAGACGTCAGCTCGAGTCCAACGACACCTCATTTGTTAAAATCCGACCATCCGTTCGCCAATTATCGCCAATGTTCGCGAGAAAGTAGGCTATCATTTTTTTTCCTCCTACACCCATGAAACTTGCTACCCACCTAGAGGGCATACCCACCTTTCATTAACGTCAAACAAACTTTTACCCAACATTCACCGTTTCCAAAATAGCGCCAATCCAAAAAACAAACATTTTCATTTTTTTTTTTTTTTCAAAATACCAACACACATTCTTAGCCTAGAGAACGTCATCCCAACGCCAACAATACCTCGTTCGTTAAAATCCGACCACGCGTTCGGGAGATATCGGCAAAGTTTATATGAAAGTAGGGGGAGGAGCAGAACTCTCCCCATCGCACTACTGTCAAGTTTTTATCCTTGAGATTTGAAATTTATTTTGGGGGTAGAGGGGGTAGTGACCATTCATTTACGTCAAACAAACTTTTTTGTAAACGTGTTAGTTTCCAAAATATAAAAAAATCAAAATTTCAGTGTTTTCAAAAAACATAAAAAATAAAAAAGTTTTAGTAGAGAAAATAAAGGACCTAAAGACCTTTTGTTTGAACCATGGCACAACGTACTACTATCTTTGGTTTTCAAACTATCGCCTATTTTCGAAAACAAAAAAATTCATTTTTATTTTTATTTGAAAAATATAACTAGTAATCCATAGGAAAGAGGACGTCAGCTTCAGTCCAACGACACGTCATTTGTCAACATCCGACCATTGGTTCGCCAGATATTAATTATTTAACATGAACACCGCCCGAGCAACGCCGGGTGAGTTAGAACCCGTCTTTCCCCCCTACTATCTAAGATAAAACTTGGGTCCGCTAAAAGAAAATTGGGAATATAGGAGACGGCACAACCACGAACTTAACACCCACGTGGGAAAAATAACCGATACCATGAGGAACCGGAGAATTGCCTTTTACTGTCATATAACAAGAATGAACCCAGCACGATTGACAAATAGAATTTTCACCTACTTCCTCAAAAAGAAAACCAAGGGAGCTTGGTTCACTGAGGTGGACAAAGATTTACAAGAAGTGGGAATTACAGGCAACGATATTTGGGAACGTGCCACCCTTAAACAAAAACTAACAGCACACCGATGTTTCCAAGAAAAGCCAAAGCTTCCAACTGGCAAGAAGTGGACTGCAGAAAGAAAACAACAGCATCGAGAACTAATGAGAAAGTACTGGAGGATGTTAAAGCTCGATGCAACAAGAAACAGTTGAAATGACGTAGTCCTTAGATGGCCGAATCGAAAGAGGAAGAAGAATATCGTATGGTCTCGGATGCCGGGTGCAAGCTTTGTTATTTGACACCCAGAGGACACCTTGCATATCATATCGAATTTAGTCGTTCCTTGGAGCGCTATGAAAGTCAAGGAGGTTAGATATTTCAGCTCCTTGACACTATAGCGCTTTCTAGTAGAGAAAGGAGGAACTTTTGTGTTGGCGGAAAATCCCGAGATTACTTTTGCCATTATGAACACGGCCTACTGAATTCGAATGGGTTCTTTAACATGCCAACAACGTATGACATGCGTGCCGTGACTTTTGTCACCTTTCAAAAATCACTTACCACGGCCAGGAGCGAACCTGCAAGCTTTGGGTTGGTAGTCCGACACGATAACCACTCACCCACCGGGGCAAGCAATCTGAGAGTGATTGGTACAAAATGTTGGTTGTTATCGTGTCCACAAGATAATGATATATACAGGGTCTTTCATATAAAGTAAGAACGGTGAGCGTCGGCTTTGTTATCCGCTGCAGCAGTGGCCTTGGCCGAGCATGTGGTGTGCCACGGCCCCCTGCTGTAGTATTGAAAGCGCGCGCATAGTATATACTGTACTGTACCTTGCAATAAACGTGCAGGTGTTCAGTCGCCAGTCTGAACCTCAGATGTTAACATGAGGCAGTCATCATTACAACATCGTAGTCTTGTATGTAAAACTTATTTTAAGTACGAGTCGGCTCGGCGGGTACGTGATGCATTTGTTCAGCAATGAAGTGCCACCTTCACTTGCACAGATTCACGTAATCGTAAATAAGTTTGACACTACTGACTCAGTGCTCAATAAAAATAATAAAATCAGAAACATTACATTGGCAGAACTCACTCGCGTCAGCCAGATAGGGGTTACCAGATACAATGCCTGTATCACCCAGGAAGGACGACACTTCCAGCATCTTTTATAAGGTAATATTTCATACAGCATTGTACACACGCTTAAAGCAGAGGGCCGTGGCGCGCCACAAGCTCGGCCAAGGCCACCGCAGCAGCGAATAACAAAACTGCCGCTTGCCGTTCTTACTTTATATGAAAGACCCTGCATATAGATTATATAATATTACTTTTGAACTGGCGGTGGTTTTTGATTCTGTGGGATATGAAACGTGAATCTAGACCTATGGTAGCTATTGCAATAGGTAGGGGTCTACTCAGCCTCGGGTGGCCCAGATGAGTAGAGGGGGTTCGATTCCCACCTCAGCCATCCTCGAAGTCGTTTTCCGTGGTTTCCCACTTCGTCTTCGGGCAAATGCCGGGATGGTACTGTGCCCGTATTTACCTAGCATTGCCTGTTGCATCCCACGAAGACAGCCTGATCGTAGAACCTGAAAATCCCTGGCTAGAAAAAAAAAACAAGTCCTAGCAACAAGTGAATGGGATAAAAGGGCTCAATCATACCTAACAAGGTGGCATTAAGAAGGACCATGGCCAAAATAGCAAAACAGCTCGGGAGCGTGGAATACTCCGAAACACCCAGCGATGGCCTTCTTAATACAACCTTCCATCATCTCTATAAAGCATCACGCACTAAAGATTTAAAAGAAAAATAAATTTATTCAAAGAAGAATGACATAAGAACAAGAAAAATTCTAGCATCCTGGTGAAAATAAATCAAATTTACCCCTCACATAGGGTAACAATCGAAAATACCAGTCCCAAAAACGACTGGAATTGTCTAGTGTCCAACTTGACACATTAATTAGAAAATATCTGTACAACACTGACATATTTACTTTATACAATAAACTGATGAATTAATGTTGGTCGTCGCCTACCCTAATAGAATATAGACCTAATGTTCATGATCATCATAGTGGCATTATATTTTCCAATTATCATTAGTTAATTACTGACTGAATTATTTACGTATATTACATTTCATTTAAATACACTTCTTGTGTATTCTTCGATTAATATTTAACTTGGTTGTTGCAATCATTCTATTCGTAGTTTCATTTTCATAATCTGGTTAAATTTATCTCAATCATATTGAAATCCAACGAGCGTTTAAGCTGATTAGAAGTTTAATTGTTCACTCATTGAAAAATATTAATAATAATTAATTAATGAATTTGCTGGCATTGATTTAAAAACTTCATCGAGAATAATCTATCCATTTATCATGATTATATTCCAGTATTATGCTCAGATTAACAGTAGGAGTGATATAGAGTAATATGCTATTATCAAACAGCTGATTCCTAGATCCACACATGGATTAACTTCAATTAATTCTTCGACGGAGATTCTCACAATACTCTCAAATAATTGGCTCTCACTGGCACAATTCAACAATATTAATATCACTTAATAGTGCAATCAATAACAATAATTATTTATAGCATTATCCACTGATATGCTCGACGATTTTGTACATCCTTCTATTGGTGACCTTATACCATAAACATCCTCTATAATAATCTAATACCCCACAAAAAATAGTGCACACTCATTGCACGTGGTTAAATCTGTAGTAATTACACTGTGTTAAATCGTTATTTAAACGGTAGAAAAATACCCTAATAAGTTTAAAGCTTTGCCTTACAATGTTTCATTACATCATGTCTTAATATAAATATTAAGACATGACCTAGGAAATGCGTATAAAAGAACGTTGATGTTTGCCAGAAATATCTCAAATCTAACGTGAAGTCGATTATTATGACTGCATAAACAATGCTTCAAATTATCAGAAGTTACGTGAAATACGTGGGCTCGATTAAAAGTGGAAATTGATCAAATTCAATTGTTAGAGGTCTACACCCAATCAGACGAACTCGAAAGTGCTGCACAATGCTTCCTACATCATGGATCTAGCAAATAGAAGTATGTTAGAGAACTAATTGATCCATTAGGACACACTGCTAACACCTCTCGCCCTTAAGAATAACGTGAAGTCTCTTAAAAGAATAACTAATCAAAGTCTTCCACAAGACCAAACTTCTGAAACATGCTATGTCCAAACGACATATATAACTCACACAGCTATTGTTCTCATTCAGAAATTTAATTACATCTACGTTAAATCAAACTTCAGTTTATAAAAGACACTCTATTCATCTATGAAAATCTTCAAAGTGCGCAATCAGCACCAAAATATATGTGCAATCAGCACAAAATAGTTCCTAGTCTTCTTAAAAATACGTATTTCTTCTCCTAATATGTGTCTTCTCGACAATGAAAATATGCATGTTATTAAAATGGGTTTACTAAATTACTCAAGCATAATTACCAAAATATTACACAAATGGATGCGTTTGTTTAATCAAACCAAAATCCGGATGACCAGAAAGTCTGTCCAACCATGCTACAGTTCTAAGAAAGAATGGCAATTATGCTTACTCCAGAATACCCAGTAAGCCACTACTTATAAAACTGTGTTTCTTCTACCTTCTGCCGGGCCTCGTAGCGATGTCAAAAAGGATATATGCCATGGTAATCCTCTCGCAAATCCACCAAGGCATAGTCTGCATCCACCAGCAATCTGGGTCTCGAAGTAGGGAACTCCATTCTCTCCAAGCTCCCCAACTCCGGCCGTTCGATCGCCCGTGCCACGAAATGGCGTCTCGACACAAGTCCACGCACTCGCATTAGCCGTAAGAAGTCTAACAGTTCATAGCAGCTGATAGTCATTCGCTTGTAACCACACGTTATGCTCATCTCCATCAGAGATGCGTAAATCATTTCCTTATAATTTTGAGTTGACTGTGACGTGAATACAGTGCTCTCAGAACACATGTTAAATTCTGGTTACTTAAAAGAAGTCTCTGCTATTTCGAGTAAGATGTGCCTAGCCCAGCGTTTCCCAAACTGTGGTACGCTCGTACAGCTGCAGTGGTACGCGGTGATGTTACGAAAGCTATAAAAATATTAAAACATTGATATATTGCCGGAGGACTGTAATCTTGACGACAGAGACACGGAGTAGCTTTATGAATTGAGATTTAGACAAAGGCAAACTTTATCAAAAATGACTCTTGTGAACTTTTGGGTTGAGAGGAGTGCAGACTATGCAGACATAGCTGAAAAAGCAGTTAGATTTTTACTGCCTTTCACTACTTCGTACTTGTGTGTGAGTGCATTTTCTTCACTTGTTTATTTCAAGAATAAATACCGGAATAGGCTCCTTACAGTGGAAAACGATCTTCGTTTGAGACTCATCAAACCTAAACCAGACATTCCTATGTTGGCTTCTAATCTTTAAGCTCACTCTTCACATTGAAGTTGTTAATTGAACTTTGGTTTTATGTTTAATTATTAAAAGTTTTTTATTAATATTATTTGTACAGTGTCATTTCTGAATGTTTGAATTGAATACTTATTGTAATAAATAATAAAACAACTGGATACACTTTTTATTATTTGAACTTTAACTCCAACAGTCTAACTCTAACAAACACAATTTACAATCCATCTTTTGGTCTGCTACTTAGTGGTGGAGGTGGTGGTGGTGGTGAGGGGGGTTATAGTTACTATATCTCCCAACCATTAGGTGGTACGCGAGAGATTCTCATCTCTTAAAGTGGTACTCACACAAAAATGTTTGGGAAACACTGCTCTAGCCCATCATGACACACATGACTGCATAATGTTCACTTATTCCCCTTGACGTCTGATCACTCAACATGACGTTCGAGAAATGTACAGTTCTAGCACATATATAGTGCATCAATTACAGCCTGTTCTATGGTTAGATACACAGGTGTAAAGCGAGTAGAATCACGCACGAAATAAGTGTTCGTAATGGAGTCTGCCACCCACGTGTTCACTGCGGTGAAAGTATCAATGCGTGCTGCATTATAATGGAGACTGTTCTTGCTCAATCGCTTGAGCCTCGAGCGCGATACTAAAATGTTCATAAACCATGCTTGTTCACTCAGTGTTACACGGTATGTTAATATTTCGAAGTCCGTAATCTTCACGTATATGACTTTCTCGACACGACACGACTTTTCAGTGCACTCCCGTGTTTAACAGTTCCTAAGCGGAATCACATTATGATCTGAAGCGTCTCCTCGTGCATCGCTCTGAATGAAGCTTCCTTACCCCCTCCCTGGGGTATCTCAGTTCGATGTTAATCGCTCCGACTGCGATATATGCATCTCTTTATATTTTCCAACTTCTTATAAGCAAACAGACACTTGTATTTACTTTCTAGCATTCTAACATAGTGTTTGACATTTATCGTACTGCGTAAATCACTCTAATTAGCAGTTAAATACTACAATCATTTCATGAGTCGAATGTTGTGACGTCACGAAGAATGTAGTCCAATAGCTTCGTAACACATTTCATTTCTTCCTGCGGCCTCGTACACGTTCGCGTAGAATCGGTTACTATCGGCTCCCATCATGACATAGATCAGAAACGCGACGGTCGCCCACCATATGTTCCCACACAGAGTACCGTAAGCTAGTGGCGCGCGGACCATAAAATAATGGTACAGTACCTACTGTAAGGCAACGGCCGCCTCCTTCCCGCTTCCTTGCCTATCCATCCCAATCTTCCCCTCCCCTCCCTCATGAGGCCCCTGTTCGCTTTGCAGATGAGGCCGCATGGGCGAGGTGCTGATCACACCTCCTCAGTTGTATCCACTCCCACCAGACGTTCCCAGCTCTAGGACACTGCCCATAGAGGCGGTAGTGGTGAATTCCTCGCTGAGTCCGTGGGATAAAATAAAAAAAAAGACTGCCTGTTACTCTTTCATGCAAAAAAGTATCCATGAAAATAGTTTCTATACCCAGATCAAATATAGGACTGTTGCCGTTTCAAAATATAGCAAATTCTTCTGATTTTTGCCATTGTTGGCACTCGGTCAGGCTAAAGTAGGCCAATAAGGAACTTTTCGTAGAAGGACCAAACACATCTCATTTAAACCCCTAATTGTGAAACACTTATTGTACAATTTGAGCTTAAATAACTTTGTTTTACGTTTGTTGTTTTTTTTAGCTTGTCATGGTGGGTGAGTGGTTAACGTGTCGGTCTACTAACCCAAGCTTGCAGGTTCGCTCCTGACCGTGGTAAGTGATTTTGATATGCGGAAAAAATTACGACACGCATGTCATACGTTGTTGACATGTCAAAGAACCCGTTTGAATTCAGTAGGCCGTGTTCACAATGGCAAAATTAATCTCGGGATTTTCCGCCAACACAAAGTTTCTCATTTCTCTACTAGAAACGCTAGTGTCAAGTAGCTTAGATATCTAACCTCCTTGACTTTCATAGTGCTTCAAGGAACAACGAAATTTGACATGAGAGCTAGCCTTTGGGTGTCAACAAAGCTTGCACCCGGCACGCGAGGCCATACGATATTATTATTATTATTATTATTATATATTATTGTCTGCAAGATGCTGACAATCACCGAATTAGAACATCGTACTTAAACCATGTGGACTACGAATTGGAACTCTGAATATAACTACATTGACGGGAAGAGTGGAGGAGATTGTAGATATGATGGAGAGGAGAAAACTGGATGTACTCGGACTAGCAGAGACCAGATGGAGAGGGGAAGGAAGAAAAGAACTGAGAAATGGCTTGCAGCTATACTGGATAGGAAATGAGGAGGGGAAGAGAAATGGAGTGGGAATGGTGGTGAGAGAAGGGCTGAGGGAGGAAGTAAAGAGGGTAACTGATAGAATAATTAGAGCCAGAATCACTGTGAAAGGTAGAAACCTGGACATTCTGCAAGTCTATGCACCACAGGTGGGATGCACAGAAGGCGAGAAATACGAGTTTGAAGAAGAGTTACAGAAGCAGTTAGTAGGGAGAAACCTGATAGTCATGGGGGACCTAAATGCCCATATCGGAACTGATAGAAGAGGTTTTGAGAAAGTGATTGGTGGTGAAGGATGGGGAAACAGGAATAAGGAAGGGGAGAGATTGCTGGAACTGTGCAAGATAAATGGGCTAATGGTTGGAAACATATGGTACAAGAAGAGAGAGAGAGCCATAAAATTACTTAGTACAGCAGGGATTTGACTAGGAAATCAGTGGTGGATTACATTCTATGCGGGAAGGAGACAAAGAAGAGTATCACGGATATAAGGGTAATACCTTCAGAAGCCCTGCACAGTGACCACCGTCTGCTGGTCGCCAAGGTGAGAGGACTGAAGGAAAAGTGGAGAACTGAGAACCAAGAAAGAAAAATAAGGACATGGAAGCTGAAGGAGGATGGAAATAAGGAGAAGTTCCAGATATTAGTGAGGAACAAATTACCGAAGGATGATCCGAGAACAGGTGAAGAAGAATGGAATAGGTTCAGGGACGTATTGGTAGAAGCAGCGGAAGTCGTGTGTGGCAGAACTAGTGGAAAGAAAAGGTGGAAGGAAACACCATGGTGGAACCCCAGAACTAAGGAAGCAGTGAAAAAGAAAAATGAAGCATTCAGGAAATGGTTCCAACGGAGGACAGACAGAACAAGAGAAGAATACCAAGAGCGGAAGAAAGAAGCAGGAGAAGTAGTGAAGGAAGAGAAAAAGAAATGGCTTGAGAAATGGACGGAAAAGATGGAGGAGGAATGTGATGGCAGTAAGAAAGTGTTGTATGGAATGGTAAAAGCAAAGAGAAGAGATACAGGGGAAAAATGTCAGAATGGTGGACAGGAATGGAAAGGAGGTTGAAAATATGGAAGAAGTAAAGGTTATCTGGAGAGAATACTTCAAGGAACTCCTAAATCCAACTAAAACCAGCGTAGTGGACATTGTGGAGGAAGAAACAGACAGTGACCAAGACATTTCAGGGAAGGGATTGACATGGAAAGATGTGGAGGAAGCATTAAAGAAGATGAAAGGGGGAAAGGCACCGGGAATAGACGAAGTGAGTGTGGAGATGGTGAGAGCCGCAGGGGTGATGGGAACACAGTGGCTCTTTTGAGTAATGAAAGTGATATGGAGGGAGAAGAAAATACCAGAGGACTGGAAAAGAGGGATAATAATACCCATATTTAAAAAGGGAAGTAGGAAGGAATGCAAGAACTACAGGGGAATTATACTCATGTGCCACTGCGCCAAAATATTTGAGAAGGTACTGGAGAGAAGAATTCGGACAGAAGTTGAAGATGGGCTGAGGGAAGAACAGTATGGATTCAGGCCAGGAAGGTCAACAGTTGACCTCATCTTTGCTGTAAGACAGCTACAAGAACACCATTATGAATATGGGAAAGATCTGATGATGACCTTCTTGGATATTGAGAAAGCATATGATAGTATTAATAGAAACAAGGTATGGGAAGCAATGAGAGCAAAAGCAGTGAACAAGGAGACAGTGACAAGAGTGAAAGCAATGTACGAGGGAAGCAAAAGCTGTGTAAAGGTGGGAAGAGAGAGAACGGAATGGTTTCAACTGGAGAGTGGTCTGAAACAAGGAAGTGCCCTCTCACCCCTGTTATTTATAGTGGTGATGGATGAAATCATACGAAAAGTAGTAAATAGCATTGGGGAAAGGAAAATGAAGGCAATGTTGTTTGCTGATGACCTTCTGGTATGGGGAGAGGATGAGGAAGAAGTACAAGAGCAATTAGATGAGTGGGCGAAGGTAGTGTTATCATATGGGATGAAGTTCTCAGCACAAAAGAGTGAAGTGGTCATCACAACGAGGAGGAAGAACAGACTGGATATGGGCATAACACTTGAAGGACAGCAGTTGCAGAAAGTAGAATGCTTCAAGTACTTGGGAAGCATAATTGAAGAAAAGGGAGGCAATAGGATGGAAATAAATGAAAGGGGAAGGTGCGCAGATGGATTTTTCAAGAGTGTTGGGGGGATGATATGGAATAAAGATGTACCACAAAAATGTAAAGGAATCATCTACAAGACCTACTTTGTGCCAATTTTGACATATGGTTCAGAAACATGGGTGATGAAGGAAAGGGACAAGAATAAAATACGAGCAGTGGAGAGGACGTTCCAGAGGAGTAGGGTAGGAGTAACAAGAATGGACAGAGTAAGGAATGAGAGAGTCAGAGAGATGGTAAGAGAGGAACCATTGCAAAATAGAATAGAGCGATCTAGGCTACAATGGTATGGACATGTGAGGAGGATGCGAGAGGAGAGGATACCGAAGAAGATGTTTGGAATGGAAATGAAGGGAAGGAGGCCAAGGGGAAGAGCAAGGGACAGATGGACAAAAGGAGTTAAGAAGAGTGTGGAGGAAAGAGGAGTGTGCTGGGGGCATCAGTGAAAGACGAGATACGGTGGATGGACAGGAAACGATGGAGAGGCTATGTTCCATGCAGACTCGACCAGCGGTCGGAAACTGCTCATGATGATGATGATGACTTAAACCATGTCATATCAGAAAGCACTCTGCAAGGAAGATAGATCCATCATAACAATGGCTTCTGGCAAAACATACGTGGTAATTACAACTCAAGTCTTACGCTGTAAAACTGCGTCACAATTCACTTATTTATTCATTACTCTAAGTAAAACCAGTAGATCACTTATCTTTAATCGTTGTACACTTTTCAGGAGTATATACAAAATATATTCCATACATAACGAATGTTATCTTTCCCTTGCGGTTGCTTGTTAATTATGTGGAATTACTTGACGGATACAAAGTGTTTAGGAAGGCTATGAAAAGCTATGAATGGCACCGGACAATGGATGTATGCATGTATAACTCTTATAATTGAACGATATACATAAACGTATCAAACGTTTTGATAATAGAAATATATTCACGAACGGCAATATCCTATGGTCTTCGTTTGACTGCCGGAAGTGAGGTGTGGTAGTCGTCTTGCCTACGTCATTGAACCTGTACATTGGTATTCATTTATCAGCACAGAACACTTGTCTTCATATGAACCGTTAGTCGGTGGCGAGTGTATTCCCCAGATCTCTATAAGCGTATTAATTTCTGTTCCGCCCCTACGATACCGTAACTAAGTAATACTTTCACTGCAAGATTGTTTGATCTAATTATACTCATGTTACTGCTCATGTGCACATAAGTTACTTACAACGAAGGTCACAGGCTCTACAATCAGGTGCGGATCTAGAGTTTGGCTTTGGTGAGGTTCACAGAATCGAAATTGTTAAGAAAAATGGTATCACTAAAAACGCAATCACAAAATAAATAAATAAACAAACGTACAGAACCAGACCAATTTTTTTTGCAAGCTACATGGATAGAAATTTGATGCGTTTAGCGCACCAAAAATATTCGTACAAATTGCAACGGCGTGTTTTGCGAATTTTACATCGAGCTTCGAGAAAAGTATCAAGGTACGTTACAGTTTCGGCAAGTCGAGTTGGTACCGACAAAGGGGGAAAGTCACAGCTTAAATTGCCAACCAAGCTTGCAGTTTGGACGTCGGCAAAATTTTTTGGTGCGAAAAAGACCCAAATTCCTATCGTGACATCACTATAAACAACGATTCGGTAATCACAAGGTTTGCTAAACAAAATAGACGAGTTGATTTTGTTATATAAATAAATAATTGTTTTTATATAACAGGTATGAAGTTGTAAATATGTACAGTTGTAACAGAACATAATAATTGCAATAAAGATATTTTCAGTGTTGAATAAAATGGGAAAAAAACTTGTTTTTCAGTTAAAATTCATTAAGTTTTATTTGTCTGGTTATTGTGGTTTCTTTTTTTTATAGAGTTTGCAAAAAAAAATGGTCTCCGTTGGGAGGGGGGGGGGGTCATGATCCCCGTGGACCCCCCTCCCGTTGAATCCGCGCCTGTCTACAACTAAACTTACTGTACTCGTTGCAACTATTAAAGGCACAACAAACCCTTGAGACCTAGTTCGCGTGGATTTTTGTAACGAATAACTTCAACATGTAACTTAAATAGGCTAACTACTGTAGTTTTGTAAACCTATACAGTAGTCTATAATTTATCGTTTTTGAAAACACACGGAACATCTAAAGTGAGTGGCTTCGGTGGCGTAGTTGGTAGCATGCTGAGCTTCTATGCCCAAGGTCGCGGGTTCAAACCCGGCCAAAGTCGTCGGATTTTTTAAGAGCGTTACATAAAGCTGCAAAAAGCAGGTTGAGAGGCGTGCAGACTATGGAGACATAGCTTACAAAGCAGTTAGATTTTTACTGCCTTTCACTACTTCGTACTTGTGTGAGACTGCATTTCCTTCACTTGTTTATCTCAAGAATAAATACCGGAATAGGTTCGTACAGTGGAAAACGATCTTCGTTTGAGACTCAGCAATCTTAAACCAGACCATCAAATCCTTCAGACTACATGTAAAATCGAGAGCTACGGCAGCCACAAAGGCAATGTATGACATCAGGACCCCGACAAAACTCTCACTAGATACAGCAATGTCGCTATTTAACACAAAGGTAATTCCAATTGTAACTTATGGAACCGAAATAATATGGGACAAACTGGGCATCGGAGACCTCAAACCCATGGAAGCAGTAAAGGTAGTCCT
Source organism: Meconema thalassinum (assembly GCA_946902985.2). Taxonomy (NCBI): domain Eukaryota; kingdom Metazoa; phylum Arthropoda; class Insecta; order Orthoptera; family Tettigoniidae; genus Meconema; species Meconema thalassinum. Next base: position 554,480,404 of record OX336392.1, read on the forward strand.
AGGCGTGTCCAGATATACAAGGTCCAGACTGGTGTATGAGCTGGAAAGGAAACTTTCCTAATGCAAGATCTGAGGACTATGCTCCAACTTCCATCCACGGAGAGCTGGGAAAAATGCCTACAAGAAAGGGAAAATAAGAGAGGAGAGATCCCGATGGATTTCTACACTACCGAGGCTTTCTGTAGCTGGATAAATTCTTGCCAGAATCCTGTCCAATCGTCTTAAATCTTTGGCTGAAGAATCACAGCCTGAAACTCAATGTGGATTTAGACCCAATCGAGGAACAACTGATATGATCTTCTGTGCTAGACAGATGCAAGAAAAATGTAGAGAACAAGATCGCCCTCTATATGTGGTCTTCATTGATATCGTCAAGGCTTTCGATTCTGTCAATAGAGAAGCTCTTTGGAAAATCCTAGCTCGAATTGTATGTCCTCCAAAATTCATTCAGATCATTAGAATACTCCATGAGAATATGAAGAACTCAGTTCTTAACAGCAATGGGCCTGGGGAACCCTTTAAGATTGCAACAGGTGTCAAGCAAGGATGTGTGATCGCCCCAACATTATTCTCAATTTCTGTTGGTGCTATGCTTCACCTGATCAAAGAAAAAGTTCCGCATGGTGTAGATATTGAATACAGGACTGACGGAGGATTGTTCAATGTTAGCCGACTGCGAGCAAAGACATAGGTATCGACAGGTTCCGTTCTCGAACTCCAATATGCTGACGACAATGTTACATTGGCAAACTCGCTAGACAATCTTGAGGCTGCTCTGAATGCTTTTAATGACGTGTATAAGTGCATAGGTCTGGAAATAAACACCAGTAAAACGCAAATTATCCATCGACCTACTACGACCAACTGTCAGGCGCGGATTCAAGGGGGGGGGGGGGGGTCACGGGGGTCATGACTCCCCCAAACGGAGACCAAATTTTTTTGCAAACTCAAAAAACGAAAACACAATTACCAGACAAATAAAACTTAATGAATTTTAACTGAAAAACATTTTTTTTTTTTTCATTTTATTCAATACTGAATTATCTTTATTGGAATTATTATGTTCTGTTACAACTGTACATATTTACAACTTCAAACCTCTTGTATAAAAACTATTAGTTATACAACAAAATCAACTCGTCTATTTTGTTTAGCAAACCTTGGGATTGCCGAATCGATGTTTATAGTGATGTCACGATGAATGTGCAGCAATGCACGGATAGGAAACTGGGGATTTTTTTCGCACCAAAAATTTTTGCCGACGTCCAAACTGCAAGCTTGGTTGGCAATTTAAGCTGTGACTTTCTCCCTTTGTCGGTATCAACTCGACTTGCCGAAACTGTAACGTGCCTCCACCTTGATCCTTTTCTCGAAGCTCGATGTAAAAGTCGCAAAACACGCCGTTGCAATTTGTACGAATATTTTTGGTGCGCTAAACGCATCAAATTTCTATCCATGAAGCTTGCAAAAAAATTGGTCTGGTTTTGTACGTTTGGTTATTTTGTGATTGCGTTTTTAGTGATACCATTTTTCTTAACAATTTCGATTCTCTGACCCCCCCCCCCCCCCCCCCAAAACCAAACTCTAGATCCGCGCCTGCCAACTGTAATGCTGCTGGTTTTCCCATTATGATCAATGGGAACAACTTAAAATACATTGAACCCTTACCTGGGCAGTCATCTCTCAGCAAATGTTAACATTGATACTGAAATGCAATATCGCCTTAAAAGTGCCAGTGCAGCGTTTGGGCGTTTACGAAAAAGGGTGTTTGACAACCATGACATCAGTACTCCAACCAAATTGCATGTGTACCAAGCTGTTGTAATACCTTCTCTGATCTATGGTTGCGAAACCTGGACTACTTACAGAAGGCACTTAAGGTGTTTGGAAAAGCACCATCAGCGTTGCATCATGAAAATTCTCGGAGTTAAGTGGAAGGACCGACGCACCAACATCAGTGTGCTGGAGGAAGCGAATACTTCCAGCATTGAGGCTATGATATGAAAGCATCAGCTTCGATGGGCAGGACATGTTGTTCGCATGCCTGAACGACGTCTTCCAAAACAAATCGTGTACTGCAGTTGAGGATTGGACAGAGAAAGCAAGGAGGGCGACGGAAACGCTTCAAAGACGTCCTAAAATACAATTTAACCAAATGTCAAATCGACACGGATAAATGGGAGACTACGGCATCAAATCGTCAGGTATGGCGTCGCATCATCCACCATGCTCCACTATGTTTCGAACAATATCGGCGAAGACGAGAGACTGAGAAGTACAATGTGAGGAAAGAGCGTGAGGTTTATAGGAGGATCAACCCACAAGAGCCAGTGGCTGCTCCGAACAACGTGTGTCGCTACTGTGGGAGAGTTGGTGTCATCTAAGAACTCACCTTTAGAAGACAATCTTACTCGAGAACGAGCGATAGCCTATTATTATGACAAATAGATCCTGGACTGAAACAAATCAAGACTTCCGGCACTTTGTCAAATCATTGGCAGTGCATGGATATCATCATAAAGTGTGCAAAACAAAACACTACCATGAACCTAACGCCAAGTGCGTGTGCGATAGATGTGACCAAGACTCAGGCGCGGATCTAGAGTTTGGCTTTGGGGTGGTCAGAGAATCGAAATTTTTAAGAAAAATGGTATCACTAAAAACGCAAATCACAAAATAACCAAACGTACAAAACCAGACCAATTTTTTTGCAAGCTACATGGATAGAAATTTGATACGTATAGCGCACCAAAAATATTCGTACAGATTGCAACGGCGTGTTTTGCGACTTTTACATCAAGCTTCGAGAAAAGTTTCGGCAAGTCGAGTTGGTCCGACAACGGGAGAAAGTCACAGCTTAAATTGCCAACCAAGCTTGCAGTTTGGACGTCGGCAAAATTTTTTGATGCGAAAAAAAGCCCCTAATTCCTATCCGTGCATTGCTGCACATTTATCGTGACATCACTATAGACATCGATTCGGTAATCACAAGGTTTGCTAAAGAAAATAGACGAGTTTATTTTGTTATATAAATAATCGTTTTTATATAACAGGTATGAAGTTGTAAATATGTACAGTTGTAACAGAACATAATAATTGCTATAAAGATATTTTCAGTATTGAATAAAATGAAAAAAAAAACGGGTTTTCAGGTGAAATTCGTTAAGTTTTATTTGTCTGGTTCTTGTGTTTTCGTTTTTTGAGTTTGCAAAAAAAATTTGGTCTCCAGTTTGAGAGGGGCCATGACCCCCGTGAACCCCCCCCCCCCCCCTTGAATCCGCGCCTGCCAAGACTGTAGCCGATACCATGTCATTGATTGTGAAAGACGTGGAAAGCCAATAATAGACAAAGTGAACCACAAACATTCTGCACAACTTTATTATTAGTAATTTTGCACAATTTGTGAGCAATAAAACGTTAATTAAAATCCCTCAGTATGCCTTCCTTCGGAGGGGAAGTAAAGCCGGCGGTCTCATATCATAGATTTATGGCATGATTAAGAACCTTCCACTAATTACACTTGTGTGAAGCTAAATTATTGGTTAAATTTGACTAACGCTCTTAGGTTCCAACGTTCGTCGCCAGGAGCCGACTGTGGTGGTATATAGTAACCAAGTTCAGAACTAGTTGGTCGTTGGCGGTGGCGTTTGGTAGCAAAAGTTGGAACTACTTGAAAATTGAATGTCTGCAGTCTTTACTCGAATTAAAAACAGATAACACACACCAATACACCCATCACAAATAACACCGGTTATCAGACAGATTCTACACACACCCAAAGTACACGGGGCTACATGACCGCGTTGTCGCAGCCCCTAAACTGAGGAACCGACCAACCATCTAAACTGGGTGCATTCCAAGAAAATTCCCCACAGGGGCTCACATTTAGTGGGACGAGGGTTAGCGACCACGGGGACCCAGCTGAGTCCGGTATTGCTTCCACTTACTTGTGCCAGGCTCCTCTCCGTCTTCTTTCCTGTCGACCTCACTTGGTCAACTCTTGTTCTCTTCCGACCCCGACGGTATTAGGGTATCCGAGGCCTAGGGAGTCTCTTCCTTTCCCGCCTTAATTGGCCCTTGTCTCATCTTTTCTGATACCCTCCTTCTGTGAGGGGTCAGCCTTCTTTTTCTTTTCCTGTTATCTCCTGCCTTCTGCTCAAGGCCCTCAAGGAGGCCGGGTGTATGTAGCCCCACCCTCAGGGTCTCACGGCTGGTGAGTTCGGGAGTTGGCGACCCCGAGGAATTCCTGAGCTGGGTCCGGTTTCCCCCCTTTTATCCATTATCTGTGGGGCGGACCCTCTCCTCTTTCACTTTCCTATCTGCCTTTTATGGCTCTCCTTCCTTCCAAGTCCCTCAATCCGCATTCTTCAAGGGTTGAGGGCATTTCTTTTCCTCCTGTCTTTTATTTGCCTTATTCTCCTTTTGTTTTCCATTTCTTCTTCTAGTATATAAGTTAGTAGTTAGTTTTAGTTATAGTTTATATTTCATTATCATCTTCGCGATCACCCAAACCATTAGGGGCCGATAACCTAGATGTTACGCCCCTTAAAACAACAATTATCATCATCATCATTTCAAGAAGATTGATATAAAATATCGCATTTCTGCTGCTTATGATTGCTCTCGACTTAAACGTGCAAGCACTACATTGCCTACGTCAGAGAAGGATTTTGTTTACGCGCCATGGCCGTGGCGAGACCGCTTCGCGCTGCTTGTCGGCTGAGTGGAATATTCACAGACCTTAAATTCAAGTTTATCATAACCACATACCTTTGTAACAGAAGGTGTTGGAAATTATGTCCTTAATTTTAAAAGTTTAATGGCTCTCCAAGCCGAGAATTGTGCAACTCCCGATTTCTGCGCTATCTTACTCAGAGATTTAGTAGGACTTCGTTGCAACTTTTGTCCTATTTCATCGAGTATTTCCTCTTTAAGAATACGGCGCATTACATTCAGTTTCGTGTCAAGAACACAAACCATTTTTCTAAATCTGTTCACAACATTACGAGGGCTCACATCTAGTGGGACGTGGGTTGGCGACCACGGGCCCCCAGCTGAGTCCAGCATTGCTTCCCCTTATTTGTACCGGGCTCCTCTCCGTCTTCTTTCCTGTCGACCTCACTTGGTCAACTCTTGTTCTCTTCCGACCCCGACGGTATTAGGGTATCCGAGGCCTAGGGAGTCTCTTCCTTTCCCGCCTTAATTGGCCCTTGTCTCATCTTTTCTGCTTCCCTCCTGCGAGGGGTCAGCCTTCTTTTTCTTTTCATATTATCTCCTGCCTTCTGCTCAAGGCCCTCCAGGAGGCAGGGTGTATGTAGCCCCACCACTTCTGGTGCACCCTGGATATTGCTACACCCTCAGGGGCTCATGGCAGGTGAGTTTGGGAGTTGGTGACCCCGAGGGATTCCTGAGCTGGGTCCGGAATTCCCCTTTTGTCCCTTACCTGTGGGACGGACCCTCTCCTCTTTCACTTTCCTATCTGCCTTTCATGGCTCTCCTTCCTTCCAAGTCCCTCAATCCGCATTCTTCGAGGGTTGAAGGCATTTCATTTCCTCCTGTCCTTTATTTGCCTTATTCGCCTTTTGTTTTCCATTTCCTCTTCTAGTATATAAGATGGTAGTTAGTTTTATAGTTTACATTTCATTATCATCTTCACGATCACCCAAACCATTAGGGGCCGATAACCTAGATGTTAGGCCCCTTAAAACAACAATTATCATCATCATCATCATCACGTAGGAAACATACATGAAGATTCTGTGTTCTAAAGTAAACTCACTATTCGGCATTATAACGGTCCTATAACACGAAGAGACATTGTCTCCCAATGTTTCAAGTCCCTTAAACTGTGTAATAAGCACATTGAGTACGCGCAGCTGTGCGGACAGAACCGGTTAGAAGCTTACCGCCAGGTGGTGAGAAGCTTGCTGGCCGGCCACCACTTGAAACAAAGGCACTGTGCCATGGTTATACACACTAATTGCTTTTAAGAAGCACTATATTCGCACTTTAATAATTAAGTTATTGAAGTTTTAACTTCGGAGCAGTACACTAACGAAAATATCAGTCGCCATGTTGACACACAAGGCGAAGATACGATGCATGGGTCACCGATTCGAACCATCTTTAGTACACGTGTAGGGCATGACCAGGCGTATACCAGGTGCAAGTAGTAAGGTGCGCTTCTCAGCCGTTTCCGAGTAGTTAATTAATTGCAATTACAGTGCGGCGTCCATGTGCGTTGTACGCTTGTAAGAATCCTACAAGCGCGTGGTGCGGCAGTAAGAGCCCTGCTTCGTAAGCACGGGATCGCTGGTTCCAATCGCACCGGTGAGCCTTTGCAGTGTGTCATCGTTTTTTTTTTTTTTTTTTTTCATATTGTCAATTTCCAACCAATACCCATAGCACGAGTCACTGCTTACGGGATGGTCTGATGGTTTACAGACGTGCAATGAACGGAACAGACTGGGCCTTCAACGTATAAATGTATACATATAATAGAATACACCTGACCGTGTATAATACCAATGTATTTGCAATGCCGATACTGTACAGAATGTAATGTCACAAACGTTAATCCCCTTACGATGATTTCAGAATCCCTTTTCCCGCTCACAAAACACGTTATTACAATTGACTGCAAAATGAACATTATTCACGACACCTACAGTTGTACGAATTGCCTATGTCAAAAAAAGGCTCACCGGCGGGATTCGATCCAGTCATCCCACGCTTACTAAGCAGGGCTCTTGCTACTGCACCACGTGCTCCTTGGCTTCATGTTAACGTACAGCAATTACGAATAATTTAGCCTATAATTAATTTCTCGGAAACGGCTGAGAAGCGCACCTTACTACTTGCACCTGGTATACGCCTAGTCATGCCCTACAAATGTACTAAAGATGGTTCGAATCGGTGACCCATGTATCGTTTCCTCCACTTGTCAGTGGTGCCAAATTCACTTCAACGCACTCCCCTGTAGCCACTTTCAGTCTCGCGCCAAACCCAATCATGTAGCCGCCAAAAATTGAAAAGGAATCCAATATGCGAAGCGAGAGGAGCACAAGGGGTTATCCTTTTTATTATCCCCATACCCTTGAAATTCATACCCAAATCATTGTTTTCCAAAAATTACTGACAGTGACATAAGCGATTCCATGTGAGCGCCAATTCTTGCGATCTAGCGCAAAACGTAACCAGGTTGGCACCTCCAGAAAAAAAAGTGCATTAACACTCCCTAACGATGAATATCCACAGCCTGCTTCCAGTCTCCGACCGAGCCAGCGAGGATATGGACTGTGCCGGCTGCCGAGGCCTGACGCACTCCTCTGGGGCAATGATTAAATGAATGACAGATGAAATGAAATGATAGTGGAGAGTGTTGCTGGAATGAAATTTTGACAGGGAAAACCGGAGTACCCGGAGAAAAACCTGTCTGCCTCCGTTTTGTGCAGCACAGATCTCACATGGAGTGACCGGGATTTGAACCAGCGGTGAGAGGCCGTCGTCCTGCCGCCTAAGCCACGGAGGCTTTATAGCGATAAACAATTCAATTCCTTTGTTTTTGTCATATTACTGGTTTCTATAGTAGATTATACGATTTTCAAGGCGGCTAGCCCCGTAAACTGCACGAGTTCCGTTTGGCTTCAGGAAGGACATTCGACCATAAAAATCACCCACCATATAAAAGAGTTGTCACATCTCGCCCCCGACTGCGTTGATACGGGAGTTATAAGCGGCAGACAATCAGTACATGGGTTTGGTTGGTTGGTTCCTCAGTTTAGGGGCTGCGACAACGCGGCCATGTAGCCCCGTGTACTTTGGGTGTGTGTAGAATCTGTCTGATAACCGGTGTTAATTGTGATGGTTATCTGTGATTCAGTTAAGGACAGCAGACAACCAATTTCAAGTAGTTCCTAATTTTGCTACCAAATGCTACCGTCAGCGACACCTATGTTCGAACTTGGCTACTAGATGCCACAACAACTGGCACCTGGCGATGAACGTTGGAACTAAATACAGCGTTAATCAAATCTAACCTACAAATTTAGCGTCACACAATTGTAGTTAGTGGAAGGTTCTTTTGCATGACATAAATCTATGATATGGGCCCGCCGGCTTTACTTCGCCTCCAAAGGAAGGCATACTGAGGGATGTTTAATGCTCTTAAAAAATACGACGACTTCATTCGGGTTTGAACCAGCTACCAACTACGCCACCGAAGCCGCCTGACATGGGTTTCAATATTTCACAAAACCCATGAACATGCACACAATAGTTCTTAATGTGAAGGTTGATTGGCCCAAGCTTTACCTTGACTGTGGCGTAGGAGCCCGATCCGATGGTTCGGCCCAAAGTGTAGCCATGGGTCTCGAGTACTGTCGGCTTCCTGTCTGCCTTAGACGCGTCGATCACATCCTCTTCATCCGCCGACGCCTTGATGTCGGAAGGCGCCGGGTGACTCGTGTGGACAGCCACGGGTGTGGGTGCTGTTGCGGCGGATGTTGAACCTGACGCCTCAATTCCATTCTTTTTTAACGTCATAGCTTCTCATTTCAGAGAAATGGAAGCCGTTGGATTTGAAACATGTAAAGATTTGGAGTACTTGACTCGACATGAAAGAGGTATGTAGGTGTTACTAGAAAATAAATCTATGTAGGATCGCACGAGTTTGGAAGCGAGGCAGACATCCTGTTCTTGAATCCATGGAGGCCTGCATCTTGTTTCCATAGTAGTGCTCTGTTGATGCCCAACAGTAGAGTTCGGACTTCGACTGCTGTGCCGTACAAATTACATTATTGATATCTTACAATCTTTCCGTGATTTTCTTAAAGAATGTGCATCGCCAAGATCATGTGTGCGAACCGATATAGCAGGGGCGGTCTTTGCTAGCTGCTGGTTTCTGTCTCTCTTGGCTGGACTGCCTGCCCTGACTGGACCGAAAGTTGGGATCGCCTTCGCACCGGACGTAATGCAAACAAACAAACTGCTCTTCCAATGTCCGAAACATTTACATTTTGTTCGCATGTTTCCCCGCGACGGCACTTGAAGATTACGTGCTTGGCATTAAAACATTTTGTTGTTGTTGATGGTAGTGGCTTTGCAACATCGTGGTCATGTAGCCCCGTGTACTTGGGAGTGTATATACAATTTGTCTGATAAAGTCCCCCAGGGGCTCACATCTAGTGGGTGTGGGTTGGCGACCACGGGGCCGCAGCTGAGTCCGGCATTGCTTCCACTTGCTTGTACCGGGCTCCTCTCTGTCTTCTTTCCTGTTGACCTCACTTGGTCAACTCTTGTGCTCTTCCTACCACGATGGTATTAGGGTATCCGAGGCCTAGGGAGTCTCTTCCTTTCCCGCCTTAATTGGCCCTTGTCTCATCTTTTCTGATACCCTCCTTCTGCGAGGGGTCAGCCTTTTTCTTTTCCTGTTATCTCCTGCCTTCTGCTCAAGGCCCTCAAGGAGGCAGGGTGTATGTAGCCCCACCACTTCTGGTGCACCCTGGATATTGCTACACCTTCAGGGGCTCACGGCTGGTGAGTTCGGGAGTTGGCGACCCCGAGGGATTCCTGAGCTGGGTCCGGTTTCCTCCTTTTATCCATTACCTGTGGGGCGGACTCTATCCTCTTTCACTTTCCTATCTGCCTTTCATTGCTCTCCTTCCTTCCAAGTCCCTCAATCTGCATTCTTCGAGGGTTGAGGGCATTTCTTTTCCTCCTGTCCTTTATTTGTCATATTCTCCTTTTGTTCGCCATTTCTTCTTCTAGTATATAGCCTAAGTTAGTTTTAGTTTAAATTTCATTTTCATCTTCACGATCACCCACGCCATTAGGGGCCGATAACCTAGATGTTAGGCCCCTTAAAACAACAATTATCATCATCATCATCATTAGACAATGATGCGGAGGATAATGTTATTTTAGCTGAAAGTGAAAGTACTGAGAAATATATTTACGAATTTGAGGTTATTAAGTTACAAGTAAACAACATAATTTTGTTCCCCGGAAATATTAGTTCACCACCTAACGTGATGTTCAGAAATGAAGGAGATAATCATATCAGTAAACGAAGGTCCTTTAAGTTACCCAAAATTGGGCTAAAGACTTTTAATGGAGATCTAAAGGAAAGGTTAGGTTTTTGGATTCAGTTCAGAAAGGTACACGAAGATGATTCTTTGCACGACAGTGACAAGTTTCAGTATTTATTGCAGGCAATGAAACCTGACACAGAACCACAGGCAATTGTTCTTAGTTACAGCAGAACATTATCCAAAAGTCATTGAAGCATTAAAAGAACGATTCGGCAGGAATGATCTTCTGAAGCAAGTCTGTGTAAGAGAACTGTTGAAAGTAGTAATTTCAAATGCTACACAAAACGATAAACTCCCCTTTCAACGTTATCAATTAACTTAGAATCGCATTTATGGTCACTCAGTACCTTAAACTTAACAGGCACAGATCCAGACACATGGTTATTTCCCTTAGTTGAGTCGAGTCTGCCAGAAGAAAAGTTACGGGCATGGCAGAGCAGTCAATTTTCAAAACAATGTGTTAGTGAAACGAAACCTAGGATGTCTCGACTTGATGGTTTAATGGAGTTTATCAAGATTGAAGTCCTAAATGAGCAACAAATCTTGTTAGCACAGTCAGGTTTCGGTAGCACAGAAGCGAAAGAAAAAACTGAAAGGAAGGGATGTTTTTCAAAAGTAGATAGGAAGCATATTAAAGATAAGATGAGTAGGCTACACCTACAGTGGCAGCACTTAGCAATAGCCTACCTCAGAAGACTTTTGCGAAAAGGCCCATGACAGCGAGAAGTGTTTCGAAACAACAAACATGACAGTCGAGGAAAGAAGATCGAAGGTTAAAGAAAATAAGTATTGTTTTATATGCTTGCGACCTAATCATTTGTCAAAGAACTGTAAATCTAACATCCGGTGCTTGGTTTGTTGTAAGAAGCATGCCACGGTTATGTGTCCTGATCTTTTGCAGAAAGATAAGAATGAATCGAAGAAAGAAGAAGAAGTAAGTCTGCGTCACACAACTTCTAATATGGCTTGTCATACATCTGTCCGTCAAGTAATATTACAAACACTGATGGTTACTGTCTACGGCAATGGCAGACGGAAAGCAGTGAGAGCTTTCTTGGATTGTGGCTCTCAACGATCCTATCTTTTGAAGAAAATGTCATAAAATAATTAGCAAAAAAGGTTTACTAAATACAGTCCTAAACTCCAAATTGATGGGAGAAGAAACCACGGCCGACTGAGCGCAGCTCGTATTCAGTCGGCCGTGGAAGAAACAAACACCGACATCCATTGGTCACAACCGGAAAACAGTTATATTCAAAAAAGTACATTTGACTTGTACGGTATACAAAAACAAAAGAAGAACACTATGAGAAATACAAAAACAAAAGAAACACACTATGAGAATTTGTGAATGCAAACTCACACTTCCCCCCATTCACAAATTGCAAAAAAAAAATAAAAAAAAAAAAATACATAACTAGCCTTACACTAACAACAAACATTTGCATATCATTCCTTGTATGGTAGCAAAGGGCAACATACAGGTCATGATCTGGGTTAAAATACAGACATGGATCACATTTGCTTTGATTTAAGCCAAGCTTGACAAGTTGTGCAGTGATACAATTGTGCCAATCTTTACCAGCTTGACACAAACCGTAAATACTCTTGTTGAGTTTTAGCACATAGTCTGGGTATTCTACACTGCGAAAACCTTCTGGTTGACTTACAAATACAGTTTCCTTAATTTTGCTATTAAGGTATGCCGATACAATGTCCAAATGACAATTATCCCATTCACGCTCTACTCCTATGGCTATAAGGGTCCTAATAGTTTTCCTTTTTACCACAGGACTGTAGGATTCAAGGAAATCTGTACCCTTTATCTGACTGAAACCTTGAGCTACTAAACGTGCTCTATACCTAAGTACTTCACCTTCTTGGTTTCATTTAGTTTTATACACCCATTTGGTGCCTATGACAGTCTTGTCACCTGAATCTTCTGCAAGTGTCCACACATTATGTTTTTCCAAGAGGGCAATCTCTTGGGTCATTGCTTCAAACCATTTATCTTTGTCATCTCGTGAGGTGGCTTCTTGAAAAGACACCGGATCGTTATATTCTGACCTCAACATGACAATGCGACATTTGACCTTGACTTCATTACAACACACACACTTACTGGGACGTTTTCTCTCTCTACTCGACCTGCGTAATACTGTGTGTTCAGGCTGTAATGGAGAGTCTATTACGACATCAGAATCTGACAAAGAGGCATCACTATCACTTGTTACAGAATTTTCATTTCCTGATTCGGCTACTTCGTGTTCAAACACGTCACCTCCACAATCTTTCTGCTCGACAAACACTTCTCCAACTGTTCTAGGTTCACAATCTATCTGAGTTACAGGTTTTTCCTGGGCTTTTACAGAAAACGGAAATACATCTTCAACAAATTCTACATTCCTGGATTTAATGACACATTTCTTTTCGATGTCCCATACACGGTAGCCCCTCGAGTCATCGGGGTACCCTAGCATTGCACCAACATTTGCCCTTGGCACTAACTTTTCCACATTACATTTATGGATCCAAACTTTACAACCAAATGATTTTAACATAAGCAATTCCTGGTCTGACAACTTTCTACTCGTCCACAGTTCAAACGGGATGTTCTTTACAGTTGATGACACACACCTATTCTTTATATAGCAGGCTGTGCTGATGGCTTCCCCCCAAAATTGAACTGGCATGCCTGACTGAATGAGCATGCACCTACTAGTGGTGAGAAGTTGCTGGTTGAGGCGTTCAGCAACGCCATTCTGTTGGGGAGAGTAAGCCATTGTTAACCTACGAACAATACCTTCCTTTTCAAGATAGTTACAAAACTCTGTACTTAAATACTCTCCACCGTTGTCTGAATGGAAAGATTTCAACTTGGTCCCTTGTGCTGTCTCCATTAGGGCCTTAACCTTGAGAAACTCATTAAATGCATCACTCTTATGCTTAAGGAACCTTACATATGAGAATATGGTACAATCATCAGTAAATGTAATAAAATATTTGCTACCTCCAATCGATGGGTGCTCTAGCTGGCATACATCAGAGAACACAACATCTAATGGCTTCTGAGATACATGATCTCTTTCATTAAATTTAAGTCTTTTCATTTTACCTTGTTTACAAGTATCATAATCAAGATTCTTTTCTTTGGGTATAAAATCACGATCTGGAATGTTCAGAGCATGGCCAAAACGCTGATGCCATATTCCGCTAGTTACAGCTTTGTTGCTCTTAGCATACACAACCTCCACCTCGTCATTACAAGCAAATTATTTCCCTTGTTCTACCATAAAATAATCACAATTTACCTCATACATATTTCCAACGGCCTCACCCGTAAGGAATATACCCTCATGATCTGACAATACAACTTTGCTATCTTTAATGGTTACGACTGCACCTTTCCTGTCAAATTGACCTACAGATATTAAATTGTCTTGAAGACCTGGGACATACAACACTCTTTTCAGTTTCAGAAAAGAACCTCCACACTTGTCAGATAGCTTCATAAGCACACTTCCCATACCACATACACTAACTACGGATCCATCAGCTGTGTCTACACTACCAGAAACCTTTGGGGTGTAATCATACAGAATATCCTTATAAGGTGTCAGGTGCTCAGTGGCTCCTGAATCTACATACCACCTGCATACACAATCAGATGCATCATCCTTGCTTTCAGTTGTCACATAAGCCTTTACCTTAACACTACTAGCATTAACCTGAACACATTCGTTTGCCGCCTCATCGTCCTTTACCGTGGCAATAACCTTACGATTCTTAACCTTAACATTTTCCTTGCGTCCATTACTACAATTCCGGGAAGTATGACCTATCTTGGCACAATTAAAACACAAAACTGAACCTTTCTTTCTTGCTTCATGAACTAAATCACAGAACTTCGCAATATGCCCCTGTTCTTGGCACTTGTAGCACATGAATCCACCACTACCTGTTGGCTTGTTGACACTTTTGCTGCTGTTGACCTCCTTGGAATTTAAGCGCATGGCTGCCACCATTGCCTTCACGCTTTCACCCTCAGATTCTTCCTTCTTCAGCCTTGCATAAGTCTCCTGTTCTCGCTCCATTTTTAGTTTGTCCAACTTGTTCTTTCTCTCCTCCAACAATAGTTTGGCTCGCACTACCTTTACACTTAAGTTTTCTTCATTGCTTTCCAATGAACGTATCAAATTTTCGTACTCCCGCTTTTCCAGTCCTCTGAGAATAAAAGCAGCTTTGGCCTTATCCGTAAATTTTATACCTACATCGTCCAACCGTGCACACCAAGTAAGCACTTTATCAACAAATGTACGCATGCTAATGTCACTAGTTTTCTTAAAAAGACACAATTCTTCTAACATCGTCACAATTTGAAGGACTCCGGTATCGCAACATGAAGTCAGAAGATTCTGCCATGCTTCCTTAGCTGTCTCCGCTTCTTTGATATCACCTAGGAAAGGGTCGGTGGCCAAACCTATGAGCAAGTTTTTCGCGTCTTGATCTTTGCCCAGTTGGGCCTCGGAGTATTCTTCAACGGGTGTATCTTCTACCTCTCCTGTATCGGTCTTTCGTGGGAAACCTTGAACCGCGTCCCACAGACGCCTTGTTTGAAGCAATGCCTTTGTTCGGGTGCTCCACGCTTCCCAATTGTCGTCCTGTAACCTCACTATTGCAACTACTCGCTCGCTGCTTCCCGTAGCGGAATCCATGTTAGTATGTATACTTAAAATAAAGCGTACAAATAGTCCTCACAATAGAAAAATCGTCCACAAAATTCACCAAAAACTATCTTGAATGCACACTTAACTGCCGTCCACATGTGCGCCGCACATATCAACACCTTTTAACGACCGACATTCTCCCATCTCAAAGTCCACACATTAAGAGCAATAAGCGTTTAACTGGGCTCATAACCTGTCATAAAATAATTAGCAAAAAAAGGTTTACTAAATACAGTCCTAAACTCCAAATTGATGGGAGAAGAAACAAACACCGACATCCATTGGTCACAACCGGAAAACAGTTATATTCAAAAAAGTACATTTGACTTGTACGGTATACAAAAACAAAAGAAGAACACTATGAGAAATACAAAAACAAAAGAAACACACTATGAGAATTTGTGAATGCAAACTCACAGAAAACAGCTGAAGAACTCTGATTGATAGCATGTGCTGAAGAATTGGTTTCCCATGTTCTGTTCGGTGGAAGCAAGACCTCGGAAATAAATCATAAGAAGTACACAATCAAGCTATAGAAACCAGGTGGTAATATTGCTTTTGAGATCGACGTTAGGGACCAGTCACGTATTTTCCAGTCAATCCCATGAGTTTCACCATGCTCTATGTTGTTTCATGAACGAAGAAAATATGGATGAGCGATGTGGTTGATAACTGTCCAGAAATTAATCTCTTTATTGGAATGGATGTCTATGCTAAAATTCTGACTGGAAATGTTGTTCGGCATAAGAAAGGTCTTACATTGAAATAAAGCTAGGATGGACTTAGGGTGGAGAACTATCTGACAACTCTTCTGAAGTGAACATGGTCAATACAACAATCACGATGGCTCAATCACAGACTTGTGGAATCTTTAAACAATTGGTATTCAGGATCCAGTAGAAATCAAGTTAGCTGAAGAAAAAGATCGAGATGCGAAACAATATCTACTTAATACTTTAACCCAGAAAGAATATGGACGTTATGTAGTTGGTCTAACTGGGAAGGAGGGACAACCAGATGTTCTGTGTAATAAGGCAATAGCAGAAAGAAGACTTTAGACGACTACGCATAAGTTGGAAAAGACAGGTCTCTTCTCACACTATAGCAAAATATTTGAAGACTAAACAGCAGAAGGTTTATTGAAGAAGTGCCACAGGAAGAGGTTGAGAAATCTTGTCATTATCTTCCATACTGACCTGAAAGTCCAGTTCGACCAGTTTTTGATGCTTCATCCAAAACAGACAAAGAGCGTTCACTGAACGATTGTTTAATAAAAGGTAAAGGTCCTAACTAAGTTCATATTATCCCTGAAAATCTTTTAAAGTTTCGGGAGAAAGAGCTGGGTGTTACTGCAGACACAAGGAAAGCATTCCAAATGATTGAGGCACGTGCTGAAGATCGTGATTATCTCCGATTTTTATGGTGGGAGAATTTCAGAATTATGAATTTGAAGATTAATTGACATTCAAGAATTCCTTTTGGAGCCACATGTAGTCCATTTATATATTGGGTGCTGTATTGGATCATCATCGTTTGCCTGTTAATGATAAAGATGAACTGATATCACGGAAACAGATGAAATCTATGTACGTAGATAACTGTGTATCATCTTGAGGGCGCATTGCCACACTGCGCCTGTACTGTGACGTGAAACCAACATCTCGATCAGCTGACTGAAGGGTAATGGCTCAAGACCGACTAAAATTGGCTAATGGCGAATGCTAAGCAACGTCAAGGAATACAAAAGGAGCTCCATATTGGATAATTCTCTTATCACTATCCGCAGTTCCCTTCAGTCAGCTGATCGAGATGTTGGTTTCAACAATGTGACGTCATCAGCCATCTATTGAATTTATGGTCTAAGGTAACATCAGTTGATTCTGTAGAAGAATACAATATGTTTCGTTCTGAAAGCACACGGATTCTAGCTGAATCCAAGATGGAGCTGAGATGCTGGGAATCTACAATAAGAATTTGTGAACTTTCCAAGATCGAAATCAGTAATGAACATATTGAAAGCAATGGATGTGTCACAAAGGTATTTGGCATGAGATGGAACAAGAGACTGGATACAGTTGGGGTTTGTATTGTTGCTCAATTTCCATTCTCCCAAGACATACAGGGTCCGACAGAATAACTTCCTTTTTAAAATGCGTGCTATGCAGTCGGTTGATGTCGTAGCAGAGCGCTAGTGGTCTCTTTCGTGAGGTGGTACTATACATTTTTGTCCCGACCCAGTTCAGTCGCCATCATGCGTTGTAGTAGGGAGGAGGCCTACTTTTTGAGCAGATGTACTGTGATCGCAACCGAGCGCCCCTTTCAGAGGCACTTTAATTTAGCCCCGTTGGCCCCTGTCGTGGACCGGAAATCAATTGTTACGTGATTCACTACGTTCAGACGAACTGGAAGTGTGACAGGACGAAGAACTGGAGTCTCTCGGCCTCATCTCACTTAGAGGTGATTTGGAGTGGCCGACCCACTCTCCTAATTTGTCCCCTTGTGATTTTTTCTACGTTTTTTTGAAATACCATGTTTATGTGAACTGTCCAAAGACGCTACAAGATTTGAAGACCAACATCCAGGAATAAATTGCCAACATAACGCCTGATATGCTGGCAAGAGTCATGACAAACGCCAGAAAGCGGTTTACTCAGTGTATGGAGAATGGGGGCCGTCACCTACCTAATTTGATCTTCAAAACTAAATAAAACAAAACTTTATGTATGCGCCTAAATAATAAAAAAGAAAGAAAAGTTTTCTGATTCATACAATGGGTTTTATTACGTTTTTAAAAAAGGAAGTTATGCTGCCGCACCCTGTACTTACCAAGAGGGATCTACTCTCAGTAATAATGAAAATTTATGAAGTCATTGGATTTCTAGCCCCTGCGATTATCCCGTTCAAATTATTGCTACAGGAATCGTGGAAAATACAGGGCGCCAGGAAATGTTCTCCGCAGGGACTACGGGCTACTGCGAGAGCTAGCATCAGCAGTTACGTTGGCAGCACGACTGTCACTTGTATCAGAACAAACAGTAAACTCTGTACTCACCACAGCCATTCATAATAGAAGCTGGAAGCGCTGATGACACATACGCACGCTTATTGCGATAAACCCAGGGCCGTATTTCTAAATAGACTAAGTAGGCTGCAGCCTAGAGCGGCAAATATTCAGGGGCGGCAGTTTGGCAATTTATTCAAAAGTTAAAAATGAAGTATTTCGGACGTTAATAATATTTTCCGTATGAATTTAAGAATACTGTTACTTAAAAATATGTTTTAGTCCTTCTACGGTTTTTCCTGCCTTAGAAGAGTTAAGAACTGTTACGGCTGTGAGTTGTTTCATCGCTCGCCGCATGAGTCACAACTGCCCCAGGGCTGGGCTGCTCTGCCTCAGCGTATTGCGTGCGCCTCATGCAACAGGACTACTAGGACAAAGGGATGGTTCAGAATATTCGTGACCCAGCCAGCGATGGAAGCCTCGAGAAGCCGTGAACCCTGGATGGGTCTAGAAGCATTTATTGAGTCACCAGCCTGCTATATAAGAGCGACCTGTCAAGCAGTTGTGTTGTGTGTTTTACGAGCTAGTGCGAGCGTTTTTCCTGAGCGACAGAAGTGTGGTGACGAAGTGGCGTGCGAGTTACGAAATCCAGTGACATTGTTTCCCCCAGCTTGTGGACAGCGAAACAGCGTGTAGCAGATTATCGTAAGTAACTGTAGTGGGTGTACATGAAGAAGAGGTGCAGGTAGCTTCTGTCAAGGCCACCGGACTCATTAAGACTGTTTAACTTCTGTGGTTTGTTGACAAGTGAAAGGGGCAAGAGCGCTCAAGGAAGAGACTTGAGGAAACTGGAGTAAGGTTCTTAATTGCTTGTATTTGCTGTTGAGTGGTTTATCTTTCCTGCAAGCAACAAAGCTAACTTCTCTTTAAAGCAGTAATTGGTATTGTGCTTTCTACCCACCGTAATCCACTTAACGGAATTGCCACTAGGGGGTGGCACGTAACAACTGATGTCAGAAGCCGGATTACGAACTCAAGCACAAGCACAACACCTGACGGTCCTGGTTTCAAAACCCGAGCAGGTCATTTTCTCTCATTTTCCTGTGAGTGCATGCCCTTTACAAGACAAACAACTAAAATGGAGGCGCAATTGGCAGCATTGCTAGAAAAGTTAAGTGGCATGGAAACCAAGATGGAAGACGGCCAGAAGAAGATGGAAGACGGCCAGAAGAATTTAACCAAGGACCTAACTGCCAAATTAGAAGACTGCCAGAAGAATTTAACCAAGGACCTAACTGCCAAACTAGAAGACGGCCAGAAGAAGTTAGCCGAGGACCTAACTGCCAAACTAGAAGACGGCCAGAAGAAGATGGAAGACGGTCAAAATAAGCTAGCGGAGGACCTGAAGAGGATAGAGGACGGCCAGAAGAAGATGGAAGGCGGTCAGAATAAGTTGACACAGGACCTGAAGAAATTAGAACTGGGTCTGCGTGAGGAAGTCACGGCAGTGGAAAAGAAGTTCGTCGCCTTACAAGTGGAAGTTGCGAGCTGCGCCAACGCCCGCTGATGGGGGTGGAGAAGAAATTCAACGCCTTACAAAAGGAAGTTGCCGAGCTGCGCCAACGCCCACTGACGGGGGTGGAAGAAAAATTCAACGCTTTACAAAAGGAAATTGCTGAGCTGAGCCAACGCCCGCCGACGGGGATGGAAGCGAGATTCAACGCTCTACAAGAGGAAGTTGCCGAGCTGCGCCAACGCCCGCCCACCGTTACTCCGGGAATATCAGGAACGGGACATAGCAGAGTAACGCCCCCCAACCTTCGACTGAAAGGTCCCGTGGAGCACCTACTTACGTCAGTTCGGGGCGGCCTGTTCCATAAATAACTGGAACAACACAGAAAAGGCTACAGCTCTCATTGTAGCGCTGAGAGGTGACGCCCTTAACGTCCTTCAGGCCATCCCAACTGGATCCCAGGACTAAGCTTCACTGATCGCCCATATGGAGTCCCGATATGGAGATAGCCATCTTCAGCAGGCCTACCAGATGCAGCTCCGGACCCGGGTACAGAAGAACGCGGAAACCCTGCAGGAGTTCGAGATGGACATAGCACGCCTCGTAAGGCTCGCCTATCCAACAGCGCCGGCCGACTTTCTGGAACAGATTGCGACGCAGACCTTCACTGACGGGCTACTGGACTCGGACACTCAACAGGCGCTCCGACCCGCGCGCAAAAAGACCTTGGCAGATGCGCTGAGCCACGCACTTGAGTTCGAGACGGCAAAACAGGCATCTAGAATGCTAGCGCGGGTGCGTCAAGTGGACGTCGACGAACCAGTAAAAACCAACGAGACCAAGCCCCTGGCCGACGAATTAATGGAGGCGCTAAGCCGTTTCTTCGATAGTCGCGGCACCACCAGCAACGACACAGCCGGAAGGCAACCGGAGAGGCGGCCCGGAAGAGGACTACCGACCTGCTAGGCCTGCGGTAAGAAAGGCCACCTGAGCAAGGACTGCGGTGATCGCCGCCGCCGAGGGTGTCCGACGGGAAATCAGTCGTCTGAAAAACGCGCGGCCCAGGGAAACGAGTATTAGCCAGCCTTGGGGGGCAAAGGTTGGCTTGTGACAGTCGTCAAGCCCCGGCAGTCCATGTGCGTGTGACGAAGTTACGGAGGGACAATAGCAGCCTGATGGTCGACGGATTCGTCAACGGAGTGAGCTGGCCCATGCTGATCGACACGGGAGCGTCGAGGACCATCATCAATCCCACCGTGATCCCGAAGTGGAGAGTGCAACCCACACAAAGGAACCTGCAGCTAATAACCGCGACCGGAGAGACCGCACTGGTACATGGCGAAGCATCACTGGAGCTCGTCATTGGTCGACGGGTGGTGAAGCATCCAGTGCTTGTGGCTGACGTATCAAATGAAGTGATCATCGGACTGGACTTCCTGGACCAGAACCACATCATCTTGGACTTTAGTACCAACACTCTGCACTTCGGAGGTGAGGAACTTGCTTTGCAACCAGCACACGAGGCCGTCACCGCACGACGAGTAAGGCTGAGAGAGGACGTCATCGTTCCTGCCAGGACGGAGGTCAGCGCCGCCGTAATTGTCGACGGAACTGCTGAGGGAGTGGCGGCTGGCATCGAGCCAAAATATGAGGACATCCAGACAAAAGGATTGCTAGTTGCCAAGACCCTCATCAACACGACGCCTCGGCCGTACGTCCGCCTGTCCAACCTGAACGACTACGATATTACGGTTCACCGGGAAACCAACCTAGGAGTCTGCGAGCCCGTTACCTGGATTGCCCGCATCACAGACACGACGGACGGACACCTGCAGACGGACAACCGAAGAAGACGCGCCCTGCCAGAAGAACTACAGAAGCTGTACCAAGGATCCCAGGACCATTTAGATGAGGAGCAATCACGCCAACTTCAGGACCTGCTACGCGAATTCCAGGATGTCTTCTCCGTGGGGAGCAAAGACTTCGGTAGGACAAGCTTGGTCCAGCACAGAATCGACGTTGGGGACAGCGCACCGATTAGGGCCCCATTCCCTCGTGTCCCGCTCGCCAAGCAAGCCGAAGTCGACCGGATGGTAGAAGAAATGAAGGAAAAGGGGTGATCGAGCCATCACATAGTCCTTGGAGTTCTCCGGTCGTGCTAGTGAAGAAGAAGGACGGTTCCACCAGGTTCTGCGTGGACTACAGGCGGGTGAACGACGTCACGTAGAAGGACAGCTACCCTCTACCCCGGATCGACGACATGCTGGACACCATATCAGGATCAAGATGGTTCTCCACCTTGGATTTGAATAGTGGCTACTGGCAGGTGGAGGTCCACCCTAAGGACCGCGAGAAAACGGCATTCTCTGTGTGCAGCGGGCTCTGACAGTTCACCGTCATGCCATTCGGTCTGTGCAACACCCCTGCGACCTTCGAAAGGCTAATGGAGTCCATTCTGAGGGGACTACACTGGAAGACCTGCCTGGTCTACTTAGACGACGTCATCGTTCTGGGAAAAAGCTTCGAGGGGCACTACAACAACCTGAAGGAGATCTTGATGAAGCTACGGGCTGCCCAGCTGAAGTTGAGCCCCAAGAAGTGTCAGCTCTTCCAGAAGCAGGTCCAGTACCTTGGGCATATTGTCTCCGAGGAGGGGGTGCGCACCGACACGGAAAAGACCGCAGCTGTGAGGGAGTGGCCAGTTCTGAAGGACAAGTCCCATCTACGAAGCTTCCTGGAACTCTGCACTTATTACCGTCGCTTCGTGGGAGGATTCGCCGACATCGCCAAACCACTGCACCGACTGACTGAGAAGGACTTTGGTATAGGGGGAATCCTGTCGCAAATAGTGGACGGCGAGGAGAGAGTAGTGGCCTACTTCAGCAAAGCCTTGTCAAAGCCAGAGAGGAACTACTGCGTCACCAGGAAGGAACTGCTCGCCATCGTGAAGACCATCGAACACTTCCACAAGTACCTGTACGGGCAAGAATTTCTCATAAGCCCGACCATGCATCCCTGCGGTGGCTCCTGAACTTCAAACAGCCCTAGGGTCAACTCGCGCGGTGGTTAGAGAGGCTTCAACAGTACAACTTCGAGATCCAGC
Source organism: Meconema thalassinum (assembly GCA_946902985.2). NCBI lineage: Eukaryota > Metazoa > Arthropoda > Insecta > Orthoptera > Tettigoniidae > Meconema > Meconema thalassinum. The sequence continues at coordinate 554,502,839 of OX336392.1, forward strand.
ACAGGAGAGGCCAACTGCATTCTAATGCCGTCGCCCTGTCACGAAGACCGTGCCCCGAAGACTGCACCTTCTGTACTAGGAGGGATGATAACACCGGGATACAGTGCCGACGGACTACTGTGGAACTTCAAGGGAACTGGAGCCGTGAATCTTTCACGTGGGCACAAGCAGAAGATGATGACCTGGGACTGATAGCCGAATGGAAGAGGGCCTGTGTCCCCAACCCGAGTGGAACATTGTGAGTGACTGCAGCCCAAAGTTTAAGTCCTACTGGGCACAGTGGGACTCGCTGATTGTAAGGGATGGCCTCATCTGCCGCGCCTGGGAGAGCACCGACGGGAAGACATCTCGGGAACAAGTCGTCGTTCCAAAGGCTATGACGGAGGAAGTCCTGAAGGAAGTCCATGGAGGATCATCTGGTGGACACCTGGGGATAAAGAAGACCCTGGAGAAGCTGAGAGAGTGGTTCTACTGGATCGGATGCCGAACCGACGTGGAGAACCACTGCGCGAGGTGCCACGATTGAGCAGCCAGCAAGGGCCCAGGATGAAGACGACGGGGTCCACTGAAGACCTACAACGTGGGCGGCCCCATGGAGAGAGTGGCCATCGATGTCGCTGGGCCATTCCCGTTAAGCGAGGCAGGGAACCGCTACATATTGGTTGTCAGCGACTACTTTACCAAATGGCCGGAGGCGTATGCGCTCCCTAACCAGGAAGCCACGACGATTGTAGAGACCCTGGTGAAGGAATTCGTCAGCCGGTACGGAGTACCCCTGGAGCTGCACTCCGACCAAGGGAGGAACTTCGAGTCGCAGGAGTTCCAGAACATATGCCAGCTACTGGGAATCCGGAAGACAAGGACAACGCCGCTACACCCTCAGTCTGACGGGATGGTAGAGCGATTCATTCGCACCATCGAGAACTATCTCCGAATAGTCGTCAGCGAGCACCAGAGGGATTGGGACAAACATCTTCCCCTATTTCTCCTGACCTACCGCGCCGCCGTGCATGAAGCCACCGGGTGCACACCAGCCCGGGCCATGTTTGGGAGGGAGCTCCGTCTACCTGTCGATCTTGCCTTCGGCCGACCTGGGAATGATCCGGTCCCGGTTAGCCAGTATTGTCAAGAACTGGTCGACCAACTGGAGGACGTGCACGCGTTCGCGAGGAGGAAACTGCGGATCGAGACCGACCGAATGAAGACCCGATACGACCAACAGACGAATGCCGGCGGATTCCACGAGGACGACCTGGTCTGGCTCTTCAACCCATTACGGAAGAAAGGCCTGTCACCCAAACTGCAGAAGTCCTGGGAGGGCCCGTACCGAGTCGTGAAACGGATCAACGATGTCATCTACAGGATCCAGCGGAGCCCGAGGGCGAAGATGAAGATTGTGCATCGAGATCGCCTGGCAGCCTACGGAGGGACACAGACGGACCAATGATTGATCGGGACGATCGGCTTTTTAGGAAGAGGGTGGTGTTACGGCTGTGAGTTGTTTCATCGCTCGCCGCATGAGTCACAACTGCTCCAGGGCTGGGCTGCTCTGCCTCAGCGTATTGCGTGCGCCTTATGCAACAGGACTACTAGGACAAAGGGATGGTCCAGAATATTCGTGACCCAGCCAGCGATGGAAGCCTCGAGAAGCCGTGAACCCTGGATGGGTCTAGAAGCATTTATTGAGTCACCGGCCTGCTATATAAGAGCGACTTGTCAAGCAGTTGTGTTGTGTGTTTTACGAGCTAGTGCGAGCGTTTTTCCTGAGCGACAGAAGTGTGGTGACGAAGTGGCGTGCGAGTTACGAAATCCAGTGACATTGTTTCCCCCAGCTTGTGGACAGCGAAACAGCGTGTAGCAGATTATCGTAAGTAACCGTAGTTGGTGTACATGAGGAAGAGGTGCAGGTAGCTTCTGTCAAGGCCACCGGACTCATTAAGACGGTTTAACTTCTGTGGTTTGTTGACAAGTGAAAGGGGCAAGATCGCTCAAGGAAGAGACTTGAGGAAACTGGAGTAAGGTTCTTAATTGCTTGTATTTGCTGTTGAGTGGTGTATCTTTCCTGCAAGCAATAAAGCTAACTTCTCTTTATAGCAGTAATTGGTGTTGTGCTTTCTACCTACCGTAATCCAGTTAACGGAATTGCCACTGGTGGTTGGCACGTAACAGAACTATCTGCGAACTAGTATTTCTGAAATACATTACTCAGTTTCCTTACTTTGTATTGAGGCAAACACAACAAAAACACTTTCATATGAGGACATTATTAACGAGTTTGCCATTAATAAATTTGAACATTAAGATTACGTGGGGTGAGTTGTTTTAGAGAAGTTTGTATATTTTTCAACAAATAAACCAGTAATTAACTACATTTTGTGTAATTTCATTTCTCCGTGTAGGACAACTTAATTCAAATTGAACACAGTTCTTCAATTACTTAAAGATAGTTATTAGCATTAAAATATAAAAGTATGTGTAAAATAGTGATCACTGATCTCCAAGAACAAATTAATTAATTAAGTTCGAAACCCATTTTATTTTTAACGAATGTTAAAAGAAGTAAGAAAAACAAAAAGTAGATAACTAATTTCATGAAAACATTTATTATGTAAGCCATTATATTTGTAGTTTTATGTAAACTATATGAACTTTATGTTCAAAAAAGATGAAAACGCCAATGAACTCTATCTTTTTGTTGTAAAAAACAAATGAATTAAGCAAATATGAACTATAGAGGGGCGGCAAATGGACTTCAGCCTATAAGCCGCATACTCTTAAATCCGGCCCTGGTAGCTGGAAGTGCTGATGACACTTACGCACGCTTATTGCAATACAGACTGACAATTTTGGCAGCCTACAGCCCACACGAGTGGGATTCACCCTGTCAAAGACACCGTGCTGCCAACTAAACTGCTGATGCTAGCTCTAGCAGAAGCCGGCATTCACTGCTGAGAACATTTCCTGGCGCCCTGTAGAAGTTACAGAGAACTCGAGTAAAAAAAAAGATTTAAGGCAAATTGGTACTCCCCTCTGCCTGGCGTACCGTAATTTCGAAGGAGTTCAAGCAGCGTTACCAGGAAATTGGCCACATAGAAGAAATAGAGATTCAAAGAATGGTAACCGGTGGAAAAACGGACAGACAGTCTTGGTCATTGCATACTTCTGTTGATGCCAGTCAACATGCCTACGGAGCAGTAGTGTATCTCAGAACTGAGGATGAGAAGAGTAGTGTGTTTGTACGGGTTCTAGCGCCTCCACCTCCACACCCTCCTCACGAGATGGCGGTGGTGCGATATCTCTCGAACGCATGGTCGGATTTTGACGAATGAGGTGTTGTTGAACTCGGGCTGATACCCCCTTTCCAATGGATAACATATTTCAACCCCAAAATTAAACTTACCCCTACTAGGGGGTGAAATTTTAATTTTTTCAAAGATCTCTCTTTTCAAGTGCAACATGTGAGAGTTTGAATGCCAATATGGAATTAAACGTTGTTCTACACAAGAGACATGTATACGGTGAATAGCCACTATGAATTAACATGCTAGTTTCTTGTTTTTTATGCATGGCCATTCATAGCTTTTGTAAGAGGGCGAGCTTTTTAAAAGATGTCGGCTGAAGTGTAACCTAACCTAACCCAACCTAACGGGTCATTGTGGACAGGTCATTATTGACGAGTCCTTGTTGACAGGTCCTTGTGGACGAGTCCTTTTTGACGGGTCCTTTTTGACTAATCCCTTTAGACCGGTCCCTTTGGACTGGTCCCTATGGACTGGCCCATGGTCCCTAATGCTATGACGAAATTAAACGTTGTTCCACATGACACGCATGTGAAGAGTCGATTGCTACTATGAATTAACATGTTTGTTTTTTGTTTTTACGCATGCGCACTTGGGAGATTTTGTAAGCGGGCGGGCTCTTTGAATAATGATTTAAAGATGAGTTATTTAAAAAAAATTAGCAAAAGATACAAAACTAATAGGTCATTAGCTTTTTAATATATCATGAACCAATAAGGCTAGGTACTTGTATGAGAGGTCGTTGGACTCGAGGTGACATTCTGTTTTTGAATGTATTATTTATTTTTGTCAAAAGAGCCTAACTGCACTTTTGTTAATATCTCGCTAACTAATAATCAGAGAGGCTCAAGTGAGGTGTCATGGGACTCAGGATGGTCAACCCTTTTCCATGGCCAACGAATTTACCCAAAAGATTCAAAACAGCAAGGTCATTGACCTAAGATTTTATAAACTAATAATCGAATATCAACATGCGAGGTGTCATAGGACTTAGAATGGTCAACCCTTTCCCATAGCCAATGAATTTACCCTAAATACCCAATACATCAAGGTCATCGACCTGAGATTTTATAAACTAATAATCGGATACGAACATGTGAGATGTTTACCATGTGAGATGAAACATGGCTAGGTAGAGAAAGAATTAGTGTAGGTTACATGTATGGTGACTGACAAGTCTTTTACCATTGAAACTTGTTTTCAGATCAAACTGCAGTATAGAGAGAGTATAGGTTGCAGGTATGGGTTAATAAATGACAAATCGTGTACACAAACTCTGATTTATCGATTCAAGAATTAAGAGTAGACTATCTTTAATTGATTGGTTAAAGAGGATAGCTAAAAACGCATGGTTACCGGGACAAGATGGTCGCTACACACAACAAGCTTTAAATACTTGAGGCTAATAATCTATACACACACACTCGCTTGTTCTAAACCAAACTGTGTTGCTGTCAGTGCTCAGACAGTAGGCTGATGACAAAATGCATTGCTAACAGAAATATAATCATTTTCGGTTGTATAATGTTACCAGCTATCCATTTTGTGTTGCAGTGGTAAGCACTTTTAGCTCTTGTACTGGTGGTCTTAACTCGATTTCCAGGTCTGAGGCCTAGAACGAGTCAAACTAAGAAACAAGGGCGTGGTGGTGCAGTGGTTAAGCTGTTAGCCTTTTCACCAGGGTTCGATTTCAGGTTAATATGCATGTCATAAACATATTACACAAAACAAAACAGAGATAACGTTTAAAACTGACTACATTTGTGTCTTTTCAAATTATAACTTGGATTACAAATACAAAGGTGAACTGGGTTTGATATACAGTTAATGCTGTCTATCACACACTAGACTGTAAGAAAGCCAAAAGAGCAAAAGGCGTAGGTAGAGCAGTGGTAAAATTGCTATATGTAGATAACTACCTAGCGGTTTTATGAGCTGGCAAAGCTATATCGCATAAACAGTGCAGGATACAATCCAGCAATCAAATTTGTATCTAGTGGAACAGAGAAAATGCACTTTTACCTTGATGGATAGCAAATGAGTGCAGATGAATGACCTATACATTAGCCTACCATAGGGTTATAAACCACGAAGTGGAGATGTGACTTCTATATTTTATTGTTTAGAGACATGGCTTTTTTGTAACCAGTAGATTTATTAGATTTAGTATTTTGTAAATATTCATTTTTGTAATTGTAAATAGTAGAACATTTTTTTTGTAATAGTAAATGTTAAATGTATAACTAAAAATTATTTGGGATAAGTGTGCATGTCAAGGATAAATAGCATGGTTGTATTTGTTTTTCAAAGACAGGTATGGTTGTGTGTGTGAATGTATGACTATAGATATAATGATAGAGAGAGAGAGAGAAAGCTTGTGTGTGTGTCTGGGTAGAATTGATTGTTCAACCAAAGCAAACACGGCAAGGTTTGATGGTGAGGTAATTAATGTATATAGCAAATGGTAAATAGTATACTGTAGTTATTTTAATATTTGTGATTTTTTAATGCAGCGGTAGATAGGTGTTATTTTGTAAAACAGTCTTACCTACAGTAGTAGTAGTAGTAATAGTAGTAGTAGGCCTATACGTTTTTGGAAACAAACAGAAAGAGAATGCACTATTGCCATGGTCAAGCACTTCCACTAAGACGATTTCAAGAAAATTTAAATCAGCAAATGTGTGTTTAACAAAACTAAACTTTCAACATGGACTAAATCATAAACGTGTCGTCAGTGATATGGGAAGAAAATAAAAAACCATGTTTCCATATCAACACAATTTAAAAACTTAGAACTGACAATTTAAAAAATGTAAATGAGAAATTGACAAATGTGTAAACAACAAAATGGAAAATTCTTGTTTCCATATCATGAAATCCAAAAAACTTTAAACTGACATTTTCAAATCGTGTACATGTAAAATTGACAAATGGCAATGTGTGAAATGTGAAAATGAAAAAAAAAATGAACACATGGCTATCATTATTTAAAAAAAATAAAAAACCGTCGTGTTCTATCGTTAAAGTGTGAATCAAACCACATCTACTTATTTGGATCACCCGAGACTGAGTAGACCTGTTTTAGTCCTAATATACTTTTAAAATTTTATGTTAAAGCTGGAATTGAACTCAAGAGCTTTAGAGTGCCAGCTAACTATGCTAACCGTTACGTCACAAATACAACTTTACACTACTCTTAATGAACAATAATAAGAAAAAGAATAATAAATGTTGAATTTTGTTATGGATGAACATGGTGACACTGTTTCTGTTGCATAGTCTGCTAGCCACTAGCCAGCAGCTGGGGTCTTAGAAAACGATACAGTTGACATTTTGTAATGAGATGTGACATGTTTCAAAGTACAGTATTATGGGTTGCCGTTGAGTAAAAACTAATCCTGAACGAGGAAGCAAGGGTTCGAACCCCTTACCTAACATTACTATTGCCTGAACATGGCTTGACGACACTGTATTATTATGATACTCGGTACACAAACCATAGATAGAGTGTATTGTTTAAGATAACTTTCTTTCTGAACATAGGTGGAGACTGTTGATGGTTAACAATGGCATTAATATAGTAGGACGTGGGTATAGCAATTAAGAATAAATAGACAATACCCATACAATATTTTTATTTATTTAATATAATTACTTGTACAATAGTTACATTCAAAATACATTTCTTATTTCTCTTTTACTATTTAATCCTTTTTGATTCTCTTGCATATGAAGTTCAGCCCATTAAAACAACAACAACACAACCTTTTGCATAGTCTGTGATGTTGATGACTCTTGAGATGTGGAAGATGGATTAAACATAACTTTTACAGCAGGGGTTAAATGTTGCTCAATAAACACTGCACTATTTTGAGTAGCAACATTTTTTCCTTGTACTAGCTTTTTAGCATTGTCATGATTATTTGTTGACACCAACATTGTTTCATCTGGTACACCACATTGATGATCACTCACACTTAAAACCTTACCATTTATACTTTTTAGATTGCCTCGACATCTTTTTGTCCTCTCTTTTGAACATCGCCAAAATATTATTCCTTTTACATTTTGACGATTATAGTTATAAGAGTAGCCTTTATAGAGTACACGTTGTTTACCTTTGTTAGTTGTAGTAAGTTCCATGGTAGCAACTAACCTGTTAGTATGATTTGCTCACTACAAAGGTTATAACTGTTCTGATAATAAAATCATTTAGCGTTGGCTTTTATATTTAATATGTACAGTTTGAAGTGATAGCAAAAGTGAGAGCAAAATGGTAGCAGAGTGGTAGAAAATATAACATGTATTGTTAAGCAATAGTTTAAGCGGTTATGTGGATCCATTACATAATAATTTTGGCACGACGAAGCTCATTTTCTATATCCAATAGTTCTTCCTCATATTCAGTATAACCATCCTGTTTATAGACATGCAGTTGCTGAAGCCGCCGGATTAGCTTACTTGGATTGTTCCAGTAGACAAATTTAACAAATGATTTTTTGGTGTAAACAAAGCATTACCATTATCATTATTATCTTCATCATCGACATCATCATCATCATAACCATTATCATCATCATCATCATGATCATTATAATCCTCATCACTATTACTATATAGTCCTTTTTGATCCTTTTGCAATACCACATTTTGCACAGTCTGTGTTGCCTTTGATAATGTTGGGAGTTTTTCAGACATTGACAACTGTCCTAACACGACTTTCTGAGGAGATGATAAATGGTTTTTAACAATCAATGCACTATCTTGAGCTGCAATATCTTTTTGTGGGACTATAGTAAAGCCATCATAACTTCCGACTTGACGTTTCAGTGTTACCCTCGAGTTATCTAGCGGTCAGAAGGAAAATCACTTTAACCAGACAATCACAGACAGTCATTCAAATCGATATATCACGACAAATTGAGTTTCGTTCGCGATGACGTGATTTAGCGAACGAAACTCTAGCCTAGCAGTGAAACGTCAAGTCGGAAGTTACGATGGCTTTTGTATAGTGTTTTAGCATTTTGAAGAGTTTTTTTAAACAGCAACGATGTTTTATCTGGTACACTACATTGATGATCACTCACACTTAAGACATCACTATTTTTACTTTTCAGCTCACCTTGACACTGTTTTGAACGATGTTTTGAACAACGCCAAATAACAGTTCCATTTTTATTGGTTCGTTTTACAATATATGTATATCCTTTATAGTATGCATATGGCTTACCATAGCTGTCCGTTGATAATTCCATGTCAATGGTCAAGCATGAACTAATATCCCTATATCCCTATATATATTATAATTGTGAAAGTCTGTCCGTCTGTCTGTCTGTGTGTTAGTTTGTTACCTCTTGACACTAAAACGGCTGGACAGATTTGGATGAAATTTGAAATGGAGACAGCTTATACCCTGGGATAACATATAGGGTGCCTTTCATCCGGAAATAAATCATTGTTCCCGTGGAACGGGCAACATTACTGAAAAGTCACCAAAAATACTCAACTGGGACAAAATATCGAAGTTGTCGCATAAAGACCGGACAACGCTCATTTTACGCCCCTCGATGCAAGAAACAATACTTAGTATGTCCCTATGGGACACCGAAAACCACATTTTAAGGCCCTAAAACTAACAGTTTCAAAGATATTCCCAGAAAACTATCTTCGCTCTGATTGATGAACTAATCGCAAGTCCGTTTCCATGGCAACTCTACCTCAAGGTATGACATCCGATTTTCTATATATCCCTGTAGGAGGCAATGCCAATCCATTTATTAGACTATCTTTTTCAAGATATATATAAACACAATAATAACAGGGTAGCGCGCCTGCCTCTCATCCGGAGGCCCCGCGTTCGATTACCGGCTCCATCAGAGATTTTAGACACTGATGTGAGGGCTGCAACGGGGTGGACTCAGCTTCGTGAGGACAATTGAGTACCGTTAGCTGTCTGATAGTGAGGCTGCGCCCCGGTCACGAAGAACAAGTTTAACGGCCGAGGGGACACGATGCACTGACCACGCGTCACCACAATATCTGCAGGCCAAATGGCTGGGAAGCGGTCGCTGGGAAGCGGGTCCTTTTGACATAATTTGGATAAAATGCACGGGCCAGTCCATAGGGATCAGTCCAAAGGACCCGCCCACAGGGACCCGTCAACAAGGACCCGTCCTCCGAGACCCGTAAAAAATGACCTCCTTTCCAAAAGGACCCTTCCAAAGGGGCTAGTCAACAGGGACCAGTCCAAAAGGGTACATCAACAGAGATCAATCAATAGGGGTCAATCAACAGGGATCAATCAAAGGTTAAGTTAAGCTACGGCAGCCATTTTGGAACTTTTTGATCACACCTCATAGGGTTAGGTTAGGTTGAGTTAAGCTACGACCGCCATCTTGGAACTTTATGATCACACCTCGTAGGTTTAGGTTAGGTTAGGTGAGGCTAGGTTCAGTTAAGCTATGACCACTATTTTGAAAATTTGTTGATCACACCTCGCAGGTTTAGGTTAGGTTAAGTGAAGCTACGGCCACCATTTTGAAACTTTTGGATCACACCTTGTAGGTTAGGTTAGGTTAGGCTAGGCTAGGTTAGGTTAAGTCGCAGCCACCTTTTTGGAACTTTTTGACCACACCTCGTAGGTTAGGTTAGGTTAGGTTAGGCTACGGCCGCCATCTTGTTAGGTTAGGCTAGGTTAAGTTAAGCTACGGCCGCCAATTTGTTAGGTTAGGCTAGGTTAAGTTAAGCTACGGCCGCCATCTTGTGTGGAGGAATGTGGAGGTGGAGGCGCTAGAACCCCTCAAAACACACTACTACATGGGCCAACCCACAGGGTTCAGTCCAAAGGGATTAGTCAAAAGGACCTGTCAACAGGGACCCGTCCACAGGGATCCGTCGACAGTGACCCATCAGCAGGGGCCCGTCAAAAATGGCTCCCTTCAAAAAGGACCCATCCAAAGGGGCTAGTCAACAGGGACCAGTCCAAAGGGGCAAATCAACAGGGATCAATCAAAAGGGGTTATCGCCTCAAGGTCTGTCATACCCCTCTTTGATTATTGGTTTGCCTATCGGCAAGCGCCGCTTGTAATACTTTTTAATCACCCCTCGTGGGTTGGGTTAGATTAGGTTACACTACAGCCGCCATCTTTAAAAAGGCCGTGGGAACATGGGTGTTTACCAGCAGTCTTCGGCAAAATGTCCAACAATACCTCATACAATGCCCTAGTCTTTTGGTTCGCGAGATATTAACAAAAGTGTACTTAGGCCCTTTGTCAAAATTTCAAAAATAGATTCAGTGTCGTGCAATCAATAATAGCCACATCTTTAAGTATATACTTGTTTTTGTTGACAATAAAGCCTTGAGTATCCATCATCAGTGTATGTGACATGTTTACGCTTGCATAGATCAAAAGCAATTACATTTACTCAAATCACATTCTAGTAAAAATCGTGCCTACTATAAACTGCACACACTTTTGCACCCACTTTTACATTCACTTTTGCACTCACTTTTGCACCCACTTTTACAATCACTTTTGCACCCACTTTTTCACCCACTTTTACACCCACTTTTGCACCCACTTTAAACTATTATTTTATTATCGTGCGAAATTTATTGGACATTATTTCATGCTTGACAATTGATATGGAAGTATCAACGAATAGTTATAGTAAGCCATGTGCATACTATAAAGGTTATACGTATATTGTAAAACGAACCAATAAAAATGGAACTGTTATTTGTCGTTGTTCAAAACATCGTTCAAAACAGTGTCAAAGTGAGCTAAAAAGTAAAAATAGTGAGGTCTTAAGTGTGAGTGATCATCAATGTAGTGTAACAGATAAAACATCGTTGCTGTTTAAAAAAAAACTTCTTCAAATGTTAAAACACTAGTCCGAAAAAAGATATGGTAACCCGCGTTTTGTGCAATCAATAATAGCCACCTCTTTAAATATATACTTGTTTTCGTTTACCTTAAAGCCTTGAGTATCCATCATCAGTGTATGTGACATGCTTACGCTTGCATAGATCAAAAGCAACTGACTATTCACTACTTGGGTTTAGAAATTACATTTACTCGAATCACATTCTAGTAAAATTAATGCCTACTATAAACGGCACCCACATTATTTCCACTTTTGCACCCACTTTTGCACACACTTTTGCACCCTCTTTTGCACCCACTTTTGCACTCCCTTTTACACTGACTTTTGCACTCCCTTTTACACTGACTTTGCACCCACTTTTGCACTCACTCTTGCACCCACTTTTGCACCCACTTTTGCATCCACTCTTGCACCCACTTTGCACCAACTTTTGCACCCACTTTTACACCCATTCTTGCATCCACTCTTGCACCCACTTTAAACTCTCACTTTAAACTATTATTTATATTAGTTCATGCTTGACCATTGACATGGAAGTATCAACGAACAGCTATGGTAAGCCATATGTATACTATAAAGGATATACATATATTGTAAAACGAACCAATAAAAATGGAACTGTTATTTGGCGATGTTCAAAACATCGTTCAAAACAGTGTCGAGGTGAGCTGAAAAGTAAAAATAGTGATGTCTTAAGTGTGAGTGATCATCAATGTACTGTACCAGATAAAACATCGTTGCTGTTTAAAAAAAACTCTTCAAAATGCTAAAACACTAGTCCCAAAAAAAGATATTGCAGCTCAAGATAGTGCATTGTTTGTTAAAAACCATTTATCATCTTCTCAGAAAGTCGTGTTAGGACAGTTGTCAATGTCTGAAAAACTCCCAACATTATCAAAGGCAACACAGACAGTGCAAAATGTGGTATTGCAAAAGGATCAAAAAGGACTATATAGTAATAGTAATGAGGATTATAATGATCATGATGATGATGATGATGATGATAATGGTTATGATGATGATGATGTCGATGATGAAGATAATAATGATAATGGTAATGCTTTGTTTACACCAAAAAATCATTTGTTAAATTTGTCTACTGGAACAATCCAAGTAAGCTAATCCGGTTGCTTAAGCAACTGCATGTCTATAAACAGGCTGGTTATACTGAATATGAGGAAGAACTATTGGATATAGAAAATGAGCTTCGTCGTGCCAAAATTATTATGTAATGGATCCACATAACCGCTTAAACTATTTCTTAACAATACATGTTATATTTTCTACCACTCTGCTACCATTTTGCTCTCACTTTTGCTATCACTTCAAACTGTACATATTAAATATAAAAGCCAACGCTAAATGATTTTATTATCAGAACAGTTATAACCTTTGTAGTGAGCAAATCATACTAACAGGTTAGTTGCTACCATGGAACTTACTACAACTAACAAAGGTAAACAACGTGTACTCTATAAAGGCTACTCTTATAACTATAATCGTCAAAATGTAAAAGGAATAATATTTTGGCGATGTTCAAAAGAGAGGACAAAAAGATGTCGAGGCAATCTAAAAAGTATAAATGGTAAGGTTTTAAGTGTGAGTGATCATCAATGTGGTGTACCAGATGAAACAATGTTGGTGTCAACAAATAATCATGACAATGCTAAAAAGCTAGTACAAGGAAAAAATGTTGCTACTCAAAATAGTGCAGTGTTTATTGAGCAACATTTAACCCCTGCTGTAAAAGTTATGTTTAATCCATCTTCCACATCTCAAGAGTCATCAACATCACAGACTATGCAAAAGGTTGTGTTGTTGTTGTTGTTTTAATGGGCTGAACTTCATATGCAAGAGAATCAAAAAGGATTAAATAGTAAAAGAGAAAAAAGAAATGTATTTTGAATGTAACTATTGTACAAGTAATTATATTAAATAAATAAAAATATTGTATGGGTATTGTCTATTTTTTCTTAATTGCTATACCCACGTCCTACTATATTAATGCCATTGTTAACCATCAACAGTCTCCACCTATGTTCAGAAAGAAAGTTATCTTAAACAATACACTCTATCTATGGTTTGTGTACCGAGTATCATAATAATACAGTGTCGTCAAGCCATGTTCAGGCAATAGTAATGTTAGGTAAGGGGTTCGAACCCTTGCTTCCTCGTTCAGGATTAGTTTTTACTCAACGGCAACCCATAATACTGTACTTTGAAACATGTCACATCTCATTACAAAATGTCAACTGTATCGTTTTCTAAGACCCCAGCTGCTGGCTAGTGGCTAGCAGACTATGCAACAGAAACAGTGTCACCATGTTCATCCATAAAAAATTCAACATTTATTATTCTTTTTCTTATTATTGTTCATTAAGAGTAGTGTAAAGTTGTATTTGTGACGTAACGGTTAGCATAGTTAGCTGGCACTCTAAAGCTCTTGAGTTCAATTCCAGCTTTAACATAAAATTTTAAAAGAATATTAGGACTAAAACAGGTCTACTCAGTCTCGGGTGATCCAAATAAGTAGATGTGGTTTGATTCACACTTTAACGATAGAACACGACGGTTTTTTATTTTTTTTAAATAATGATAGCCATGTGTTCATTTTTTTTTTCATTTTCACATTTCACACATTGCCATTTGTCAATTTTCCATGTACACGATTTGAAAATGTCAGTTTAAAGTTTTTGGATTTCATGATATGGAAACAAGAATTTTCCATTATTGCTGGTTACACATTTGTCAATTTCCCATTTACATTTTTTAAATTGTCAGTTTTAAGTTTTTAAATTGTGTTGATATGGAAACATGGTTTTTTATTTTTTCCCATATCACTGACGACACGTTTATGATTTAGTCCATGTTGAAAGTTTAGTTTCGTAAAACACACATTTGCTGATTTAAATTTTCTTGAAATCGTCTTAATGGAAGTGCTTGACCATGGCAATAGTGCATTCTCTTTCTGTTTGTTTCCAAAAACGTATAGGCCTACTACTACTATTACTACTACTACTACTGTAGGTAAGACTGCTTTACAAAATAACACCTATCTACCGCTGCATTAAAAAATCACAAGTATTAAAAAAACTAAAGTATACTATTTACCATTTGCTATATACATTGATTACCCCACCATCCCACCTTGCCGTGTTTGCTTTGGTTGAACAATCAATTCTACCCAGACACACACACACACACAAGCTTTCTCTCTCTCTCTATCATTCTATCTATAGTCATACATTCACACACACAGCCATACCTGTCTTTGAAAAACAAATACAACCATGCTATTTATCCTTGACATGCACACTTATCCCAAAGAACTTTTAGTTATACATTTAACAATTACTATTACAAAAAAAATGTTTCCACTATTTACAATTACAAAAATGAATATTTACAAAATAATAAGTCTACTAAATCTACTGGTTACAAAAAAGCCATGTCTCTAAACAATAAAATATAGAAGTCACACCTCCACCTCGTGGATATAACCCTATGGTAGGCTAATGCATAGGTCATTCATCTGCACTCATTTGCTATCCATCAAGGTAAAAGTGCATTTCCTCTGTTCCACAAAATACACATTTGATTGCTGGATTGTATCCTGCACTGTTTATGCGATATAGTTTTGCCAGTTCATAAAACCGCTAGGTAGTTCTCTACATATAGCAATTTTACCACTGCTCTACCTACGCCTTTTGCTCTTTTAGCTTTCTGACAGTCTAGTGTGTGATAGACAACATTAACTGTATATCAAACCCAGTTCACCTTTGTATTTGTAATCCAAGTAATAATTTGAAAAGACACAAATGTGGTCAGTTTTAAACGTTATCTCTGTTTTGTTTTGTTTAATATGTTTATGACATGCATATTAACCTGAAATCGAACCCTGGTGAAAAGGCTAACAGCTTAACCACTGCACCACCATGCCCTTGTTTCTTAGTTTGACTCGTTCTAGGCCTCAGACCTGGAAATCGAGTTAAGACCACCAGTACAAGAGCTAAATGTGCTTACCTCTGCAACACAAAATGGATATCTGGTAACATTATACAACCGGAAATGATTATATTTCTGTTAGCAATGCATTTTGTCATCAGCCTACTGTCTGAGCACTGATAGCAACACAGTTTAGTTTAGAACAAGCGAGTGTGTGTGTATAGATTATTAGCCTCAAGTATTTAAAGCTTGTTGTGTGTAGCGACCATCTTGTCCCGGTAACCATGTGTTTTTAGCTATCCTAACCAATCAATTAAAAATAGTCTACTCTTAATTCTTGAATCGATAAATCAGAGTTTGTGTACACTATTTGTCATTTATTAACCCATACCTGCAACCTATACTCTCTCTATATTGCAGTTTGATCTGAAAACAAGTTTCAATGGTAAAAGACTTGTCAGTCACCATACATGTAGCCTACACTAATTCTTTCTCTACCTAGCCATGCTCCATCACACATGGTAAACATCTCACATGTTCGTATGCGATTATTAGTTTATAAAATCTCAGGTCGATGACCTCGATGTATTGGGTATTTCATTGGCTATGGGAAAGGGTTGACCATTCTAAGTCCTATGACACCTCGCATGTTGATATTCGATTATTAGTTTATAAAATCTTAGGTCAATGACCTTGCTGTTTTGAATCTTTTGGGTAAATTCGTTGGCCATGGAAAAGGGTTGGCCATCCTGAGTCCCATGACACCTCACTTGAGCCTCTCTGATTATTAGTTAGCGAGATATTAACAAAAGTGCAGTTAGGCTCTTTTGACAAAAATAAATAATACATTCAAAAACAGAATGTCACCTCGAGTCCAACGACCTCTCATACAAGTACCTAGCCTTATTGGTTCATGATATATTAAAAAGCTAATGACCTATTAGTTTTGTATCTTTTGGTAATTTTTTTAAAAATAACTCATCTATAAATCATTATTCAAAAAGCCCGCCCGCTTACAAAATCTCCCAAGTGCGCATGCGTAAAAACAAAAAACAAACATGTTAATTCATAGTAGCAATCAACTCTTCACATGCGTTTCATGTGGAACAACGTTTAATTTCATCATAGCATTAGGGACCATGGGCCAGTCCATAGGGACCAGTCCAAAGGGCTCGGTCTAAAGGGATTAGTCAAAAAGGACCCGTCAAAAAGGACTCGTCCACAAGGAATCGTCCACAAGGACCTTTCAACAAGGACTCGTCAACATTGACCTGTCCACTAGGACCCGTTAGATTTGGTTAGGTTAGGTTACACTTCAGCCGCCATCTTTTAAAAAGCCCACCCTCTTACAAAAGCTATGAATGGCCATGCATAAAAAACAAAAAACAAGCATGTTAATTCATAGCGGCTATCCACCGTATACATGTCTCTTGTGTAGAACAACGTTTAATTCCATATTGGCATTCAAACTCTCACATGTTGCACTTGGAAAGAGAGATTTTCGAAAAAATTAAAATTTCACCCCCTAGTAGGGGTAAGTTTAATTTTGGGGTTGAAATATGTTATCCATTGGAAAGGGGATATCAGCCCGAGTTCAACATCACCTCATTCGTCAAAATCCGACCATGCGTTCGAGAGATATCGCACCACCGCCATCTCGTGTGGAGGGTGTGTAGGTGGAGGCGCTAGAATCCGTATAAACACACTACTGAGAAGGGTGTATCAGTTCAGTTAGTACTAGCTAAAGCTCGAATAGCACCTCTGAAAAGCCCTAATACTTGACTAGAATTGTTAGGTGGCCTTATAGGAGGTCGTCTTGCTTCATTAGTCAGATCATCCGTTTCGTTAGAAAATGTGAAAAGTTATTTTTGGAGTGATTCCACGAACGCGCTTGCATGAATTAGAAGATATGGACCATGGCATACCTTTGTTGGCAACCGAGTCATGGCAATAAGACAGCTGACTGACCCACAACACTGGAGGCATGTAACTGGAGTTTATAATCCTGCCGACTTACTATCAAGAGGGTGCTATCCTTCGGAATTGGCCAATTGCGACTGGTGCGAGGGACCACGCTGGTTGAGAGGTCCTGAAGAGGAGTGGCCTGTTTATTACACCAATGAAGGAACATATAACGAGGATCTCATTGTTTCAAAAAGAAAAACACGGACGAGCCTGTAACAATGATAGGGATTGATCTGAAATTAGATCTCACCTATTCTCAATGAGTAAGAATTCTGGGATGGGTATTAAGATTCTACAACCACGCTAGAAGTAGTAGAGAGAGGCAAAATGGTCCACTAAAATTTTCAGAATTAAGAGAAGCAGAATTACTTATCATAAAGTGTGTAGAGCGGGAGTTTATTTCCTCGAAACCCAAGGTGGCAGGTTCGTATCATGGCGCAGTGAGCTGGCATTTGAGGTGAGCAAATGCGAGGGAGCCGTGTCAGTAGATTTACTGGCACGTTAAAGATCCCCTTCGGGGCAAAATTCCGCCACCCCGGCGTCTCTAAAAGCCAGAGTAGTTAAAAGGGACGTAAAACCAATAACATTATTATTTCCTCGAAAGGGTGGCACAATCAGCGGATTGAAAGTAATTCAAGACAGAAAAGGACTAGTCAGTGTGAAGACAAAGATTACAATGAGGAATGACCTTTTCAATTTCCGATTTCCCTTGTTATTGCCCAGGAATCATGATGTAGTTGATGCCTTGATCAAGGAACAACATAAAGTTCACTGTCATGCTGGCATACAATTTCTCCTTGTACAGCTGAGAAAAAAGTGTAGGGTCATTCAGAGTAGAAGAGCCATTAGAAATGTGATTTCCATGTGCATGCAGTGCAAACGACACAGAGCTCAGCACGCTGAATCAGAGATTACTCCACTACCACAAGATCGAATCAAGAATGCTGCAATATTTGAAGTTACTGGAATTGATCTAGTTGGACCATTGCTTTTAAATAATGGTGCGAAGGTGTGGATTACATTGTGTACGTGTGCAATTTACAGGACTGTTCACTTAGAACTTGTATCTTCACTCAGCACGGAAGCATTCCATCAATAAGAAGGTTCATTGCGAGAAGAGAACATCCATCCATTATAATTATATTGTGACAACTAAACTAATTTTGTTGGAGCTACACATATGCTAAAAGAAATGTCCGTCCAGAAAATCCTGAATGAATCTCAAATACAAGAAATTGAGTGGAAGTTCAATCCTCCCACAGCTTGTTGGTGGGGAGGTTGGTGGGTGCGCCTTGATCGTTCTGTCAAGGAGCTTCTGAAGAGGATGCTCGGGAAGTCTGTTCTGACTTATGAAGAAATGCCAACTTCACTATGTGATGTGGAATCGGTTATTAATGGCCGTCCGCTGACATACGCATCAGAGGATCCAGAAGACTTAACTCCATTAACTCCAAGAATGTTTCTACATGAGATCATTGCTACCCATGTATCAGATCTAGATAAATTAGAGGAAAAAAAGTTCCGTTCACGCTTACGTTTCAGACAGTACTTAATTCAAGAACTGAAGCAGCGCTTCGGGAAGAAATATCTCTCACAGTTGGTCCAACGTCCCAAAAGAAAGAAAGCAACATCTCTGAAGGAAGGTGACTTGGTATTACTTGGTTCTGAGAAACTGAGAAGGGTGGAATGGCTTTGGCGAGAATTTTAACGCTCTTCCCTGGTCGCGATGGTGCAGTGCATGTAGCTAAAGTGAAAACGAAAGATGGGTTTCTGATTCGCCCAATTGAAAGACTTTACCTCTGGAGGTAGACAGGGATCAAACAATTTTCGAAAGAAAATCGGACTTACAGACAACATCAGGACAGAGTTCGTATGTGACGAAAAGTGATCGTGCAGTAATACCTAACAGCAAGTACTGTGACTGAACTAGGGGAGGTTGGAAGACAACATAGAAAAGTACACTTTTGAAATTGTTCCCACAATTCCAAGGTGAAAGGATGTTTGGTTGGTTGGTTGGTTGGTTGGTTGGTTCCTTAGTTTAGGGGCTGCGACAACGCGGTCATGTAGCCCCGTGTACTTTGTGTGTGTGTAGAATCTGTCTGATAACCGGTGTTAATTGTGATGACTGTATTAGTGTGTGTATCTGTTTTTTAATTCAAGTAGGGACTGCAACTTTGAATTTTCAAATAGTTCCTACTTTTGCCGCCAAACGCCACCGTCAACGACTACTAGGCCTAGTTCAGAACTAGCTACTAGACGCCACCGCAGTCGGCTCTTGGCAACGAACGTAGCAACCTAAGAGCGTTGTTTACATTCTTAACCTATCCAATTTAGTTTCACACAGGTGTAATTAGTGGAAAGATCTTTAACATGCCATAAATCTATGACATGGGACCGCCGGCTTTACTTCCCCTCCGAAGGAAGGCATACTGAGGGATTTTTTAACGCTCTTAAAAAATCCGACGGCTTCGGCCGGGTTTGAAAAGGATGTTTAGTCCAGTGAAATTAGTTTTAACCTGGACAAAATTAATAACAAGCTGAAAATTGGTGGAAACGTTAAGAACAATATCCTAAACGAAATCCCAAAAGTCCCAAAAAATCCGAGCTGGGGAAAAGCCGCCATCTTGGAAGAACGGCCGCCATCTTTGATTTTTCTGTTTTTGGTCATATCTTTCAAACAAGTGGTCTTAGCGAGGTCCGACTGGTGTCAAATTGACAGGTTTTACTGCCAAAGTCTCAGGAACATTAATAAAATATGTTAGAAGCGTTCTTACAGCTGTTTTATTTATATAAGTACTATTAACATAAATAGAGTGTTTAAAGTTTGATTTTGACCGTTTCTGTCACAATAGCTAAAATCTGCCAATGAAAATAATGTATTTAAAACTAAAATTATAAATCATATTCTTGAAATTGTGCATATCACATCTAAAATGCTTAAATTATTGTCAGTATTAAATACACAGACACTATGAGAGATGTAAGCTTTGACTTGTAATGCTTAGCGGTATCCGTCGTTTGGAGGTTCCATGAGATCTGTAAAGAAAAAGAATTGTGCAGATAATGTCTATATATATTTCGAAATAACTTGCCCTCGTATTAAAGCACAAGATCGTCAGGGTCGTCAACGTCTATGTTCTCCTCTGGGCGGTTCGCACATCCGTGACCAGCGCAGTATCCGCACATTGTTGTGCAGCGTAGGTCACTCAGTAGGCAAGCGCATTTGGGCTCACATCCGGATCTGCAGTTGCAGGAGATGATATTCAGAATATCGGCTGATGCACCATCAATCGTAGTAGGGACTGGAACAAAGCGTCCGCGTCGCTGGTACGGTGCCAGAGGCAGGAGCCCTCGAGATGGTAAGTGGATATCTTCTGAAGATCGAGGTACAGGAACGCTTGCGTTCACACTCTTTCCTGGTGTGACGCACTGAATTCCACCCATGGCGTGAAAAGTCCCGTGTCTGTCAAGCGTATGCACATTGTGGTCCGCATTGTCGAAAACGAACTGCACATAAGCGTCGTCGTCCACGACCGGAGGTGCATTTTTAGCCAGCGAATTCCCGAAGTTGATCGTTTCTTTGTACGTAGCACATACTCCACATCCCGATAATACGTCATGAAGAAGCTTCGAGCCAAACCACCTGTGAAGATGGACTCCGAGACCAAGCTGCAATGGCGAGACGAACGATCTTGGTCGGGCGGTTGTAATAATTGCATGAGCGATGTTGATTGCCTTTCTTTTCGTATTTGTGTCGTCGTCGAATGGTTTTCTGGTCTTTACAATAGTCCGTATCATTGTTTGTAAAGTCTCGGGTACCAAATCTTCTCGTCCAGAAGCAATATCTTCAGACGAAGGATACACAGAGCAGTCGTAACACGGGATTGAATGTCCTGTCGAATGATGTTGGCTGCAGTCTCGACGATTCGCGTCCTTTCCTCCTCGGAATTGTACTTTCTGGAACTGTACCAATTAGCGGTCAAAATCTTGTTTGCTGTTCCTAGGAAACAAAGAATGTTAGACTTTCCAACTTGTTCCGCTATGACAATTTGGTCTCCGTAATGATATTGCAGTTTCCTTTTCAGATTTTTCTCGCTATAGAGCATTTCTTCTGGGGAAGAAGTCTTCTTAAATTCCATCAACTCGGCAAAGGTATATTGACACTCGTCGTTACTCTCTATATATTCACACAGTTTCTCAAAAGCTCTAAGCTTGCTGGGATCCTCGAGGCGACCGGCATTTCCGCAGGAAAGTCCAAATGTTTGCGGAAAGTGACCTGGGTGGTCAAAATACGCGTTGCACTTACGATAATAACGAGCTTCCGCTGCCACTAGGTCGACCTCCGTGTTCAATCTCAGCAATACTTTTTCTGCCCAAGCATCAGAGCGTCCAGAAGCCATAGAGCGAACAGTATTTATAACGTGGACCAACGTAACTACGCTGTAAGGTCCTTGTCGATCTGGGTGTTTATTATTGTCATCACAGCTGATCTCGCGTTCGCAAAACATGCACTGGCGTTCAAAATCAAAACCGTCAAACGAAGAACGAGCCTTTATTTCAACTGGTTCCTCTTGCGTATCATTCGACAGCGTAGGAACACGGCGAGTTTATTCTTTCCTACAGTTGACGTGCACTGTAACACAGTTCGAGTCGCCGATTAAAGCGGCAATGCCGTCATTACGAGCTTCACTATACCGACGAATGGTGCCAAACCCTCTTTGTACCCTAACCTGCTCACCAGCGTTTTCCTCTCGACACAAAATACATACACTGTCCATTTCGAAGAAATAACCACCACTTCAACCATTAACTTGCAATATTTGAACAGCAACACCCACAGTAATAGGGCAGGTGAAGTAAAACATCCATGCGAACACCACACTCAACACACACAACACACCTCTGCTTTCATAGTTTTTCCATAAAACTTCCAACACTTTCCCAATAAGTGTTTTTGCTTTCACCCAAGTAACGGATTATCACTACAGACCACTCAAATTATCATTTAGAACACACACAACATTCATAAAACACGTCGCTATCTTCGGTTTCAACGCCACGAACGGACAAACAACACAGCCGCATTCAAACTCGCCGTAGAGAACACTACAACAATGCCTGCCGCCTTCTCATAAACTTATACCGAGACCAGCGGTACCAATCTCCTTTCGCACCGTGGTATATAAGCACTTTATTCCACTCTAACACTAAAACCACAAATACAAACAAAAACGAGACTGGAAATGTTGTGTTACTATTAGTTTTGAATTATAAAACGTTGCAACCCAACACTCATTCCCATTTAATACAATCCATAGTCAAGTTATTCTTTGTCTATGCTCAACTTCTCAGTGGTATAGTTTGCATTGCTTTTTATTCAGACAAGTAATCCTAGCGTGTATTTTTTCCTTCCATTCTTAGCGTAACCAAACATTGTAGAGAAACCTGACTAAACGTAAGATACATAATTATTGTTTTGAAAACCGGCGCATCGAACTTTAAACACACTATTTACATTATTAACAGTACTAAAATAAATTTAAAAAAGCTGTACGAATGCGTCTAGCATATCTTATTATTGTTTCCGAGACTTTGACAACAAAATCTGGTCAATTTGACACCAGTCTGACCTCGCTAGGACCACTAGTTCGAACGATATGGCCAAGAACCGAACATTTCAAGATGGCGGCAGTTTTTTTCAAGATGACGGCTTTTCCCCAGCTCGGATTTTTTGAGACTTTTGGCATTTCGTTTAGGACATTGTTCTTAACGTTTCCACCAATTTTCAGCTTGTTATAAATTTTGTACTAGTCAGAGGTCAATTTTGTCTAATTGCACTGGACTAGTTGTAAATACTTCTTTGCTTTTACGAATCTTGATCTCTGTGCATTTGTTATATATATGGACTGTTTGTTCAGAGTTCTGAGGAATAATAAACTGTCATGGGGCAATAAAGTTGTTGTTGCTCTTGTTAATATTGTTGAAGGTGGATGATAGTATGGTTTCGACGGGGGAAAATAAAGTATGTTTTAAGTAAAATATGGAGTCAGACAAATAATTTTCGTAACAGGCATACTGAGGGATTTTTAACGTCCTTATAAAATTCGACGACTTCGGTCGGGTTTGAACCAGTGACCTTGGGTATAAAAGCTCAGCATGCTACCAACTACGCCACCGAAGCCGCCTGGGGTTTGATGTTAAAAGTTATTTTGGACTTTCAGGAAACGTTTGAGTTCACAAAAACTATAGTTCATCACTTTGGAAACAGGGTTAATCTACGGTTGAAAAAAATGCTTGCTTACACCGTTCTTCTCTTAAGCCGCCATTTCAACTCCCTCCAAATCGGTCCCCTCGAAAAATTTAGAATAATTCAGACTCATGTTAAGCGATCTTGTGATTGTCAGCTCCACTGGTACTAATCTTCATGTTTCTAGGATGTTTATTTTCAGAATTTACCTACACATCGCTCCACCTCGGCCATAATGGTAACATCAGGGCGGACCTGACACTGGCGGTGGGACAGTGGAAAGATGGCTGTCGCTGTTGGTGATTACATGCTTTGTTTATAAGTTGAGTCGTTTTGTTTACGATGTGATAGTGGTGTGAATTTCGGTTAGCAATCGTCTCCCTTGATTATCTGTGCTTATTGATTATTGCTTAATGATATTACACGTTCGTGTAAGTAAATGTCTGCATTAGTGCTTCATAAATACGAGATACCGGTGACTTCTGTTACGCTTGTGATACCATCAATACTATTGCCAATCAGTGGGTAAGTTTGGTCTATTTATTATTCTGTTTAGGGTTTATAAATTATTAGTAATGGTAATTAATTATGAGCAAGCATAGTAATAATTAACGTATTCCAATTTAAGGTCTAAGAAGATCTGAAAATTGATTACCGTACGTATGAACATAACCTACTTTTTAAATTGTCTGCAGTGTTCTCTCATCCAATTATACGCCTGCTAGTTCAAGGATATCAATTTTATCACGTACTTGGTGTGGATCCCGTTTTAATAAACTACCAGTAGGCTTACTCTTGCATAGGCTATGCTAAAATTGTGGTGATATGCCTTGAAACTGTTGTGTGACTGGATGCAAATCAAATTATTATAAAGATAAGCCATTGGTGCCTATTTTCTAATTTCCCATCAGAGGCATTCAACCCACACCCAACTTTACGGGGTTGATGGCCAGGAAGTCCCAAGCCCATAAAATGAATTAACGCAGACAAAATCACATCATGATGTTGTTTTGCGTTGGGTTGGATTCTGACTCACGTCATGCGTTTGACAGAGTGCCATTTAATCTCATGAATAGGAATGAATGAATACGACTAGCCTACTTGTTGACGGATTTACAGGAGGCAGTCGTGACCTTATGATTGGAATTACCTAGGCATTTATCTTCAGTATGTGTGGGAACCCATGGTAAACCACTTGCTGGGTGGCTAAGCGGAGAATCGTACCCAACATTTCCCGGTTTATCTCACCAGACTGTGTGTACCCCGTTCTTACCCTCAGACTAGAATTAAGATTTCTTGACAGTCAAGAATCAAACTTGGACCCCAGAAGTGACAACCAAGAACTACACCACCTGGTTGGTCACATTTATTTTTAAGAATAATATGTCTGTCTGTTAGGTAGTCAGCCCAAAGGCTGGTTGGATCCTCAAAAGGCACTGCCGTTAGGTTATCTGGGTAGATACCCACAAAAACCCATGGCAGCGCTATATTGAGGCGTACTAGGCAAGAAGAGGAGTGAGGTAGTTTGTCATTGCTTTCCTCACTGAGTCAGTACAGCAGTAGGCCTACTAACCCTTTGAGTAGAACCTTTCACAGCTTCCACAGGCACTCACTGTGCTCTGAATGTCATTACTAAGCACCACCCATACTTCAGTAGCTTCCATATAATCACAGCCATGAGTGAGACGGAGCCATCGGTGAAAAGCCTCATTTTACTCTAGTCTCTGCCAACAGAAAAATGCAAATGTACTGCATTCATCAAGAGATTACAAACAGGCCCCGAATAATATGTAACTTACTAAAAAGAGATTGGAATTCCTACAGGAACATTTACAACTTTCCCTGTTCACTCAGCCAAGATATTCTGCAGATCTCTCCTGTGGGCCTCAACATTATTTTATTCCTTTCCTGATGGAACTCCGGTAGTACCTTATTTTAACTCCCGGGGCACCTCCCCATGCCTGTCCCTTACACAGCTACACACACTACTACAGTCATCACGTAATCGGAGGAATTCAACCCACACCCAACTGCACGGGGCTGATGACCAAGATGTCCCAAGCCCATAAAATGAATTAACAGCAGACAAAATCACGTCATGATGTTATTTTGTGTTGGATTCTGACACACGTCTTGCGTTTGATGTCCGACCACCAACTACAGCGGCCATCTTGGATTGCAGTGTCAGGTCTGGTACTCAAGCTTATAAATGTGGCCACTCGTAGCACGGTGGTGCATTTCTCAACATCAACGGACGGTGTGGTTGGTCGGTTGGTTCCTCAGTTTAGGTGCTGTGACAGCGCTGACACGTAGCCCCGTGTACTTTGGGTGTGTGTAGCATCTGTCTGATAACCAGTGTTAATTTTGTGGCTGTATTAGTGTGTTATCTGTGAATCAGGTAAGGACTGCTGTCATGTTCGTTTGGCTAATTCAACCTGAAGATGGACTCTTGATACCGAGCTCAAACATGGCCGCTTGTTCTGTGCATTACCTATAGACTATACCTTGTATATGTAAATTGCATTCTGAGGGTTCTGATGCTCAGATGCTCAGTCATTGTTTTTTGCAATACATCTTGTTACCTCTTCGTACATTAAACTGTTTTATGTTGATAGGCTGTGCTGAAGAATAATAAAAGCGGTTGTGTTTTTTGATAATGTGGAGTTGAATTCTCGTTTATCGCAATCACTTCACAACATTTGGCGCTGCGGACAGGATGTTGTAATTAACGACGAATTGTTATTCTGAACACAGTAATCAGTTTAATTAAATACATCATGCCGATTGAAATAGAGAATAGATCACGTACGATTATAAGAAGATCCTTCAATAAGATATACAGAGAACTCGAAGAGTTACTAGTCGGAGGAGCAGAGTTAAATCGTGAGCAAATACGTACACATATGGATGTGCTCGAGTTACGTTTTCAGGAATTGCAAGGTAAGGACGCAATCATTTATGAACATATGATCAATGATGGTGCTTTGCCCGAGAAAGAGCTCGAGTCGGAGATGGATAAAGGGGACGAATACGTTATGAAGTATTTTAGGATGAAACGTAAAGTCAATAATATAGATGAAGATGAGGTTAGGTCTACTCAGTCCAATCCAACAGTCGGAACTTCATCCAATGTAAATGCTTCAAGTTGTGCTTATAAACTCCCTCAGTTGAAACTTAAGGAATTCAATGGGGAGTTGAAAGATTGGTTTCCGTTTTGGTCCCAGTTTAAAAAGATTGACAGTGATCCTAATATGGACCCGAGTGATAAATTGCAGTATCTAGTCATGGCCACAGTTCCCAACTCTGTTGCTAGAGAAGTTGTTGAGATTTACCCTGGTACAGCTGAGATGTATCCAGAGGTGATTAAAGCACTTAAGGATCGTTTTGGAAGGGAAGACTTGTTGACTGAATGTTATACAGTATTAGGGAACTTTTGAAAATCATCTTGCAGAACACGATTTCCATCAATAAGATGCCTTTAACTGATCTGTACGATAAGTTGCAGTGTCACCTTCGAAATCTTCATACGCTAGGTGTAACATCAGAAAAATGTGGCCCCATACTTTTTCCTTTAGTATCTTCATGTCTACCAGAGGATATTTTGAAGGTGTGGGAGAGGAGTAGTACCCTTTTCTCGCAGATATCGAATAATCCTGAGTCATCCTCGAAAGATGTCTTAGAGAATCTTATACAGTTTCTCAGGGTGGAGGTTGAAGGAGAACAGAAAGTAACTCTTGCTCTATCTGGGTTCGGCTTATCAGTGACCTTAAATAATAAAGTCAATGAAAAAGAAAGGGGACCAAAGCAACCTTTTCACGCTAGTGAAGATATTCCTACGGCTGCTGGGTTAGTTACTATTGCTAAGGGAGGATCTGAGTGCATCTTCTGCTCGTCCAACCACAGGGCGCAGGATTGTATAAAGGCCCAGGCTATGACTATGGCAAAAAGACGTCACATTTTAGACAGTAAGAGGGCTTGTTTTTGTTGTCTGAGACAAGGTCATCAAGCTAAAAGGTGCAAAAGTCTACAAAAGTGTATTGTTTGGGGCAAGTCACATTTTGTGATTGTTTGTCATACCCTACCTCAGGTGCTGGATAGACCTAGTTCTAGGGAGGGAAAGACAACCACTCAGAATAGTCCTACAAGGTCTAAACTACAGCATGATGGAGCACTCCCAAGTCTATCAAACAGTTGTAACGTTCAGATGCAAACGCTTGTAGTCAATGTAAGAAGTGACAATGGTTATCGTCCAGCTAGAGCATTGATAGACACCGCTTCTCAACGTTCATATATTCTGTCGAGCACAGCGACAGAAATGGGCTACCAATCGAAAGGCAAGGAAATAATCCAGCATTCACTTTTGAACCGTTTTTATCAGGTTCATTATTTTTTGTCATATTATTATTGTTATTATTATCATCATCATTTCCTTCATGTCGCATTATTGTGACATACGTTTCTCTGTCTCACCTACTGCGTTCAAACTTAGTAATTCTGCGAAAACGTTTCACCAGATGGTGAAACTTTTCACCCCTACTGACACAGTTTTACCATTGGTTGAAGCATAACTTGTTGCTAAGCTTTGCTTCTCCCATTGGCCCTCTTCATGTTCTGGAGAGGGGGTGTTCTGCGTCTTATTTTTACAAAGCGCGTGCCTGCGCCCTAAGCAGAAAGGTTTCCCTCCTCCAATTTGGGCCGTCATGTAAGACGGACGTGTGTGCACGTGTCGGGCTTTTGCCCGCACCCAGAAAGCAACTAAATGTAAGTACGATTCAGTCATTGGATTTATCTAACTTGAGGTCATTTTAAATTTCTGTTTATCCGTTAGGTAGATTTCTTTAGAAAGCTAACTATTGCAATGGGTCCCATGTTTCGACTTCCGGAAAATTTCGACATATCTTCGCGTTTCACATCCCCCAGACCCCAAAACCACCGTCAGTTCAAAAGTTTATATATAATTTATGTATATATGTATATATATATATATATATATATATATATATATCAGTTTCTTGTGGACACAATAACTGCCGTAATTTTGCACCAATCACTTTGAATTTTTTACATAATATGTATCCTTATAAAATCTCGGTCGAGTTCGTTAATGGGCAAAATCGGTCAAAGGGGGTAAAAATGGGGGTCTTTTTTCGAAAAAGTGAAATATCGCTATAACTCTCTTAATACATGAAATATCGAATCCTTTCAAAGTTCATAATATGTGTCGGATAAGTACCAAAAATTTATGTCAAATAAGTTTTTTGATAGCACCAACCATTGACCAAAGGGGTGGGAAAAAGTGGGTTTTTCGGGAAACATTAATCATATCTCTGTTAATAGGCACAATATCAAAACCGCACAAAATGGACAAAATTCCTCCAATAATTACCTAAAACTTTTGTCTGAAAGAATTTTTGATATGACCCACCATTACGCCACGGGGTGAACAAAGTGATTTAAATTATAAGAAAATGCCAAGTGCCAAGAGAGGTTGCCATGACAACTTTACTTTTAATTGATAAGGGATGACCATCAGCAGTTGCTATGACAACGCCACTGCACGAGATCACATTCAGTTTTCATATGTCAGTGGGAAGCGACTTCGGTATCGGAACTGGTAGCATGCTGAACTTCTATGCCCAAGGTCGCGGGTTCAAACCCGGCTGAAGTCGTCGGATTTACTAAGAGCGCTAAAAAACCTGAGTTTGCTTTCCTTCGGAGGGGAAGTTCCAACGTTCGTTGCGAGTTGCTGATTGAGGTGGCATCTAGTAGCCAAGTTCACAGCTAGGTGTCGTTGACGGCAGTATTTTAGGTAGATTTCATTAGAAAGCTAACTATTGCAATGGGTACCATGTTTCGATTTCCGGAAAATTTCGACATATCTTCGCGTTTCACATCTCCCAGACCCCAAAACCACCGTCAGTTCAAAAGTTTATATATAATTTATGTAATATATGTATATGGGGAGCGTGATGGTACAGTGGCTTAGCTGCTCGTCTTCCACCCGGACGGCCGGGGTTCGAATCCCGGAGACAGCGGGGTGGAATTTTCACCTGAAAAATCACGTGGCGTCAGGAAGGGCATCCGGCCTTAAATCCCCGGCCAAAACCAACATGAGCCTGGTTGGCTCCGGCGACCCCAATTAATTGGGGAAAAGCCGAAGAAGAAGAAGAAGATGTAATATATGTATATATATGTATATCAGTTTCTTGTGGACACGATAACTGCCGTAATTTTGCACCAATCACTTTGAATTTTTTACCGAATATGTATACCCATAAAATCTCGGAAGAGTTCGTTACTGGGCTAAATCGGTCGAAGGGGATGAAAATGGGGGACTTTTTTTTTTCTTCGAAAAAATGAAATATTGCTATAACTCTCTTAATATGTGAAATATCGAATCCGTTCAAAGTTCATACTATGTGTCGGATAAAGCTCAGAAATTTATGTTTGAAACGTTTTTTTGATAGCACCAACCATTGACCAAAGGGGTGGGAAAAAGTGTTTTTTTCGGGAAACATTAATCATATCTCTGTTAATAGGCACAATATCAAAACCGTACAAAATGGACAATATTCCCCTAATAATTACCTAAAACTTTTGTCTGAAAGAATTTTTGATATGAGCCACCATTACGCCAAGGGATGAGAAAAATGATTTCGGAATTGTAAGAAAATGCCAAGAGCTATCAGTGGTTGACATGGCAACACTACTAAATTGATGAGGGATGAGCCATCAGACGTTGCCATGACAACGCACTTGCGCGAGATCAGATTCAGATTTCCATCTGACTAAGTGTGATGCGGCTTCGGTGACTTAACTGGTAGCATGCTGAACTCCTATGCCCAAGGTCGCGGGTTCAAAGCCGGCCAAAGTCGTCAGATTTTCTAAGAGCGCTAAAAATCCCTCAGTATGCTTTCCTTTGGAGGGGAAGTTCCAACGTTCGTTGCGAGTTGCTGATTGCGGTGGCATCTAGTAGCCAAGTTCACAGCTAGGTGTCGTTGACGGTAGTATCTGGTAGCAACATTAGGAACTACTGCTTGAAATTGAGCGTCTGCATTCCTTACCTGAATTACAGACTAATACAGCTATCACAATTCACACCGTTTATCAGACAGATTCTACACTCACCCAAAGTACACGGGGTTACATGACCACGTTGTCGCAGCCCCTAAACTGAGGAACCAACCAACATCTCTGTGGGAGATATAATTTTGCGTGAAGAAGTAACAGACCGTTACATAGTTACACATCAGTGTCGAAACTTTGCATAAGGACAGTGTGACCACAAGTATAAAAATGGACTCCAAATGACAAGAAGGTTACCGTCATCATAAGACAATAGAATGTTTAAAATATGCATAAAATGACGAAAAACAAAGTTAATTAATCTCCAATTATAAAATAATTTCATGCAATATATGTGGTCTGATCCTTCTACGAAAACCTGCATATTCTGCCTATTTTCGACTATCCCCAAGTTTGTCCGGTGAAATCTACCTCCGCCTTCCGGCGTGCCGAGAGGACTTTTTTTTTATTTTTTGTCTCCTTTGATTCACTTACAATTTCCCTTCCTTATGATGATGTGAATTCGGTCCATGAACCCAAGTCCTTTCGCCTTTGTTTACGTTAGTTTAGCGAAGCCTCTGTGTTTATTTGTCATCCCTCCCTTTCATGTAATCGGTTTTATTTTTCCGTAAATCTCTCAGGTCTGAAATATCTGCTATTTTTCTACGAGGCTTAATTATGCTCTGTATTGCGTCACCACCTGGTTCGGCGTTCTTTTATGACGATCTCCGGTGGATTGTCGCATCAGAGCCTTGTTTTTGTGGATGGAATCGGCGAAGTTACGGAGCTGAGTCTCACGTCTTCAGCCAGATCCTCCCTCTGTTTTATTGAAATGTATGTGAGCGATGGTCAT
The DNA here is from genome assembly GCA_946902985.2 of Meconema thalassinum. Lineage (NCBI taxonomy): Eukaryota > Metazoa > Arthropoda > Insecta > Orthoptera > Tettigoniidae > Meconema > Meconema thalassinum. The sequence continues at coordinate 554,534,100 of OX336392.1, forward strand.
CGTGCTAATCACTGTCCATGCACCACATTACTTTCTTTGTTTCATCGTATGTCGTTGTGATTCGGCATTTCTACCTCTGTGTAAGCCTACACCTTCCTACGAAGCATATTTCTTAGCTGATTGATTTTTTCTTTTATTTCCTGTCCCGGTAATGTCAAGTAATTTAATGTAATTTTCATTTCGTTTATTTTTATGTGTTAATTTTGTGTTACTTCCTCTGACTTCGTTATATTACGTAACTCAGTGTCATCCCCCACCCCCCGTTTCCCTACATACGCACTCCTCCACTACCCCACCACTTTCACCCCCTACCCCATGATTTCACAACATCATGAGCGTCTGAGTTCTGTTTTTGGCGCTGGACATTCTAGTCCAGATCATGTCATCTCTGTAAGTAGTCGTTCTTGTAATCTATCCCACAAATTTCTTTAATTTTGCTTCATCTTTTTTAAGTTTTATTATTGAATCGCGTTACCAATTAGTTGCTATTATGATTTGAATTTATTTCTAGATTCCTTTCATTTTACATTTAAGTTGCTCGTGTTTTATTTTCATTTCTAATTTGTAATCAGTACACATATGTTTATTTTATTATTAATATATTTTTATTCAGTAAGTACTATATTTGCTTCTGTCTTATGATTTCTCGTATTTGAGTTCCTCGTTTGTCTTTCGATTCGACTTAGTCTTGGCTTCGCACTGTAGCGAAGTTACGACTAACACGGTCTCTGGGACCCTTGCTCTATTACTTAAGTTTAATTTTTCCTTTTGATTTTACCTTAAACCTTTGTTCTGGCTTACTTTCTGAGGAAGTCATCTTTCTTTCGATTCGGAATCTTGGGCCCAGCACGCATCGAAAGAAGTATTCCTTCCTCGTTCCCTACGTAATCCTGTTTAATTTTTGTTGTTTTTGCTTCCACTGTATTCCTCATATCTCTGCTATTTTGTTTAACGTAAAAGCACCAGGCGGTGAAAATGGTATGGCAGAGCATGGTTAAGCACGAAATCGTCCCCTTTAGTTTACCAAACTTATATATATATTTTTTTCAATTATTACAATGTTGTCTTTCTGAGTTTAAGATACCTGTACTGAATTGTTCCCCCATCCCCGAAGAAAGTGTGGAGTGTGAAAGCATTTCTCGAGTGAACAAGAGACATCCAAAGAATCTAGTTCCGAGGTGAAGAGTGCAACAAGTTAGTGAGTACTTCGCAACGCTGGAATAGCACACATTACGGTATTGTGACCTTTATTTTACTAAGTTAAAGTGTTTTACTTTTCTCCTCGTCTATTGTCATGTCTAAGTCAGAATTCCCACCCGTCAAAAAGGAGTTAAATTTTATGGGCCTTGAATCCTTAACAATGCCCACGCCACTATTGCAAGATACGACACAGGACCTGCTAATGATAGACCCTCCCCTTTTAGATTGCTCCATCGCCCCTGTTGGCACTGTTAATAGTGCTCGCCACAACGAAAATGTTGCATCAATAGTGAGTAAGTGGGGTCTGACGTTTTCCGGAGAAAACAATACCTCATCAGTTTTTTGTTTTATCCAACGTGTGGAGGAATTGTGTTATTGTCACGATATTAATCCCGACAGTATTGTACGTTGCTTACCTATTCTTTTGTCTGGAAAAGCTCTGATGTGGCATCGCACTTCTCCAAATTTTTATAAGTCATGGGACGAATTTGTTGGGTGCATTAAGGACCGTTTCACGCCACAAGATTTCAATTTCGCTCTCAAACAAGAAATATACTCCCGTACTCAGGCTCCTGGGGAGATGATCGACGATTATGTAACCGCAGTCCGTCTGTTAGCAGCGAACCTCCCCCAACCCTTTCATCCCAGGGATCTGTGGGAAATTGTATACAGGAATTTAAATCCCACTTATAAATACTTCATTCGGCGTACATCCGTTTTTTCCATCGAAGACATCATATTGCAAGGCCGTGAGTATGAATCAAATGCACAAGCCTGTTCGAACTATACTCCACCTCCAAGAGCCGATAATACGATTTTCCCCGAGTTAGCCTACTCCCCCCAGACAACACTGTCTAGCCCAGCTGTCGACCGAACAAAAGACAACACCTTACGGTTTAAGCCGTCCGCTCGCCGTGCTGAGTCCTTTTCTAGGAATTCTAATCTAAACCCTTCTGTAGCTCGTAATTCATCTGCTGTCTCCCGTGAAGGGACTACAAACAACCCAACAACAATCACACGCAATGTTTCTTCTGGTCGCATAACTTGTTGGAACTGTAATGAACTTGGACATCATTTTAAAATGTGTTCTTTAAAACGCCGAAAATTCTGTTTTGGCTGTGGAATGAATGAGGTCACGACTCGTTCCTGTCCGAATTGTAATTCCAACCAGGAAAACTCATAGGGAGGTGTTCTGAGTTCGACTCCCGGAGCAGTCCTCCATCCAAACTTGGCATTGCATCTAATTTTGATGTTGTGTTACAACCAGGAGTCTCAGTAAATTTCGATAATGTCTCGACACCTGCTATTTTGGATACAGGCGCCACCAGAAGTTTCATCCACCGTTCAGTGGCAGATATCATTCGATCTTCGCAAAAACACCCCATACAGAATAAATGTCAGTTCCTGTCTGCGGGATCGTCAGTTATCGATGTTGCCGAAACTATTTTATGTCGCATTAAAATTCACGGATTTTCTTGGTAACATGTTTTTCATGTGGTTAACAATCTCTCCACTCAATGTATTTTAGGAATTGACTTTATGCATAAAACTGGTATGCAGTTGGATTTTATTAACGATTCATTTTGTTTCAAATTTCGCTCAGATAAAATGTTCCCCTTTGAAGAATGTACTTCTAACTACGTTGATGTGTCTCCTGTATTTTCCGTACATCTTCCATTAACTTTGATGTCCGAGCAACGTGATACTCTGAATGATTTAGTTGAGGAATTTTCTGATGTCCTCACAGAAAATTTAGGTTCTGCTGTAAATCACGAATGCCACATTGACTTGAGCGACAATGTACCTGTTCGAAGTCCTCCATTTCCTTGTAATCCGCCCAAGCTCTTGGCCATGAAAAAGTATATCAATGATTTGCAAGATCGGGGATTAGTAGTTCCTTCCAAATCAGCTTATGGATCTCCTGCTTTCTTAATTCCCAAGAAAGAAGGGGGCGAGTACCGGCTAGTCGTAGACTACCGAAAATTGAACAAGAAGGTAGTCTTTGATAATTTCCCACTGCCTATTATTGAGAGTGCTTTTCAGCATTTCCACGGGGCCAATGTGTATTCGATGATTGATCTAAAGAGTGCATATTATCAGATTCCTTTGGATGCTGAGAGTCGCGACTTCACTGCTTTTAACACCCTTTTCGGATTATATAATTTCAAGCGTCTCCCGATGGGTATAGCTGTTGGTGCGCAAGTCCTCAGTCGCGTGCTAGACGACATCTTGGGAGACCTGAAGTTCAATTTTATATTTAATTATCTTGACGATTTAGTCGTATACAGCAGATCTTTTGAGGAACATGTCGTTCATCTTAGGGAAGTTTTCTCCCGCCTCAGGAAGGCCGGTCTCACTATCAATCCAAAAAAGACCTCTTTGGGCTGCACTCAAATTACATTTCTGGGCCACATTCTGTCAGCCGATGGTATCCGTGTCATACCCGAGCGCGCAGGTTGCATTCAGCAGTTACCTGTACCCACCACAGTTAGGGCCTTGAGAAGAGTAATGGGTATGTTCACGTTCTATTCTCGTTTTATCAAAAACTTCTCTGACATTTCGGCACCTCTAAATGCTCTCAAAAAGAAGAATGTGAAATTTGTGTGGGGGCCAGAACAGGACAAAGCTTTCAATGTTTTGAAAGAAGCCCTTATGTCAGCACCAATACTGCACACGCCTGATTTCGAATCAGCTTTCTTTTTACATTGTGACGCCAGTGATTTGGCCATTTCTAGTGTTTTGAGCCAGCGTATGGATGGAAAATTTGCACCAGTGGCCTTCGCGAGTCGTATGTTAAATCAACATGAACGACGTTACTCAATTTTCGAGAAGGAAAGTCTTGCTGTGGTTTTTGGATGTGAAAAATTCAGGACTTTTTTGGAACACCGTCACTTTACTGTTTTTACCGACAATGAGGCTTTGAAATGGAGTCTTTCTCACGTGAAAAAGCTTGGACGCATCAACAGGTGGATTTTGAGGTTGTTATCTTTTAAGTTTGATATCATCCACGTAGAAGGGAGCGAGAACCCGGTAGCTGACTGCCTGTCACGCATGTTTGAAGAGACCCCTAGGACTCCAATCGAGAGCGTTTCTATCAGTACACCACTTCAAGAAAATCTTTTCCTATTGCAACATTGTCCTTGGTCTTTTGTGGATATCCGGAAATTCCAGTCTGAGGACCCATTTTGCACTGACCTCCGTGCAAAAATTGCAAACAAAGATCCGGCAGTAAGCAACTTTTGTGTTCGAAATGATGTTATTGGCTATGTTCTTCCTAACTCTTCTAAATTTAGAATTTTTGCTCCATTAGCAGTACGTGATATGCTTTTGACATATTATCACGATTCTGCACTGGGAACTCATGCAGGGATGCAGCGCACTTTCCGTAAGATATCCGGTGAATTTTATTGGCCCTCAATTAAGGTAGATGCTTTTGCTCATGTCAGAAGCTGTTTAACCTGCCAACGTTCTAAACCTGCCCAGAACACTCGTGTAGGCTTCCATCAAGCTGGTATTGTCACTCGTCCCGGCGAACGCCTTTTCATTGATTACTTTGGTCCAGTCGTGAGATCAAAATCTGGCAATCAAGCCATTTTAACTGTCATTGATGGTTTTTCGAAGTTTGTTTGGTTATTTCCAGTAAAGAATATCACTTCTCAGACTACTATCCATTTTTTGTCTAGATATATATTTGGAGTTTTTGGTCCTCCCAAGTACCTTGTGTCAGATAACGCCTCTGTATTCCGTGCCAAAGCTTTTGAAACTATGGTATTTAACTGGGGCATCCAACATATTTTCTTTTCACCGTATCGACCGCAGGGAAATCACGTAGAGCGTTTTCACAAAAACTTGAAGGCTTGAGTGTCCGCTTTTCACAATGCCTATCAAACCTCCTGGGATACGAACCTACAGTATTTCAGTCTCGGGTTCAATACCTCTTTCCATTCGTCCATTCAAACTACTCCAGCTGAATTATTCCTAGGCCGAACGCTTGTCGACCCCTTGCTGCTCAAATGGAATATTGAATATCTTTCCGAACCTTCTCGCACTACCTCTGTTGCTCAAAAATGGGCCATCGCTACCGGTCACCTCAAGAAAGCAAAAGTCAGAGTAGCGAAGCGTTACAACTTAGGCCGTCATGATGTTAAATTCCAAATTGGGGACAAAGTTTTGTGTCGTTTACATCCTTTGAGTGACGCTACCAAACAAATTTCCAGTAAGCTGTGCTTACGTTGGTCAACTCCCAAGACTATTGCACGTTTTTTAAATCCTGTCTCAGTTGAGTTGGTGGACGATCACGATAATTCAGTGACTTCGGCCCACGTCACGCAGTTGAAAAAATTTGTCAAATGATCTTGTGAATTTCACCTCGCTATAATGTTGTATTTTTGTTTTCCTTTTATTCTAATTGGATGCCCGAGCTCCTTAATAGCCAACCTAGGATGTGTGCCTATTCAGATCTTAATTCGTGTGCTTCCTTTTCATTTATTTCTGTGACAAGACAGGGGACACCCGTGGCCTCTTTCTCGTACGCGAGTGTGTCGTGAATACTTGACATCTCTGTCGAGCTATATCTTTGCCTGAGGCCATCAGCATATACCTGGTCGGTCACTATTTGCAAACCGCACATCTACTCCTCTTTTGTACTGCTCCTCGGCTTAACTCCTATTGTTCGGCGACAGACAAGGACCCTTCAACACTTCCTGCTTTACCTTGTAGGAACTTTGGATTTATTTTAAATTTATTGATGTAATTGACTTTTTGTGTCATGGTTTTGAGATATCATGTACTTTTGTGTCATCTTGGTTTTGATGTCACTGTGAGGTCATGTATTTTGTTTTGTTTTAAATTGTCAAGTGTTCTTAGAATGTCGTGTTTTGTCTAGCAACCATCCAGACGGGCAGCGAGTAACAACAAGCAGCCTTTGTGTACCTGGGCTGACACGGCTGGGGTCTTCTCGGAACTCGTTAACGGACCAGTCACCCGCCACTGGATCTATACATGGCTTTATTTTCAGCTGCTGAAAAGGAGAGTACTTTCCCTTTCGAAGACATTATGACACTATTGCATATTCCTCGTTGACGCAACGAGCGGTCCTATATACAGGGTGTCCCAATTGTATTTTTTTAATGTGATCACGATTTAACTTTGTCTGCCTTTTCTCATCAGAGGCTGGAGAGATTTGCAGTCTTGGGGTAACGTCCATCTTGAAGATTTCGACATCCGCATCATCATGAACTAGCAAGAACAATGATCACTATTAATATATGAACTCACTGTATTTCTTTTTGAACGCAGTACTTTTGACGTTAGTGGCTAGTGTTGACGAGCAATGAAGGGGGGTACCACCTTCATTTCACGGTCAGATTAGTCCACTGTTCATTTTTTTGTTGTATTCGTCTAGAGGTCTTTAGTACCCATTTTTTCAGTATTCAATTTTTCCCCCTTTTCGATTTTTTTTGCCTCTCTATTTGTACAAAAAAAAGAAATTTCCATGGCCAGTAAAATTCCTTTTTTGGGGGTGGGGGGGAGCAGGGGAATTTTGAACCGTTTTTATCAGGTTCATTATTTTTTGTCATATTATTATTGTTATTATTATTATCATCATTTCCTTCATGTCGCATTATTGTGACATACGTTTCTCTGTCTCACCTACTGCGTTCAAACTTAGTAATTCTGCGAAAACGTTTCACCAGATGGTGAAACTTTTCACCCCTACTGACACAGTTTTACCATTGGTTGAAGCATAACTTGTTGCTAAGCTTTGCTTCTCCCATTGGCCCTCTTCATGTTCTGGAGAGGGGGTGTTCTGCGTCTTATTTTTACAAAGCGCGTGCCTGCGCCCTAAGCAGAAAGGTTTCCCTCTTCCAATTTGGGCCGTCATGTAAGACGGACGTGTGTGCACGTGTCGGGCTTTGCCCGCACCCAGAAAGCAACTAAATGTAAGTACGATTCAGTCATTGGGTTTATCTAACTTGAGGTCATTTAAAATTTCTGTTTATCCATTTTTTTATTTTTTTTGTCTCCTTTGATTCACTTACAATTTCCCTTCCTTATGATGATGTGAATTCGGTCCATGAACCCAAGTCCTTTCGCCTTTGTTTACGTTAGTTTAGCGAAGCCTCTGTGTTTATTTGTCATCCCTCCCTTTCATGTAATCGGTTTTATTTTTACGTAAATCTCTCAGGTCTGAAATATCTGCTAATTTTCTACGAGGCTTAATTATGCTCTGTATTGCGTCACCACCTGGTTCGGCGTTCTTTTATGACGACCTCCGGTGGATTGTCGCATCAAAGCCTTGTTTTTGTGGATGGAATCGGCGAAGTTACGGAGCTGAGTCTCACGTCTTCAGCCAGATCCTCCCTCTGTTTTATTGAAATGTATGTGAGCGATGGTCATCGTGCTAATCACTGTCCATGCACCACATTACTGTCTTTGTTTCATCGTATGTCGTTGTGATTCGGCATTTCTACCTCTGTGTAAGCCTACACCTTCCTACGAAGCATATTTCTTAGCTGATTGATTTTTTTCTTTTATTTCCTGTCCCGGTAATGTCAAGTAATTTAATGTAATTTTCATTTCGTTTATTTTTATGTGTTAATTTTGTGTTACTTCCCCTGACTTCGTTATATTACGTAACTCAGTGTCATCCCCCACCCCCCGTTTCCCTACATACGCACTCCTCCACTCCCCACCACGTTCACCCCCTACCCCATGATTTCACAACATCATGAGCGTCTGAGTTCTGTTTTTGGCGCTGGACATTCTAGTCCAGATCATGTCATCTCTGTAAGTAGTCGTTCTTGTAATCTATCCCACAAATTTCTTTAATTTTGCTTCATCTTTTTTAAGTTTTATTATTGAATCGCGTTTCCAATTAGTTGCTATTATGATTTGAATTTATTTCTAGATTCCTTTCATTTTACATTTAAGTTGCTCGTGTTTTATTTTCATTTCTAATTTGTAATCAGTACACATGTGTTTATTTTATTATTAATATGTTTTTATTCAGTAAGTACTATATTTGCTTCTGTCTTATGATTTCTCGTATTTGAGTTCCTCGTTTGTCTTTCGATTCGACTTAGTCTTGGCTTCGCACTGTAGCGAAGTTACGACTAAAACGGTCTCTGGGACCCTTGCTCTATTACTTAAGTTTAATTTTTCCTTTTGATTTTACCTTAAACCTTTGTTCTGGTTTACTTTCTGAGGAAGTCATCTTTCTTTCGATTCGGAATCTTGGTCTCAGCACTCATCGAAAGAAGTATTCCTTCCTCGTTCCCTACGTAATCCTGTTTAATTTTTGTTGTTTTTGCTTCCACTGTATTCCTCATATTTCTGATATTTTGTTTAACGTAAAAGCACAAAGCGGTGCACTTTTTGGGGGTACTAATACGGGTGTGGTCCAGCACAATGTTTTCAGCGTACTTCTCTCAAGTTCAGACAATAAGTATAGATGTAATTTTCAAGCATTAGATCAAAGTACAATATGTGGTAATATTTCTCCTGTCAAACCAGGACCATGGATTGACGAGCTTGCTAAACAAAATATCAGACTCAGTGATTTGCAATGTTCAGGGCTTATAGAAATTTTAATTGGAGCTGACATTGCTGGTAAGATTCTCACTGGAGGTAGGAGAATGCTCACTTGTGGGGTAGTAGCGATCGAGACCAAACTTGGGTGGACATTAATGGGAAGGATTCCAGCACAACATCATTCCAAAGATAACCTTGCCATTGTTGTAACAAACATGTTTGTTATTGATGCTGCGTTATCAGATCTGTGGACACTAGACACCCTTGGAATCACAGATCCTTCTGAGAAGTTGAATAAGATGGAACTTCAGGCCGCAGTTCAGCAACATTTCATTGAGACTGTGACTATCACAGACGAAGGGCGCTACGAAGTTCACTTACCCTGGAGTGCAGGTCATCCAACTCTGCCTAACAACTACGACTTAGCAATGAAGAGGACGAATTCCACAGTAAAGAAATTGAAAGTCGAGGGATTGTTTGAAGCTTACCAACAAGTTTTGGATGAATGGATTTCAGAAGGAGTCATCGAGGAAGTGCCTCTCCAAGATATGAATTTGCCAGGGCATTACCTACCCCATCGACATGTGGTGAAGCTAATCAGTTCGACACCTGTACGTCCAGTCTTTGATGTCTCTGCTCGGAATGGAAAGAACCGAAGCCTTAATCATTGCTTAGAGAAGGGACCAAATCTGATTGAAAAGATATCTGCTGTCCTCGCTCGGTTCCGTATCAAGAAGATAGGAGTAGTTAGGGACACCCGGCATGCCTTCCTCCAAATCAGTTTATATCCTAATGATCGTAATTTCCTGCGGTTTTTTTTTGGATAACGGAAGGAGGCGCCCTTAAGGTCTACAGACACTGTCGTGTTGTATTTGGGGTTTCTGCCAGCCCTTTTCTCTTAGAAGCATGCCTGAATCTTCACCTTGAGACCACATTAGCCCATTGAAAGGAAGGAATTTTAAAGGGGCCCATTTCGTTGGTTGAGGAACTCGCTAGTAGTTTTTATGATGATAATTGTGTGTCTAGCATGAAAGATGAAGAGGAAGCACAGACATTCATCAATTTGGCTACTTCCGTCATGCGTGAACGACAATTTGAACTAAGGGGGTGGGAGTTGACTTCCCCTGTACACATTTCCGCACCTGTCAATGTTTTAGGGCTTTCCTGGGATCCGTCTGCAGACACACTGGAGATAAATATGGCAAGTCTTTCTTCTTTAGATACAGAGCGGGTCAATAAGAAAACCATGCTGAGTGCTGCTCATAGAATATTTGACCCCATAGGTGTTACATGCAGTGTCACACTAGTACCCAAACTTCTATTGCAGCAAACTTGGAAAAGCGGTATTAGCTGGGATCAAGAAGTTGATGCAGAGATACAGTCCCAGTTCTTATGTTGGACGAAGAGTGTACCCGATCTCAAACAAATTAGGATCCCTCGATGGTTACCTGGATGCAATGAGCTAGATACATCGACATTGCACATTTTCTCAGATGCATGTCAAACATCTTATGCAGCAGTGGCATTCCTGCGTGTGGAACTGGAAGGGATTGTCAGGGTCCAACTTGTGACAGCTAAAGCAAGAGTGCCTCCTATCAACAAACCCAACAAGACGACGACTATACCAAGACTTGAACTATTGGCTGCTTCAATAGCAGCAAGAATGTACACTACTATTGTTGAGGACTTTGATATGGCAAAAGTTGAGACTATCTTTTGGACGGATGCAACTACAGTGCTGGCCTGGTTTAAACGAGAGGAGCCCTGGGATGTTTTTCTGAAGGAGATTAGGGAACTAACAGGCTATTGTGAATGGTGACATGTTCCTGGACACATGAACCCATCAGATCTTCCATTGAGAGGTTGCACAGCTAAGAAATTATTGGAATCTCGTTGGTGGGAGGGACCAAACTGGATCAGAGAATCTCCCAGACACTGGCCTAAGGTAGATCCTACGTATGATGAAGAAGAGATCGCGGGAGAAAGAAAGAAAACTATTGTATCGTCTATGGTATGTGAGTATGGAAATAAAGACTGGTATTACAAGTATTTCTCACACCACAAGAAAATTGTCCGTTTAGTAGGATGGATTCTACGATTTGGAATGAATAGCAAGAGGGCTAGGTCTGATCGGATTCATCAGGATCTAACTGCTGATGAGTATAAATTAGCAGAGAACAAAGTTATATTTCTGATACAAGAAGAAGCTTTCGTAGGAGTTTTTGATCCAAGGCTATCCAATTTCCTCCCTTTTATTGATGATAATGGGGTCATTAGATTAACGACAAAAATCTCCAAAAAGAGGGATACCAATGAATTTCGTCATCCAGCTGTCCTTCCAAACCACGATCACCCCGTTGTCAGACATATGATCATGGATGTACATCAGGAGAGCTGTCACGCAGGAGTACAAATGATCATGTCAATACTGAGAGAACAATTTTGGATTCTGGGAGGCAGGCGAACTGTGAGAGCAGTTGTTAATTCATGTGTTCGATGTAAGAGGCACACTGCCAAGAAGATTGAAACAATACCTACTCCACTTCCAGAAGAAAGAGTGCGCAATGCAAAGGTATTTGAGATAACGAGAGTGGACATGGCCGGTCCATTATACCTAAAAGCAGGAAAAGATGAACATAAGAAGGCATGGATTTGTCTTTTCACGTGTGGTGTGTATAGGGCAGTGCACCTAGAACTTGTGTCTTCGCTATCCACGGATAGTTTTCTACTAGCTTTCAAAAGATTCATGAGTCGAAGAGGGTGACCTCACACAGTATACAGTGATCATGGCACCAACTTCCTCGGAGCGGACAATGCCCTACGGAAACTTGATTGTGCCATTATTCAAGAGTACAGTTCTGTAAGAAAAATTGTATGGAAATTTAATCCACCAGCTGCTCCATGGTGGGGTGGTTGGTGGGAGCGCTTGGTTGCTGTTGTTAAGAATCTTTTGCGAAGAGTTCTAGGCCGTGCTTCTGTAGATTATGAAGAGGAACAGACCATCTTATGTGATTGTGAAAGCATCATCAATTCTCGTCCACTAACATATGTCTCACAAGACCCCATGGATTTGATCCCTCTTACACCCAGCATGTTCTCACAAGACGTTGAAGACGTAGGAGTTCCCGACTTTGACTTGGTAGAGGCTACTGATTTGAATCGCCGGTTGCAGTACCGAAACAAGTTAAGGCAAAATCTGCGTGAACGTTTTCGTTCAGAGTATTTGGGTTAACTACGGTTGCTAGCTAATAAGAACACAGCGAGAGAGATTTCTGTGAGAGAAATTGTGTTAATTGGGAGCGACAATAAGAAAAGGCTCGACTGGCCCTTAGCTCGGGTCACTGTACTTATTAAGGGAAATGATGGACATGTAAGAGTTGTCCGTGTTATAACTTCTACTGGAGAACTGGTACGTCCTGTTCAGCGGATCTATCCCCTGGAGCTGGAGTTGAAGCCAGATAATGACAGTCAGGTCATCGGCGAACGACTACGAGAAGTTGCAAGAGAATCAGCTACAGACTTGGGTGTGCCAAAGAAGACGAAATCTGTCATACCAACCGAAGCAATTAACGAGTCTGGAAACAAACCATTGGCCACACAAAGTGGTAGGCTGGTAAAAAAAAAAAACAAATCATGTTGTGTATGTTTTCTTTAGTGTACATTTTGTAAGTTAATTTGAAGAGTGATTTAGAATTAACTTAGGTGGGAGGATGTCATGTTCGTTTGGCTAATTCAGCCTGAAGATGGACTCTTGATACCGAGCACAAACATGGCCGCTTGTTCTGTGCATTACCTATATACCTTGTATATGTAAATTGCATGTTCTGAGGGTTCTGATGCTCAGTTGCTCAGTCATTGTTTTTTCCAATACATCTTGTTACCTCTTCGTACATTAAACTGTTTTATGTTGATAGGCTGTGCTGAAGAATAATAAAAGCGGTTGTATGTTTTGATAATGTGAAGTTGAATTCTCGTTTATCGCAATCACTTCACAACAACTGCAGACGATTGATTTCAAGTACCATAGTTCCTACTTTTGTTAACAAATACTACCGCCAATGACATCTAGCCGCGAACTTGGCTACTAAGTGTCACCGCAACCGGCACCTGGCGATGAATGTTGGAACTTAATTGAGCGTTAGTCAAATCTAACCTACACGCATTTAGCTTCACACAATTGTAGTTAGTGGAAGGTTCTTTTACATGCCTTAAATTGTTCCTGAGGGATTTTTAACGCTCTTAAAAAGTCCGACAATTTCGGCTGGGTTTGAACCCACGACCTTGGGCCTAGACGCCTATAGTGATTGGTTGGTTTCACGTGACTTCCGTGAAGTGACCAATGACAATGCGTCTCTTAGCTTTTTAAATTATAATTAATGGAGCCAATAACTATAGCCTATACATGGTCATTCCTTTTCTGGAAAGGGATTTTAGAAGGAAATCGGCCGTGGACCTAATGAAAGGAACCGTCCCGGCGGTGAAAATGGAAAACTACGAAAGCCATTTTCAGGACCGCCGAGGTAGGATTCGAACCCACGCTCTCCCGAGACACGAGCTAGCGCGTTAGCGCGCTCGGCCACCGGGGCAAGTATTTCAATGCTTTTGTTCAGGCTTCAAGTTATTTGAAACAGGGAATAGCCTAATTATGTACTGATAAACTGCAATAGTCGCAGGCGGGGCATGAAAGAAAACAAGACAGTGCTTTGTCAGCAGTGATCGCTGAACGTAAATACTGTACTGCTCGGGTTCAAGCTTTGTGAACTTGCGTGGCGAGGTGAAGTGGCAGGCAGGAAGAGAAGGGCCTGTCCGCAGTCTGTTGTGTTATCTGGAATTCATGTCTATTCCAATACTGCTAATATAGGGCCGTTCCTCAAACCACTATGGTGCTGCGAATGAGTGAGTGAGTCATCGACCAATGTTTTTGGTTCTGTTACTACGCATGGACTGGGAACCCTCATCGCTCGTCACCATCACTCCTCATAGTGCGCGATCCACATTCCTCTCAGATTCACGGAGCTTGGACCCGAGCAGTAGCTGGAGGTGCTTCTAGGAAAACGTACCTTCAGGAGTGAGATTTGTTAACAAAAGGAATCATATTGTTTTTGATTATTCAGGGGGGGGGGAAATAAAGTTGTATTTGGGGACGAATGTAGGTATTTAGGTGTAACTGTGTGGGGTGGGAATTCTCTCTGGGGTAAGCACATAGGGGAAATAGTAAAGAAAGCATACAAGTATTACATATGGTTATGCGAGTGTTTAAAGGCGCTGGCAGAGAGATTAGGGAAAGGGCATACATGTCCCTAGTCCGTCCTCTGCTGGAATATGCTGGGGGAGTGTGGGATCCATACCAAATGTATTTAATAAAGGAATTGGAAGGAGTGCAAAGGAAGGCCGCCAGGTATGTAATGGAGGACCACAGATCGACGAGTAGTGTGAGGAGGATGATACAGGATTTGGGATGGGAAAGTCTGGCTGATAGACGTTCAAGAGCAAGACTTGGGGGTATTTTCTTAGCTTACAAGGGGGAAATTGCATGGGAAGACATTCATGAGAGATTGGGAAAGGAAGGTTCGTATATGGGCAGATACAGTCATTGTTGTGAATTGAAATTAAGTCAGTGGAAAAGTAACTGGGGCAAATATTCGTTCATTGGGAGGGGGGAAGTTGAATGGAACAGTTTACCAGGAGGCATTTTCAGCCCTTTGCCTTCTGATGTCGGTAAATTTAAGGAGTTGGTGAAAAAGCACCAGATCAAGAGGCAGTGAAGCAATGAAAGAAAGTGTAAATGTTTAGTATTTTATGTTTATTTCTGTTATTAGAATGATTATTTTTACGATTACCGGTTTCTTCTCTTAGCAACTATTACTTATTTTCTAATTAGTCCTAATTTTCTAAAATTTTTGTGGTTGTGAATTGTTTTGTGTATTTATTGTCATTTGCCACCATGGACAGTGTCCACATTTGCAAATAAACCATGTATGCATGGGCGGCTCTACCTTATGTGCTGAAGTGCTGCAGCACATTGTTTTATTTTAAAATAAATTACTTTAATAATATTTTCTACTATCAAATATAGCGCATTGAAATACACGTCAAGAAAGGGAAAATAAGAGAGGAGAGATCCCGATGGATTTCTACGCTACCGAGGCTATGACAAATAGATCCTGGACTGAAACAAATCAAGACCTCCGGCACTTTGTCAACTCACTGGCAGTGCATGGATATCATCATAAAGTGTGCAAAACAAAACACTACCATGAACCCAACGCCAACTGCGTGTGCGACAGATGTGACCAAGACTGTAGCCGATACCATGTCCTTGATTGTGAAAGACGTGGAAAGCCAATCATAGAGTTCTGTACAAAGTGAACCACAAACAAACTCTATAATTCTGCACTACTTTATTATTTGTAATTTTGCACAATTTGTGCGCAATAAAACGTTAATAAATACAGGTCAGCCAAAGAATAGGAGAAATATCAACTCCCCTCACAGCAAGGTTTCTAGTCGTGCGCTTCATTCCACGTCCGGCACTGGCTGTGTAGATCGTAGCTCAGCGAGAATGTCTACGTTTATTGCTAGCAAACATGACCTCTGCCTTTTGCGCATGCGTGCCAAACTCTTCCGTTGTGCTGTTGCGACAACAGCCCAGACCAGAACCAAGACTTCACAGCGGTTCCTCGCTCAAACACAGAGAGGCAGCACTGGTCACGCGGCACCTTGCTCCCTATAGATTCTGCGGTAGCATTTAAGAGGGAATCGCTCAAATCAAACGGGGGGAAATATTAGAGGTAGACATCAGTTTTTCCAGCCAGAAGGTCTTATAATCTCGCAACCTACTAATTCTATAGCCACATTTTGTTAATCGATGCACTATAAAAAGTATAATTGTGTTTCTAATTTTTATTTTTTGGAAGGGGTATGGATTACAGCACACAACTGAATATCTGCACCAGCCGCCACTGCATGTATGTATGTATGTATGTATGTATGTATGTATGTATGTATGAGTATTTGCACGTGCCACGTACACATAAATATCAGGCGCGGATCTAGAGTTTGGCTTTGTGGGGGGGGGGGGGTCACAGAATCGAAGATGTTAAGAAAAATGGTATAACTAACAACGCAATCACAAAATAACCAAACGTACAAATCACAAGCAGGGGCGTATATAAGGGGGGTGCTGAGGGGGCTCCAGCCCCCCCCCGAAAAAGCCAACTTGGGTACAAAATACAATGTATTTCACAGTACTTTTAAGAAATGCTTATCAATTTGTAAAATTTGCTGAATAAATTAACAAGTAATCCATTTAGATACTTGCCATTCATACTCCACAGGCTATAACAGAACATTCATTAAGTACTCATAATTTTCCAGGATAGTCACCCCCCCCCCCCCCCCCCCCCCCCCGAAAATGTATATACGCCCCTGATCACAAGGTTTGCTAAACAAAATAGACGAGTTGATTTTGTTATATAAATAATCGTTTTTATATAACAGGTATGAAGTTGTAAATATGTAGAGTTGTAACAGAACATAATAATTGTATTAAAGATATTTTCAGTATTGAGAAAAAACAAAAAAACAAAAAAAAACTGTTTTTAAGTTAAAATTCGTTAAGTTGTATTTGTCTGGTTATTGTGTTTTCGTGTTTTGAGTTTGCAAAAAAATTTGGTCTCCGTTTGGGGGGGGGGGGGTCATGACCCCCGTGATTCCCCCCCCCCCCCCCCCCCCCCCCCCCCCCCCCCCCCTGAATCCGCGCCTGATACATACGATGAACACCCCAGCTACAGTTCCTGCAAACGAAATCCGAACGTATTGAATCTTTGTTCCTTCCATGCGTTTCAAGTTGCATTCTCTTTGCATCCATGTCTTTCTCTTGTTTGAAGCTTTGGTCTCATGGGCATGAGCACAAGTTGTCAGAAATTGGTTGTTGCGTATTTACTTCGTGACGTAGAATCTCCAAGATTGAAGGGCGAAGGAAAACATTGTTTTAGCTGATTAATATAACTATATTCTTCTAGTCAGATATGTCTTACGCGTATTTATTTAAGTACATCATTATAGGGGACACTGGTGAGTACATATTTGATAGTTATTAATCTCGGATTTCGATTCATGGAAGTTCGGACATAATAGTTTTCTCTGTGTTATTCGCTTTGTCTTTCGGAATGAAGGTCTGAAAGTCATTGCTTGTCTTTCTTATGTCAACAGTTTACCCCTTTATGGCTATTTCATAAACTACGCGTTACAGTTATATGCTTGATTGTGCTTGTTTGTCTTTTTCGTGTAATCGATTAGGTTAAGATTGGTTGTCATTGCCATTTTTCTCTGCTGTTCGTGTTCAATAGAATCTGTAAAAAAACACTGCTGTCTTTCTGACATAAAAGTGTTTGTATCACTGAGCTTCCATCTCATTCCTTAAAACATATTGTATGGTAATTTTAAGCATTTACAAAGTAAACTCAGTTGAACTTTGTTTTGGTAAATGGAATTTCCCTGTAAGGTAGGCCTACAATATACATTTTCTCTGATTGATTACATATTTGTATCATTATGACTGCTGATTTTTCTAATTTTGATGGTGTAACGTTTTGGTAATCATCATCCTGGGCCTACTAAATAATTGGACGATCTCAATGGGCACTTGTGTACAACCAGGTGTGAAGCCATGGTTTGATTTTCCGCATACTTCTTGAGTTTAATCCCTTCATCCCCACATGTCTACCATTGAAGTGTGTCAGTAGCATGCAAGAATTACTGTGCAAATTTCATGATTTGTCAAATTACCCGATTGAAATAATTTAGTCTACTTCCTTTATGTTTGAAAGTGTTTTAGGCTACATTATAGTTTCTAGATGAACTTATATGTAATTTTATTGCCCCCCTTTACCACTTTATGTTAACTTCGATCATTTGTAAACATTTTTTACAAATAAGTACATAGGGTAAATATTAAAACTACAGAACAGGAGACTAAGCCGTCGTAACTTTCAACAAGGTATATTACTGAAAATATAGTATTTATGATTGACAAACCTTTCTCGGAGATGTTAATTTGTGGGATGACTGGAGAATCTGATACTGTAAGAAACTTATGGGATCGACTAATGATATCACAAGGGGCTGATAATGTCAACCCATACAAACTGGTGGAAAATCCTCGGAAGTAGGAATTTAGAATTGAGGATTTATCAAAGCAAACAGTAGTTACTTACGTAGTTAGTTATTGTTGTTTTAAGGGGAAGAACTACGAGGTCATCTACCCCTAAAGCAAAACCATGTGCTCAAATACTTTATCGGTAGTTTTTCGTAAAATGCAGTTAAATTCATCTGCTCAACACAACTACCTGACATAACAATAATATTGTATAGCCTCGGGTGCTGGGTGCAAGATTCGTTATTTGATGCCCAGAGGGAAGCTTGCATATCGAATTTTGTTGTTCCTTGGAGTGCTATGAAAGTCAAGGAGGTTAAGATATCTAAGCTCCTTGACACTAGAGCGCTTTCTAGTCGAGGAGTAATAAGGAGAGGCCCTAACGGCAAGGAAGTGAAGCCAGAAGTTACTCCTTCACATATGCTCAAAGCATTGCGGTAGTCCCATAAGAGAAACATGTAATGGCGTGACGTACGTACTTAAAAGTGGTGATATTTCGCGTGTGGGACGAAATGTCGACGTGTGGGGCATATGTTTGCACAAGCAGAACTCCCACCTGCCAAAGTAATGTCATTTCACAAGTAAATGCACTTTATTTGCCATTTATTGTGTTAAGTTTTCATCCTTGGAGTAGCCACCTTACGGTACTGTTCTAGTATCATTCGTTAAATGTTCAAATAGTGGCATATGTGCCCATCAATATAAGTATTTTGATTGCTAGGAATTAATTACGGTTATTTTCTTTAGTTTCTTACTGGAAATAGTTTCTGCTTGTCAATTAATGAACGGTATTACCAATTACCCCAATCTATTTTTAACGTGGCTTGAGCTCTAGATTTATTGCTCGTGGGTGTTAGAAGATCGATATGCCTTTATTTGCATATTTTAGCGTGTTAATCTCAAACCTCGGCCTAGACCTTGTTTAATTTGTTACCGGAACTGAACTATTAAAAAGAAAAACATTGTGCAATAAAAACAATAACTCCACCACCCAATTAGTTCACACGCCTTAATATTTTAAATTTATTTAATTCATTTAATACACATTCGTGAATATAATGGCAGGCCTACTGGTATCTCGGTAATTATTTGCCTATTATTGTGACTGCCGTACACTTCACGCTAGCCAGCAAAGATCAACAAATATTCCTGATTTCCATCGTCATATAGGCCTACCTTACAACTTCGTACCATACCTGCACATGAATCTTTTACTGGTAATCATACTTAAATCCCATATCCCACTAATAAATAAGTTTATGGTCGTAGGCTCCATTTACCGCTCGAGCCGGGTAAGTATTGGGGCGTGGTCAGTGCTTCAACTATCTGCATGCTATAGTGCTGGCAGGGCGTCTCCTTATTACTCCTTGTTTCTAGTAGAGAAAGGAAGAACTTTTGTGTTGGCGGAAAATCCCGAGATTAATTTTGCCATCATGAACACGGCCTACTGAATTCAAATGGGTTCTTTAACATGCCAACAACATATGACATGTGTGTCGTGATTTTTGCCGCCTTTCAAAAATCGCATACCATGGCCAGGAGTAAACCTGCAAGCTTGGGGTTGGTAGTCCGACACGATAACCACTCACCCAACGTGGCAAGCAACTACCTGACATGATGGGCTGTGGTGGCTCATGCCTTAACATAGGGTGTGCCAGGATTTAAAATAAGTAAAACACAATATCGTGTTGGCTTTGTCTACGTACTTAATGGCATAAAGTGAAGTAGGCTATACTGTATATGCTGCTCAAGTTATAATTGACATTCGAGTTGAATCCTTCCTTCACTGCAACCATCTTTTCTATTGACAACATCGCAAGGGCACATGGGCCTAGTGTTCCTTAGGCCTTTTTCTTATTAATTATGCACGACGTATCACTTTTTTCCTTTATGCTTTCATTTCGACAATATTTCATTTTCATGCCTCATTTCATCTTTTGGGGGGACATTATCAATTGTAACTACTAACCTTCATCTCTTCTGCACCAACTGCACCCGATATGTGATTATTCATGTAAATATATGTTTCTGTTTATTTAACAACCGGAGCCATGTTCGTCAGATGTTCCTCAGTATGTGAAACTGCCGCTGCGAGCGCTCACAACGAGGCCCACACATTGACGTCAGTAGTTGCCAACATGTCCGGTACAAAATATACCAGATGACGCACGTAACGTTGTAATTATGTGGAAAAGAAGAAAGGAAAAAAATGGGCTTTTGAGTATTATATATACTTGTAAATAACTTCACTTTACCGCAAGCCCCTGTAGCGAGGTTTGGTGATCGTATGGACGAAAAATACTGATGAACTAAAACTGGTATCTGGACTAAACCATTGGTCGCTACTTGGTTAGACGACTGTCTGGACGAAAATAACTGATTGCACTACAAGCAAGGGGATCTGGGGCGTAAGCCCTGGGTTAGGTTTGTTTTGTATGTAGAACAGTATTGGTTTGGATGAAAATTATTATTCAAAAGATTAGATTCCAGAAAACAGAACATGACAAGAAACGCCCCTTTCCATGGTGAAAAAATTAAATATGTATCCTTTCACAAAAGTAACTTATAACAAAAAATAAACACTAATTTTAGTGGCGATCAACAAAAAAGACACACATTCCCTGATGGGAAAACAAAACAAGAAACTCTCCTTTCAGTTATGGAAAAAATAAGATATGCATACCCTAGAGTAAAAAACGAAAAAAGAAACTTTTTTGTACATAATAAACAACAGCAACAAAGGAAACTAAGTTTAGCGGCGAAGGTAGCGGAAGTTCATTTAGACAGCGGGGGGGATATAAATCTGAAATTATTTTTGAAGAAATGGTGCACTCTGTTTCACGTATTAAATTCTGTTTTTGTAACAGCTCGAGCAGCTGGTCACGGTCATTGTAAAAAGTTGATTGAAATTGGTTACAGTAATGAGACAGCTTGCGAACTGGTTCTAACGCGGCGCTCTTTTGTTCCACGGTACCGCACATATGCAAAGTAGTACCATAAGTGTGGGGTTGGCAATACTGTACTAGTGCATAATTCATGGCGAAAACGGCAGACACGGCTGGAATTTCACGTATATAAGTCGTGGGAAGGAAAGAGACCGAGAGACAGGTGGCTGAAGGGGGTGGAAGAAAGCGCGAAGAAGAGAGGAGGAGACTGGACAAGGGTGGAGGCTGAGAGATGGTGGGAAGACAGAAAACGTTGGAGAGGCCTGTGTTCCAAACAGACCCGGCCAGTGGCTGGAAACTGTGCAAGATGATGAAGTTGTGATCTTATTTGGGACGGCGGGTGAGTTATAGACAGCAGAGGAGTAAACATCTATTACTACATCTCCAGATATTTTCCTGATGTTTACTACAGGTATTTTGGTTAATTTTTGTACTTAAGAAAAGTTATGAGTAAGTCATAAGTCGTGCACCGCTTCCGCTGGAGTACAGGTACGACTCCTTCAGTGGCGAATTCTCCCATGCATTGCATATACCACCTGAGAATAAAATGTAAAAAGATTTTCTGGTCATATTTTAGTCTTGTGCTGTCGTGAAATTGTGCTTGCCATATATTATCTGCAGATTGTTGTCACGAAACTTGGCTATCATAGCAGCATTATTTTTATTTGTGGTGCACAGTTTTATACTCTGATTTACAAAAGATGAACGGTGAAAACTGTCATCCGCTTGAATGATGAGATGAGGAGTGGACACGAGAGGGGTAACAGTCTCCATAGCAACAGCAAGCAGTGTTGCAATCAGTGCGCACATGGTTCGACGCAGTGTTCTACTGTGCCTTGACTCGTCACGGTCATTAGACCGCCAGGCAGAGGGGCTAACTTCCCCAGTATTTGTGTCTTCCTACAAGCCTCTTGGAACTTTATGAGTAAGGCCCGGATGTTGATGACATGTCATCTATTTACTGAGCTGTCTGAAACAATGCTGAAGTACATAGAAACTCCGGGCGGGCCACCCCGTCTTCAAATATGTCATTTTTACTCTGCATCTTTTTCCCTATTTTTCCATTTTAAGAGCATTTCTTGAAGTTTGGTAGATTTTTTTGGTCTTATTTCAGAGAAATCTGCCTTTTGAGTTGTTTTTTTTTAAATTTAGTCATGCCACAGCTTTATATGAGGGAGTTAGGTGTCTCATAGTTAAGAACAAGCTAGTACCGTAGCTGATACAAGATAATTTAAAATATTGAAATATCGATTCCATTTCCTTATCAACTGGGTGGGAACTAGTCTTAGCAACAGTCGTGGCAAAATTGCTGCGGGTATTGCATCAAAACTGAAACAGTTGCTGGGCAAAAAACACTGGGTATAAAACATTATGCAAAATCTCAGACATTCTTTCTGGTGAAAACTACTGCATGGATGAGATTGAGGAGGATTTAGCAGCAAACCACCTTCCTCACTTCAAGTACGCTCCGATCACATCAGTTCATGTTGAAAGCAGCTTTTCGAGATATAAAAACTTGTTGGCTGATAACCGCAGATCATTTACATTTGACAACATCAGAATGACATTCGTAGTGCAGTGCAACTCAGACTAAAGTGAACATAAACCTTTTGTTAAGTGCTAGAAATCTATTTTCAGTTTGAGCTTAAGATGTCATTTTTGAAATATTGGTCAGTTTATTGTTATAAGATCATTTTCTCCACTTTATAGTGCATTTTTTGAATTTTTAGGTAATTTTTTACAGTCATTTTTGAAAGTTTTAACCCTCCAAGTGATAACTAAAAGCCTGTTAAGTGATGAGCGACTTTAACATCTTCGTACAAGTTTTTTTTTTAAATTCATAGAAATACATAAATGAAAGTAAAAGATATCATATTACATATATTTTTGTTCAGTATAAACTAGAGTATGTGATTATGTTATAATATTGGATACATATCTTGATTCCATTTTATTGGAGGTGATGAATCACAAATTTTCACTTTTGAAAAAACAATTTTTCAACTTTATACTGCAGTAGCTTCAAAACTACAAAAGAACGAAACAAAAGGTAAATGTCTAAAGTGTTTTCCATTTTGTTAGCAACAAAAGACTATGAGTGCATATTTACTATAAAACTAAAGAACAAAAAGTTATGTAAAAAAAACTAAAACAATGTACATCTCCACTTCGGGCATAATTCTTTAGTCCGAGTCACTTGCAGGAGTTTTTCTTTTCCTCCCCTTTACTATGGGCCTGTAGAAGTGTTTCAGCTTCTGGTAACAAGTAGGATGAATGCCACAATTACACTTAGGGCACCAGAAGTTGCTTCGCTTTCTTTTTATGGCAGGATCTTCCGAACAAACTACGCATAATCTTTCTTTTCGCCCAGGTAAATGTTGAATACAATGTTCATCTTGTTGGCTAAGTCTTGGATGTTCAGGCTGAATTCCATCTGCTAAATCTAGTACAATGCAGTCCACAAAGTCATCTCGGTCTATAGGCTTATCTGTATTCTTAGAATACAAAACAAATGCATCAAATACAGCGACGTCGAGAAGATTGAAAAATATTTTTTTCCAATATTTTTTGCTGGTTCTGCTACAGGACAGATGATAAATGCTTTTGTCACTGTTATAAACACCCCCCATTTTTAAGTTATATTTATTAATTACCACTGGTTTCATTGCCCTGCTTCCTTTCCTGCTGGTTATCATCCTATCTTCTGCATGACAACCGGTTGTTACGAGGTACACTGGTTTTCTGTTTACTTTTTGCTTATACCCCACTAACAGTACTTTGTTTTGCCTATAGTAAATACTTTTCTGAGCACCTAATTTGGCTTGAATTACCTTTTTTGATAAGCCTTTAGTATTCTTATTTACTGTGCCAGTAAGAAAGGTTTTTCTTCCTAGTAATACGCGGGCCAACGGTAACTTTTGTAGCAGTTTGGCTCGCCCACACTGTTGGGTGATAATTGTAGCTGTTTACCTTTGCCTAAGCTATGTTGTTTTAATGGGCGCCAAGACCTCAATGCAATGTTGAAATCTAAATTTGTATTTAACAACGTCTAGCTCTGGCAGAACACATTCAAGACTCTATTCACTCAGATCGTGGTATGATTTGATCATTAACCCAACAAACAATTGTATCAGGAGAAGGAATTGGTCTATATCTAATGCTACCTACTGAAAGCAAAGATTGCATTGTAAAAGAAATGAATTTATTATATAAAACAAGTATAGCAAAATTAATAATAATAATAACTATAAAATTTAAATTGGAGCGTTGTGATTTGAATATTACCGATAGAAAATTACGTGAAAACGGAGTCTGATAAATTGATTTTACTCTTATTTCCAAGCTATGAAGTTACTGAAATATGAAATGTAAAACAAAGAAAATGAGAGATTGCGTATTTCTGCGTCATTGGCGCTTACCACTGGAAATTGCCAAAGCATTTCCCTCGTTCTTGATGATGTTGTGAGCTTCCCACAGTCTCCTGGACGTCGTCATCTCCGTCGGAATTTGATGATATTCTGGTAGATTAGATAATTCTATGGTCCGTACCTCGGACCCAAACACTCGTACAACCAAGTTTTACAAAAGTTCGTCGCTAACTCCACTGAACATCGGAGCGACACGCACTTGCGACCGTACACCTCAAGTATTTCACAGATAGTCTATAACTCCACTGAACATCGGAGCGACTCGCACGCGCATCCATACTCCTCAAGTATTTCACAGATAGTCCCCGTTTCACGGCGCGTCGAACGATATATGCACACGCCGGCTCCCCACTCTTCAGTCCCAACTAGCTTACGTCGTCTCCCCTGATTGGCTGACCCACCACGCGATCTTCTCCTCCTCCGGGTCATTACACTCGGCGGGAGGGTTCCGTTCCAACAATTCGTCTTTTCTAGACCTTGCGACCCAAGATTGCGTCATGCTTCTCGACAAGATTAAGCGTGTACTTGAAATCCCAGTGAGTCATCTCTCTCAAATACCCTAACTGACAAAAACTCCGTAAAATTCCGTAATCAGATAATTTTCTATGATATCGTCGTTCGTAATAATTTGCTGGATAGCGTTTTCTAAGACATAGAAAACCTATCTGAATGCTAATAATTTTTATAAAATGCTCCGAAAATACCTAAATAATAATTATAATAAATTAATAATAATAATAAATTACCATGAAAAATTCTCTTGGCTGAACAATTTGCCGCGTAAATAAATATAGAATGGCTTCCTACTGACTTATGCCAGTTGCATAAAACCCCACGAAAAACACGTTACATATTCGCCTCGGATCATCGGATGATTTACCGTGACGACGGTCCATTATCCGATTATCCCAGACACGTTAATAAACCCCATCCAAAATACATATTACATAAATGAAATCACCCTAAATTACAGATATATACACTCATATTTTTTCTTCACGCACTTTGCGTCAAAGTTTGTTGTCACTATGGATTGCACTTTGCAACCAGTCCAATGTTTTACATATGGAATAGTGTTCCACGGATATTTCCGCCTCTCAAATTTCTCTATGTTGGAGAAATAGACATAATTAATGTGTGAGCACTATGTATTTATGATGTCATATCACACGCATTGAAGGTGTTCTGATACATTTATATCACCCTAGAACTTCCTAATTTCACTGGAGGTCCCCTCCTTATGGTGACATTTAATTCCACTTATCACTGAACACACTATCACACTACTGTGGCAGCGCCTCGTGACCATAATACTTAATCTCTCTTTAACGTAGATTAAATTAATATTGACTTCTGAAAAAAAAACAGTAAATGCGCATTACATATAACACCAAATATTTCTGTGCCGTAATCGCCCTGTCTTGTTAAGTTCCCGTTAACCATATTCTACTTAATACTAGTTCTCAACACAGAATTAATACCATTGTACAAATTACCTTAAATTACACACTTACAAATCTTACATGGCGAGGCCGTAAACAGAAATCACGTGTGCTGATATGTATGAGTTTCATGAAGGACTGTCTCGCATTCTGATGGCCCATCTTTTATCTCGTGGACGCCTTAAGCTAACAAGCCCTATACAAGCGCTCCCCCATCTCTTGGAGATAAATGGGAACCCATCAGCGCTGCCAAAATGGCCTTGGTGCATCGAGACAATTTAGTGCTCAACAGCATCCGACAATCCCGTCATATTTCCCTGTACCTTAAAAACTCTCATTTACTTACATACTACCCCCCTGTGTGACTTCTGATACGCCTGCCTGGAAGACCATCTCCTCCCACGCACCAAATACCACACTTACTCATTTGATAGGCTGGCTCGCCAGCTAAACACACTCACTTTATGACACATATTTTCGTAGACTATGTATATTATACGTCCCGTATAATCTGTTTCCCTTACTATTCTCCAGCACATATGCTGTTTTGCCAATACGTTTGGAAACTATAAATGTTTCTGCGTCACCTGCTTCCAACCTTGCAAGTGGCTCCCTTAAATGGACGTCAATGCTCTACTAGCATATTTCTCAGTGTCTGTAACGATGTCCTGTTGCTACTGTCCACACATGCACATATTAAAATACCATCCTCTGCTTTAACCACAGGATAATCCCTACATAAATTAGTGTCCCTCGATAGCATGTCTGCAAGAATGTTATCTTTACCTTTAATATATTTTACTGTGAATTCGTATTCCTGCAGAGCAAGAATCCACCTACTAACTCTGTTAGAACTGAGTTTACAAGTCCTCATATACAGTAATGCATGGTGATCTGTGTGGATCTCAAATTTCCCCCCTACTAAATACATTCTAAATTTCCCTAAACTGAAAACAATACCTAAAAGCTCTAACTCAGTAATCGTGTATCTTTTCTCCGCTGCTGTCAGTCCTCGCGAGGCTAAAGATACAATGCACAGATTACCCTCATCATCTTTCTGACATAATACTCCAGCAATGCCTATATGCGAAGCATCTGTCGTAACCACATATTCCTTATCTTTTAACGGATATTTCAGCACTACAGCTTTCTCAAAACCTTCCTTCAGCGCTCTAAAAGCCTGATCATGCTTGGACTCCCATCTCCACCGAGTCCCACTTTTAAGCAATTCCCTGAATGGTTCTACCAACCCTGAGTATTTAAGAACGAACCTCCTGAAAAAGTTGCAAATTCCCAGGTAAGTTTTTAACTGTTTAACATTCTGTGGCACCTCTGCGTTAAGTATCTTATTAACCCTACTTTCTTCTGGTGTTACACCTCTACTCGACACTCTATGACCTAAAAATGTCACTTCTGACTGACAGAATGACGACTTAGACAGCTTCAAAGTGAACCCTGCCTGATCTAACTTCTGAAAAACTATATTTAAATGACGTAGATGCTCCTCAAAACTGCGTGAACTAATTACCATATCATCTATGTAAATGGTTACAAACTCTCCTGTGTCATCCCCTAATGCGATGTTTAAAGCCCTAATTAAAGCTGCTGAACTACTCTTTAACCCATAAGGTGTTCTACAAAATTGATAAAGGTTATATTTATGACTAAAAGCTGTAAATGGTCTATCTTCGTACATAAGTGGCACTTGCCAAAAACTGGAACTCAAATCTACACAAGTGAAATACTTCTTCCCCTCAAATGTTTGCATTAATTCTTCTATTGACATAGATTTCAGCTGATCTGAACTAATTCTACTGTTAACCAAACGAGCGTCTAAACAAATACGAATAGTGCCGTCGGTCTTGGGTACCGTGATCAAAGAATTAACATATGTGGACTGTTCGAGTGCTCAATAATCCCATCTTCAAGCATCTGATTAATTTGTGCCTCAACTGCACTCTGATAAGCGAAAGGTACAGGATATCTATGTCCTGTGAATACTGACCTATCAATAACGTTCAATGAATGGGTATAGCAATTGGCCATACCAATGCGATCCTCAAAAACTCTCCTATTACACAATAACACATCATAGAGCCGAACACATTGTTCCACCTCTATATTACCCTGAAATGCAGCCTCACGTAACGAGTCCTCTAGACTTCCGTTCGTAATCACACTGCCCACAAAACATGGAGAACCCCGCTCTACGGCTGGCGATATCTCATTTAAAGTACAAATCACACCTACAATACTACTCCTCTGAATATGGTCATTGAACGCTACTTCTACTTCAAAATCTCCCCATTTAAATTTCAAACTCCCTACATCATAACATAAGTTACCAGACACTCTACTTAGCCACTCTGAACCCAAGATAACACTGAATACTAAATTTGGAATTACAAGGCAAATCTGCTTCTCTACATGATTATTAATTTTAATATCTACTAAAACTTGCTTAGAAATTACTTTAGACCTCTTCCCAACAGCTGTGATAACAAAAGTGCTTTTAATTGGCATCTCCTCAAAATTTACTCCAGTTCCTTTCATTTTATCATAAAATGCACTACTTATGCAACTCTTCATACAACCACTATCAATTAAAACATCTGTGTACGCCTCGGACACGTTAAATTTAACTATGGGGCTCTTACTAACCACTTCCTGAATAGTACCTTCATCATTTAGTTCATGTAATAATTCATTTCTTACATTTAGTTCATAGGGTTCCTGTATAATTGTATGGACAGGGCATGCTACAGACTGAGATTCTGACCTTACTTCGCAGCCTGGTTCGCGTTTAAAGAACCGCTACAGCTGGCCGTAGTACTAGTTACTACTGCACTGGTCTGGTTGTTCTGAGTTGTGTTGTCATTGTTTGGCTGTATATTACTACCACTAGGCTGTCCTCTTCCTTGACCCCTATTCTGGTTGTAATTATTGTCATTATAATTTCTCCCTTGATTTCCCCTGAAATCATTGTTTCTCCCTTGATTTCCCCTGTAATCATTGTTCCTCCCTTGATACTGATTACCATAGCCATTTCCTCTGTTCTGATTTAGCTGATTATTATTATTTCTATTTTGAGCATTGGCCCCTTCGCCACCGTTCCCTTGAACTTCCTGATGCCTGGCTTCATTAGGTCTATTATTATTATTACCCTGGTTCCTATTGAAATTGTCCTCATAACCCCCTCTCCCTAGTGCATCAAATGTGCTTAACAAATTTTCTACTTGTGATATTGTCTTTACATTCTGGATACAAGCAGCCTCCTTGATCCTATAGGGAAAGTGCCTAAGTAGCAACCTCACCACATCACTTTCCTCCTTCAAGCCATCCAGATATTTACACACTAATACCTGCCCTAAAAAGTATTCGGTCATGGTGGAGCTTCCTTTAGGATTATATTTACCACACACTACTCCCTCACGATGCTGCGACTGAATAACCTCATTCCAGAACTTTTCACAGAATTTCATTTTAAAATCATTGATATCAGTAAACTTGTCTCTGTAGACAGCAAACCAATTCCTCGTTTCCCCCACAAACACTTGTTCTAAAATTTCAACTACTTGGCACCACTCAATACTACCATTTTCCAACCTCTCCCCGAATTTATTTTCTATAGTGTTCATGAACTCCATTGGGCACCCCTGTCGATTGCTGAACTTACCCAGTTCTACCTCCCTGTGTGTGCTATTCACAAAAACTGGCCTATTCTGACTATTTTCTTGCCTGATCCTAGCTTTTAATTTTAATTCTAATTCTGCGATTTTCTCCTCAGCCTTCCTCTCAATACTGTTTACCGTTAATTTAATGTTTCCTTCTGATTCTTCTACTTTATCATATAGCTTTGCTTGTTTCTCCTCAATCTTGCTAATGCTCTCTCTATTACTCTCTCTTAAATCATTTACTTCTGCAAATATTTGCGAGTGGACTTCCTCAATTCTACCCCCCAGCTGTTCCTTAACCTCTTTAGTTGCTACCTGAATTTTGTCAATTTCTCCCCCCAATTGCTTTTTGACCTGCTGTGTTTCCAGTTGCACTAGTTCTTTTAAATTTTCAGCCAGTGTACTGATTCTAATTTCCAACTCCTCCTGTACTTTTCCTAATTTTCTGTCTACATCTGCAATAATCTCTTTAGCCTTTTCTTCCATCATCCCCCTGATCTCACCTCTAATCAGTTCGAATTTGTCACTCATTTCCCTACTGTTTTGTTCTAATTTAGCATTTAAAGTTTCAGTACTCTCTCTATTTTCCTTACTGTTTTGTTCTAATCTGGCGTTTAAAGTTTCATTACTCTCTCTATTTTCCCTACTGTTTTGTTCTAATCTGGCATTTAATGTTTCATTACTCTCTCTATTTTCCCTACTGTTTTGTTCTAATCTGGCGTTTAATGTTTCATTACTCTCTCTATTTTCCCTACTGTTTTGTTCCAGTTTAGCATTTAAAGCGTCTGTACTTTCTTTATTTTCCCTACTGTTTTGTTCTAATCTGGCGTTTAAGGCATCTGTACTTTCTTTATTTTCCCTACTGTTTTGTTCTAATTTTGCATTTAAGGCATCACTACTAACTTTGTTCTGATACATGAAC
Organism: Meconema thalassinum; assembly: GCA_946902985.2. Taxonomy (NCBI): domain Eukaryota; kingdom Metazoa; phylum Arthropoda; class Insecta; order Orthoptera; family Tettigoniidae; genus Meconema; species Meconema thalassinum. The sequence goes on from OX336392.1 coordinate 554,564,401, forward strand.
TCGAGAAGTAAAGTTTTTAATTCTGGTTGGCCGCCTACACTCCCTGTTTCAGTATCGGGATTTACCTCCGCTACCCCGGTACTACCATCACTCGACATACTGCTCGTATCATCACTCTCCCGTTGATGACCACTACGTAACCTCATCTGTCTTTCTTTCTCATCCCCCATAATGATATACACTGATACAGACAAATAACCCCCAAAATACAGGCACAGAAAAATATACCCTTCTCCTTCCACAAATGTTATTAGGTTTTCAGCCCCAAGTTGTCGGCGACAAATGTAGCAGTTTGGCTAGCCCACACTGTTGGGTGATAATTGTAGCTGTTTACCTTTGCCTAAGCTATGTTGTTTTAATGGGCGCCAAGACCTCAATGCAATGTTGAAATCTAAATTTGTATTTAACAACGTCTAGCTCTGGCAGAACACATTCAAGACTCTATTCACTCAGATCGTGGTATGATTTGATCATTAACCCAACAAACAATTGTATCAGGAGAAGGAATTGGTCTATATCTAATGCTACCTACTGAAAGCAAAGATTGCATTGTAAAAGAAATGAATTTATTATATAAAACAAGTATAGCAAAATTAATAATAATAATAACTATAAAATTTAAATTGGAGCGTTGTGATTTGAATATTACCGATAGAAAATTACGTGAAAACGGAGTCTGATAAATTGATTTTACTCTTATTTCCAAGCTATGAAGTTACTGAAATATGAAATGTAAAACAAAGAAAATGAGAGATTGCGTATTTCTGCGTCATTGGCGCTTACCACTGGAAATTGCCAAAGCATTTCCCTCGTTCTTGATGATGTTGTGAGCTTCCCACAGTCTCCTGGACGTCGTCATCTCCGTCGGAATTTGATGATATTCTGGTAGATTAGATAATTCTATGGTCCGTACCTCGGACCCAAACACTCGTACAACCAAGTTTTACAAAAGTTCGTCGCTAACTCCACTGAACATCGGAGCGACACGCACTTGCGACCGTACACCTCAAGTATTTCACAGATAGTCTATAACTCCACTGAACATCGGAGCGACTCGCACGCGCATCCATACTCCTCAAGTATTTCACAGATAGTCCCCGTTTCACGGCGCGTCGAACGATATATGCACACGCCGGCTCCCCACTCTTCAGTCCCAACTAGCTTACGTCGTCTCCCCTGATTGGCTGACCCACCACGCGATCTTCTCCTCCTCCGGGTCATTACACTCGGCGGGAGGGTTCCGTTCCAACAATTCGTCTTTTCTAGACCTTGCGACCCAAGATTGCGTCATGCTTCTCGACAAGATTAAGCGTGTACTTGAAATCCCAGTGAGTCATCTCTCTCAAATACCCTAACTGACAAAAACTCCGTAAAATTCCGTAATCAGATAATTTTCTATGATATCGTCGTTCGTAATAATTTGCTGGATAGCGTTTTCTAAGACATAGAAAACCTATCTGAATGCTAATAATTTTTATAAAATGCTCCGAAAATACCTAAATAATAATTATAATAAATTAATAATAATAATAAATTACCATGAAAAATTCTCTTGGCTGAACAATTTGCCGCGTAAATAAATATAGAATGGCTTCCTACTGACTTATGCCAGTTGCATAAAACCCCACGAAAAACACGTTACACTTTGTATAAAAGTTGTCGGTAAACACATGATAACCCTTATTCAGTAGATTGCATTTTTTTAGTTGATCCATAACCACTTTCTGAGTAAACGGATCATCTCCTACAGAAAGGAAGTCTCTGCCACTATATAAAGCTATATGCAAAATATAGCTTGAATCGCTATCACATAATTCAAATTTTTTTATACCGTATCTAGCGTGCTTTTTGTTCGGCATATACTGAATAAACACACATCGATTTTTCATTCCAATGAGCGATTCATCAATTGATAGGTTCTGACGAGGCACATAATGTTCTTTTAGTTGTTTATTGATGTCATAAAATGCCCTAAGTTTGTACCAAGGGTCATAGTCTGCGTGGTTACGTGGTACTGCTTGTTTCGAGCTTAGATGGATCATTGAACTGATAAGTTAAAATCTATTATGGACATTGTGTTGGAAAAGAAGGCAATGTATCTATTTTTCTTCGTACTCCAATAATCAACAACATTTTTCATCCTAATCAAACCCATATTCAAGATCAATGCAACATATTTCTTCATCTCAGACCTAGTTACGTCAACCCACTTTTGAAGCCGGGAAAATTGTTTCAAGTCACCTGATTCTCTTTTGTTTTTTAGAACATCAGCGGCATAGGCATTAGTTTCTCTTACCAACATATCCCAGATGAAGTTAGTAAAAAATAAGTAAAAGTATTCTATGGGTCTGGAGTTTCTGGGAGGGCAGCTTTTTATGCCAACATTCCTCGCAGTAAATTCATTCTCAATGTTTAGTTCTGGTTCAGGTGGTAGAACACGAACCCAATTTGAATGGGGTAATCTATGTACAAGGGGAATAGAAGAGTCTGGTACACTAGAATCACTGTCAGTAGTTGACTCACCACCATCGGAATGTACAAACTCATCATCACTTTCAGACGAGTCACCACTCAAAGAAACTGCTTCTGGTATTTCGTCACCTGGCAAATCACTGTCATCACTGAAGACATAATCTTCATAATCTTCTTCTAACATATCGCGAATATCGTCAGAACAACGTGGATCGCACATTTTAGTTGATTGAAACACGAACTAATCAAGTCGAACAATAGAACACTGCCAGGTTGCGTGAAGCTGTCGCGCGGTGTGGCGCACGTGTGGCGCGTTCGCACTAGTGATGCCAAGATTTGTTTAGACAGCAAAAAAACTATTCGATAATTCAGCAAGGTAGATCGAAATAGCCAATGAACTGAACTATCGATTAGTGCAAAGTTCGATGATATTCATGAAATGGTTGCCTAGCAACACGGCACTAAAGAAATGAGTCGTTAATAACGACTTTATCATTTCACAAAGGCATAAATGAGTCGTTATTAACGACTCATATCACTTGGAGGGTTAAGTGCGTTTTTTAAACTTTTTTACGGCATCAAAATCCGGGCCCTAGTTATGAGTCATGATCTGCCGCAGTGGCAGTGCAGCATTTCCCCACGTGCTAGCTTTGACAGACGTCAGCGAACGTTATTGGTAATACTGAGTATAGTTATGAGTGACTGTACTCGAGTATACCGCTAGGCTCTCCTGGGTGCTTGGCGGTTCATCAGAGGCATGCGGAACAGTACCCAGTCTTGCGCTAGTTCACCTGGCGTGACCCTCGCAAGACTTCATTGCGAATGCTTATAGCCTGTCAGCCCAAAGGCCTATAGAGCTATATTAAAAAATTTCAACCAACTGCATTTGTTATGGGGGTTTTTTGTCGTTACCTGGTGCACCTAAGCACTGGAATTACAGAACATAGAAGAGGATAGTAGAAGTGAGAATTTCATGTAAAATGAAAATCAGTGTATAAAGTGCTAGTCATAGTTGGTTAGTTTTGGAAAATAAAGAATAGGCATGCTATAGTAGCATATGGTGTAGACAGTTATTCAATAAGAATGCGGGGGCGCTTATGGCGACTCCCCCTAGCTTTATAGTGTTTTGAAGCCATTAATTAATAAATACATTTATTTCATGTACTGTACTTTTTTTTCAGGATTAGGGAATAACCCATCACAATTTCCCCCTAGCTTGGTCATCACCCAATCTGTTTATGAGTGGGTTTGTACTTCGTTTGGCTGTTCTGTGTATGGCCAAGATATTGTAGTCATTATTGCGTGCTCTGTATGTAACAGGGGACTCCTGATATCGTATGCAGTGCGCTTCTGAACAACTTAATGCTGATTGGCTTTTTTAAGGGGAGGCATGCCAGCTCACAGCCTCTTCAGTTATTTGTGAGACAGTGTTATGTCACGTTTGTGTTAGGTCGGTCTTGAAGTGATTTAGCAAACAGTGAAATATTAAAGTGTTTAGCATGAGTGAAGCACTGGGTGGTGTACAGTGCTATTGGGCAGTTGCTGCGACGCGTGCTGTGCGGTGGCGATCTTAGGAAGCAGGAATCTCGTAGTACTCTTTGGATTATGCATCTCAGAGTCCGTCATTTTGTGTAGGCTAAGGATAGGTCATACAAGATCCACCCACTCGTATCTGATGAGAAGGGAAGACCCCCCACTCTGTACCTGTGGAGACGTTTTCACCGTGGCCCACATTTTCACCGAGTGTGTGTATCTTGCTGACTTACGAAGAGACCTTGGTTTGCAGATGACACTCAAACTTATATTAGCCGATGACGCGGTGGCTGCTGATCGCGTTATCCGCTTTATAAGTGAGAGTGGGTTAGGGCCAGCAATCTTAATTTTCCAGTATAAATTGACTCAACGACTTGTTCGTTTTTGAATGATAATATTTTGCTTTTCCGTAATTTTTTTTTATTTTTATAATTTTTATATAATTTTTCATTTTTGTTTTATTAATTTTTGGTCTTTTTAAATTTAGGCGTCCATCTCAAAATTTTAAATTCAATTCCAAATTTGTATTCTTTAATCTGTGTTAAGTGGGGCAGATGACCTCGTAGTTCCGCCCCTTAAAACAACAATAACTAACATCTCATTGTCATGCTAGATACTGTATAGTGTTCACGATGTAAAGTTGATGGAGTAGTGAGCAAGTATAGTTTTCAAATAAATACAGTTGAGTTCTTAAGTAAATCTTCTTTATCCCTACTGCAGTATTAAAAAGATTAACATAAAAGAGCGGGGAAAAGTTGAAGAAAGAACTCAAATCAGACGCTTGCTTACTTGGGCTAGTGGTCAGCTTAAAGAAAAGCTACTTGATGATATCACAGATAAGATGGCAGTGGAAGCGTTGTTCCAAATGCTAGAGGACAAGGTGAATAGTCTCTTTCGACTGGATGAAGAAATCTGGGAAGCTTGGTTAGTTAAGGATGACGAGGAAGATGAAGCCTACCAGAAAGATTATGAGGATGCAGAGGGTTACAGAGATGAGTACGTTTTCATCAAAACAAAGTATGACAATCTCTTCCAATCTGTAGCGACCGAACAGATCTATGAGATGAATAGTGTCATGGCACTTCAGTCGCCTAATAAAAGGTTTATTCTTCCTAAACTTGAACTTAAGAAATTTGACGGAAATATTAAGAATTGACTTGGGTTCTGGGGTCAGTTTAAGAAAGTTGATGCCGATCCCACTTTAGATGAAGAAGATACATTTCAGGATCTTCTTCAAGCAATGGTACCAGGTACAAAAGCTAGGGAGCTAGTTGAAAGTTTTCCTCCATCAGGGGCTAATTACCATTCAAGCTATTGAACAGTTAAAAATCTCGATTTGCAAGAGATGAGCTCTTTATTGAAATATATGTACACAAACTTTTGTCTCTTGTTCTGAATCAAGCCACTAGGGGAGAAAGTATGTCGTTGAGCACACTTCATGATGAACTAGAAACTCAATTACGTGCTCTGGAAACGTTAGGAGTCACTAGAGAAAAATATGCAGCCATGTTGTACCCTTTGTTGTACTGCCAGAAGATGTAATGTTAGCTTGGGAAAGAGCTCATAACAGCACGTTTAAGTCAGAGGATCAGGATGTTCTTGCTAGCTTACTGACATTTTTCAGCTTAGAGGTCGAGAGTGAAGAGTGTTTCGTACTTGCCAGATCTGGTTTCAGTCTTTGCTGTGATACAAAAGGTTTTACTTCCAAGATTGATAGAGTACCCATGGCTGCATGTATAGTAGCTAGTGAGAGTAAAAGTTCAGGTAATGATGCATGTCTAAAAATAGTAATTGGTATTCTGCCCGAAGGCAGGTCTGAGCCTCCGAAGAGGCTATCCTCAGCCGGAGTTTACGTGCGGTAGGGTGGCCAGGGCCTTTCTGCTACTCCTTATGTTGGCCAACAACGTGCAGTATCTAGAACCGGCATATTATCCAAGTTCCGACCACGCCCAATGCTGCTAACTGCGGAGTTCTCATGGAATCCGGTGTTTCATCATGGCCAACATGCATGTCTATGGTGTGATAAATCTTCACATACTTCTTTGGAATGTTTGAAGGGCAAACGGTTGTCGGGAGATGCGATAAAGAATCTGCTGAAACAGGAACTTGAAGAAGATGCTTCTTGTGTCTTAAAGCAGGCTACAGTGCTAAAAGATGTAAATGTTTTGTTAAATGTTTGATTTGTGATCAAACATCATGTTACAATAATGTGCCCACAGATGTGTTCTGAAGAAAGCAAGGTGCATACCTGCCAACTCTCCCGATTTAGGCGGGAGACTCCCGATTTCAGACCATTTCTCCCGCCCTCCCGCTTAACGTATTAAATCTCCCGATTTTTCAAAAATCCCACGCATAATTTCGGATTGAATGTGCGAGATGACACTCCAGTCGTCTATCGAACGGATAGACTTTACGTGTTTTGAAGTTATATCTCGATACCGCAGTATCGCTCTGTATCGATACCGGTAATCGACAACTGCGTACAAACTCCCGCTTCCCGCGTTGCGTCGTGCTGTTATAAAAAGTTCTCTGAAGTTGGCTTCGAATACGTCCTTGTTTGAAATCGTCGATGGTTAATTCAGGGCTTGGTCCTAGATGTTTGGCATAATCACATGTGGGTGAGAGTTATTGTACGCTACGGAATATTGTATCTGTTTCACACGTGAAATTATATGATTTGCGTATAACTTTGTTAGATGTTGTTGGCGTTAATATGCCTGTAGGCTATTGTGGTTTTTCGATCTGAGTGATTGCATCGGTTCCTCGGTAATATGGCAAAGAAATATGATGTGACATTTAAAAGTTTATATAAAGATGACTTTCCGCATATAACTGAGTCAAGAAGAGGCGCAACATTTGCATTTTGTAGTGTCTGTATGTGTGATTTCAGCATCTCGCATGGTGGAAAGGGGGACTTTTCAAAACATGTGCTCTCAAAGAAACATAAAGACAATGTACAGTGTGTTGGGAAAAACCAGAAACTTGATTATTTCAAGTGTAAGGAGGAAGACACTGACAGTATAACACGTGCAGAAGTATTGTTCACATCGTTTATTTTTGAACATAACCTCCCTGTCAATTGTTCCGATCACGCTGGTCCTTTATTTAGGAAGATGTTCCCAGACTCAAAAATTGCCGGGAGATATGGCTCAGCCAGAACTAAAACGTCGGCCATCCTTGCAGAAATGTGCATTCCCAATTCTGTAACTTCCAACTTAAAGATGTGACATCTCTTGAGGAAGAAGAGAGAATTGATGTGAAGTGGGCACTGGTAGGCCAAATGAAATGTAGTGGTGGGGTACTCAAGTATGACAAATTGTCTAAAGTTATGCTTTCTATTCTGACCATTCCGCATAGATATGCAGAGTGTGAGAGAATGTTCAGTCTTGTCAGAAAAACAAGAACTCCGTTCAGGTCGTCTCTCTCCGACAAGACTTTGGACAAACTTATAACTCTGAAGTCGATTCAGAAAGGGAAGTGTTTCGAGCAAGAATATAGCAAGACCTTTTTGAAGAGGGCAAAATCAGCCACAATCACCTGCAACTACGACCAATTATATGATCTTCGATTCGTCACTACTGTTGTATGCCTGAGTGTGGTCGAAAGAAAGGTATGCTTGTTTGATAGACTACTTACAATTTAAAATTACTTAAGTACATTTGTAAACTGGGATGTCATATCAAATTAGTCATGTACAGGTTAATAGTGTAACTTATATATTTGCTGTAATGTCTTATGTTGCGTTGCACCCCCCCCCCCCATCGCCGCTTCGTCGATCTCCCGATTTTTCATTTTGAGAGGTTGGCAGGTATGAAGGTGTATAAATCTAGGGGGCTAAATGGATCGGATAGTTTATTAGCTCATCAAGGTGGACAAACACTGCTGCAAACACTTATTGTAAATATAGTTGGTGGCAAAACGTGTTTAGCAAGAGTTTTATTGGATTCTGGTTCTCAGAGATCATATATTGTTGATTGTGTATCCAAAGAACTGAACCTTAAGTGTGTAGGTGAAGAGACGTTAAATCTCAACCTGTTTGGTGGAGGTGAGTATGAGGTCAGATTGCAAGGTTCAGGTAGGAAATTTCAATGTACTGTGTCGCTGTTAGACCAGAAGGAAATTTGTAATTTTGTTCCCTGACTGGAAATGCAGAAGATATTCCCTCAGTTGAGGGAAGCAAACATTACACTCACAGATCAAGGTCATGAGGTGCCAGACATTGAAATCCTGAGGAGCAGACATCATTGGTAAACTATGGACTGGTGCTACCGTGAAAATTGATGATGTCGTGGCGATTGAAACGCTGTTAGGTTGGACCATCATGCAATGTAAGAATAATACCAATGGTAACCAAGTGGTTGGACTCAGTTAATTTCAATCAGATGAAACTATGGGAACTAGAAATTCTAGGGATCCGGGATCCAGTAGAAGCGAAATGCCCAGAGGAGAAAGAAGAGGAGGCCTCTCAGTTGTTGCAGTTAACCAAGGGGAGTCGGAAAGCCTTTGTATGACCATCCCCGTGGTCTCGGGGTAGTGTTCTAACCAGGCGGGCTGGGTCAGATTCCTGGTACTGGCCAGGAGGTCTGGAATGGTGTTGACCCAGTATTGGGGAGCTACAGTGAGTAGTGGCTGAGGGAAGCAATGTGCTGACCACATGATCCCTTCCTCTGTAGGCTTTGAGCCGGGCAGCAGTCGTCTTGGACGCTATGGACCTTAACGACCTGCCTTCACGGTGTAGTTAAGTATACTAGATATTAATTATCATCACTATCACTACCAGTTAAATTATGACCAACCGCCAATGCACTTGCAGTATACCAGGTGCAGAGGCCACCAGTCGCAGTGTTTCTGTACTTGCTCCTTATATAGATCACCAACCTCTGTTTTCAGCCTGTTTTTCTCCTGATCTTGTAATTTTGGATAGCAGCCTTGGGTTCCTTTCCAGAGAAATTATTTGTAAATTCAGGGAAGCAAGAAGAATTTAAAAACTTGCTGCTTTGAGATAATCGAATGATTGGAATAGGGATGTATAGAACTAGCACCGATAGAGCGCACTGCTGTTGTACTGGGTAAGCGCAAGGCGCTCTTCATTTGTCTCCTGTGTTCTCATGCCGCTAATATCCACGAATTTAAGTTGTTTAAATTGTTATTTTCATGACTATGCCGAGCTATTGCAGTGTTTCTCTTTGTAAAAATCAGGGAAGCCTGTTTTCGTTTCACCAATTTCCACAAAATAAAGAAATGAGGAAGAAATGGTTACATGCTATTAGAAGGAAAAATTTTGGTGAGAAAAATCTGACCGAAAATATTAAAGTGTGTTCCCATTATTTTCAACCCGACGGCTTCACGAAAACTGTGTTGGGCAAGTGTGATTTACAAAGGGAAATAATTCCTATTTTGTACCTATAAACTGATTAGACATTTCGATAACAACCACTGAATTTATGCGTTTGTATTTGAAGGTGAGAGAGCAAGATTAAATACAGGCGCTGTTCCATCGCTTTTTCCGTGGACCACGAACACAATAAAAATAAGGAAGAGGCCATACCCAAGAAAATTGCCGGATTATCAAGATAAGCCTACAATATCGGAATCTGCAGAAATCACCTTCATTGAAATGCGGGAATAAATCGTCCATATACAAGAAGAAGTGAATGTAACATTTGTGACTCCCATTTTCAAAGACATCATTACTCGGATAAATACTTCAAGAATAAAAATCCCAACATTAACAGTCACAAACGTATTATGGTTGGTTTCTTGAAATCAGAATTAATCGTCAACTTCCATCTACCCGACGGAGAATGTGGTAGCGACTGACTTTGGCATTCTTGAGACATAGTCAGATGAATGGAAACAGTTTGTGGCCCTAAAGCAGGGATTCTCAAACATCTTAAACATTGTACCCCTAAGTCGTTTCCAAAGGGTACGGGAACGATTCTTATTGAGAAATTGACAAAATTACATAAGAACTAAACGTTGCGATGAATTTTCGAGGTACCGTATACAATACCGGTATCAACTTTCTTTGATTATGTTTACCTTAAAACATGACAGTTTCATGTAAGCCATCAACCTAATAAAAGGCCGGAATCGAAGTCTATAAGCAAGCGAAACAGGTGAATATTGAAATCTCTATTTATGATTTAAGTCTTATGGAGATATATTTATCAATATAGGCCTACAATACTCCAGTAATTGTAATCTTTAGGAGAAAGCGTGCTAACTCCTATTCATGATTTGAATAATAAAGAGTGTTAGAATTTTATTACCGCTCGCTGTATTAATTCTTCCTTCCTCCCGCTAGTTTTAACACCTCTGGTCCGTAGCTCACATTGCAGCTGTTAACGTTTAAACTCTGAAAATCGTCCACAATATATTAGGGGATATACGTATAGAGTAAATTTATAGTCCCCCAAGGGGCTCACATCTAGTGGGACGTGGGTTGGCGACCACGGGACCCCAGCTGAGTCCGGCATTGCTTCCACTTTCTTGTGCCGGGCTCCTCTCCGTCTTCTTACCTGTCGACCTCCCTTGGTCAACTCTTGTTCTCTTCTGACCCCGACGGTATTAGGTTATCCGAGGCCTAGGGAGTCTTTCACTTTCCCGCCTTAATTGGCCCTTGTCTCATCTTTCCTGATACCCTCCTTCTGTGAGGGGTCGGCCTTCTTTTTTTTTTCCTTTTACCTCCTGCCTTGTGCTCAAGACCCTTAAGGAGGCCGGGTATATGTAGCCCCACCACTTCTGGTGCACCCTAGATATTGCTACACCCTCAGGGGCTCACGGCAGGTGAGTTCGGGAGTTGGCGACCCCGAGGGATTCCTGAGCTGGGTCCGTTTTCCACTTTTGTCCCTTACCTTTGGGGCGGACCATCTCCTCTCTCTCCTCCCCTCTCCTCTTTTCCTTATATTTCCTTTTCTCTTTAAGATTCCCGCACTGTTTTTGTTACTTGGTTCACCGTGTATCTAAATTCCCTTTTAGCGAATTTTAAAGGCATTTTTGATCTACGTTGCATTTTGTAAGTTTTTTCGATCTAAATTACATCTCGCCATTGTTTTCAACCTCAATTGCATTTTGTAAAGATTGACAATCTAAATTGCTTCTTAGTAAGTATTTCAATGCAGGTAGACTGGTCTTTTAGTGAGTATTTGAATTTCAATTGCATTTTGTAAGTATTTTCAACCAAAACCGCATTTCGCACGAATTTTGAATTGCATTTTGTTTGGTGGGCATTTTGCACATATTTTGATTCTCAATTGCATTTTGTGGGTATTTTGAATCTAAATTACATTTTGTCAAGTATTTTCAATCTAAATTGCATTTTGTAAGTATTGTCAATCCACATGAGTCGTTTGAATCTACCGTACATTTTGTAAGCATTTTCAATTTCAATTGCATTTTGTAAGTATTTTGAATTTCAATTGCACTTTGTGAATAATTTGGATCGGAACTGGGATAGGGCCTATTTCAATCTGAATTGCATTGTGTATTTTCAATTTCAATTGCATTTTGTAAGTATTTTGAACCTCAATTGCATTTTGTACGTATTTTCGATCTCATTTGCATTTTGTAAGTATTTTGAATTTCAGTTGCATTTTGTACGTATTTTGAATCTAGCCTATGTTTTGTGGGTCTTTTTCAATCTATTCTTTTTGTGAATCTTTTCGTTCTAAATTCCCTTTTGTAAGACCATATTGTGAGTTGTTTCCATCTGAGTTTCTCTTTGTACGTATTTTCCATCTCACATAATTTTCGTTCTGGTTTCCATTTCATTCTCATTTTTGCTATCACCCAGATCATTAGGGGCCGATAACCTCGATGTTAGGCCCATTAAAACAACAATTATCATCATCATAAATTTATAGTCTTGGAGTAAAATTAGAGAAGATATAATTTACTTTAGCTTTGAAAACTCTGTCACTATTTATACATTCCTCGCTGCCGACTGGGAGACTATCGCCATGTGCTTACCCAGTACAACACGAGCGCTATCTGGCACAAACTTTCTCCGGCTACATACCTATTGATGTCTAACTTCTGTCACATACACATACAGTACTTCCTTGGCATTGACATTTCGGCATGAATGCTTCCTGCGCTTAGCAGTCGGAACCTGGTGGTTTATGCCCTCCATGGAATCCCTTATCCCAATAATTGCTCATATGAGTTGTGGCATTTTTTACTTTTACAATATCAGTAGATCTGGTTGTATAGCACATCTACATTTGGCAATATTCTATGCAAAAATGAAAGCCCGAATAGGAATTCTTCATCTTTCAAAGACTAGAAGCTTCTTGTACCGTACCGTCGTGGCAGATGATGACTCTTTTAAAGCCAAGGAACACTCGTGCTCATAGGCTTCTACAGAATAATGTCCTTCTCAGTTTGTTTTGAAATCCCAAATATTTGAATTATTTATTTATCGTATGGCTTTTAGTGCCGGGAGTGTCCAAGGATATGTTCGGCTCGCCAGAGTCTGCAGCTGCTTCCAGCGGACACCCAGAGGTTGAGCTACACATTCCTTTCAATTTCAAGTAGTTCCAACTTTCACTACCAGATGTCAATGATACCTAGTGATGAAGGTTGGAACTTTGAGAGCGTTCTAACAAAATCTAACCTAGAAATTTAGCTCCACACAAGTTTAGTCAGTGGAAGGATCTTTTACATGCAATACATCTATGACATGGGACCGCCGGCTTTACTTCCCCTACGAAGGAAGGCATACAGAAGGATTTTTAATGCTCTTAAAAATCCGACGACTTCGGCCGGGTTTGAACCCGCTATCTTGGGCACAGGAGTTCAGCATGCTACCAACTATGCCACTGAATAGATAATAGCAAGAGTGTTCCACAAAATTGCAAGAGTAGTCGACCCAGTCTCCAAACACAGTTCACACCTTCCCGACTCTATCCAGCAGGGAAGTTACACCAAATGTAAACAACCTTGTTCATTGCACAAATTTTAAACGATCATATTATATTACACAGAATTTTTGTATTTTGATGTCTCTTAGCAAAGCAGCAAGCACATAATGTTATTTAACGTTGACCCCTGTATATAGGCAGCAAACTACACAAAAGAGACTGATTGAAGTTTGTGCTCATGCGTCGGATTACCAGCAGCGCATGAGGACAAGGAAGCAATCTACATGATGATAAAGTCAGTACTGAGGTCGTCAGCAATCAGATTGGTTGCATATACAAATGAAGCTTCATGATATAATTGTTTGTACCTGTAATACTAAATGCTAAACGGCCGGCAGAAACCAAAAGCACTGTGGCACATTCAGGTCGGCCACCACTGATGATGGGTATTATACAGGGGTCTGCCGACGCATGTCTTCCTTGAGCCAAAACCGTTCATGCCGCTGCTTGCACCATGGCAGTAACCAGAACAGAATACAGTAATTAGCATTCATCATTTAACAACTTACCTTTTTACAGGAAATGCTGCGAATATTTTCCATTCTTAACACACAGGCATTGTACCATGTAAATAAATTGGCATTGACAAGTTGTAACTCTCCTTGAGTTATGAGGAATACCTGTCCCCATACTCCAGCTCCACTAGATCGTGAATATTAGATCTGTCTTTTCAACTACCTCGTAATAGTACATTAAGCAGGCTTTGATTAACTACAGTAAATACACAGGAGTAGCTACACCGTGTAATGGTGTAACTTCAAAGATTTAAAATTCATGTGTTGAGGAATGTGGGCTATCGTTATTCGTCAGCTGAGAATCTAGGCCTTATACACCCCCATTAGTCCGGAATGGCAGGTGTTTGTCCAATAGCTGGGATGCACACACAGCTATGGCTGTGAGGTTTACCATAGAGCAAAGAATTTTGATTTGTTGTAGTTTTATTAAGAACGAGTCTGTTAGTGTCACTTGCAAAGCATTTCAACAGGAATTTTCAGGCGTTAAGGTTTCTTTGGAGATTGCTGTACGCAAGGTTGTGATGAAGTTCAAGACTACAGGGTCAGTTTAAATAAAAATAAAGGTATACGAGAGTGGACTGTGCTGTTTTACCATACTAGTGAAATTAGTCAAAATACCTTTTGTAATGATGCATAATAATATTGGAAATGATCTAGTAATGGATGTTTACTCCTCCACTTTCTATAACCCACCCACCATCCCTCTTTAGATCATGACTTGCATATTAAAATTCGAGCTGTGTTCGCCATTATCCAGGTGAATTATGGGACAAGAAGTCTATTGACAACACCGCGCCTTTCTACCTGCTAATTTGTAAGTTTTGCTAGACCGCAATAGCCATACATGCACCTATGGGGTTTGTCACGCACAGTGGGAGTACTCTTGCATCAATAATCTTTATCAAGACCTATTATCTTTGGCTTTAGCATGATATCTGTGTGGTGTATTTTGTATCCCATATGTTGGTAACAGTGGCTGCATAATGTGATATCAATAGAAACATGATTGACGTCGTTGAATGTGCAAGAAATATTACTGAAATAAAGACTCATATTTTTGTAATTTGGATGATTCAGCATAGAAGATTCCAAGTGCATTAGTGTTAATTGATTTCAATTTGTGAATATGATACAACGTATGAAACAAAAAATCATGATAATATGAAAGTGACAGTGTAAAAGCCACATGCTGCTCTTGTATCCTATTAATAAATTAAAGTGAGACGTCACGTTTTGACAGAAGGAAAATTAGAGGACAATTAGTGCTTGATTATTGATTCAACCAAGAAAGTCTTGAAGATAACTTTCTCAACAATCCGGCACGTCATATTATTCGTCAGCTCGAAAGGTCACATAACTAAAATATTAACCAAACAAAGCTACTCTACTTCAAACCCTGAGAGACCCAAATGACAAGAACCAAATACCAATTAATATGCACATACACATAATGTGTTGCATTATATTCTGTACCCAGATTGAAGCTATTACTGTACCTCATATCACAGATTAGCAGCAGCAGTGAGTGAGTTAGCAGAAAGTGCAATGGCTGTGTGTATGCAACACATTAACACATGTGAATGTGAAATAAAAACAAATTACTCTCCCCAAATTAGGCTATGTCATTCGAACATTATCTCCATCAAAATCAGTCTCCTCAGAATCGTACCATCACAACATCCGAACATCTCACAATAAAGATAATATCACCCAGACAGTGATCAATACAGCTTGCAACACTGCTCCAGATTCTTTTCTTGGGCGTAGAAAAATATTTATTTAAATAAATTTTATGACAACAATGATTTTGTCCCGACAGTGGTAGTGACCAATGGTTTTGCGCAGTGCAACTTTTTAATGAAATTGAACAATTAAAAGTAACTCACGACCAAACCTCACAGTTGAACACATGTGAATGCACTGTTTGGAACCTCGTACAGCAGCAAACCTGCAATAATGTCCGTTCGTCATCGACTACACAAAACAATTCTCCTAGACACACACAAACAGACCCTTTATTAAAGGGTCCCATAAACTCGGGGGTGAAAAGCGTGTTAAATTCCCTTCATATGAAGCAAATGCATTAACCTAGACGTATTAATGTATGTATTACAGCTGTTAATACTATAATGTTTATCGTGACATTGGGACCATCGTCAGTGTTCCTAAAACATATGTAATATTTTGCAATTTTTATATTTTCATTTAACTATATTTTATACATTTCGTAGTAGGAAATATGACGCTGGATACCACCATATTAAACAACTCTCTATTACCGTACTTCCAGTGGCGGTTCTAGAAGCTTAAATCTGGGGGGGCCAGACATTTTCCCGGATCGATCTCATTAGTCTACTTTTCCTCATTTTTGCAAAATGAGAAAAGTAGGCTAAAAACTATCATTGGTAAAAAAATAGCATATTTCACTGTCACATAAATTTATTCTTCTGTTTCTATTCTGGGCAAACTGGTTCACTATATCAGAAGGGTCGTGAAGTAATTTTCCACTTAATTCTCTTTCAATTGAAAGAATTGCGAGATTGGAAAGCCTATTTGTTGCCATTGTTGCTCTTAAATAGGATTTTATTCGTTTCACGACAGAGAAACTGCGCTCAGCAGAAGCAGATGACACAGGAAGAGTCAGCATCAACTTGAAAAATAATAGTAGCTATGGAAAAGCAACTTCCATTTTCAGAAGTTCAGAAAAAAAGAATGAAGTGTTTGGACATTTGCCTCTAAATACATTCTTAGCTAAACTGATTTCAGTCTGTAGCACCTTACGGTCTGTGAAGATTAGATTATACTTTTCACAGAACGTGAGAATATATATATTCAAAATTTAAAAAGTTTTCACTTCTTGGGTTACAGGCATCCATTGCATTGCACACAAAATCTTTTTCAGTAAATCTACGCAGTAACACTTCTACCATGTTGTCTAATATTTCAAAAAGATTTATTTTACATGTCTCTGATAATGTGACATTTTCCTCTTCTTTCTCCGCAGAGACTGGCATTAATAAAACCTAGTCTGAAAAGTTCTTTGGAATACTTGAGACTCTAGATTGCTTATAAACTTTCACGCCTAACGACTGAACAGAGTCACATGTAACCGCCCATAGTTCCTTAAAATAATAATCATTTCGTTTTTCTTGCAACGATTTTGCAAGACTATAGATCAATCTATGTGCCCCTCCGAAGTCCACATGTTTTTGTTGTAAGAACATAGAGGCTCCATTGGCAAGCTCGAGAAGATCAGAAAAGATTTGTAACACAAACATCACCTTCACTTTACAAAGCTGTTTCAACAAACCTTTTGCTTCTGCTGCCTCTTTCTTGTTAACTGACTTTGAAAAATACTCCAGAGCTGCTTTAACTGAAGCAAAACGTTTCTGAAAATACATTACTCCTCTATATTTACATACCCATAACGTGTCACTTTGAAGAGGTATCTCTAAAACACGTTCTCCTGGATGAAGATCACTCTGTATCTCAACAAACTTTTGGTGTCTTACAGTAGATACAGACTGAAAAGCATAAATTTCTTCCAGTAAACCAAAAGTGTCCCCTACCACGTCTACAAACTGGCTTTGAAACGTCCACCAAAACTAAATTTAAGTGATGTGCATAACAATGCACGTAAACACACGGGTTATTGACCTTCTGTCGCAATAAACGCTGCACACCGTTTATCTTCCCTGACAGAACCGCGGCTCCATCATATGCTTGTCCAATGGACTTACATGGATCGAAATCCACTGAAACAAGGTACTCTAAAGCTGAATTAGCTATACTTTCAGCATTCAGTTGAGACAAATGTATAAAATCAATGAAACGCTCCTCTATAAAATTTTGTCCTACATATCTGACACATACGGACATCTGTTCCACTTTACTAACAACTCTAACTTCATCCAGGATTAAGGAAACATAACCATTGTTATATTTTTTCGTCTCTCCTCCAATATGTTCAACTATTATATTAGCTGAGATATCAAGAAATTCATTTTGAGAATCTTTAGATGAGTAAGTTGCTTCTTTGATAGACCGTTTACTTGTGCATTCACTTTCTAGTTTAATTACATTTAAAATTTCATCAAAATTCCCTTTATTATTAACACTGTCATCATCCGAAACTGTTTGGCGATGACCTCTACGCCCAATGTCTTGCCGAGCACAAAGTAATGCGACTCGGGCCATTGTTGCCACAGCTGAGCGGTTACGCAATATAACCAGAGGTTTCTCGCTTAGCTTGGAAATCACTGTGCTGCTATGTTCACTTACCAGAAAAATGTTTCACTTTACTATTGAAGATTTATAACATTCACTATCAGCATGCTTTGCACGTTTTTCTCATATTCTTTTCCAATTGCAAAATCCAGTTTTACTGAAAACATGTCCAGCATTGCTTGAATCAGATTGAACGAAATGACGACACAGAAAACAGCATCTTTGTTCTCAGAATATTCAATAAATGTATACCATCAAACCATTTACTGTTAAAACTTCTGTTCGTATTGTATAGTAACGTTTGTTTATAAACTGATTTACGTGGTTGGCATGGACCATCATAGATTGATGCACTGATATAAAATGGTACTGGTTCGTCTATATTAGAAACAGTTGCACTCACATTTTTGTCACAGAGTTGGGGAGATATCGATGCACTTGTATCGCATGGAGGTTTCTCTACTTTGGAAACTTCTGAACTTGCATGTCATAAAGTTGGGAAAAGAGTTTAATACTCTTGGTGTATGCACTACGCATTTTACAAATATAATATTTATACACGATTTCAATTGTGTGTTTAAATTACATCTAATAAAATAAATTTTGAAATTGAAAGAAAAATTAACTTAATTAAATGCATTAGTTTGTTTTATATCAGATAAATTATATCTGTAAATTATCAATTTATTTAGTAACCAAGGAATTTTAAAATAATTATTTCACTAAAACTGGGAGGGGGGGGGGGCGGGTCCCCCCGACCCAGGGCTAGAACCGCCTCTGCGTACTTCTTTCGTCAAATACAATGTAGTGCTACCTCAAAGAGTTCCAGGGGCCGATAACCTAGATGTTAGGCCCCTTAAAACAACAATTATCATCATCAAAGAGTTTCTTATTTTTGTGTCCATCACACATATACTAAATAGGTTATTTTCTATGAAAAAAGAATATAATAAATACAGTTAAACTCGAAAAATCCACTTTTGAATATGCAAGTCTAATAGAAATGCACATATTATTTGGGGTTATTAATAGGGAAATGTTATCTAATATGCTGTGCAGGTACTATAAATTTGTATTATTTAATTAATAGATCTTGACAATTTCATGTAGTGTCAACTAGTATTTTTAGTCTTGGTTTAATTATCAATCAAATCCGTTAATGAAGTCTATTATTTCAATTGGAGTTGTTGATTATCGCGTAGTCTTGTCTAGCTTGTATTCCAGTTCAAAGTTTATCTGGTCTTGTTCTAAATTTCATGTTGTATATGAATCACTCTTTTGTATATGTGGGTGGCTTTTGATAATGTTCTTAATCAATGAAATAATGCTTTGTGTTTATTATGTGGTAACTTAATTGTAGTTTTCTTGACGTTGATAAATCAGCTAATATTATTACTTTGTTGTGTTGAAGTATGTTTCGTAATCCTATGGTCTACATGCAAGGAATGTTATTTGGGAAGTATCGTGGATAAAATTTTCCTATTAATACTCGTAGCAACCTACCAGTTGTCGTCATACACTGCCGTCTTTTACTCTACAGTATGTACTCGTCAGATACAATTAATGCCAAGTTTCAATCCATTCAGGGTATTAGGTCACCAGAAAAGTCAATGTACATTTTTAAATTTAGCATGGCCATCATATTGACATGCTCTTAAGTTAGGAAGAAACATTCCAGTTGGCAAACACAGGTTTCTCGCACTTGACACCTGCTGAGTTTCTTGACAAGAATGTGTCCAACTTGTACAAGGTGAACTCCCAAACTGTTTTATAATATGGCTTAAGGAGGAATTGGTGCCAACATTTGGCCTCGGAGAATCTCAGCTCGAGCAGGTCACTTTTCAGTTGTGACAGGTGATGAACAAGGTGGTGTTATGTTTTGTTCTTGAAGACCTGGACACCAGCATGTTTATCACTGGAAATATACAAGCATTATTATGGTCACTGAAATCAATATTATCCTGCTTGTCTCTACAAGCACTCTTTTCTGCCACACTATTTCTACCCAGTTCTTGATCCACATAACCACCTCAAGCGCTGGACAGCAGTACTCGGCACACCTCCAGTGCTGCACCGCAGTACTCGGCACACCCCAAGTGCTGGACAGCAGTACTCGGCACACCCCAAGTGCTGCACCACAGTACTCGGCACACCCCAAGTGCTGGACAGCAGTACTCGGCACACCCCAAGTGCTGGACAGCAGTACTCGGCACACCTCCAGTGCTGCACCGCAGTACTCGCACACCCCTAGTGCTGGACAGGAGTACTCGGCACACCTCCAGTGCTGCACCGCAGTACTCGCACACCCCTAGTGCTGCACCGCAGTACTCGCACACCCCTAGTGCTGGACAGCAGTACTCGGCACACCTCCAGTGCTGCACTGCAGTACTCGGCACACCCCAAGTGCTGGACAGCAGTACTCGGCACACCTCCAGTGCTGCACCGCAGTACTCGCACACCCCTAGTGCTGGACAGCAGTACTCGGCACACCTCCAGTGCTGCACTGCAGTACTCGGCACACCCCAAGTGCTGGACAGTAGTACTCGCACACCCCAAGTGCTGCACCGCAGTACTCGGCACACCCCTAGTGCTGGACAGCAGTACTCGGCACACCCCAAGTGCTACACCGCAGTACTCGGCACACCCCTAGTGCTGGACAGCAGGACTCGCACACCCCAAGTGCTGGACAGCAGTACTCGGCACACCCCAAGTGCTGGACAGCAGTACTCGGCACACCTCCAGTGCTGCACCGCAGTACTCGCACACCCCTAGTGCTGGACAGCAGTACTAGCACACCCCAAGTGCTGGACAGCAGTACTCGCACACCCCTAGTGCTGCACCAAAGTACTCACACACCCCAAGCGCTGGGCAGCAGTACTCGCACACCCCTAGTGCTGGACAGCAGTACTCGCACACCCCAAGTGCTGGACAGCAGTACTTGGCACACCTCCAGTGCTGCACCGCAGTACTCGGCACACCCCTAGTGCTGGACAGCAGTACTCGCACACCCCTAGTGCTGGACAGCAGTACTCGCACACCCCAAGTGCTGGACAGCAGTACTCGCACACCCCATGTGCTGGACAGCAGTACTCGCACACCCCAAGCGCTGGGCAGCAGTACTCGCACACCCCAAGTGCTGGACAGCAGTACTCGGCACACCTCCAGTGCTGCACCGCAGTACTCGGCACACCCCAAGTGCTGGACAGCAGTACTCGCACACCCCTAGTGCTGGACAGCAATACTCACACACCCCAAGTGCCGGACAGCAGTACTCGGCACACCTCAAGTGCTGGACAGCAGTACTCGGCACACCTCAAGTGCTGGACAGCAGTACTCGGCACACCCCAAGTGCTGGACAGCAGTACTCGCACACCTCCAGTGCTGCACCACAGTACTCGGCACACCCCTAGTGCTGGACAGCAGTACTCGGCACACCTCCAGTGCTGCACCGCAGTACTCGCACACCCCTAGTGCTGGACAGCAGTACTCGGCACACCCCAAGTGCTGGACAGCAGTACTCGGCACACCCCAAGTGCTGGACAGCAGTACTCGGCACACCTCCAGTGCTGCACCGCAGTACTCGCACACCCCTAGTGCTGGACAGCAGTACTCGGCACACCCCAAGTGCTGGACAGCAGTACTCGGCACACCTCCAGTGCTGCACCGCAGTACTCGGCACACCTCCAGTGCTGCACCGCAGTACTCGCACACCCCTAGTGCTGGACAGCAGTACTCGCACACCCCTACTGCTGCACCGCAGTACTCGCACACCCCAAGTGCTGCACCGCAGTACTCGCACACCCCTAGTGCTGGACAGCAGTACTCGCACACCCCAAGTGCTGGACAGCAGTACTCGCACACCTCCAGTGCTGCACCGCAGTACTCGGCACACCCCAAGTGCTGGACAGCAGTACTCGGCACACCTCCAGTGCTGCACCGCAGTACTCGGCACACCTCCAGTGCTGCACCACAGTACTCGGCACACCTCCAGTGCTGCACCGCAGTACTCGGCACACCTCCAGTGCTGCACAGCAGTACACGGCACACCTCCAGTGCTGGACAGCAGTACTCGCACACCCCAAGCGCTGGGCAGCAGTACTCGCACACCCCAAGCGCTGGACAGCAGAACTCGCACACCCCAAGTTCTGGACAGCAGTACTTGGCACACCCCAAGTGCTGCACCGCAGTACTCGGCACACCCCTAGTGCTGGACAGCAGTACTCGCACACCCCTAGTGCTGGACAGCAGTACTCGCACACCCCAAGTGCTGGACAGCAGTACTCGCACACCCCAAGTGCTGGACAGCAGTACTCGCACACCCCAAGTGCTGCACCGCAGTACTCGCACACCCCTAGTGCTGGACAGCAGTACTCGCACACCCCAAGTGCTGGGCAGCAGTACTCGGCACACCCCAAGTGCTGGACAGCAGTTCTCGGCACACCCCAAGTGCTGGACAGCAGTACTCGCACACCCCAAGTGCTGGACAGCAGTACTCGCACACCCCAAGTGCTGGACAGTAGTACTCGGCACACCCCAAGTGCTGGACAGTAGTACTCGGCACACCCCAAGTGCTGCACCGCAGTACTCGCACACCCCAAGTGCTGCACCGCAGTACTCGCACACCCCTAGTGCTGCACCGCAGTACTCGGCACACCCCAAGTGCTGGACAGCAGTACTCGGCACACCCCAAGTGCTGGACAGCAGTACTCGCACACCCCAAGCGCTGGGCAGCAGTACTCGCACACCCCAAGTGCTGGACAGCAGTACTCGCACACCCCATGTGCTGGACAGCAGTACTCGCACACCCCATGTGCTGGACAGCAGTACTCGGCACACCCCGAGTGCTGGACAGCAGTACTCGGCACACCCCAAGTGCTGGACAGCAGTAGTCGCACACCCCAAGTGCTGGACAGCAGTACTCGCACACCCCAAGTGCTGGACAGCAGTACTCGCACACCCCAAGTGCTGGACAGTAGTACTCGGCACACCCCAAGTGCTGCACCGCAGTACTCGGCACACCCCAAGTGCTGCACCGCAGTACTCGCACACCCCTAGTG
The DNA here is from genome assembly GCA_946902985.2 of Meconema thalassinum. NCBI lineage: Eukaryota > Metazoa > Arthropoda > Insecta > Orthoptera > Tettigoniidae > Meconema > Meconema thalassinum. The sequence goes on from OX336392.1 coordinate 554,587,129, forward strand.
CTGCACCGCAGTACTCGCACACCCCTAGTGCTGCACCGCAGTACTCGGCACACCCCAAGTGCTGGACAGCAGTACTCGGCACACCCCAAGTGCTGGACAGCAGTACTCGCACACCCCAAGCGCTGGGCAGCAGTACTCGCACACCCCAAGTGCTGGACAGCAGTACTCGCACACCCCATGTGCTGGACAGCAGTACTCGCACACCCCATGTGCTGGACAGCAGTACTCGGCACACCCCGAGTGCTGGACAGCAGTACTCGGCACACCCCAAGTGCTGGACAGCAGTAGTCGCACACCCCAAGTGCTGGACAGCAGTACTCGCACACCCCAAGCGCTGGACAGCAGTACTCGGCACACCCCAAATGCTGCACCGCAGTACTCGCACACCCCTAGTGCTGCACCGCAGTACTCGCACACCCCTAGTGCTGGACAGCAGTACTCGCACACCCCTAGTGCTGCACCGCAGTACTCGCACACCCCTAGTGCTGGACAGCAGTACTCGCACACCCATAGTGCTGCACCGCAGTACTCGCACACCCCAAGTGCTGCACGGCAGTACTCGCACACCCCTAGTGCTGGGCAGCAGTACTCGCACACCCCTAGTGCTGGACAGCAGTACTCGCACACCCCTAGTGCTGGACAGCAGTACTCGCACACCCCTAGTGCTGGACAGCAGTACTCGCACACCCCTAGTGCTGGGCAGCAGTACTCGGCACACCTCCAGTGCTGCACAGCAGTACTCGCACACCCCAAGTGCTGCACCGCAGTACTCGCACACCCCAAGTGCTGCACCGCAGTACTCGCACACCCCAAGTGCTGCACCGCAGTACTCGCACACCCCAAGTGCTGCACCGCAGTACTCGCACACCCCTAGTGCTGCACCGCAGTACTCGCACACCCCAAGTGCTGCACCGCAGTACTCGCACACCCCTAGTGCTGCGCAGCAGTACTCGCACACCCCAAGTGCTGGACAGCAGTACTCGCACACCCCAAGTGCTGGACAGCAGTACTCGCAAACCCCAAGTGCTGGACAGCAGTACTCCGCTCACCCCAAGTGCTGGACAGCAGTACTCCGCACACCCCATGCGCTGGGCAGCAGTACTCGGCACACCCCAAGTGCTGGGCAGCAGTACTCGGCACACCCCAAGTGCTGGACAGCAGTACTCGCACACCCCAAGTGCTGGACAGCAGTACTCGCACACCCCAAGTGCTGGACAGCAGTACTCGCACACCCCAAGTGCTGGACAGCAGTACCCGCACACCCCAAGTGCTGGGCAGCAGTACTCGCACACCCCAAGTGCTGGACAGCAGTACTCGGCACACCCCAAGCGCTGGGCAGCAGTACTCGCACACCCCAAGTGCTGGACAGCAGTACTCGCACACCCCAAGTGCTGGACAGCAGTACTCGGCACACCCCAAGCGCTGGGCAGCAGTACTCGGCACACCCCAAGTGCTGGACAGCAGTACTCGCACACCCCAAGTGCTGGACAGCAGTACTCGCACACCCCAAGTGCTGGACAGCAGTACTCGGCACACCCCAAGCGCTGGGCAGCAGTACTCGGCACACCCCAAGCGCTGGGCAGCAGTACTTGGCACACCCCAAGTGCTGGGCAGCAGTACTCGGCACACCCCAAGCGCTGGGCAGCATTACTCGGCACACCCCAAGCGCTGGAGAGCAGTACTCGCACACCCCAAGCGCTGGACAGCAGTACTCGGCACACCCCAAGTGCTGGGCAGCAGTACTCGGCACACCCTAAGCGCTGGGCAGCAGTACTCGGCACACCCCAAGCGCTGGGCAGCAGTACTCGGCACACCCCAAGCGCTGGGCAGCAGTACTCGGCACACCCCAAGCGCTGGACAGCAGTATTCGGCACACCCCAAGTGCTGGACAGCAGTACTCGGCACACCCCAAGCGCTGGGCAGCAGTACTCGGCACACCCCAAGCGCTGGGCAGCAGTACTCGGCACACCCCAAGCGCTGGGCAGCAGTACTCGGCACACCCCAAGCGCTGGGCAGCAGTACTCGGCACACCCCAAGCGCTGGGCAGCAGTACTTGGCACACCCCAAGCGCTGGGCATCATTACTCGGCACACCCCAAGCGCTGGAGAGCAGTACTCGCACACCTCAAGCGCTGGACAGCAATACTCGGCACACCCCAAGCGCTGGGCAGCAATACTCGGCACACCCCAAGCGCTGGGCAGCAGTACTCGGCACACCCCAAGCGCTGGGCAGCAGTACTCGGCACACCCCAAGCGCTGGACAGCAATACTCGGCACACCCCAAGCGCTGGGCAGCAGTACTCGGCACACCCCAAGCGCTGGACAGCAGTACTCGCACACCCCAAGCGCTGGACAGCAATACTCGGCACACCCCGAGTGCTGGACAGCAATACTCGGCACACCAAACAATAGTTTTATAATATGGCTTAAGGAGGAATTGGTGCCAACATTTGGCCTCGGAGAATCTCAGCTCGAGCAGGTCACTTTTCAGTTGTGACAGGTGATGAACAAGGTGGTGTTATGTTTTGTTCTTGAAGACCTGGACACCAGCATGTTTATCACTGGAAATATACAAGCATTATTATGGTCACTGAAATCAATATTATCCTGCTTGTCTCTACAAGCACTCTTTTCTGCCACACTATTTCTACCCAGTTCTTGATCCACATAACCACCTCAAGCGCTGGACAGCAGTACTCGGCACACCTCCAGTGCTGCACCGCAGTACTCGGCACACCCCAAGTGCTGGACAGCAGTACTCGGCACACCCCAAGTGCTGCACCACAGTACTCGGCACACCCCATGTGCTGGACAGCAGTACTCGGCACACCTCCAGTGCTGCACCGCAGTACTCGCACACCCCTAGTGCTGGACAGCAGTACTCGGCACACCTCCAGTGCTGCACCGCAGTACTCGCACACCCCTAGTGCTGCACCGCAGTACTCGCACACCCCTAGTGCTGGACAGCAGTATTCGGCACACCTCCAGTGCTGCACTGCAGTACTCGGCACACCCCAAGTGCTGGACAGCAGTACTCGGCACACCTCCAGTGCTGCACCGCAGTACTCGCACACCCCTAGTGCTGGACAGCAGTACTCGGCACACCTCCAGTGCTGCACTGCAGTACTCGGCACACCCCAAGTGCTGGACAGTAGTACTCGCACACCCCAAGTGCTGCACCGCAGTACTCGGCACACCCCTAGTGCTGGACAGCAGTACTCGGCACACCCCAAGTGCTACACCGCAGTACTCGGCACACCCCTAGTGCTGGACAGCAGGACTCGCACACCCCAAGTGCTGGACAGCAGTACTCGGCACACCCCAAGTGCTGGACAGCAGTACTCGGCACACCTCCAGTGCTGCACCGCAGTACTCGCACACCCCTAGTGCTGGACAGCAGTACTAGCACACCCCAAGTGCTGGACAGCAGTACTCGCACACCCCTAGTGCTGCACCGCAGTACTCGCACACCCCAAGCGCTGGGCAGCAGTACTCGCACACCCCTAGTGCTGGACAGCAGTACTCGCACACCCCAAGTGCTGGACAGCAGTACTTGGCACACCTCCAGTGCTGCACCGCAGTACTCGGCACACCCCTAGTGCTGGACAGCAGTACTCGCACACCCCTAGTGCTGGACAGCAGTACTCGCACACCCCAAGTGCTGGACAGCAGTACTCGCACACCCCATGTGCTGGACAGCAGTACTCGCACACCCCAAGCGCTGGGCAGCAGTACTCGCACACCCCAAGTGCTGGACAGCAGTACTCGGCACACCTCCAGTGCTGCACCGCAGTACTCGGCACACCCCTAGTGCTGGACAGCAGGACTCGCACACCCCAAGTGCTGGACAGCAGTACTCGCACACCCCTAGTGCTGCACCGCAGTACTCGCACACCCCAAGCGCTGGGCAGCAGTACTCGCACACCCCTAGTGCTGGACAGCAGTACTCGCACACCCCAAGTGCTGGACAGCAGTACTTGGCACACCTCCAGTGCTGCACCGCAGTACTCGGCACACCCCTAGTGCTGGACAGCAGTACTCGCACACCCCTAGTGCTGGACAGCAGTACTCGCACACCCCAAGTGCTGGACAGCAGTACTCGCACACCCCAAGTGCTGGACAGCAGTACTCGCACACCCCAAGCGCTGGGCAGCAGTACTCGCACACCCCAAGTGCTGGACAGCAGTACTCGGCACACCTCCAGTGCTGCACCGCAGTACTCGGCACACCCCAAGTCCTGGACAGCAGTACTCGCACACCCCTAGTGCTGGACAGCAATACTCACACACCCCAAGTGCTGGACAGCAGTACTCGGCACACCTCAAGTGCTGGACAGCAGTACTCGCACACCTCCAGTGCTGCACCACAGTACTCGGCACACCCCTAGTGCTGGACAGCAGTACTCGGCACACCTCCAGTGCTGCACCGCAGTACTCGCACACCCCTAGTGCTGGACAGCAGTACTCGGCACACCCCAAGTGCTGGACAGCAGTACTCGGCACACCCCAAGTGCTGGACAGCAGTACTCGGCACACCTCCAGTGCTGCACCGCAGTACTCGCACACCCCTAGTGCTGGACAGCAGTACTCGGCACACCCCAAGTGCTGGACAGCAGTACTCGGCACACCTCCAGTGCTGCACCGCAGTACTCGGCACACCTCCAGTGCTGCACCGCAGTACTCGCACACCCCTAGTGCTGCACCGCAGTACTCGCACACCCCAAGTGCTGCACCGCAGTACTCGCACACCCCAAGTGCTGCACCGCAGTACTCGCACACCCCTAGTGCTGGACAGCAGTACTCGCACACCCCAAGTGCTGGACAGCTGTACTCGCACACCTCCAGTGCTGCACCGCAGTACTCGGCACACCCCAAGTGCTGGACAGCAGTACTCGGCACACCCCAAGTGCTGGACAGCAGTACTCGGCACACCTCCAGTGCTGGACAGCAGTACTCGGCACACCTCCAGTGCTGCACCGCAGTACTCGGCACACCTCCAGTGCTGCACCACAGTACTCGGCACACCTCCAGTGCTGCACCGCAGTACTCGGCACACCTCCAGTGCTGCACAGCAGTACACGGCACACCTCCAGTGCTGGACAGCAGTACTCGCACACCCCAAGCGCTGGGCAGCAGTACTCGCACACCCCAAGCGCTGGACAGCAGAACTCGCACACTCCATGTGCTGGACAGCAGTACTTGGCACACCCCAAGTGCTGCACCGCAGTACTCGGCACACCCCTAGTGCTGGACAGCAGTACTCGCACACCCCTAGTGCTGGACAGCAGTACTCGCACACCCCAAGTGCTGGACAGCAGTACTCGCACACCCCAAGTGCTGGACAGCAGTACTCGCACACCCCAAGCGCTGGGCAGCAGTACTCGCACACCCCAAGTGCTGGACAGCAGTACTCGGCACACCTCCAGTGCTGCACCCCAGTACTCGGCTTACCCCAAGTGCTGGACAGCAGTACTCGCACACCCCAAGTGCTGGACAGCAGTACTCGCACACCCCAAGTGCTGGACAGCAGTACTCGCACACCCCAAGTGCTGGACAGCAGTACTCGGCACACCTCAAGTGCTGGACAGCAGTACTCGGCACACCTCAAGTGCTGGACAGCAGTACTCGCACACCCCAAGTGCTGGACAGCAGTACTCGCACACCTCCAGTGCTGCACCACAGTACTCGCACACCCCTAGTGCTGGACAGCAGTACTCGGCACACCCCTAGTGCTGGACAGCAGTACTCGGCACACCTCCAGTGCTGCACCGCAGTACTCGCACACCCCTAGTGCTGGACAGCAGTACTCGCACACCCCAAGTGCTGGACAGCAGTGCTCGGCACACCTCCAGTGCTGCACCGCAGTACTCGCACACCCCTAGTGCTGGACAGCAGTACTCGGCACACCCCAAGTGCTGGACAGCAGTACTCGGCACACCTCCAGTGCTGCACCGCAGTACTCGCACACCCCTAGTGCTGGACAGCAGTACTCGCACACCCCTAGTGCTGCACCGCAGTACTCGCACACCCCAAGTGCTGGACAGCAGTACTCGCACACCCCAAGTGCTGGACAGCAGTACTCGCACACCTCCAGTGCTGCACCACAGTACTCGGCACACCCCAAGTGCTGGACAGCAGTACTCGGCACACCTCCAGTGCTGCACCGCAGTACTCGGCACACCTCCAGTGCTGCACCCCAGTACTCGGCACACCTCCAGTGCTGCACCGCAGTACTCGGCACACCTCCAGTGCTGCACAGCAGTACATGGCACACCTCCAGTGCTGGACAGCAGTACTCGGCACACCTCCAGTGCTGCACAGCAGTACTCGGCACACCTCCAGTGCTGGACTGCAGTACTCGGCACACCTCCAGTGCTGCACCGCAGTACTCGGCACACCCCAAGTGCTGGACAGCAGTACTCGGCACACCTCCAGTGCTGGGCAGCAGTACTCGGCACACCTCCAGTGCTGGGCAGCAGTACTCGGCACACCCCAAGTGCTGGACAGCAGTACTCGGCACACCCCAAGTGCTGGACAGCAGTACTCGGCACACCCAAGCGCTGGACAGCAGTACTCGCACACCCCAAGCGCTGGACAGCAGTACTCGCACACCCCAAGCGCTGGACAGCAGTACTCGCACACCCCAAGCGCTGGACAGCAGTACTCGCACACCCCTAGTGCTGGACAGCAGTACTCGCACACCCCTAGTGCTGGACAGCAGTACTCGGCACACCCCAAGTGCTGCACCGCAGTACTCGCACACCCCAAGTGCTGCACCGCAGTACTCGCACACCCCAAGTGCTGCACCGCAGTACTCGCACACCCCAAGTGCTGCACCGCAGTACTCGCACACCCCAAGTGCTGCACCGCAGTACTCGCACACCCCTAGTGCTGGACAGCAGTACTCGCACACCCCAAGTGCTGGACAGCAGTACTCGGCACACCCCAAGTGCTGGACAGCAGTTCTCGGCACACCCCAAGTGCTGGACAGCAGTACTCGGCACACCCCAAGTGCTGGACAGCAGTACTGGCACACCCCAAGCGCTGGACAGCAGTACTCGCACACCCCAAGCGCTGGACAGCAGTACTCGCACACCCCAAGTGCTGGACAGCAGTACTCGCACACCCCAAGTGCTGGACAGTAGTACTCGGCACACCCCAAGTGCTGCACCGCAGTACTCGCACACCCCAAGTGCTGCACCGCAGTACTCGCACACCCCTAGTGCTGCACCGCAGTACTCGCATTCCCCTAGTGCTGCACCGCAGTACTCGGCACACCCCAAGTGCTGGACAGCAGTACTCGGCACACCCCAAGTGCTGGACAGCAGTACTCGCACACCCCAAGTGCTGAACAGCAGTACTCGGCACACCCCAAGCGCTGGGCAGCAGTACTCGGCACACCCCAAGCGCTGGGCAGCAGTACTTGGCACACCCCAAGTGCTGGGCAGCAGTACTCGGCACACCCCAAGCGCTGGGCAGCATTACTCGGCACACCCCAAGCGCTGGAGAGCAGTACTCGCACACCCCAAGCGCTGGACAGCAGTACTCGGCACACCCCAAGTGCTGGGCAGCATTACTCGGCACACCCTAAGCGCTGGGCAGCAGTACTCGGCACACCCCAAGCGCTGGGCAGCAGTACTCGGCACACCCCAAGCGCTGGGCAGCAGTACTCGGCACACCCCAAGCGCTGGACAGCAGTACTCGGCACACCCCAAGTGCTGGACAGCAATACTCGGCACACCCCAAGCGCTGGGCAGCAGTACTCGGCACACCCCAAGCGCTGGGCAGCAGTACTCGGCACACCCCAAGCGCTGGGCAGCAGTACTCGGCACACCCCAAGCGCTGGGCAGCAGTACTTGGCACACCCCAAGCGCTGGGCAGCAGTACTCGGCACACCCCAAGCGCTGGAGAGCAGTACTCGGCACACCCCAAGCGCTGGACAGCAATACTCGGCACACCCCAAGCGCTGGGCAGCAATACTCGGCACACCCCAAGCGCTGGGGAGCAGTACTCGGCACATCCCAAGCGCTGGGCAGCAGTACTCGGCACACCCCAAGCGCTGGACAGCAATACTCGGCACACCCCAAGCGCTGGGCAGCAGTACTCGGCACACCCCAAGCGCTGGACAGCAGTACTCGCACACCCCAAGCGCTGGACAGCAATACTCGGCACACCCCGAGTGCTGGACAGCAATACTCGGCACACCAAACAATAGTTTTGGACTAGTTTCCATTCTGATTTGTTGGAATAGTTCACATTGTGAAATGTTTTGTAGCACAGCTGGTCAGCTTATAGATTGCTCTGGGTCATGACATTACTGTAGGCATTGGTGAACTAGCCATTCAAAATAGGTACATCAATGTCCAAGGTGGGTTTAATGTCCTCTGTGAACAAATGCTCCTTTCTAGAGGCCATAAATAGATATGGTTCCTTATATAAATTTTGTGTGCTCATGTTTTACACTTTTGACCCTCTTAAAGCTTTCTCCTAGATATTGCAGGGATGGAAGTGCAACTGCACACAATGCACTACCTAAGTGGCATGGCCTACTGTGTGTGCTTGAACATAAGAAATTTACTGGTACATTAAGGATTCCTTTGTAAGGCAAAATTTATGCACTTTGGCATAAGGGATATATTATACTTTGATGATAAAATGCATTCTCAAGGCTCAAAAGCATTGGTTGTGAGTTAATTCACCAATGCATATAGTTAAACTAATCGTGAGTACCGAAACCTTTTTGTCTTAATAATAAAGAAAAGGCACTGATTTAAAATAAAACCTTGTTAAGAGAAATTAAAAATATTGTGTGTTTTGAAGAGGAATCTCAACTAGTATCACCTGCTTCAGCATTTCTCTAGACAAGCTGCATGGAGTTCATTGTGTACATGAAGATTGTCTTGTTTGCCTTACTCCAGGTTTGTTTTGTAATTTCAGGTGTTGGGAAGTCATGCCTCTTGCTCCAGTTCACAGACAAGAGATTTCAACCTGTCCATGATCTCACCATAGGTATGTCACACGATCAACATGTTGTTAGAATCATTGCTCCTCTTGGAATGGTTGACTGCTGTTCTTTCATATGTAAGACTAAAAGCTGTATTTTATGTCTTACATGCGAGAGAGAGTTGTTTTTCTTTTCACCTGGGAGTTGTGTATTGTTTGAGGAAGATGGTCACATGTGGGAGCTATGTCTTTAGTAGTGGCTCTCGTACACTTAACCACGCAATATGATACTAGAGCTCGAGCCAGCTGGGAAGGCGGTGCGCAGAACACAACGCTACCATTACGTCGTGCCTCACTTCCACCCCACCAATCACAGTCAGTCTGTCTTGAGAATCTGAGCTAGTGTGTTGTCAAGAAAGCCAAGTGTAAAACAGCGTGAAAGAAACAGGCTCGTTGAGCTAAGCGACGGTGTTGCCATACTGCAGGAACTCATGGCAGCAGCCTGCGGTGTGGGGCTCGGACATGGTGGACCTCTTGCAACAGTGGACATGTATCTCTTTCTCTCTCTGCGCAAATCCCAGAGAGCCGGCCGCCTTCCGAGCTGACACGAGCTCTAGAACACATGAAACAATTTTTGAATACAGTAAGTACATTATAATGATTAATAAAGAGTAAATTAATTATGTTAATTATATTACAGTCAGTGTGAACGACTGTAGGTTCTTCCCAGAGGTGTACAACAAGTGGGGATGCATTGGTGACCAAGAGACCCCCAGCCGAGTACTTGTACTGGGCTCCTCTCATTCAACTTTCCCGTCAATCTCCCTCTTCCGACCCCGGGTATCTGAGGGCTAAGGTTTCTATAACCTTAATTGGCCTTTGTCTTTTCTTTCCTTATACAGTTCTCTCATTGTTGAAGGGGGACAACTGTCTACTGTAAGAGGCCCTATAGGTGTAGTCCCACCATGCATGGTGGTACACTCTCAAGGATGTTTTCCCTTTTTACCCAGTGACTTTGGGGTGGACCCTTTCCTATCTGCCTTTCATGGGTCTACTTCCTTGCAAACAATAAGGGGCTGAATAATCACGGTGTTCAACATAGGTCAACATGGAACCGGGTGTATTTCTTGTTATCAGTGTTTGCATATGCGAATATATTTAAGGGATGTCAGAGAATAGTGACTCCTTGGTATTATTTTCTAGTTTTGTAAACCAGATTGAACATGTATCAAGGAATAATTAGTATATCTTCTAGCCTGATTTTGGATTAATTTTGTTTTTTAATTGTTTAGTTTATTATTTAGTATTTTTTTTCTTGTAGAACATCATTTCCTTCATAAAATTGAAATGCAGAATCTGCTTTGAAACTTTTATAAATACATAGATTGGTTTTTAAGTTTTGGCAATTATATTATACAGTACATTGATAAATAACATACCTACATGGTTCCAAGTTTCATAGGCCCTCAATGTTGTCTCCAGCGGTGTGGAAGCTATTGGATTCTGTGGCACTGCCCAATCTATTGATGGTGCGAAGAGAGCGGTCGGCAATTGTAGGGTAGCGGTTCCCGCGTAGTGGCTCTATCATCTTCCGGATGAGATCAAAGTCTCAGGGAAGGGGCAGATGACCTCGTAGTTCTGCCCCTTAAAACAACAACTAACTATAGTTGCAGGAACTCAATGAGGAGAGTAGGGGGGGTGATCGAGTACCTCCCAGTCCCAGCGATTTAACAGTGTGCCCTAGCATTGTCATGCAGAACGATGGGCGGTGTAACCATGTGGTGTCGCCGTCCTTCTCAGAGCTCCTAGGAGATGGTCTTGCAGAAGCGAACAATAGTTTTATGATCATATCTTCCGAATCCTAGGCAAGAATCAACATTACCTTCACATTGATGGGGGTTTGTCGAACGGTTTGTTTCCGTGGTGCCGTCACTTGTTCCATTGGTGTTTCAACTGTGGTTCATAAGATTTGGTCCACGTCTCGTCAATGGTTATGATACCTATGCCATAACAAGTCCTTAAAATTAAAACTTACAATTTCCGCCTAGTCAATACTATACTTTTTTTATAAAGTATTTCAAGGGTACATGTTTCAGGTCCCAATCTTTCTGGACCCTTCTTCAGCCCGTAAAATCACACATGGAGCCCATCAAATCACAAAACATCGATAAACACAAACTGCACACACACAATAAATAGATAAAACACTGTAAAAACAACTAAGAGTCTAAAATCTAAAAATAACATGCATGTTTTACTGTCTTCAGGAACATGTTTTCACTTGTTCTTCATCTAAAAAACCAACCCTTGCAGTACAGTACTGTAGCTGTTGATGTGCTAGAAACTGATGGGTAACATGACATTTGTGTGTGTGCTGCATTACTTACATTGAACTTTTGTTCCCTCATTAACAGGTGTTGAATTCGGAGCCCGCATGATCACGATAGATGGCAAGCAAATTAAACTGCAAATTTGGGACACAGTGAGTACTGCTCATTCTCTTTCAAAGCTTGTAACTTGTTATGCTTAGGATCCACTTGTGTTTCCAGGACCTCTTGATTTGTGTCGCTACACTCACATCATGATGAAGTGTTCATTGCTGGACTGGAAACCATATTGGCCCAAATTAATATTCAAGGCATTTTATTACAAGGGGCAGATTACCTTGTAGTTACGCCCCTTAAAACAACAATAACTAACTAAACTTGTGAAAATGTGTAAGGAAAGTTGGAAATACACACAAGTTGATCTGCTCTACCATAAGGCTAATGGAGCTTCATGTACACAAAAATGGTCAACAGAGTTAGCAATTTGGACAATAAGTCGAGGTATAACAGCTATGTACCCATAGATCCTTCCGTGCTTTTAAAAACAGTTACAGCAGTGAATTATTCCATGTGTACATGAAAGTCTACATTTAGAAAATATGTACACTGTATCCAGCTCTCTCCCTGGATTATCTCGTGTTTCATATTACAAAATTCCTTGAATATTAATTTGGGCCAATATCCTTTACACCTTAGTTATTCACATTATCTCTGTTACCACCTTCGTGAGTTCATCATTATTTGGGTGTAGTGTCTCGATCACTTCCCATATCTCGGCTCAACAGTTGCATGACCGAGCTCTGTGGACTTGTGTTGTTTACAAGCTGAACTGTCACTAGCAGTGGGGAGTGTAGCCTATGTTCATTGCTGTATTTCAGGCTGGTCAAGAAGCTTTCCGATCGATCACACGGTCGTATTACCGTGGAGCAGCTGGAGCTCTTCTAGTGTACGACATTACAAGGAGGGAGACTTTCAGCCATTTGACTACCTGGCTGGAGGATGCTCGGCAACATTCCAACTCCAACATGGTGATCATGCTCATCGGCAATAAGAGGTAGGCCAACTGTTACATTACTACAAACATAGAGTGAATCAAAACTCAGCAATTCTTCTAGGTTTGTGCCATGTCTTGTGTGGGGTTTTGCCTAGGACACCAAGCTGGCTCATCGGCGGGCTCTTGGTGTCCCCGCCCGACCCCCACAGGAGTGACGAACTGTGCGCCACCTCCCTATATATTAGGTGCAACTGCACCACTTGACTGCGAGAACTAAAAGCTCAATCAGCCTTAAGGCCAGCTTGGTGTCCTAGGCGAAACCGCACACAAGACACGGCACAAACCTAGAAGAATTGCAGAGTTTTAATTCATCCGCCGTGAAAGCCAATATACCATCTTTATAGTGTGAATCCTTCCTGATTACATGGTAATCATGCCCATCGGCAATAAGAAGTACAGTGGAACTTCTATAATTCGAAATCCTCTTTAATTCGAATTTTTCTCTTGGTCCCTAGCATTTTATATACAATCAATGCTAAAAAATCGTGGTTAGTTCGAATTATATTTTCATAATTCAAAGTTTTTAGTGTAAAAAGCCGATCGGAAGCCAAACAGTTGGGTCAGTTCCCGAAAGAACTGTTCCGAGTGCAGCCCAAACAACAAACCACATCACAGAACTGACGCGTTTTTTTGAAAGTAGAAATGACGTAAGTGATTCTGTTTTCTGTTCCTTAAATTTGTTAGATTCTTTTGTGATGACTGAGAGACTTAATTGTAGGAAACGGGTAAAAATCTCAAACTAATTTGAAAAACGGTAGATTTCTCTAAGACTAACTAGATTGCTGGATAACTACTGTCGTTAAATAGGTGAATAGTACATTTTGGTTTTAATTTTCATTTGAAACTTTTGAGGTTATTCACGATACAGTCTTTATAAAGTACCGTTGTCTGCTTTGTTGAACGTAAGTCATTATGTAAACATAACACAAAATACTTTCTCTACCCTTTTCAAAGAACATTCTTAATTCGAATGTTTGTATAATTCGAATTTTTTAACTGGTCCCTTGAGGTTCGAATTATCCAAGTTCCACTGTACTACTGTTATATTACTCTAAATCACAGTTGCCAACAATGTAAATTTCAAATCCTGGTCAAGTACCTGAAAAGTCAGTGAAAATCTGTGAATATGAATTTACCTACAAAAATAGAAAATGACACACCAATATGAAATTAACGAAAAATCACTAATTTATTTTGGGAAAATGGCTAATTTAGATGTGATGATGATGTGTGAGGATACATTAAAACCTGGTTAAATCAAAGCTGAATAATTCTAAAATGTTATTTCGTACTATGGTCCATCGGATGAGTACAGCTTTATTTCATAAACCCATACAGTTCATCGTTCAAAAGAAAAAATGTGCTTTTTCTGTGATCATATTCATTTACTTCTTCTCCTATACAAAATATTGTGTGGGCTTTCGCCTAGAACACAAACATAGAAGAATTGCTGAGTCATAGATTTAGATTCATAATTCTTAGCTGCACACCCCGCTAGAATGAAAGTGTACCCATCTAGCACAAATGGACTAGAAGCACCTTCTTCTCTTTATCAGCCCTTTGTTGCAGCACCAGAATTAAAATGGATTAAGAATCTGGTATAGGAAAGAAGAAGAAATTCATACCATGACTTTATTTCTGTGATAAAAGTAAGGGAGCAGTAGAAGTGAAGGATAGACAGGAGTGGAAGAGGCTGTTTACCGCACCTTGGAGATGGACTCAGATAATGACTTTATTTCTATGCTCCTCCATTGCTGCTGACAGCATGGCTGCCACTCCATTGATAGACATCGCTTGAAGTAGTAATTGAAGGTTCCAGTGCTCCTTTTTTACAAACTTGTGGGAAACAACAAAAACCTTCAATTGTAAACTAAACATACAACTGAAGTAGACCTTCCATTACAATCCTACATTTATTTATTATTATTCAAAAGCATTTCCCTTTTTAGTCGATCTACTGTAGTATAACCAAACTTGCAAAGCGTTCTTCATATTAGTAATTTTCATTTTCTGAGGTGCAAGTCAGTTTTGTTTTTGAAAGTACTAATGGCAATGTAGAATGGAAGTTTAACCGATGGCAAATATGTGTTTGCCTACTTTAGGACATTTCTTAGTTTTGCAGGAGCTGAGGTCCATGGTATAGTTGTTTTTTTAACAGTTACGGCGTGGGCGCCGCAATATTACGTTGCAAGACAACTTTCTCAAACTGCAACAGCCGCAATCATATCCTCGCGCTATGTTTGGAGACTAACGTAATATTACAGCTCTAACACTGCTCTGTGGATGCCACTGGGCATGAAGACGTGTAGTCACTGGTGAACGGAAAAATATAGGAGAACTCGGACTTTGTTTCACCCTTTACTTCAAAATATCCCATACTGTGGTGAATTAGTGCATCATGAGAAGTGGTTTTTGTTTTAGATGTAATGTTTTGTGTTTTCTTCTTCTTCTTTTGAGACCACAAAGGATCACTTGACCCAACCATTAGTTCGTCGACTTGTAGGAACTGTACGAGCCTTGCGGTCCTCCCAGTACTTCTTCATGCGTATTGATCGTCTTGCCCGTTCTTCGGCGGAAAATATTCTTGTAGGAATTTTCTTCTTTGTGAGTGGAAAATGAAACGTCATATTTTTTTAAAGTGCTGTAGTTAAACTTTTCTTATTTGCAGCATCTTCTGTTGTTAGGCCAATTTCTTTTAAGTCCTCTCTGATTTCTTTTAACCATCGGCATCCAGTTGTTGTGTTTTTTGAAGCAAGATTGTACTCCACTAGTTGTTTTAGAAGACATGAATCTGGCATTCTCATGATGTCCCCAAAGAATCCTAGTCTTTTCTTTCGCATGGTATCAGTAATGGGTTCTAGGTTGTTATAGACCATATTGTTAGGTATTATTCGCCATTGCCCATCTTTTTTATATCCTTTATTGATACAAGTTCTTCCAATTCGCCTTTCGATCTTCTGTAATGTGTCGGTTTTAGAATGTTCATTTAGATGGAATAATGTTTCTGCTGCATATGTGGCTTCCGGTTTTATGACTGTATTGTAATGTTTAATTTTTGCATTAATTGATAAGCATTTCTTTTTGTAAGTTTCCCATGTTAATTTTTGTGCCCTAGATAACTTGTTGGTTCTTATTTGAATTGACGCTTTCTCATTTAAATTGTTTGTTATTAGCTCTCCTCGATATTTGAATCGTGTTACAATTTTAATTTTTGTATCATTAATTTGTATTTCCTTTAATGGTGTTGGTTTTTGTGGCATGATTTCTGTTTTTTCGAATGATATCTTAAGGCCAATTTTATTTGCAATTGTCTGAAGCTCTGATATCTGTGTTTTGGCTTCCTCTAAATCTTTCGCCAATAATGCCATGTCGTCTGCAAAACCAAGACAGTTTGTTTGAATTTTTCTCCCTATTTTTATATTTGGAGGGCATTTCTTAGACCATTCTCGCATAACCATTTCCAATGCACAATTAAATAGTAATGGTGATAAGCCATCACCCTGTCGTAAACCGGTTGTGACCTCAAACGCGTTTTATTACTTAAATGATTATTTTGGCTTTCAGTGAAAACAGGTTTCATTTATTAATTTTTTTATTATGTTTTCTTTTGGGGAAAAAATGAGTAATTTTGTTAATTTTTTTTACATTATATTTTTTGATCATTCCTTACCAAACCTATGCTGTAAGAATTCAGAAATCAAACGGATTTCTTAATTTATTTGTAATTCAAACCACATTCATTTTGTGCCCTTCTGAGTGTAGCCAAACATTTCTGGGGACCAGGCAATACAAGGGTGAGGAGCTGTATCTAAGGCATTAGGGAAATTATGGATTGTTCTTGCACACAAGCTAACAAGCAGAGCCATTGCCATTCATGGACCAGAATATCTTGATAATTCTCTACTGTATGGATCCATCAAAACATGAGTTTGGCCAAAATGTGGAGTTACCCTGTTTTTGAATCGGACCCTTTAGTTATTGTACATGTGTCAAATACGGGCTCTGCATCTTCTAAGCAAATGTAAAAACTTGAAATTAGATATGTAAGGAAAGAAAAGTGGGTACTATTCTTTGTGACTTGTTTTTAACTTTCAGTGATCTGGAATCTCGGCGCGAAGTGAAGAAGGAGGAAGGTGAGGCCTTTGCTCGAGAGCATGGGCTCATATTCATGGAGACCTCTGCTAAGACTGCTGCCAATGTGGAGGCAGCATTCATTAATACTGCTAAGGAGATTTATGAGAAGATCCAAGAAGGAGTTTTTGATATAAACAATGAGGTTTGTTAACTTTTAAACATGTATTTACAGTATAACCCCGCAATTAACGTTTTCCCGCCATTTACAAAATTTTTCCTCGGTTCCATCAATTTTCCTATGTTTTCAATGCAATCTGGTCCCCGCTTTTACGTTATCGAAATTTTAAATTTCCCGCAATTTACACCTCGTAGAGTAGCGAACATAAAGAAATGACAGCGATTTTAAATAATAATAATAATTACTTGATATAACAAAGCGAACAAACTGCCCACGAGACAACCTTAAATGTCGCCAGGCCGTGCCAAGCGGCTTATCGCTACCCCAACGGAAACTAATTCTTCGGCGTATTGAATGCAGGTGTGGGACGAAGCCATCACGTGACGCCGCATGGGAGTGTTACATTTTCCACTAAAAAGTTGCGATCGTCGTAACAGATTGGTCACTGTCACCGAAGAGACAGTTTTGTTTGAGAACAAGTCTCGGTTAAAATCCAAAGCACTGGACATGGCGCGTACTATGGAACTCCGGTGGCCTTGATCGTTCAGCTTTAGCAGGTAGGCGCAGTGACCGGCACTTTCCCCAATAACTGAAGAGCGAATTACAATTGACGAGTTAAGTTATGCAGATGTAGGTTGGCAATAACTTACTCGCTTATATTCTCTTTGCTAACAGACACTCGGCTCACATTTAGTGGGACGTGGGTTGGCGACCACGGGGCCCCAGCTGAGTCCGGCATTACTTCCACTTACTTGTGCCGGGCTCCTCTCTGTCTTCTTTCCTGTCGACCTCACTTGGTCAACTCTTGCTCTCTTCCGACCCCGACGGTATTAAGGCGTCCGAGGCCTAGGGAGTCTTTCACTTTCCTGCCTTAATTGGCCCTTGTCTCATCTTTTCTGATACCCTCCTTCTGCGAGGGGTCAGCCTTCTTTTTCTTTTCCTGTTATCTCCTGCCTTCTGCTCAAGGTCCTCAAGGAGGCCGGGTGTATGTAGCCCCACCACTTCTGGTGCACCCTGGATATTGCTACACCCTCAGGAGCTCTCGGCTGGTGGGTTCGGGAGTTGGCGACCCCGAGGGATTCCTGAGCTGGGTCCGGTTTTCCCCCTTTTATCCATTAGCTGTTGGGCGGACCCTCTCCTCTTTCACTTTCCTATCGGCCTTTTATGGCTCTCCTTCCTTCCAAGTCCCTCAATCTGCATTCTTCGAGGGTTGAGGGCATTTCTTTTCCTCCTGTACTTTATTTGCCTTATTCTCCTTTTGTTTTCTATTTCTTCTTCTAGTATATAAGTTAGTGGTTAGTTATAGTTTACATAACTGTACGTGTCCCCTGGGTGGTGCTAAACTAGTAACAATTTTGGCAAAAACGTTCCAGAATAGAGAAACATGAGCAAACAAATAAAATTGCTCTTTTCAGAGCAAAACAACACGAAGTAAGAATACTGCAATGGAATGCAGGTGGTCTATCAACAAAGACACTTTTGGAAGTAAAGAAAATCATGATAGACAGAGATATAGACATCCTTCTAATCAATGAAGCCAACACTACACCTGAAAACATACAATATTTAGAGATCCAAGGGTATACCATCTACACTCTCTTCAAAACAAGACAAATAGCAAGCGGAATATTTGCAGAAGTGAAGAACAACATCATGTCAAAATTCAGAATTGTAAAAGAAATGGACCCAACAGATACATCAGAAATTATCGAATTATCCATATGGATCAACAACAAGAAAATAACAATATTCTGTGTTTACAGTCCTCCAAACAATAAAAATCTGAATCTTCACCTTTTAGAAATCAAAACAGCTACTATTTTTATAGGAGACTTCAATGCAGCTTCTCCAGTCTGGGGCTACAACTACACAAATTCAGCTGGTAAAACAATAAAAGACCTTATAGAGAGTAGCTCTCTTGAGCTATTATATAATAACAAAGACCCAGCAACATTCATTCACCACTCTGGTTCCACAACTAACCCAGATCTCATATTAGTCTCAACAGATCTTACAAACCACAGTCATCGATCAGTACTCGAAGATCCAGGCAGTGGACATAGAATGTCCCTTCTTACTATTACATCATACAGTGAATCTGCGCAAAGTGCAGACCAGAAGATTCGGTGGAACTTTAAAAAGGCAGACTGGGAAAATTTCAGAAATAAACTTGAAGCAAAAATGTCGGAAATTGATCTTGATGCACCTCCTAACATCATCCTGAATAAATTTACTACAGCCATAAAAGACATAGCCAAACTGTGCATACCCAGAGGTGCCCAAACAAAATATAAACCTTTCTGGTCAGATGAATTGAACAATCTTAAGTCCGCCAGAGACAAAGCAAGAAGAACAGCTGAACTTACTCAGGATCAAAATGAGTACAGAAATGGCGACAAGCAACAGCAAAATTAAAACAAGCAATAACAATATCAAAAAGAGAATCTTGGAATACATTTTTAACAACGGTTGACTGTAGGACAGACAGCAATAAAGCTCACAAACTTATCAATTCTCTAAACAACAAACACGTAGTCACTCCTTTGAATCCTATTATGATAAATGATAAGGAAATTACAGACTGTCATAAAATAGCAAACCACTTCTGTAAACATTTCACTTCAATTAGACTATCAAAACAGAAAAAGAAAGAAGACAAGACTCTCAAAAAAAATAGTCAAAAAATTCATGAATAATAATGCACATGATAATCTTTAACAATAAATTTTCAATGAAAGAGTTAATGTTAGCAATAAAGAACACACAAGTCAGAAAACAACCAGGACCAGATGAGATATTCCCAGAATTCATAAAAAATCTAGGTCCATCTGCTCTAAACATACTGCTACACATATTCAACAAATTTTGGACATCAAATGATAACCTACCTAGAGACTGGACTAAAGCAACCATCATTCCAATCTTAAAACCAGGCAAGCCAAAAAACCAAGTCCCCTCGTACCGACCTATAGCACTTACCTCCATTCTGGTAAAAATTCTAGAAAGGATGATTACAAATAAACTCAATTGGTACTTGGAAACAAAATCTCTTCTATCAGAAGAACAAGCAGGGTTTAGACAAAACAGGTCCTCCTCCCACCAAATAATGAGATTTACACAAGCTGTTAAAGAAGCCTTTAACGAAAGGGAAAGTGTTCTTGCAGTTTTCATCGATTTTAAAGGAGCCTATGATACTGTATGGCGAAACATGCTGCTAAAGAAACTTATCAACTTCAAAGTAAATGGATATATGTTAAACTGGTTTTCAAGATTCCTTTCACAAAGAATGATCAATGTTCGTTGCAACAACAAAACTTCAGGTTGCAAGCAATCAAAACTAGGCCTCCCACAAGGAGCTGTATCAAGCAAAACTTTATTCAATGTGTACATCAACGATCTTCCAAACACAATAAAGAAAGTAGGTAATGTGAATACTGTATCAGCATGTTTGCAGACGATGTTATCATTTGGACCACAGCACGTAACAGCCCAAATCAGCAAATGCTTCTTGAGCACAGAATGAACCAGGCACTTATAAAACTCAAAAACTGGACTGAAAACAATAATATGGAAATCAATACTTCGAAAACATTATACCAGTTTTTCTCCCTGAGACACCACAATCCAACTTTTAGTCTCAAATTTAGTAATCAAGACCTTCCAAAAAGTGAAAGTACAAAGTACTGTACCCGATCACCCGGATAGTAGGCTGTCAGATATCCGCCCCCTCAATCGGATTGCCAATAATCAAACGCGCCGGCATAGCTACATCAATGAAAATGGCACTGACAGATACTATCGAGATTAGAGCACAATAGTTAACAAGAAAATTATTGTGGAACACACCAAAATATACGGGGTTTCATACTTACCTTTACTTACCTCTTAAATATATCTCGGGGACTGGGTTGTCAACTGGATCACTTAAAAGTATGTCCTCACAATAACCTCCACCATGATATTTAAAATGAACCAGATCGAAGACGAGAAACTTTAAACTGCACAATAATTTATTTCACATAAAGAATGATTTTTAACAAATGAAACAACAAAATATACGTGGCAATCAGAAGCCATCAACCACATAACCATGTCCTCCTGTAGGGCCTGTATTCTCTACAAATAATGTTTTAGCTTTCTCAAGCTTATAGCAACGAAAATATAACAATGCAATGGGAATGGAAACGGAATTTGGGATGAGACACACATATCAATTGCTTTGCGTGTTTATATCCTGCACATTTTATTTATAGCCACAAGGCTATTATGAAACGCCCTTGGTCTCAGTAACACAGTTGTCCGGACCAGCTGCAAGGCACCTGAGTCGTCAAAACGGACACCCGTTCGTTCAACCCTACCATAAGCGTGCTACCTCAGAGCTCGGCTCTCTCTTTTAAACACGTAAATGTTCACATCTCAACTGAAATATTATCACGCAAATGTCTTACATGCTTCATTCAAACACCAGTGGATTCCTCCAACAATCCCAAATCATGAATATTTGTTTAAACCACTTGCTTAACTTGCATTGTTTAGAGTGTAAAAAAAAACTCTAAATGTTAATAACAAAAGTTCATTAATTATTTATAACAATAACAAATTGTTTATAACAATGTCAAATGACGATTGAAAATTTAATACACGCTTCTATTAATCACTATCATTCCAAATTATTTAACAAAGATATTTACAAAATTGTTTTACAATATTAAATTGTTTATATTATTTATACAAGGAATACATTGAACCACACGTTTATCCGGTTGATAATTACTCAAATCGTGTTGATATAATCGACCAATGAAGGTTAGTTATATTTAACTTGTCAAATTCAGGTTTAATAATGTTTAATAATAATTATTAATATTTGTGACTGTAACCTCCATTCAAAATCTTTATCTCAAATTATTTAACACTCTTGTTAATTTTAACAGTATCTTCATATGAATAATCTTTCAAAGAACAAGAACAACATTCAGCGGGAAATACTTCGCTCATAACGCCCAAAATTACACAACAATTGGCCCAAAATTCATCATATATCTATATATATATGGCATAAAAATCTTCCAAACTACACACAAAAACCTCCACTATTAATTCATTAACTTCATTAATTATTGTGGGAACCTCCTTCATTATTCAAGGGCATTACTCAACAGCGACTTTTACACGTCCACTGAACTATCGATTATACATCCATTGTTCCTCTTTAAAAATTCTTATATTCATCAATTGTAATAATGACTGTTATTATTTAACCTTCGTGGGTTTCATTCATGAATCGATATGAAGTAAAAATTTGCCAATCACAAATAAATTTAATAGCAAATACGGTTAGACACTCCTGCCTGGTCTATCAAAATTGAGATTAACATCTTCAAAGTAACGCAGTATAAAAATACTATCTTCAAACAAAGATCAACTAAACTGCAAAATAGTCGAATAGAATACAATTAGATTGTGGAATGCAAACATTATTGTTCCAATCTAGAATTGAGAAAAACTCCTATCTTCATTATTCATTACTATAGTGTATTCAATAAATTGTAATTAACGTTCATGTATCATAAAATTGTCTATAATGCAATGATAAATGTCTATGTTGCAATCATGTTCATAAGACGACTAGTATTTCAAAGATCGTCGATATCGAAAAAGATTTTAACGCTCTAAAATCTTTTAGATTATTCTTCTTTCTTGAGGATGACAGAAAATTGGTCAAAGTAATTAACTGAATGGAATTACTTTAATAAAATGACACGCTGTCTGAATTCTCATCTGCCATAGCAAATCGATAACTTTACAGTCAAATCGTGACTACAAAAATATGCAAATTACTGAAAGAATCTAAATCATCAGTCTCAACTGATCCAAAATTATTTAAGTATGCCAATGACATAACAATGTCTCAAAAATCGAAGAAAAAAAAGGCATAAATCATCGAAGTGTACTGAGTACAAAAATATCAATCAAGAAAATGGGGCAAAAGGTAGGACAGAAAATATGGGAAAAACGGTTGCTCAAATATCGCTACAATACTCAAATAATACAAGAAACGTTCACGACTACCTTATCTGCCGACTGAAGTTCCAGAGGAAAATTCCCCAAAGAAGACTGCTGATGGATCCATTTCACCAACTTAAAGATGAGCTCCATCCTCGAAACAGGAATCAGCGTCCTCGGAGAATCGAACTGCTTCCTCCTCCGAAATGGCACTGCTCCGTGGATACGAGAAACATCCTTCCGGCAAAATTCTTCATTGTGCGCCGGGATAACCCTGGCCTCTCTTGAAAGTTCTCTGAAGTTCTTGCAGGAATTCGTCATGAAGTTTAATGTAGTTATTTCCGCAGAAATATTTATAGTTGTGGAGTATGAAAATATTTCCACTGTTATCTGGTATAATTCAGCGATGGATTAACGATGCATGAGTGTAGTTGGATGTTCACTACATGCTCGCTTTTGTAGAAAGACGATTAACGAAGTTCCATGCTGTTACTTTACTCCAATGATCTATGTCCCAATTGCATCAAAGCCTTAGCCCTTCATCTCAACTGCAGTTATAATGATCAAAAGCACTGCAATATTATAGTGTTCCATAGTCGAATGTATCGTTGTAATATCAAACTGTTGCACTCCACGTGTCAGCCGTAGTGTATAATGTGGAATATAAAAGTGTTTCTCCTGTGGCGAGAAAATCACTTTTGTTGGCAGCCTAAAAGTTCCAATATCTTTCGAAATATCACTGTGAAATCGTTCAAATCCTGTATACACCTTAATGTTATACTGCCTAATAGAATTATCATACAGGCTGAAGTTAGCGCTGGATATCTTGACTGGTGGAAACGTTAATGTGCGCGTTTCAACTTCACCTAGTTTTGAGCAGCGTGAAATGGAACTGCCCCGAGTTCGTTTGATGCGGCAGGCTTTCACCTCACGCTAAAGACAGCTTACTTCACTGAATCACTTGGAAATAACTATATCACCAGAAATAAATATGCGATCACAAGTATGAGATCTGAGTATGAGTATGAGAGCTCCTCTCTCCTGTGCACGACCTTTTATCAACTTCTTAAGGGGCGTATTCATCCCTTCCATAGCCTGTTGCTGCGTCATTGCTGGAAGTTTTAACTTTGGCTATACTTGACGGATTTTCAAAATTCAAAAACTCAAAAATAATTTCTTCAAAATTCCAAATCAATGCCATAACTGAAAATAGATTTCCACAAATCTGCATGCCAAAAGTAATCGAATATCGTAGTTTCAGCAATCTCCGTCTTCCTTCCAAACTATCGTTCATTGGTTCGCGTCTCTCCTCCAATAGCGTAGCTTCTTCCTTAGCACAATACCTTGTTTCCTGCGACTGCGTCGTAAATCTCGGATCTTTCTCGAATAAAATCATGACGTCACCAAGAATCTCAGCTCAATCAGCCTACTGGCATGAATTCTACGTCATCCGTGCCTACGTCATGAATATCCACGTCATAACTATGACATCCATAACTTTACTGATATTTTCCAATACAGCCACCGTGGTCTCAATATAATTCAATTTCCGGGGGCAGTACCTAGGTATCATCATGGACAAGAAGCTGAACTGGACCAAACACATAAAACATGTGGAGGATAAGGTAAGCAAACGGATGAAATTACTGAAGAGACTAGCAGGAGCTACTTGGGGGAGCACTCAAGACACACTCAACAAAACCTATAATACTTACATCAAACCTATCATAAAATATGGCAGTGAAGTACTCTCTACAGCACCCCAGTCAAACATTGATCGCCTCGAGAGTGTCATAATAATGCCCTACGAATCATAACAGGTGCAATAAAAACCACACCTATAACCGCCTTGCAATTATATACCCACAACTTACCAATAGAAGAAGAGATGAAACATCAAACAGCCAATGCATACCTCAGTATACAAAGACTACCTCAAATGACATGGATCAAAAAACCAGTTTCTAGCCCCAATCTTAAAACGCAAAATGATCCCTTAAGCCTCGCCAAAGAATTCATCAATAAGAGCAATCTGCAAATAAAACTTGAACCACTCTGTATGCCAGTCAACCCCATTGAATATTGTTTTAGATCCCTTAGTGGGGGGTAGTTAGATCTAAAACGGATGTGTTATTGTGTTAATTTATAAGGGGGTGCCTAAAAGGGGGTAGCTTCCCGTAGCTGGGTAAGCTGACCAGTGTAGAATGTTGTTTAGTGTTAGGATGCTAGGGGCTGCTCCTATAAAGACGCAGGTGTATTTCAGGGGATGAAACTTTGTGTACAAGTGAACGTACTAGCCGCTCAGCTGATTGGAGTTATATAACCGACGTGCGTGCGTCAGCGATGTTGCGGCTCGATGCTCTGGCAGTCGGGCCGCTGCGTGAAGTGCAATGAAGCTTGCGCTAGCAACTATTGGCTACTGTATGTCACGGCTGATCGTGACGGAAATCAGGAAAGGAGTTAGGACGTAAAGAGGCGTGTAAACAGTAAGACAAGTGTAGTGTACTGACCAAGTATTTATTGGTCAGTGAATTTGAAATTATGAGTCCCTTTTAAGGGAATGTAATGAATCTTATAAGTATAAGTGTACAAGTCTGTGGGGTAGGTCACAAAATATAGGAACTCTGAACACTGCTGACTCACCTGATGATAACGGCTAGGGCCTTTGGCGGATGCACTGTATAACTGATGATCGAGAGAGAGTCGTCCTCCTTAAGGTCCTCTTCTTATATGCTTTAGTGCTGCTTCGTCGGCATTCCAATGGCATAGCTGCCCCAGTTAGTTATAGTATAGGTGTTATGTGTGTGATGCAAGTATTTGGCAAGCCTTCCGAGCTGGCCGGCTTGCCCTTGCTGTATGAAAGATACTGTTCTGGACTTACGAGATTTGCCAGTTAGGGATGGTTTTGATAGAATGATGGAGGGTGGCTTCCAGGGGGTGCAACCCCCTGGGGGCCTGTACAATATATACAAGTGACTACAGATCTTACTTTGTTAGAAGAGGTCTGCAAGAAAGACTCTTCACCACAAGATCTAAAACAACTGGCCCTCTGTACAATAGAAGAAAGATATCCATCTAATCAATGGCTAAAAATATTTACAGATGGCTCACAAGACAAAGAAAATAGAACTGGAGCAGGAATACATTCATCTCTCTTCTCACTCTACTTCCCAGTAGGCCAAAACAAAACCAGGGTGTCGAGCGATACGGGAAATACGGGAATTATACGGGAATTTTAGTGACCCGGGAAAAATACGGGAATTATACGGGAAATTCGCACTTGATACGGGAAATCTTAAAAAGTCTCATAATGCCCGACTTCTTAGCCCCTGAACGCTCGGTAGAGTCCTCCCGCTCAATCTTCTATTTCGCCTGCAGACCGCGCTGCCACCCGTAATTTGCGCCACCGATGGAGCGCTAAGCGGGATGAGAACCCAGCCAACGTCGAATGCATACTTTGCCTGGCCGACCGCCGGCCGTACCCTCTAAGCGTAGGGCTACGCGCGCCGCGCTCGTTGCTGACAATGACATACAGGAATCAGTCCGCATTGTTATTCACAGAGGAGACTTGGGTTTCTCGACAAGAGCAGCCCTTAATGAAGCTAACAGATCAAGATATTAGAAAATTCCAGACGCGGATGTGCTGCAATTTCGCACCAACTGCCGAAAATTGTACATTCGTATCCTATGGCTGAAAAAATCAAAGAGTGGTCAACTCTTGCTCACGAGAGACCCGTGCTATTTCCTGCCTAGACACTATAGGGGTCGCTGAGACTCCTAAGTTGGAAGAAGTTACGATCGTCATTGCCCTGGAAATTCTTTGTAATCAGAAGAATTTGCTTTCTGGCGCAATGGCTACGCTGACGTATAATCTTGGCGAAGTGTATTTTTTTCTCGGAGCAACTTAACACCGTAGTAGGCACGCAGCTTTTTGTATTTAGTTTTCTGGCATCTTGTTTTAAATTATTGACTAACATATTTCTAAATGCAGACAATCCATACCTCCATTAGAATTCGAGTTCCATAATTCATGCAAATTGAGGTCCGTTCGTTTGTGAAATTGGGGTCATAACCCCCCTACCCTTTCAGTGATTACCGTATGGTACTTTACGTAGACTAGGGTGAAGATGTAAATGAGCATTAAAAAATATGTTGCCAGTTGTTTGGTTTATTAACTTGCGGTAATATCATCCATAGGTAATGAAAACTGGGCATGGTTGGATTTTAAGGTAGAGCCGCATGTGCTATCAAATCGCTTTCTTGCAATACCTGGAATATGTGTAGAATTATAAAATGATTATTGGTTAAATAAATGTTAATAGATAGGCTATTATAATTATAATGATTAAATAAATAGTAAAGAAGAAACGATGCGTTGTTAGTAAATATTAGGCCTGCCGGTACGGCGAATAGCCTACAACTCGTAGCTTACGTCACAATTTAGCATTTAAACAGGTCACGTTAATGCATAATATGCCAATATAACAACTGGATAGCAAATTATAATAATATTCTCACATATAACATATATAATTTGCACCAACTTAATTTTTGTAGTCTAAGATATGTTAGACCAATGCCGTTTGAAATGTGCAAATCACACACTTTGTAGACAAGCTGTTTGTTATGGTCGTCGCTGATGCGAAGTTCTACTAATTACTCTTTTTGGAGACACTTGTCTTTGGAATATTCATGAAAGACCAACCCTTTAGTTATTATTTCATAAGTTGAACGCCTAAAAACAAAACCACAATCCGAAATAATAACGAAGATAATCACGAACGAACGTTTCACTGCCAATGAAAATCAAATGGAGATTCGCGGACCGGAAGTTCGTTATGCATAAGCTTCGATGCCATTTTATCTCGTGGAAGCTCTATAATGTTACGGTACCATACAATTCAATCACTTCCAGTAAATATTTATTACTAGCGGACCCGTGCGAGAAATCTCGCATGTTCATAAACCACATTTTCTCCAATAGGTTTATAATGAGACACTTAAGGAGAAAGGTTATGTTTTTATTTCAACCAAATGATTATAGAACACTATTAACATTTCAGGATAAAGGAAAGACCTCAGAATGTTAATATGACATGAAACATGCGTCTCAGTGGCCCGTGGACAGGAAGTATGGAGCGTATTATCCTACATCAACGGTGATTGCAAATCGCACACTTCGTACAATTTTTTTAAAGTCCTTTTTTAAAGAAATTATAGATATTTATGAAATTATAGTGCAATAAGTCGCTGCTAATGTCTATTCTCTTTCATTTTAATGCTCATTTGTCACGATCGGTCGCTTGTGAGCGCCGCAGGAGGGATGCATACTACTGAAATAATATATATGAAGATGTGACACTCCTATTCTCTACTCTCTCAACCCTCCTCAGTAGTGATGGGCTGCGAGTGGACTCGCGAAGAATCGAGTCTGGAACCGTAAAACTCGAGATACTCGAGTCCGGAATCGAGGCCGAGGACGCTGTCAGCGTTATCCGTGAGCCATATATGGAAACTACACGATATATATAACAATTTACACGATATATAGTAATGTCGGTACGCCTTGGCCAAGTATTATTAGTTTCCCATCAATGCACAGTGATACAATAGGATATTAAAAATTGGAAACCGGCAAGAAGTGGACTGATGACAGAAAGAAAGAACGCAATACAGTAAAGAGAAATTTCCTTCAACGTGATAATTTGCTAAGCAGTAGTATATATCGCTGTTGATAACGCCATTAGTCTTATCGATATCTCTGGTTGAGTGGTTAACGGTGCTAACTTTCACGCAGCGTGCTGGGGTTCGATTCCCGGCGAGGAGGTTTTTTTTAAACTTGATTTTTTAAATTACATTTCTTTCTTTATCATTACCTAGTCGTTATAATATGAAGCATAGTGTGCATTTTGCAAACGATTTCTCTTGTAAATCACTAGTAGAAAAGTCGTTTGCAAGTTGAGCGAGTGTTGGGAATTTGGCCGCATTCTGTCCTATATCGTAAGTACGGATCGTGACGTCACCGTGGAGACTCGAGTCCTTCGCACGGGTTACTCGTTCAGACTAGGAACTGCTAGACTCGATTCTCGCGAGTCCAAGCGTCACTCGCGCACATCACTTCTCCTCAGTAAAACAGTCATTTATATCAGCTCTCCTCAGGTAAACGGTATTTTATTTGTGTTCGTAGCATCCCATCCCATCTGCGAGAGAGTTCACTCACGCGCGCGGGCGCGCGCTTTGCTCACGCTACGGGTTAGGCCTAAATATCGTCATCACCCGTGAGCTGCGGAAGTGTCTCCAAAAATGCAGTTACACTTACGCCAGACAATTTTGATTCGCGCTTTAAGATTCATTTTTCAGCCATTCGGTATGCGAACTCAAGTCTTAGAGGGTTCTAAAATATACGGGAATTTGGTGGATTTTCGTACGGGAAATACGGGAATTATACGGGAATTTGAAAAAAGGCCATCGCTCGACACCCTGAAAACAAACTTTGATGCTGAGATAAGAGCAATTTCACATGCACTCCATCAGTTATTAGGCAGAAACATAGATTATCAAAAATGTGGTATCATTACAGATTCAAAAGCAGCCATCCAAGCCATCTCGTCAAATTATAAGCCCCAAAATAAAGAACTGAAAGAAATTTTTTGTATGATAAAAACCCTTCAAAGACTCCACAAACATATCTCATTTCAGTGGATCCCTTCTCATGTTGGAATAGTAGGAAATGAAGAGGCAGACAGATTAGCAAAAAAAAGGTACCACACTACAACAACCTGTCAGTCAGACTGATTTTATGTCAGCAAAAAGGATCTTGAAGAATACTATCAAAAACAGGTAGGAAGAAATGGCAAAGAAAACAGCAGAAACCAAATTATGGAAAGACATTGATGCTAAATGGGATCAATTTTTTTTTTTTTTTATACATCGAGTTGAGCCTCTATGGACTGCGTGGTAACAACCAACTTCACTTTAGTGTCTAGGTCTTGCTCTTGTTCTGGCTTTGACTTCCTGCCAGTATCTTCTGACCCCAGCGACGAGTGCCTGTTTATGTTCCTCGGACAAAGGTCCTCTCCGTCTTCCGGAAGTTGATGCCATTTTAAAACCTTGGTAGTTGTTCACCAATCTTCTAAATGTGTTCCTGTCACGAATTTCTCGGTCTAGAATACCAATTTGTCTGAGATCTTTTTCGCATTCCTCGAACCATTTCGGCCTTGTTGCCTTAGACTTGATGAAACTCCATATTCTTTTGGTTAATCGATCATCAGTCATTCTCATGAGGTGACCGTAAAATAGTAGCCTTCTCTTCTTAATTGATGCTGTGATAGGGTCTATGTTCTTGTACAAGTCCTCATTTGCTCTCATTCGCCACTGTCCATCAACCCATCTATTACCAAGAATTTTTCTTAATATCCTACGCTCTCTTTTTTCCAGTTGGTCGGCTTGACCTTTAGTGTTCATGGTTAATGTTTCGGACGCATATAATCCCTCAGGTTTTACAACTGTGGTATAGTGTCGGAACTTGGCCCCTATACTCATCGACTTTTTGTTATAGATATTTTTTGTAATGTGGTATGCCTGGTCTAACTTCCTCATCCTGACATTAATTGCTTCCTCTTCTAATCCATTCTGCTGGATGACTTCACCGAGATAACGGAAATTTGTGACTCGACTGATTTTTCCAAGGTTAGTGATAATCCATTCAGGTCCATCGCAGATGTTTGTCATATATTTTGTCTTCTGAATAGAAATCTGGAGTCCTACCTTTTCAGCAATTTCTGACAGCCTATTGATCTTGTTGGCTGCTGAATCTATGTCGTTAGCAAAAATGGCCAGGTCATCCGCAAAGGCCAGACAGTCAACGTATATCCCTTTGTGCTTAGGACCAAGTCTGAACCGATCTTCATTTCTTTCTTCTTGGTCTAACATCTTCCTCCATTCTCGAATGACTTTTTCCAAAACACAGTTGAAGAGGAGTGGAGATAGTCCGTCTCCCTGTCTGACGCCCGTTCTAATTGTAAACGGTTCTGATATCTCTCCCATAAATTTGACTTTCGACACTGTGTTGGTCAGAGTTTGTTTGATCAAATTTTTAGATGTATCATCCACTCCAAACTCTTCCAAAATATTCATTAATGACTCCCGGTCGATGGAGTCATATGCTTTCTGAAAGTCAACAAACACGACCACGTAACTATATCCTCCTGTCTTCTTGTACCTGATGATGTTCTTCAGGTTAATGATCTGTTCCGGGCATGAACGACCCTTTCTGAAGCCAGCCTGGTATTCCCCGATCTGTTGGTCAAGATGCGCTTCTATTCTGTTCTGAACTGCTTTGGAGAAAATCTTATACGGAACAGATACTAATGAGATGCCTCTATAGTTGTTGACATTCTTTTTATCACCTTTTTTGTGTAGAGGATGGATTAGTGCTGACAGCCATTCAATTGGTAACATCCCAGTTCTCCATATCTCTTCAAAAAGTTTGACTAGTACATCTAGAGTTTCATCATTCGCCAGCTTCAGTAGTTCCGCCACTATTGAATCTTCACCAGCTGCTTTATTATTCTTTAAACTGTTGATAATTTGTTTGATCTCCTCTTTACCCGGTGGGGATGAGTTGAGTAGTTTGTGGATCGGATCGCACACAGTGAATCGTTCTTTCGGTTCATCACAATTAAGCAATTTTTCAAAGTAACGAGACATGATCGTACAGTTTTCTTTGTTGGTCAGGCCCAGCTTCCCATTTTCATCTCTAAAACAGAGGCTGGGGACTTGATACCCTTTCAAATTGGACTTGAACGTTTGATAGAAGTCTCTGGTATTGTTTTTCCGGAAATCCTGATCGATCTCTTCTAACTGCTGCTTCTCATATAATCGCTTGGCCCTTCGGAAAGTTCTGGCTGCTTCTTTTCGAGCTTCACGGAACACATCGAAATCTTCAGGTCTTCGGGTCGAGTTCCACTTTTTCCAGGCATTTGTTCTTTGAGTCAGCACTTCATCACAATCCTCATTCCACCATCTATGCTGTCTCTTCTTAGCTGTCAGGATTGTAGTATTAGCTGCTTGTTGGATCTTGGAGGCAATGTCCGTCCATTTATGAGATTCAAAATTCAGTTGCTGGTGGTATTGTTCTAATACATTTTGATCGATTTTCAACTTTTCAAGGTCATATTTACGAATCTTATTTCCTTGTTTCTGGGTCTTATTGAGAGGAATGAAGTTTATTTTGATCTTAGAGAGGTAATGGTCTGAATCGAACTGGGCACCTCTCTGCACTTTAACATTCATTATTTCCTTAATCGCTCTCCTAGAGATTGCGACATGATCGATCTGTTTCTCTCCACACACATTGCCCGGTGATCGCCAAGTCTTTTGTTTGCTTGGTTTGTGTTTGTAGAACGTTGACATTATCTGAAGATTGAAGGTGCGACACAGATTGACGAGTCTTATACCATTTCTGTTCGTCATCTTGTGAGCAGGATAGGCTCCGATTGTTGATCTGAATTGCGGTTCTGTTCCCAACTGAGCGTTAAAGTCACCTAGTAAGATCTTGATGTTCTTTGATGGTATTTTCTCCAACTGTTCTTCAAGGAGGTCCCAAAACTGTTCAACTTTCTCAGGATTACGTCTGTTGTCCTCATTGATCGGTGCATGAGCATTGATCAGCGTGTATCCTTTGTTACCGCAGCTGAGAGTTAGAATAGAAAGTCTCTCAGAAGGGCTAAGGAATTCCACTATTGAACCGACAACCTTCTTACGAACAACAAAAGCCGTGCCAAGTAAAGGCATGTTCTTACCTATTTTCACAGCCCTTTCTCCTTTATAAATCCTATACCCCTCAATATCCATTATGTCCTCATCTAGGTATCTCGTTTCTTGGATGGCCAAGATGGTTATGTCATGTTTGTCCATCATCATTGTCAATTCTTTGTGTTTTCCAACTTTCAGTAGTGAATTGACGTTCAGCGTCCCAAAGTAGTATTTCTGTTTCGTCTTCAATTTTGTACTTGTAGTAATACCCTCAAAGCATCTAGTTTCAGGCTCCCCAGAATCCACAGGCCTGATTGCGCTCCTAAGAACGGTAGATTCCCCCAACGAGGTACTACCTGGGGTAGTGTCCTTTTTGTGACGACATTCCATGATGCTTGGTTGTTCAAACCAGTGTGGGTCAGAAAGCTTCTTCCCAGTAATAGAACCGAGGTTGTAAGCCCCGGAGCTCAATAACAGGCCGCTCCTCTGGAGACAGATGCCTTTCGCAGCCGCTTCACAGAAGAACAGACGCTGCTAAATGAAGATAGTTCTTCCGCTTTATCCACCGTTGAGACCCGAAGCCTTCTTCCGCTTTCAAAACCGTTGACCATCTTCACCGTAACCCTGGTAAGGGGCCCTTACGAGGTACTACCAGCCGGGCCAGCTGGACCAAGGTTTTTTACAGAGGTGTTACTCCTCTATCACTCACCACTTTGCCCTGGCTTGTGACAGGCATTGCCTGGCTTCCCATATGATGGGCCCAGGTTGGCGGGGATCAATATAAATTAACACCAAGAAAAGAAGCTGTAGCCTTCTTCAGACTTGACACTGGCCACGACTGCCTTGCAGCTCATCTGAGATCTGAAGAATGCCCACTTTGTCACGAACCTGGAAGTAAAATGGATAAGGGACACCTGCTACATTGCAACGAACTTGTTGTGACTGCTAGAACTTCTGGAAACCTCACACAACTCTATTGGAACGCAAGAAAGCTGATGGATTGGAATCCGGGCTAGCCATAGGAAAGAACAACATTTCATTATCATCTTCACGATCACCCAAACCATTACCTAGATGTTAGGCCCCTTAAAACAACAATTATCGTATCTTTGATTCAAAATGTCGGCTTGTTTTCTTTGTTTTTCTCTTGGCATTGTGCTTCAACCTGGGCCCTATTTCAACAAGTCGACGGTATGTCAGATGATGTAAAATGTCCAACGATTCGATAGTTCGACAAGATACCGTTTCTCAAAGCATGATAAATAAGTCGCAACAATTTTGTAAATTGTCGTGACATATTGTCGGAAATCTGTTTCATAAATTTGTAAAGCTGACTGTAGAAATCTGACAAATATGTCACATTTGCCACCAGTTTTTCTTCATGAACTAATGAATATGTCAGCCGGTTTTGTACAATTGTGAAATTTTCATCTAAAACTTGCATGTCGATTACTACCATAACCTATCTTTTCGCATTGCGGCGCGTTTGGAAGTTTCCCGCCGACCCATTGATAGCATTTTTAGAATCGTTGGAATGGAATAATTAAACAACGGCAGTAGTAGATAGTGATTAAGATCAGTGGCATATGCTGGATTTCTTTTTGGGGGTTTCATTCATTCAGTAGGGTAATTGTACATTATTAAAATATTTCAATTATTATTCATAAAAATCAATAGGGGGGGGGGGCTGGTGGCTCAGCGGTCTAGCTGTATGCCTCTCACCAAGGCGGTCCGGATTCGATTCCCAGTCAATGCATGTGAGATTTTCGAAGTGAAATGCCATGTCCTGTGGTTCGGATTCCACGTAAAAAGGAGGTCCCGTGGCTCATAATCACAAGATTCACGGTCACGTAAAACTACAATCTTCCTTCCTTCCTTCCATAAAAATCAATAATTAAATAAATATTCTCTTTGCATGAAAATTATTTTAATTGTATTTTCCAGCACAATATAAATATTTTAAAAAGTCATTTGTTTAATAGGCCTATAAAAAACTAAATAAATATTAAAACTGAAATGATGCAGAAATTAAGCTATAATGTGCATACGCGACTGCTTTTAATATTGATATTATGTGAGGAAAAATTAGGTTTTTCTCTATAGTCCACCGATCCTTACTTAAAACTTGACGTTTTGGTTCCGTCAAGTGGCGACAAGAAGAATTACTTTAAACCAGCCAATCCTAGGCAGCAGTTTACATCGATAAGGAGATCTGGTGAGGCGTTGTTGCCGCCAGTGTTTGTTTATATTTCCCACGTGGTAAAGCTAACCTGCTCATCACGCAAAGTGTTCGGTTCTGTTGTGATATTTTGTGTGAGTCGTTTGCTTCGTTCTTTAGAATATCTCGTACTTAGTTGAATAATTCCTGTTTAGTAATAAAGTGTAATATAGAAGACATTACGTAATACAGGCTCAATAGTGTAGTGTAGTCGTAGGTTAATTTTGAGTCCGTGCAAGTGTTTGTAAAGTTACTATGTGTGGTTCTTTGAGTGAATTTCACAATGTCAGTGGGCAGTTCTACCCCAAGGCAGGCAAATGCCAAGGGAAAGAAAGGAATTAAACAAGGCACTCCCCGAAGGAGTCAGGCTCGTGAAATGTTGTGCAATGTGCGCGAGTATTTCAAACGAGAGAAAGAAACGGTAGCACACTATTACCTGGAATAAAACTGGAGATTACCATGAAGAGAAGAACAGTGCAACATTCCAGAAATGGTTCAAAAACTCATTAATGTCCAGAGATGTCTGTTATAATTCACGACGAGGCTCCAACAATGGCAGCAAGGAAGTGCATTCTTATCGAGTGGTTGACAAACCTTAACTTACCTGTGCAGGATGACATGAGAAAAGGGAAACTTGTGAATCTTGTGAAAGAACACAAGCCACAACGTCTGGCGAGACGGCGTGGACACAAGATCATCAGGCTTCCTCGAACTGTAATATTTGAGGCGTGGGAAAACGAGGACATTGTGGAGCGGTTCGTCATTTCTTTGGAAAGTGATCGTGACGAGAGTTTGACGGGTGGTACAAGAGTCTCGGACATTAGCGGTGTGTTCCCGATGTAGTGCTGTCTATAACAGAGGATATAATGGGGTCTATACCACGTGATCCCAGACGTAGCTGTGAATAATTCCATTTGTTCTTCTATTTGTTCAGAATTTTCCTTGTTTATATTGACAGCTGTTAATATTAAATGCCCTTACCATAGTTTTTTTGGTTTCTGTATGATTGTTTTGAACGTATATGTACTGTATGTGTAGTTGTGTTACTTCCGAATTATTTGTTGCGTTCGAATCAGCTGACCGCGCACTGGCAACACTGTCCAGCTGATTGGCGAACTGTCAAGTAGAAAAATATAACCGGCAGAGAATACATGAGGTTTTTTTTGGCTCCGAGTGTATAAAAAATGTAACCTAATGATTTCCCACAATTTACACTTTTTCATTCCAGACCCTTGAAAATTGTAAAAGAGGGGTTGTACTGTATATCCAATGTCATCATCTTCATCTTGCACAGTTTCCAGCCACTGGCCGGGTCTGTTTGGAACACAAGCCTCTCCAACGTCTTCTGTCTTCCCACCATCTCTCAGCCTCCACCCTTGTCCAGTCTTCTCCTCTCTTCTTCACGCTTTCTTCAGCCACCTGTCTCTCGGTCTCTTTCCTTCCCACTTCGTCTCGTGTATCCTTCTGGGTATCCTCTTCTCCTCCATTCGTTTTACATGTCCATAACATCTAAGTCTAGATTTCTCTATACCATCCTGTAATGGTTCCTCCTTCATTAATTCTCTGGTCCTCTCATTTCTTATTCTGTCCATCTTTGTAGCTCCAATACTGCTTCTCAAGAACCTCATCTCACTGGCCTGTATTTTGCTCTTCTCCCTTCCTTTCATAACCCAGGTCTCCGAGGCATACGTCAGGATAGGGACATAGTATGTAGTGAACAACAGAATCCACTCTTCTTAGTCTTTTATGACTTGGAAAAGGCATTTGATTCGGTTCCAAGACCAGCCATGTGGGCAGTGCTGAAGAGGTTTGGTTGCCCTCAGCGTTTTGTAGATCTAATCAAGGCTCTCCATGATGGCATGACAGGTCAGGTTTGCCATCAGAATAAGATGTCCGATGAATTTCCCATTACCCATGGACTGAAACAAGGATGTGTACTGGCTCCAACGCTTTTTGCGCTGTACTTGGCTGCAATGCTTTATGATTCACCCACAAACACACCAGGTGTGGAGGTCAAGTATCGTTTTGATGGAGGGCTTTTCAACCTAACTCATCTCCGCTCCTTGAGGAAAACTCAGTTTACTAAGGTTACTAACATGTTGTATGCAGATGATGCTGCGTCACCAATTCTCACACCAGAAGAGCTGCAAGAGTCAGTTAATTGTTACAAAAGTGCATGTGATCGCTTTGGTCTTACCATAAATGTCAATAAGACTAAAGTCTTGGCACAACCTTCACCAGGCACACCTCTTCCTCAGTTCAATATCTCCATTTCAAATTTGCCATTAGAACAGGTTGACCACTTCTCGTACCTGGGCAGTACCATTTCTGTGAGCTGTACCTGTGAGCAGGATGTGGATAAGAGAATTGGCGCAGCCCATGCAGCATATGGACGATTAGCGCACCGGGTCTTCATGAATAAAGATCTATCCATGAGTACAAAGCTTATGGTGTACAAAGCAGTAGTCATTTCTACATTGTTGTATGGCTGTGAAACGTGGACCCTTTACCGACGTGATCTTAGGAAGCTTGAGCGTTTCCACCTACAAAAACTTCGATCAATCCTGAGGATTAAATGGGAAGACCGCATTACCAATATTGCTGTTCTGGAAAAGGCTCAAATCAACAGCATAGAATCATCCATAATAGGTCACCAATTTAGATGGATTGGTCATGTCCATCGGATGGATGATGTGAGATTACCTCGTCAAATGCTATATGGTGAGTTATGCTATGGCACCAGACCTCATGGTGGTCCTAAGAGGCGCTACAAGGACCAATTTAAGCAGACCCTGAAATTGACAGGTCTTGATTCACAAACCTGGGACATGCTGGCTGAAGACCGTTCAACTTGGCGCCGTACCATCTCGGATACTGTAAAGACGTTTGAAAGGGATCGACGCACACATGAAGAGGCCAAGCGTCAAGCTAGGAAACTTCGAGCAGCCCAACCACGTCCTCCTCCAGCAATACTATGTGACTTGTGTGGTCGCTTGTTCCATGCCAGGATTGGACTCTTTAGTCACCGTAAACACATCCACACACTGGACTGAAGGAAGAAGATTTATACTCGGATTCGAGTTAAAGCCGATGATGACTTCCGATATATGATCTTTTTGCTGTTCTGAGGGACATCCTTGCTCCATAACATGCTTCTCACACTCCTCCGGAATGCTTCTGCCTGTCTCCCCCGCTCATTTATTTCTCTATCGTTTCTTCCATTATCTTGTATCAGACATCCCAGATACTTGAAACTCTCCACTTTCTTCATCTGTTCCCCACCAATTGTTATTCCCGTTGTGGTTCTTTCCTTCTTCCTTGTTGTGATCACCATCTCACTCTTATTTATGCTAAATTTCATTCCATATCCTTGTATTATTCCTTCCCACACGTCCAACTGTTCCTGTACCTCCTCCTCCTCCTCCTTGTTTCCCCAAATCATCAAATCATCTGCAAACACCATTGCTTTCATCTTTCCTTCCCCAATTACTTGTGCCACTCGGGTCATCCATCACCACAATGAAAAGTAACGGTGACAGTGCACTTCCTTGTTTCAGGCCGTTTCTCTGTTCCGAACAGTCTGATCTCTCTCCTCCCACTTTCACACAGCTCACGCTTCCCTTGTACATCTCCTTTATCCTCTTTATAGTCCATTTCTCTACTCCTCTATCCTCCAGGGACTTCCATACTTTGTTTCTGCATACACTGTCATATGCTTTCTTAATGTCCAGGAAGGCCATCAGTAGATCTGTTCCATACTCATAGTGCTGTTCTTGTAACTGCCTTACAGCAAAAATCAAATCCACTGTGGACCTTCCTGCTCTGAAGCCATCTTGCTCTTCCCTCATCCCACCTTCTATCCTTGTCCTAATCCTCCTTTCCAAAACTTTCTCGAAGATCTTTGCACAATGACACATCAGTGTTATTCCCCGGTAGTTTCTGCATTCTGTTCTACTACCTTTCTTGAAGATCGGGACAATTATTCCTTTTTTCCAGTCCTCTGGGGTCATCCTTTCCTTCCATGCTCCCCTCATCACTCGGTACAACCACTGTATCCCCACCTCTCCTGCTGCTCTCACCATCTCCACACTCAACTCATCCATACCCGGTGCCTTCCCTCCTTTCATCTTGTTCACTGCATCTTCCACTTCTTTCCATGTTAAGTCCTTTTCTGTTTGCAGTTCATCTTCCTCTTCCCCGATTTCTTCCTCCTCACCATCATTTCCATTTGGGTTCAGAAGTTCTTCAAAATATTCTTTCCACATTTTCTTCAGTTCTTCCCTACTTTCTATCTCTTGTCCCCTTTTGTTCACCATTCTAACATAATCCGTAGGATCCTTCCACCTCTTATTTTTTACCATCCCATACAGGACCTTTTTCATTTTCATTTTCACTATTCTCCTTCATCATCTTTGTCCACTCTTCCATCCACTTTCTTCTCTCCTCAGCCACTACTCTCTTCACCTCCTTCTTTCTTTCCTGGTACTCTTCCCTTGCCTCTACTGTCCTATTTTGATACCACTTCCTAAAGGCTCTATTCTTTTCCCTTACTATATCTTTTGTCTTCTCATTCCACCATGGTGTTTCCTTCCACCTCTTCTTACTACTTGTCCTCCCACATACTGCTTCTGCTGCACCTACTAGTGTCTTCTTAAATCCAATGTACATGCGATTATTACTATGCCCTCCCCCTTGGAAACAATAATTAATTGCATTTACATGGTTTTTAGGTACAGTCTTATGTTTCCTGCCCAATATAAAACGTGTTGACGCTAAGTTAATGATACTACTGATCTAGCTGTCCTTGATGTGTTTGCGATCTAGGACTAAAAAGGAAATAGCGCTCGAGAGACTGGTAACAGAGGTTAGACTAGGCTGCATGCATGATTTTATTAATTTTCAGTATGCATATTATTCTGCTTAGAATTAGGTAGCCTACTAATAAAAATATCTGTTGGAGTGTAAACATTAACAGTTGAAGCTATCATCCAGCACACAAATTCTAAAGAGGAGTTTTAAAAAATTGAATGGAGATTGTTGGAAGAAATGTAAACTTAAAAAACGCCTACAGTGGGCGATGTAGGATTTTTGCCTTTTTTTTTCACTGAAATCAATACTGATCGGCTTCCTTTCGTCATAAATAAATTTTTTTCTACTGAAACTTTCCTCCAGGAATCCTTTACAGAATGGCGAAAACCGCATCAAAATTATCCAGTGGTTCTCGAGATTACCCGGAATATCCAAGAATCGGGGACTTCGTAGAGATTATACACTTCATCCGGTGGGCAGTGGTTCAATTCCCGGTCAATGCACGTCTTGTGGTTTGGATTCGACGTGGCTCATGATTAGCGGTCACCTTAAACTACAAGCTTCCTTCCTTTTCACCTCCGCTGGGATAAATATAAAGCTTACCTTACCATATTACAGTCAGTTTCTTGTTCCATCGTTTTATTTCAAAATACATTTTCACATCATTTTAACTGGACATGAGACATGAAACTTCATTTGACCAATAAACTACCTGGCAAATACAAATTCAATGCACCTCATCGCTTGCCCCCATTGAAACGAGAATGAGGGGGATGCATACATTTCATGAGTTAATTATCTGTTGTAGGGTATTTGCCGTTAGAATACAGAATGCTGACAAAGTGTCCTACTCTCTGCACTTTTTATTGGGATCCAAATTTTTGACGAGAAATACGAAATTGAAAATATATAATGCCATCATTAGGCCAGTTCTAACTTATGGTGCGGAATCATGGAGTTTACCAAAACAGGAGAACACCAGTTGCAGGTTTTCGAAAATAAAGTGTATAGGAATTTTTTTTGACACCACATCTCAAAGCTGGAAAAAAATGTCAAATAAAGACACACACTCACTATCACAGCAAGCACCAATTCTCAACATCGTTAACTCCAGAAGTCTTCAATGGGTTGGTCATGAACTAATGATGGGAGATGATAGGATGGTCTTACAGATCTTTAAATAAGAACCAAGAGGAAAAAGGCCCGTAGAAAGACCACCAAGTTCCTGGAAAAATGAAATCTCCAAACTTTGTAGACATCTGAATGTGGACAACTGGCAAGAGCTCGTCCAAAACAGAGTTCACTGGAGGCAAATTGTGGGATCGGTGCGGGATCCTCGTATCCCATAGGAGCCTTCTGAGCGAATGAGGGTATTTGCCGTCAGTTCAGTAAATGTACGATTCACATTCATTTTTAAGTGCTTATGCCGTTTATCAGAAACGCACATACAGTGAAACCTCGTTAGTACGTTTTTCAAGGGACTGAAAAATTTGGACGTCAAAAGCGGGAAAACGTACTAATGGGAAATAATAATTAAACCTCATAAATTTGTATCAGTAAAGGAAATGTAAAAAACGCGTTAATCAGAAGTGGCGCGGCGCGTGCTACTGTCTTACTTTTAAGAGTCGCCTATACCTGTTAAGTCACAACCCTCGCCCGCTTGTTGGCAAGGAATGTTATCTCAGTGCGGTCGGTCTCACATTCCACTAGGGGTGGACAAAGAATGCTTTCAGGGCTGACGAAAATGTGATCGTACTACGCGATGTGCGGCGCGTGCTACTGTCTTACTTTTAAGAGTCGCCTATACCTGTTAAGTCGCAACCCTCGCCCGCTTGTTGGCAAGGAATGTTATCTCAGTGCGGTCGGTCTCACATTCCACTAGGGGTGGACAAAGAATGCTTTCAGGGCTGACGAAAATGCGATCGTACTACGCGATGTGCGGCGCGTGCTACTGTCTTACTTTTAAGAGTCGCCTATACCTGTTAAGTCGCAACCCTCGCCCGCTTGTTGCAAGGAATGTTATCTCAGTGCGGTCGGTCTCACATTCCACTAGGGGTGGACAAAGAATGCTTTCAGGGCTGACGAAAATGCGACCGTACTACGCGATGTGCGGCGCGTGCTACTGTCACTTTTAAGAGTCGCCTATACCTGTTAAGTCGCAACCCTCGCACGCTTGTTGGCAAGGAATGTTATCTCAGTGCGGTCGGTCTCACATTCCACTAGGGGTGGACTAAGAATGCTTTCAGGGCTGACGAAAATGCGATCTTACTACGCGATGTGCGGCGCGTGCTACTGTCTTACTTTTAAGAGTCGCCTATACCTGTTAAGTCGCAACCCTCGCAGGCTTGTTGGCAAGGAATGTTATCTCAGTGCGGTCGGTCTCACATTCCACTAGGGGTGGACAAAGAATGCTTTCAGGGCTGACGAAAATGCGATCGTACTACGCGATGTGCGGCGCGTGCTACTGTCTTACTTTTAAGAGTCGCCTATACCTGTTAAGTCGCAACCCTCGCAGGCTTGTTGGCAAGGAATGTTATCTCAGTGCGGTCGGTCTCACATTCCACTAGGGGTGGACAAAGAATGCTTTCAGGGCTGACGAAAATGCGATCGTACTACGCGATGTGCGGCGCGTGCTACTGTCTTACTTTTAAGAGTCGCCTATACCTGTTAAGTCGCAACCCTCGCACGCTTGTTGGCAAGGATTGTTATCTCAGTGCGGTCGGTCTCACATTCCACTAGGGGTGGACTAAGAATGCTTTCAGGGCTGACGAAAATGCGATCGTACTACGCGATGTGCGGCGCGTGCTACTGTCTTGCTTTTAAGAGTCGCCTATACCTGTTAAGTCGCAACCCTCGCACGCTTGTTGGCAAGGAATGTTATCTCAGTGTGGTCGGTCTCACATTCCACTAGGGGTGGACAAAGAATTCTTTCAGGGCTGACGAAAATGCGATCGTACTACGCGATGTGCGGCACGTGCTACTGTCTTACTTTTAAGAGTCGCCTATACCTGTTAAGTCGCAACCCTCGCACGCTTGTTGGCAAGGAATGTTATCTCAGTGCGGTTGGTCTCACATTCCACTAGGGGTGGACTAAGAATGCTTTCAGGGCTGACGAAAATGCGATCGTACTACGCGATGTGCGGCGCGTGCTACTGTCTTACTTTTAAGAGTCGCCTATACCTGTTAAGTCGCAACCCTCGCACGCTTGTTGGCAAGGAATGTTATCTCAGTGCAGTCGGTCTCACATTCCACTAGGGGTGGACAAAGAATGCTTTCAGGGCTGACGAAAATGCGATCGTACTACGCGATGTGCGGCGCGTGCTACTGTCTTACTTTTAAGAGTCGCCTATACCTGTTAAGTCGCAACCCTCGCACGCTTGTTGGCAAGGAATGTTATCTCAGTGCGGTCGGTCTCACATTCCACTAGGGGTGGACTAAGAATGCTTTCAGGGCTGACGAAAATGCGATCGTACTACGCGATGTGCGGCACGTGCTACTGTCTTACTTTTAAGAGTCGCCTATACCTGTTAAGTCGCAACCCTCGCACGCTTGTTGGCAAGGAATGTTATCTCAGTGCGGTCGGTCTCACATTCCACTAGGGGTGGACTAAGAATGCTTTCAGGGCTGACGAAAATGCGAGCGTACTACGCGATGCGCGGCACGTGCTACTGTCTTACTTTTAAGAGTCGCCTATACCTGTTAAGTCGCAACCCTCGCACGCTTGTTGGCAAGGAATGTTATCTCAGTGCGGTCGGTCTCACATTCCACTAGGGGTGGACAAAGAATGCTTTCAGGGCTGACAAAAATGCGATCGTTCTACGTGATGCGCGGCAAAATGTGCGACATGATAAATGAGGTACTTTTACATTATTGTCATCAGATAAGAATCGGGACTTGACTATTACGACGTGATATGCGATAAAACGTACTAATGAGGAACGTGTTAACAAGGTTCTACTGTATATCCAATCCTGAGCACGTTTGAATTAGTTTCCGTGCTAACTTTTCAATGCTGCAAACTGCTAGTTTTTAAAATTCAAAGTGCTACAAAATTCTATTCAAAATTAAACTGTTTCAAAATCAATATCGGAATGCTATTTTCTCGTATCTTTACTCATTGCGTAAATACAATGTTTTTCTGTATTCTACTGTGAAGACTATGGTAATCTTGTAAAATGGCTGAGAGCAGTACCGTAACATATCAACATTTCTCCGTACTTGACCGTGGTTTGGAATTTGGTGCCGATCATGTAACCTTGCAATATTGCTCCGTATCCTACCGCGAGGACAAAGGAAATCTTGTCAAACGGCCAAGAACATAGCAAACTGTGGATAATAATAACTTGTTGTACACAAGACGAGATAATAGCTGTAAAAACTCATTTGATATTGATTATCCATTACAGTAAAACTTCGTTAACCGTCACTCTTTAAACCGTGAGTTTCTGTTAACAGTCATTG
The DNA here is from genome assembly GCA_946902985.2 of Meconema thalassinum. Lineage (NCBI taxonomy): Eukaryota > Metazoa > Arthropoda > Insecta > Orthoptera > Tettigoniidae > Meconema > Meconema thalassinum. Next base: position 554,630,953 of record OX336392.1, read on the forward strand.
CTGTAATAGCATAATAATACTGAGGAACCTGAGTGTGTGGCAGTTGACGAGATGGTCAATTTGTGCAATAATTTACAAATCAGTACAAATTTGACATTGGAAGAACTATCAGAGTAGTTAAGAGCACGACAGAGTGGACGGGGGGATTCAAATTTTGAGTGATGACGAAATTGTTGCCAGCGTAAGTGCCACCAAAGAAGAAGAAGAAGAAGAGGAATACAAACTATTAGTCACTCAGAGGCTGAAACAATGCTGTCCAAGTGTATAGAATGGTTTGAAAGTCAAGAAGAGGACAATACAACACAGACACTACTGCTCCGAAAAATACAAAATATTGCCGCGATGAAAGCTCGAGCATCAAAGAGGCAGAAGAAAATGACTATTTTCAAGCTACATGAACTATTTCACCTGTAAGTTTATATTACTGTAGTGTACATTATTTTGCCACATTTGTCGCTACTGCACGGATGTTTTTATCATTACTGTGAGAGTGATATCTGTCTATAATATAATTGATTGAGGTCATGTTTTGGAGGAATAATACAGTGTTTCTGTTACCTGTCTATTCGCTCAACCGTCACGACCGCGGTCCCGACGACGGTTAATCCAAGTTTTTACTGTATTTAATTTTTAACTATGAATTATTTATTATTTATAATTTACATTTTAGGATATAAATCATTCCTTTTGGTTCCGTATTGATATACAGTGGAATCTCGTTAGTACGTTTTTCAAGGGACTGACAAATTTGGACGTCATATGCGGGAAACGTACTACCGAAAAACGCCATACTGCATTTACAACGTATAAGAAAGAACGCGGCGTATATATGGACGTTCAATCGCCGACCTTAGTAAGTGATTGTATGCACTACTACAGTCACGACATAAACATAGGTTATCAGTAACTTACACGCAATAAATAACATAAAAATTAATTACTGTACCTCTACAATACAGTATAATACAGGGTCTTTATTTTTGCTTAGCAAGGACATTTTCGCTCGCGCTCCGCCATTGACGGCTCAGTTGCCGGCGACCGCGCACGCATATGTAGGCCTACGGCAGAATACGGTGCTTAAAATCAGTAGCCTACCATGCAGTTTTACTGGCCATAATTTACAGTAGATGCTGAAAATGTTCCCCATCCGCTTCCATCATCATCATCATCATCTTGCACAGTTTCCAGCCACTGGCCGGGTCTGTTTGGAACACAAGCCTCTCCAACGTCTTCTGTCTTCCCACCATCTCTCAGCCTCCACCCTTGTCCAGTCTTCTCCTCTCTTCTTCACGCTTTCTTCCACCCCCTTCAGCCACCTGTCTCTCGGTCTTCCCCTCGGTCTCTTTCCTTCCCACTTCGTCTCATGTACTCTCCTGGGTATCCTCTTCTCCTCCATTCGTTTTACATGTCCATACCATCTAAGTCTAGATTTCTCTATACCATCCTGTAATGGTTCCTCCTTCATTAATTCTCTGGTCCTCTCATTTCTTATTCTGTCCATCTTTGTAGCTCCAATACTGCTTCTCAAGAACCTCATCTCACTGGCCTGTATTTTACTCTTCTCCCTTCCTTTCATAACCCAGGTCTCCGAGGCATACGTCAGGATAGGGAAATAATACGTCCGATATATGATCTTTTTGCTGTTCTGAGGGACATCCTTGCTCCATAACATGCTTCTCACACTCCTCCGAAATGCTTCTGCCTGCCTCCCCCGCTCATTTATTTCTCTATCGTTTCTTCCATTATCTTGTATCAGGCTTCCCAGATACTTGAAACTCTCCACTTTCTTCAGCTGTTCCCCACCAATTGTTATTCCCGTTGTGGTTCTTTCCTTCTTCCTTGTTGTGATCACCATCTCACTCTTATTTATGCTAAATTTCATCCCATATCCTTGTATTATTCCTTCCCACACGTCCAACTGTTCCTGTACCTCCTCCTCCTTGTTTCCCCAAATCATCAAATCATCTGCAAACACCATTGCTTTCATCTTTCCGTCCCCAATTACTTGTGCCACTCGGGTCATTATGTCATCCATCACCACAATGAAAAGTAACGGTGACAGTGCACTTCCTTGTTTCAGGCCGTTTCTTTGTTCCAACCAGTCAGATCTCTCTCCTCCCACTTTCACACAGCTCACGCTTCCCTTGTACATCTCCTTTATCCTCTTTATAGTCCATTTCTCTACTCCTCTATCCTCCAGGGACTTCCATACTTTGTTTCTGCATACACTGTCATATGCTTTCTCAATGTCCAGGAAGGCCATCAGTAGATCTGTTCCATACTCATAGTGCTGTTCTTGTAACTGCCTTACAGCAAAAATCAAATCCACTGTGGACCTTCCTGCTCTGAAGCCATGTTGTTCTTCCCTCATCCCTCCTTCTATCCTTGTCCTAATTCTCTTTTCCAAAACTTTCTCGAAGATCTTTGCACAATGACTCATCAGTGTTATTCCCCGATAGTTTCTGCAATCTGTTCTACTACCTTTCTTGAAGATCGGGACAATGATTCCTTTTTTCCAGTCCTCTGGGGTCTTCCTTTCCTTCCATGCTGTCCTCATCACTCGGTACAGCCACTGTATCCCCACCTCTCCTGCTGCTCTCACCATCTCCACACTCAACTCATCCACACCCGGTGCCTTCCCTCCTTTCATCTTCCTCACTGCATCTTCCACTTCTTTCCATGTTAAGTCCTTTTCTGTTTGCAGTTCATCTTCCTCTTCCCCGATTTCTTCTTCCTCACCATCTTTTCCATTTGGGTTCAGAAGTTCTTCAAAATATTCTTTCCACATTTTCTTCAGTTCTTCCCTATTTTCTATCTCTTGTCCCCTTTTGTTCACCATTCTAACATAATCCGTAGGATCCTTCCGCCTCTTATTTTTTACCATCCCATACAGGACCTTTTTTGTACCTTCACTATCCTCCATCATCTTTGTCCACTCTTCCATCCACTTCCTTCTCTCCTCAGCCACCACTCTCTTCGCCTCCTTCTTTCTTTCCTGGTACTCTTCCCTAGTCTCTACCGTCCTGTTTTGATACCACCTCCTAAAGGCTCTATTCTTTTCCCTTACTATATCTTTTGTCTTCTCATTCCACCATGGTGTTTCCTTCCACCTCTTCTTACTACTTGTCCTCCCACATACTGCTTCTGCTGCACCCACTAGTGCCTTCTTAAATCTAGCCCATTCCTCTTCCACCCCTCTTTCTTCATCTGTTGGAATTCCTTCCTTTACCATTTTGAGGTACTCGACCCTTCTATCCCCTTCTTTCAGTTTCCATATCCTTATACGTCTTTCCTGGTTCTCAGTCCCTTTCTTCTCCTTACTCCCTCTCAGGTTCATTACCAGTAATCGATGGTCGCTATCCAGGTTCTCCGATGGTATAACCTTGATGTCCGTGATGTTCTTATTTAGTTCTTTCTCATACAGTATATAGTCGACCACCGACTTCCTGGTCAAGTCATCACTGTACCATGTGATTGTGTGGCTCTCTCTTTTCTTAAACCAGGAGTTCCCAACTAGCAGGCTGTTCCTCTGGCAGAAGTCCAACAGTCTCTTTCCTTCCTCATTTCTTCCACCCCAACCCTCTGGTCCTAGAACACTCTCATAACCTTGTCTTTCACTTCCTACATGGGCATTGAGGTCCCCCATAACAATCATATTTCTTCCTACCAGCTGCTTCTGCAATTCCTCTTCAAACTCCTCCTTCTCTTCAGAGGCGCAGCCTACTTGTGGAGCATACACTTGCACTATTTCTACAGTCTCTCCCCTCAGTGCTACTTTCACTTTCATCATCCTATCACTTATTCTCCTCACTTCTTCTTTTAAACCATCTCGTACTACTACTCCTACTCCATTCCTCTTTCCCTCTTCGTTCCCACTCCAGTACAGTCTATAGCCTTTTCTCAGTTCTCTCCTTCCTTCCCCTTTCCACTTTGTTTCTGCCAATCCCAATAAATCCAACTTCCTTCTTTCCATCATATCCACTATCTCCTCCGCCTTCCCCGTCAGCGTTCTTAGGTTTAAAGTTCCAAATCTTAGTCCGTGTGTACAGCCGTGTCGTCGTCTATTAAATACATCCTGTCCGAGGCTCGTTCCATTTTTGAAAGCATTTGGTTTGATCCACTACTGGCTTGCTGGGCCTATCGTAGCTTCACCAGAGCCCCGTTAGCCGTCACTTTTCAGGGTTCCTGTAGGACCTTCACAGCTACCGTAACGGTCCCGGGGCACACAAGTCCCCACTGTACTTCGCCCCTACAGGCAATCCCCTACTTTGTGCCGTTGCCCGTCTCCCACGACGTGGACGAGGGGTTGGACTTATTCCCCATCCGCTTCCAAACACATATAATACAGGGTCTTTCTTTATATTTGATCAGCAAGGACATTCTCGCTCTCGCGCTCCGCCAGTGACGGCTCTATCGCCGGCGACTGCGCACGCATATGTTTGAAGCACGGGCTTGCTTGAACCACTTCAATAAAGAGCTTTCTAGTTCAGGAAACTGTCCCTCTCGCACAAGTTTCCTTTTGCCACTCTCCCCTTCTTCAAATGCACGTTCAATTTCCTTCCTTTTGCCGAGAATCGTGTTCAGTGTAGACGGAGGAATGTTCCACTTTCGCGCTATATCCACACGCTTCATGTGAGGATTGCAGTCCACGTCTCGAATGTATTTAATCTTCTCGTCATTAGTTATCTGCCGTACTTTCTTCTTATCCATTATGAAACACGCAATAAAATATGTCATAACTGGACGTGAACACTAAGAACTAGAAGACAATAGTGCGGAACACGAAGACAATAATGTGCCTACGTGAGAAATAAACAAAGGGAAGGGGGTGAAGGGCAGCGGGAGAGAGACACGTCACCTGTGTTGCGTCATAGCTATAGCCTCTTCTACGCCGTCAAACACAATAAAATCATCTACACTGTCAATAACTATCAGAGAATATGAGGCAATATCGCGTCGTGTTTTCCAGAAGCCGAATTTTAAAATGAAATAAGAATAAAATACGGTTCACTAACAAATAGTTCAACGGAGATTTGATCGTTGTAAGCGGGAATAGAGAACGTATTAAGGGGATATATCAACATGAATTTAGTAGGATAGGGACTTGAGAAAGGAGAGAAAGAGCAGCGGGAGAGACACACGTCACCTGTGTTGCGTCATTGCTATAGCCACTTCTACGCCGTCAAACACAATGAAATCATCTACACTGTCAATAACTATCAGAGAATATGAGGCAATATCGCGTCGTATTTTCCAGAAGCCGAATTTTATAATGAAATAAGAATAAAATCCGGTTCGCGACAAATAGTACAACGGAAATTTGATCGTCGTAAGCGGGAATAGAGAACGTATTAAGGGGATATATCAACATGTATTTTGTAGAATTGGGACTGGGACTTGAGAAAATCATCGCACTAAGCGGGAAAACGTCGTAACCGAGAACGTGCTAACGAGATTCCACTGTACTAATAACGTTTTAATGGCTCCGCCAGAATCAATGATCACTATGTTGTCATTAGAAAATGTACGGTGCATGTTTTGAAGACTAATATACATTTTTGTCCCCTTCATCAGCCAATTTAAATTTTATAGCTTACTTTTAGCAAATCATAGAAGCTGTGCATTTGACTGTTTAAAAATTAACTCCCATGGTTCATTACAGAAAGATGCCACCTCACGGGAGGAGTCTTGATCACCCATATTGAAAGCTATATATTCTAACACGAAGCCTCCGTGGCTTAGGCAGCAGCACGCCGGCCTCTCACCGCTGGGTCCGTGGTTCAAATCCCGGTCACTCCATGTGAGATCTGTGCTGGACAAAATGGAGGCAGACAGGTTTTTCTCCGGGTACTCCGGTTTTCCCTGTCAAACTTTCATTCCAGCAACACTCTCCACTATCATTTCATTTCATCTGTCATTCATTTAATCATTGCCCCAGAGGAGTGCGTCAGGCCTCGGCAGCCGGCACAGTTCATATCCTCGCCGCTAGATGGGGGCTTCATTCATTCCATTCCTGACCCGGTCGGAGACTGGAAGCAGGCTGTGGATTTTTTCATATTCTAACACATACTTCTCATTGTAATGGTGCAGGGTGTTGAGCAATGTGGGAAATGTACGGGAATTTTAGTGACCTGGGAAAAATGTGGGAAATATACGGGAGTTTTGCATTTGATCCGGGAAATCTTGAAAAGTCTCATAATGTCTCTTAGCCTACGAACGCTCCATAGAGTTCTACCGCTCGGCCTTCTATTTCGCCTGCTGACCGTGCCGTCTCCCACATCTTGGGCCTCCGCCTCTTGGAGCACTAAGCAGGGTGAGAGCTCCGCCAACGTCACGACGCGATGAATGCAACTACTTTGCCTGGACGGCCGTACGCGCACCGCGCTCGTTCCTAGACAATGATGGACGGGACTCAGCCTGCATTGTTATTCACAGAGGAGACCAGTTGTTTATCAACAGAGCTAATATATGTCAATGGGTACGTTTGCTAATCTCCGCAAAGCTCAATGTGATGGGGGAGGATATTCAGCTACATCGCCGTCCATTACTTGAACAAGATTTCTGCTGTTCCTACGGCTTCGAGGTCGAGGCTGAAATACTGCATGTGCAATCCACACCGCTTGCCGTTCATTTGACGAGATCTCTGTTCTCATGGACAGACACGGAGAAATGTCACTATCTACGTTATCGATGTCGCTCTCAGCCTAACTTAGTGGAAGGTGGCAAATTCGCAGTCCGGCATGGTCGAATGTGGCGAGTAGTTATCGGCGCCACTCATAAGCGGGTTGACTTAATTCTCGCAGTTTCTACTTTGTGGTCGCGAGTTTACGGTGGAGCGCGGTCTGACTTTGGGGTAGGTCGTGAGTACGGTACGCAATTGGAAGTGATGGTGCCGTTCGTGTATGACAAGATTCCCGTTACTTTCACGAGCACAAGTTATACTTCGTCGTTATCTGGATAATGACCAATCCAGATTGACCTGATTTGTCTCTAGTACTTGTTTAAATGTCTCATTATGAAACAACATACTATCGCTATGCAGTAACACTTGTGCTAGAAAAACTTGATTTTCGCTTTAAGATTCATTTTTCAGCCATTCGGTATGTGAACTCTAGTCGCAGATAATTCTAAAATATACGGGTCTATTTTCGTTCGGGAAATATACGGGAATTTAAAAACCGGTCACCACTCGACACCCTGAGGTGTTGGTGACGGCGTAGGTCGTGAACCAAAAGTATGTGAAAGTATATCACATGGAAATTCCTTTTAGTTGGCAGGAGTGTTGTAATGGAAAAGACCAGTGGGACATAAGAAAATAGGCTGTTGAGTTCTTCACGGAACTATTTGTTCACCACGCAAAGAGCTTCTATGTTTTTGACCGCAGAGACATGTTGAACTAAAAAGTAGCAAGTTTTAACTTTCTGCTTACAGTTCTCTCTGTTTAGTGATGTTGGTCTCCCAACTTGCACTGTACCGCACCTTGCTGTCAAAGAAAGCATTCAGCTGCTATTTGTTGCACAGATAATGCTAATAAATATCCCTGAATTGGTATCCAAATGGGCTAATCTGATGCTGCTCTGCGATTGGTCATAAAATATGATACTTTGAAGCAGTCTTTTGACTGCCATAAATGATGTGTTTTCTTGTATAGATTTTCATTTTTTTATATTGTTTCATGTCGGTGTTATTGTTGTTTTCCAGGCTAACGGCATTAAGATAGGCCCTCAACATTCTCCGACAAACCCCAGCCTACCCTCAGGAGGTCAGGGTTCGATGCAGGGCGGGGGGTGCTGTTAGGAGCTGGCCCGCCTCGCCCCCTGCTCCTACTGTCCAGGGCTCTGAGTGAGGCTTCTCCCGGCCCAGTGATGTTCTCTTCTGATCGATTGGACTAAGAATGTGAATGGTCCCTTCAAATATATAATCGAAGCACAGATGTAAGGAAACGTGAAGCCTGTAATATTTACACATCTTCCTTTATAGATTAAATCTTTCTTTAAAAATAATGTAGTTTCATAGGCATCTGTGTACAAATTAAGATGGGGAAAGTAACTTTTCCTTTTCCTGCCTACATTTGAGCTTCGAGTATCAGAGACCCTATATCTGTATAAGTTTTTGACCTTTTGAAGAAAGGATGTTTGGTATTTGTGTAATTTTGTAAGTGCTCTACTGTTTGTCTGCCCTGCCCAGCCACCCTTTTTTATCATTATTTGTAAATATTGGTGGGAGACAGGAATGAAATGATTTTATTGTGTAATGTATATTTTTGTTTAAGGAGTTGGCCTTAAGTTATTGACGACGCCTAACAAAACTTTCTCAAAACTTTTAAGAATTGTCATACGTTTTCTGAGATCCGTTCAACATATTGTTTGTGGGCATTAACCTGAATTCAGTCGCACTGTTTTGGTCATTATTATTCTTAAATTGCACGGTTCTCATTCAGTTCTGATGTCTTAAAAATATTGTCTTTTAGGTGTAGCCTCAGTCATACATTTTTCCATTATATTAAAGGAAATGTATATAGGTTTGTATTCTCTAGTATATACAGAAATATTTATTGGATGTATTATATTACATTACATTACATGGTATGTTAAAGCATTGTGTGATTTATTTTGGACGCATCACATCATGGGGAACTCTGTACCAGGGCTGCGAAAACAAGTCGGAAATAGGGTTCTTTGAAACCTGTTATGAACTTACCCTTTCCAAACCTAAGACTTGCTGTATGGTTCCTTAAATATCCTTGATTTAACAGATCTCAAGGAGTCCCAGCAATTTTGATATACAATGGAGGATGTTGTTTCTAGTGCAGAAAATCAAAGGCTTGTTAAACTGAAAGAGATCACACTCTCTGATTTCTTAATTTATTGTTTGAATTGAAAATCTTCATTGACATGAACACTGAAGAGCTGAAGAAAGAGGTAATCAAGAATCTTGATTTTGAAAACAACCTCTCAACATTTCTTGCTACAGTTCATCCTGTGCATTTTTTCATGAGAATCTCATACGAGGCTAATAAACAAATTGTGAAATTTCTTCAACTAAAACATTATTCAAGAATTTTTAGAGGCCCTGGAACCACATTCCGGTGCATTCTACCCAAATGACTTCTGAAGTGATATGCCACATGATCTTACCAACTTGTCTGACACAAATATTAGTTGATACATTAACAGACTCCTTCAGAGGAGCTTTGCCATTTTGTATCACTAATTTGAAATATGAGTTGGCTAATCCATGTCGAATGTGGCACTTTTTCTAAACCAACCAAAAGCATAGAGCTACATTGATAATTCTCAAGCATATGAGGAGTGAGACGTACAACCTTGTGGAAAACCGGCTGTTACATCCCCGAGTTCGATGCCTGATGCATTTGTGAGTCGAGTCAAAATAGCACTATTGGACAGCAAAATTTCCTGTACAGTGTTAGAAAAATATCTAAGTTTAATCTCCTGCTGGTTTGTTCTTTAGCTTGGTGATAACGCTACTGTGTTATGTCAAAAATGGAAGGTTCTTCCCACTGAGGTGACTAAAACCTTAAGAATAATACAAACATAGGAGAAGATAACAACAGATGTCGACTTCTTTGCCAGTGGTAGGATTGCCCAAAACTTCTGTGTTGCAATGGTGAACTGCTTGGTAGAAAATTACTCTTTTTGACTTTTAAAGTCGCACATTTTTCCGTATTCACAGAATGTAATAAGAAAACTTTTTACGGTTGTGCCTTGTCAATACCTATTTTAAATTGGTATTGACTAGGCGGAACCATAAAAAGTTTTCTTATAAAATGACTCTCCCTTCTATCTCGCGCCAGCGTGTTTGGTCCTGGTTGGCTTTCCTGCTCGAGGAATTACAAACTTAGCATGTAAATCATTTTAAAGCTTAGCACAAGGGATTTGAAAGAAATACTTGTCTCTCTTCAGCCATAGAGGGCCTTGGCTTACCAAGCTACTCAGCAATTACGGTCTGACACATGGTCGGTTCGACATGTCCCCGACCAGGATCAATGACTTGGATTGCCCTCACAAGCTAAGTACACTCGAGACATTAGTGTATTATGAAGCTGAAAAATATTTCAGGAAGCTTGTATCTTCAAGAGATAGACTAAATTTCTTCATTTTGAGGGAATTTTATGGGGTAAGTAACAATAACGGAAAAATAGAATATCGGGATAAAAAATGTTCAAGAAATATTAAACCTCCCAATACTTCAAGTTGACAGTCTGTAAACAGCCACTGAATTTTTTAAAATTGTTTTTATGGCAAGATCTTCCATTTTTTAGGTACATTATAAAACCAGCAGATAGAACTAGGGCATTACTGTCAGAAAAAGTTAAGCATTCACTTTGTATGGGAGATTCCAAATGGCACTACTGTTAGCTTGTGGTGTTGCAGAAACATATGTTTTGTATCTGTTTTCATGGACAAGGGGAATGAATAGTGGAAGAGTCTGGTCATTTGCTAGTCACATTTATGGTGCTTGTCATGAAGTTCCCTCTTCTTAGTTGCTGCATGGTTTTTGTTCAGTTCTCTGTAATATGGTGATTTATAAATATCTTGATAAAATGGTTATAGTTGTCTTCATTTGTGTGCTCTACCCCACATTCCTAGCGGAGGGGCAGATGATCTCGATGTCATCAGCATCCAATAACAATCCTGGTAGCACCCATTGCAGATATTTAACAGAAGTCAGTAGCTGGTGCTGCTATAATTTCTGACCAGGGAGATATTTGGTATCAACATTCGGACTGTGTACAAATGGGGAATTTTAGATTCATTTTGTTTTGGAGAGTATTTTAAAAATATGTGAATATGAGGAGCAATAACTGGTGAACAGATAGATTTAGTTGATTTGCAATGAAGGATTGTAAGCTTTAACGATTTACTGCGTATTAGTAGAGATAATAAGTGAGATATTTGCGTGGAACTCTTTAAAAGTGGTAAATTGGAGTTTTCAATGTCGGTAAGGTGAATTCTACCAAGCTCCTACTGGCGCGCTGGATGCATGACCCGCACAGTGGTTGAAATCGAGAGGTAATACTGGATGGGCCTCGTAATGTTGACAGAACTGCATTGTCGGCCATCTGAACATAAAATATATTTAAAAAATTATAAACGTCAACACAGCCAAAAATGATTGCTACAAGTTACCGTATTTGCTCGCGTATATCTCGCACCCCATTTTTTATTTGACATTTCAGGGGGGGAAAAAGTACTCGCATATATCTCGCATTTATTACTGAAGCCATCATATAAATGACAGTAATAACCTTGAGGTAGAAACACGTTCGATTTAGCGCGCCACAACAGTAGTCATTGTCCAGGAACTTACCCGAAGCGTTACTAACAGGAAGAGCGAGCAACAACGAGTTGATCCGAACTTCGATACGAGCCGATTAGGGATTGAGGCGCCGCGTGCAAGCATACGGAGCAGCGTGAGTGTTAGCACGCTGTACATCGTTAGTCTTCGGCCGCGGTTGGCTAAATTCGCCGCCTTGAGACACGTTCGAATTAGCGATTAGCTCGTAAGTTGCGCAAGTAGGCCTACTGTTACATCGCAGAGAAACGCAGTTGTCTTCTCGAATCTCAATGATTTCGTCTTTATGCATTGCGTCGCATCAGAGCTCGGCCGCGTGCAAGGATACGGCGCAGCGTGAGTGTTAGCACGCTGTACATCGTTCGCCGCGTCTTCGGCCGCGGCTGGCTAAATTCCCCGCCTTGAGACACGTTCGAATTAGCGATTAGCGCGCCACGTCAGTTACGGAAGTAGGCCTACTGTTACATCGCAGAGAAACGCAGTTCAGTCTCCTCGAATCTCAATGATTTCGTCTTTACGCATTGCGTCGCATCAGAGCTCGGCCGCGTGCAAGAATACGGCGCAGCGTGAGTGTTAGCACGCTGTACATCGTTCGCCGCGTCTTCGGCCGCAGTTGGTTAAATTCGCCGCCTTGAGACACGTTCGAATTAGCGATTAGCGTGCCACAACAGATGCTCAAGTAGGCCTACTGTTACATGGCAGAGAAACGCAGTTCAGTCTTCTCGAATCTCAATGATTTCGTCTTTACGCATTGCGTCGCATCAGAGCTCGGCCGCGTGCGTGTTAGCACGCTGTACATCGTTCGTCGCATCTTCGGCCGCGGTTGGCTAAATTCACCGCCTTGAAACACGTTCGAATTAGCGATTAGCGCGCCATAACAGTTGCTCAAGTAGGCCTACTGTTACATCGCAGAGAAACGCAGTTCAGTCTTCTTGAATCTCAATGATTTCGTCTTTACGCATTGCGTCGCATCAGAGCTCGGTCGCGTGCAAGCATACGGCGCAGCGTGCTTGTTAGCACGCTGTACATCGTTCGCCGCGTCTTCGGCCGCGGTTGGCTAAATTCACCGCCTTGAAACACGTTCGAATTAGCGATTAGCGCGCCACAGCAGTTGCGCAAGTAGGCCTACTGTTACATCGCAAATTTTGTGTTTTTTTTTTTTTTTTTTTTCGGGAATACGGTCATTCCCCGCGTATATCTCGCACCGTAAATTTTCACACATATTTTCGGTCAAAAAAGTGCGACATATACGCGAGCAAATATGGTATTTCATGTAACTCATGAATAATATGATGCAGGAAATAAATGTCAATTACAAGTTTTAGTCCTGTTATGAAATTATTAATTGGAATTTCTTTACTGTGTTATAAAAGTGGAATCACTCATAATTCTCCTGTAATAATAATAATAAACATACAATGCTGCATCTTACTTCACATAGAAGTTCTCTTGCTGCTCAGAGATCCCAAAAAAGAATGATAACGCATGACTAAAATCTAGGCAAGCATATGCGCGGGAAACTGAATATGCATGCCTAAATCGGGCAGTGGATCAACCTGCTAGTAAAACCCGATGTGCGGGATGATGAGAGCCTTTCTTACTGTATGGGGGCGTGATTCGCACTCGACATGTTAAGGATTGTAAGCTTTAGCATATTTTTAATGTAAGTTCATGCCTCTGATGTGTTGGTTACTAGAAAGTTCAGTAGGTTGGTAGTTCAACACACACTCAAGATGTCCCAAGCCCCTCAAATGAATTAACAGCAGTAAGTAGGTGACGATTGGCAAAATAAAGCATACTGTCAAAATGGAAGCTCTGAGAAGATTTCCTAGAAACTTTGTTTCCACCAGTTGAACGAAACCAAGCAGTTCTTGAGCAAGAGGTGACAGTGTGAATGTTTAGCTTAGATGACCTTGCTGAATGCTACTGGCACATAATGCAATAGCCATTTATAAATGACATGGTTCACTGTATTTCCACGTCACTTTACGCATTCATAAGCCACAGTATGAAATAAATATAAAATGTTTCCGTATCAATCACATTTAGGCGGCGGCGTTGGTAGCATGCTGTGCTTCTATGCCCAAGGTCGCGGCTTCAAACCCGGCCGAAGTCTTCGGATTTTTTAAGAGCATTAAAACTCCCTCAGTATGCCTTCCTTCGGAGGGGAAGTAAAGCCGGCGGGCCCATGTCATAGATTTATGGCATGTAAACGAACCTTCCACTAACTACAATTGAGTGGAGCTAAATTTCTAGGTTAGATTTGATTAATGCTCTATTGAGTTCCAACGTTCGCCGCCAGCTCCTGGTTGCGGTGGCATCTAGTAGCCAGGTTCACAGCTAGGCGTTGTCGACAGTAGCAAAAGTAGGAACTACTTGAAATTAATCGTCTGCAGTCCTTACCTGAATTACAGATAACACACATTAATACAGCCATCACAATTAACACCGGTTATCAGACAGATTCTTCACACACCCAAAGCATATGGGGCAACATGACCCGAGTTGTCGCAGCCCCTGAACTGAGGAACCAACCAATCACATTTATTTTGTCCATTGAAAGTTTGTTCTTTTAATCTCTCCTTTAAATAATGATGACATTGTGGTGCTAACGGAAAAGGTGGGGCACTGACTTGGCTTAACCCACCATCGGTATCGTTGCTAGGTTGCTCCTAACAAAAACATTCCTTATTAAGAAAAGTTTTTTGTTTTAAGACTCAACCTTTTCAAATTCCAGGTATTCTCAAATGAGTATATGAGTCACATGTTTTGCTTTGTTATGCAATGATTCACGCACACGTGTCGTGTGTGGGAAGGGGGTAAGTGCGTACCGGTCGCGTCACAGGCAGTGTTAGGTGGCTTCTAGCCTCGATACCTTCGGCGTTACATTTTTTGCGTGTTCCGTGCTGGTGTAATATTTTTGTGAGAAGTGTCAAAGTGAAGTTTTAAAGGCTAATAGGCCTAGTGAATCTGTTCATTTGAGCTGGATTGATGAAGAGTACGACGTATTTACAGATGTTGACCAAGACTGTGCTTCTGACTGTCGAAGTGATGTTCCTAGTGAACATTCCATGCATCAAACTGATACTGATGGTGGGTTAAGTAATGATGGTTTGTAGACCTGGTGTAAGGGCCATGGTAACAAAGGTTCAGATACCGGATTGAAGTAGCTCAATTTGCCTTGACGTGTTATTGCATCAGTGAGCAGTTCCTGTAACAGCATGCCTCATCTGACGCTTGTGATTATGCCACGGATGGGGTTGTATGGTTAGTTTGCTCACATATGCATACATTCTACGGTAAGGTTTTAGATACAAAATGTGGTCGAAATTTTAAGTTGAGACAACAGATGCATACATACAAAATTTCACAAATTAGATCCAGTGTTTTTCCATGGTAAACTGACATAAATACCAAAATGTAGATTATCATATTCATATTTAAATTATGCAATTTTCTAACAGACATTTGCTTCAATTTCTATAGGGAATGAGAGAGCAGGAATGATATTACAAAATTTACTTTGATTATGAGGCGACAAATTTCATTGATTAGCCCTTTGAAGTCGTCTAGTTTCCAATTTCGTGAAGAAAAGAAAGATCAACTCGTTTGTTAACCTTTCTGTGCACATTGGATTTTACCCTCCCTAATGTGCCAAGAGACATTACAGTGTGTCTATTATGTGAGCTTTATTGTTGTAACTGTTTTATCAGTGTAAAATATGTGCAATATAATTCATGGTGTCCACAGGCAGGAAAAGTCGGGAATTTTGTTTTTGGTCAGGAAAAGTCAGGAAAAAGTGGTGTCAGTCAGGAAAAAATGGCGAAAAGTATTAGAAAGTCAGGAATTTTATATTAACCATAGAGTATTTTGTGTTTTACATCCATATTTTGATGTCATTAGTTCAACTAATCTCTGAAGATAAAAAGCAATAACTCACTGGACTTTACGGTAAGTTTCCATTTTTGCAGTACATCATAGTAAAAACCTCTTTTACCTTTTTTTGGCGTTGGCGTAGGGATGTGGCTACCCCATCACTATAGTTTAGGTTATTAAGACTTTCATTTATGTATTATTGCATTAAAATTTAACTTATTTTCTATTTCAAATGAATAGAGCGGCGAGCGTTGGGCAGCTATGGGGATGGTGGAGGCTGCAAATGAAAAAGATATATATATTTGCTCAATAAACCTTTATTCCGATGTTACAATGACTTCATGAGTCAGGAATTTTGTTGAAAAATGGTCAGGAAAAGTCAGGAAAATTGATATTGAAAATTCTGTTGACACAATGTAATTGTGAAACTTAGTCTCATCTGTTTAGGTTTCTTTTTCATGCCTTTTAAATATTGTACAAAATGCACGTTAGGTTTGATGTCAAACATCGTTTATTTTAATGCCATTGTTTAAAAATCTATTACAAATGGTTGCATATCCTCATATATTTCTACAAATGGCATAGCCTCAGCTGGGGTTCGAATCCAATTAACTGCAGAGTGGCCTAGACAATTTGTGTCGCCCACATGTGATGTTCAAATTGAAGTGATCTGTGGCCATGTTTCAGTCTTTCATCAGCAGAGATAAACTAACTCTAACTTTACCAATAAGTATTCTGATAATTATGTCTGAATCAAATACGGTATAATGAAATGTATAAGGTGCGTTCAAAAAGTAACGAGCCGGAGGCTGGAATGCGCAAACCGCTGATGACATCGGCAAATCGTGGCGTGTGTAACGAGGTATGGTTCCGACCAGAGCGTGGATGGTCAAATCCTGTCGCTAGAGGGCACGCATGCACGTCACGTGATGATACAAAACGAGCAGCAGCATGCATCAATCGTCCAACCAAGACAGTAGGCCATTCGACATGCTTCCTGGTGTGGTTGAAGACTGGGGCACCCATTGGGCACACACTTTCCGCAAGTGCAGTCGTTCCTTCATGATGGTGTGCACACTTCCGACGCTCAATCCGACCACGGCGGCTATGGCGTTCACTGCCACTCGGCGGTCCTGGGTAATGAGTGCATCAATCAGCTGGACGTTGTCATCGGTAATGCAGGGAGGTGCCCCAGACCGGGCATCATCGGCTAACGACACCCGTCCTTCCCTGAAGTGCTTGTGCCACGCCTTGACCCTTGCAAGGGACATGCAGTGTTCGCCGTACACTTGTGACATTCGGCGATGAACGTCCGATCCCCATACTCCGTTCGCTGTCAGAAACCGAACAACTCCTCTTTGCTCTTCGTTTGACGCCTCCATGTCACTGTTTGCAATGCGACTGGCAGAGTTGGACAATTGATGCGTGCTGCTGCTCACTTTGTATCGTCACGTGACGTGCACGCGTGCCCTCTAGCGACGGGCTGTGACCTTTTACGCTCTGGTCGGAACCACACCTCGTTACACACGCCATGATTAGCCGATGTCGTCAGCGGTTTGCGCATTACAGCCTCCGGCTCGTTACTTTTTGAACGCACCTTATAGTACTATGTTAGTAAAATAACAATGAATTATAAATTAAGGAAAATACATAAATATTATGAAAATAATTAAATATTCTAATTATTATCAAAGCTTGTAATGATGAAGAAACATCTGTGATAATGTAATAAAACGTGAGAAATTTCATAATTAAGTACAAGTTTTTCGGGCTTGTAGGCCGTGGTCCAGACAGGATATCTCCCGACGTTTCACCGGAAACTGCGTCCGGCATTCTCAAGGGTTCCGCTCCTTTCCTTGGTCAGCAGTGGAATGAGGAAGAGGCTCAAATCAAACATTCGAAAAATGTTTCAATAAACAGGGGAACTTCTAGATGTTCATATGAAGAAAAACATATGTTACTTGAAGTCTTCAAAATGTAGTAATAATATTCTCCTTGGTGGCATAGTTGGTAGCATGCTGAGATTCTATGCCCAAGATCGTGGGTTTAAACCCGGCCGAAGTCTTCGGATTATTTAAAGAGTGTTAAAAATCCCTCAGCATGCCTTCCTTCGCAGGATAAGTAAAGCCGGCCCATGTCATAGATTTATAGCATGTAAAAGAACCTTCCACTAACTACAATTGTGTGAAGCTAAATTATTAGATTTGATTAATACTCAACACTTGCCACCAGATGCCAGTTGTGGTGGCATCTAGTTGCCAAGTTCAGAGCTAGGTGTCGTTGATGGTAGCAAAAGTAGGAACTACTTGAAATTGATGGTCTGCAGTACTTGCCTGAATCACAGATAACACACACTAATACAGTCATCACAATTAATACCGGTTATCAGACAGATTCTACACACACCCAAAGTACACGGGGCTACATGACCACGTTGTCGCAGCCCCTAGACTGAGGAACCAACCAACCAAATCTTCTCATCAACCAAGAAAGAACTTGTAAATGGTCGACACAGAAGCAGAATGTCTGTTAGAAATTCAGGCGTCTGCCAATTAAATATGTTTACTATCAGAATCTTGAGGACTGCTGGAGTAAATACAGCCACATATTATTAAATGTGCGACTCGTACCATGTCCCCTGATTTAGCCTCGGCTGCTTTATGAACAGTACTAACAGGAGAGACACTTTTAATAGCTCAGTTGATAGAGCAGTGAAGACCACTATTTATCATTGTACTTTTACAAGGGATGTCTCATAAGTAGGGCTCAGATTTTTAGGTAAATAAATATTTTTTATCTAAATACATATTTTAAGCATTTTCTCTATAAATACATAAATTTCAGCTTTTCACTTATTAGCACTTAAAAAGATACAATTTTTACATTTTTAAATCAGAATGCTAGATCTTTCAGTTTATTGCATTTCTGTTCTGTGTTACTTCAACAGGGAAGAACCTGTGAGCTATCTAATCTTCATGCAGAGCGTATGTCGGCTTGCAACTGTGTTATTCTTAACTTGTCGCCCCATGCCACTCACTGTGAAAGCCGGGGATTTCATTATCCATAGCCATATTGCACCACGTGCTAGACCTCCCCCTCCCCCAGCTACCTGGAACCAGTGTCACTCATATGCAGTTCATTTATGGCACTGTGAAGTGTAAGGCAGTTCTAAGGTGCCTAAAGTAAAAACAACTACAAGTTATCGTCTGTTGCAGAATTTAAAGCTAATTTTACTTTTGATGGGGGCGTTCTGTTCTGCCAACCATGTGGGAGAGCAATCAAGGCTGAACAGCGATCTCAAGTTACACAACACCTCAAGGGCAAGAAACAGATTGCCGCAGTTTCGCGATAATTGTCGGTCATTTGTGATGGACAACCTGAAGATGTATCTCGTGTATTGTAATGCTTCAGCCGTCAGTAAGACATAGAATAAATTGCATATTTTCTATATTCACATTAATAAACTAAATTATAATTAAATATTTTTCCTTTTTTGTCACATATTTCATACATAAAAAATAAATATTTTCTCGATTTTTAGCACCTAAAAATCCGAGCCCTACTCATAAGTAGTCATTTTTTAAAGAAAATTTTTGTTGGAAAGTTTTCTGACAAGAAATTAAACTATTCTTCAAAGTAGAGACCATCACCTCCTCTTGGTGTTTCTACATTTGTATTGGGATAATCTAGGTTACTCGATACAGGTGAAGATCCTCTGCGTGGTGAGGGGGACTAGTAGCTCCTTTCTTGAGATACTGTGTGAAGCCATGAATGGTAACCAGGCATTATACAAGAAGGAGGAAGCTAAAACACCACCCACCCCCTGTGGGAGGGGGGCGTAATAATACCCCCACGGTTACTAGCCCAAGCCAAGGCTTGGAAGTGGAGGCCTCGACCATACCTGCTAGAGAGGCATCCATGATCCCTCCGCATGGATGAAACAGTGGTTTAGGTGAAGTGGGTGCTGGTGATTGAGGTGAAGGCTCACTGCGATGAGCTGGAACCAACACATCACTTTGCCCTACGTAGCCTGGACGAGCTGCGGGTTGGGAATGGGGCGAACCCAATCTAGGGGGGAAGCCATGGCTGTGAACTCAGTCATGGTAATGCCAAGTGGTTACCACCTGAGTAGGCCTACTGAAGGCGGTACAAACCTGGCTTGATGGTTCGGGCCAGGGGCGGATTGCTGGATGGACGACTGAGGGGCGTGGTTACTGCTACGGAGGGGGAGCCTGAGTTGCGGGAGGACAATGTCTGGCTTTATGCCTCATCACGGATAGTGAGAACGTCGCTCAGGACCCTAGAAGGGGCAAAAACCCTATTATAATATGAAGTATGGACAATCAGAAAGAACCAACTACAAACCCCACATCAAAGGAAGCCATGGAAGCTCCAACAGAGCAGATCCATGTGCAGACCGGAGATGAAAAAATGGAGACAGAAGTCCCAGTAGGACAGGCTGTCTCTAAATCCAAACACGAATTGGAAAAGGCAACAGAAGCTACAGTAGAGCAGACTGCAGGACCAAGTAGCACAGGAGATTCCACCGAGAAAGACCTGAAGATATCTGCATCAAAGATCAACAGGATCAGTGGCGTGGCGTGGTATTTTATCGAGGGTGGAAAAGGTGTACCTTAATGGATGTGGTACATCTTAGGGGATTTCGATAGGATGAGGTTTCAGGCACAAGAGGTGATAACGAAGGACAGTGCGGGAAGAGACCAAAATGTTAAAACTTAGATTTTAATGATATTTATTTATTATAAAGCAAATATTGCAAGGAATGGATACTTTCAAAGAAATTGCCTTAAAATGACAATAAGAAACAGTAACAATTAAAAATTACTCGTTTCTCCAGGAAACGTAAATTGCTTGCAAGCTGTAGCTCCCTATAAAGGATTAAATACAAAATTATTGAATAAAAGGAGCATAATAAAATAACCTACAATAATAATTTAAATTCATCCCAGAGTAGAATTAAAACAAAGTACTCTTATTACGGAAAGAATCCGGGCAGAGTGTATGAAGTGAAAGGGTTACCACCTCTTCTGATGTGTGATACAGGAAGTATCAGATCTCCTTAAACATCTTCCGAAGGTAGGCCGGCTGCCGGAGGACATCAGTAGCTGGCGGTAATTAGTGCGCCCGCTCGGGGCTTGTGCGAGGTCAGTCAGGCATACTCCAGGGTTCCGGGTTCGGAACTAGAGTTGATGATGGTAGATTCTCCTTATAAAAAGCGACCAGCATAGAGAGTCTCTTGGTAGTAACTCCCTCGGCTGGTGAAGTTATGTCCTTATAATCAAGACTTGCAGAGTAGATCCGTGTTGAAGATTTGGCCGAAGTGAAGGCCAATGAGTTTAGACTGCCCGGGCAGGCAGCCAGGTCCAGAAGAGAGATTTTGACGGCGGAGAAGGGCCTCCGGCTGCAAGAGGTACCCCGAGAGGGCAATAACCCCAGCAGGTACGTAGCGAGCAGTGGAGAAGAGTGGACACTGTAGGCCGGTAGACCTAAGGTTATATAGGGGTAGTGACGTCAGCGCGCCGAACCTTCCAGTATGAAGGAGGGGTGAAAGAGCAGCCAATCAAAGCACAGCCCCATGCACATTGCGAGCGTTACCGCTGGGGAGAGCTCAGTACCTCGTGAGAAAATGTGACGGTATGGTGCGTCTAGAAAGACACTACAGAAAAAAGGTGAGTTGACATGAATATTACAGAAAAGCAATTAAACTGAAACACCAATACTAAACAAATCAGAACACCGCGTTCAGACTGCAATTAACGAAAATAAAAATAATGGGGCAGAAAAATTGAACGTGTGTTTCACACCGTAAGGGAAACATAGCCAACAAAAAACATTCGCAAAAGCGAACATGCTGGGAGGGGCGAGAAAAAATTGCAGTAAGAAAGCGCAGAAGTTAGGCCTCGCGTGGCAAAGGAGCAATCATGGTGATTGGCCTAAGAAAATGACCAGCAGAAGTCTGCAGTTTTACCATGCGAACCCTACCATCTCTGCCAGGAAAGCACTCAACAACCCTACCCAAATTCCAAACAAGAGGAGGACTAGGGTCTTTCAAAAGCACCAAGTCCCCCACCTGAAGGTTAGAGCAGGAAACGAGCCATTTACCACGCTGCTGAAGCAAACTGAGGTATTCCAACCTCCAGCGGAGCCAATAATTATTGCGCAAACTTTCAATTTTGCGCCAAGAAATGGCTAAAGAAGATTGAGAATTAGAATATAACAAAGATGGAGAGGCAGTCAACGGACCACCGATAAGAAAATGGCCTGGCGTTAATGGTAGAAGATCTGAAGGATCATTAGATAAGGGTGATAAAGGACGAGAATTAATTATGCCCTCAATAAAAATAATTAAGGAATTAAACTCTTCATGAGAAAGGGGGGTGTGGCCACAAACACGTCTAAGGTGCTTCTTGGTGAGTTTCACACAAGACTCCCACCGCCCACCTTGATGAGGTGCATAAGGGGGGATGAAGTGCCACTTGAAATTTCTCTGGTGAGCATAATCAGTAATCCTTTCCAGCGCTGAATTTTGAGTAAGAGCTCTCTTAATTTGCTCAGAAGCTCCGATAAAATTTTTAGCATTGTCTGAGAATACTTCTGAAGGAAGACCTCGGCGGGCAGAAAATCTGGCAAAAGCTGCCAAAAAATAAGCAGTAGAGGCGTTGATAACTAGTTCTAAGTGAACTGCTCCGGTGACCATACATACAAACAGCGAAATATAGAGTTTTCCAAAAATACATTTTTTGGCCTCAGGAGAATTTCTTCTGTAAACAAAAGGCCCGGAATAATCCACCCCCGTAAAGGCAAAGGGTCTAGCAGGCGCAGATCTAAAGTTGGGAAGATCACCCATGAGCTGAGTGGTAATTTTAGGGTTGGATTTAAAACATGGAATGCACTTCCGGATAACAGAGGTAACTTCATGGACTCCGTTTATGGGCCAATACCTTTCACGAATGACAGAAAGTAATGTACGAGTTCCAGCATGAAGATGCTGGTAATGATACTGACGAATGATTAGGGAAGTGACATGATGCTTTGAAGGAAGAATAATTGGGTGATTTTTATCCTCGGAAAGATCAGCCAAAGATAAACGTCCTCCTACTCTTAGTAAACCATCAGTATCCAAAAAATGGGCGAGTGAGGAAAGCCTACTCGATTTCTTAAGGGATTGACCTTGGGACAACACCTGGCATTCTTCAGAGAATATTTCTTGTTGAGTAAGCCATAAGATTTTTGTAGTGGCTAAACCTAATTCAGAAAGGGTTAAATATGGCTTAGAAAAAAGGGGTTGTTCTACCACAAAATATTTCCATCGAAGGAGATAAGCCATAACCCTCACCAATTTATGGAAAGAGGAATATCGCTGCAAGAGAAGGGGAGAGTCAGAAACGAGAAGAGAAGATCCAGTAATCTTACCAGCATCCGGTAAGTCTGATAACTCCGGAAGAGGAAAATTTGACCAAGCGGAAGGTTCTTGCAGAAGCCAAGGGGGACCGTGCCAGTATAATGTCAGGTTAGCCAACATAAGAGGGGAACATCCCCGAGAAATGACATCTGCAGGGTTCTCCTTGCCAGATACATGATGCCATTGTTCAAAGTTAGACAATTGTTGAATTTTGGACACTCTATTAGCTACAAACACCTGCCAATGCGAGGGAGGTTTGGCAATCCATGCCAACGTGATGGCTGAGTCACTCCAAAAGTAAGTTTTAATAAATCGGATTTTCAAAGATTGGCGGATTTTGACCGATAATTCAACCGCCAGAAGAGCAGCACAAAGTTCCAGTCGTGGCAAGGATAAAGATTTAAGAGGGGCCACCTTTGACTTAGCGCAAATTAAATTGGAAAAGAAATATGACTGGACAAAATTACGGCAAACAATATACGCACAACACCCATAAGCTTTCAATGAGCTATCGGCAAAGATGTGAAGTTCATATCCTCCACAGGAGGGAAAGGGAATAATCACTCGCGGGATAATAACATTGGAGAGATCTTCCAAACTATTTCTATAAGAAATCCAATTTTTTAGCAACTCTGAAGGAACTGGTTCATCCCAACCAGTTTTCAAGGACCAAAGGTCCTGCATGAAAAGCTTTGCTGTGACAATAATTGGCGCCAAAAATTGGAGAGGATCAAATATCTTTGCAATCTCAGACAAAATTTGCCGCTTAGTTTGCGGTTTGATGTCACTGAGATTAATTTTGAAAAAGAAAAAATCCTTTTGAGGACTCCAATAGATGCCTAGAGTTTTGATAGAATTACTTTCTTGAAGAAGCTCTACTGAGTCGTTATAGACTGAAGTTAATGGAAATTTAGAAAGAAATTCTTCCGAATTAGAGTTCCACTTGCACAAGGAAAATCCGCCTCCCAAAAGCAAAGCCGTCAAATCTTTAGAGACTTGCAGTGCTTCAGATACTGACTCAAACGAATGAAGAAAATCGTCAACGTAAAATGATGATTTTAACACTTCAGAAGCCTTAGGAGAATACAACGGGCCATCCTGTTCAGCAAGTAATTTCAACGTACGTATGGCTAAAAAAGCAGAGGGCTTTAGTCCATAGGTTAATGTTTTTAGCCGAAAAATCTTGACAGGTTTAGTAGGCTCGTCGCGCCAAAGAATTCTCTGAAGGTCGCGCTGTTGTTGATCGACCAAAATCTGCCTATACATCTGCTTGATATCAGATATCACTGCGATAGGGAACAAGCGAAAATTCATCAAAACAGAAGAAATGTCAGATTGAATTGGAGAGCCTGATAATAATGTGTCATTCAGAGAAGTTCCATTGGCATCCAATGCAGAGCCATTAAAGACCACTCTTATGTTTTCCTTTAAAATCTCATTCTTCCAAACTGGATGATGATTGAGGTAAATGACTTCAGATGGGGTATAAGAAGCATCATCTTTCTTGGTAACAACCTCCATGTGATCAAGTGCCTCATATTCCTCCATAAATGTGGAGTATTGAGTTTTAACAACAGGGTCACGTTTAAATTTGCTTTCCACAGCATAGAGTGCTCTAAGAGCCCTAGGGTGTGTTTCAAATAAAAGAGGTGGATTATCCACTCGGGGCATTGTTACGACAAATCTACCCTCTGAATTGCGTTTGGTCGTTTCGCGAAACAGTTTTTCACACATTGCATTTTCAACCGAGGAAGGTGAAACTGAATCTATAGTTTCGATTTTCCAAAATCTTTCTAAGTTGTAATCGAGACTTGTATTAACAAAATGACATTGAGAGAAATTCTGAAATGACTTACGAGGGACTTGACCCGTTACTAACCAACCTAGCTTGGTATGATGAGCAAACACTCCTGGTGATATTTTAACCTTAGAGCTAAGGAGAGATTGCCAAAATACTTGGGCACTGAGAAGTATGTCTACCGGAGCGCTCGTATTAAATGTTGGATCTGCCAACTGAATGTTATGAGGAAATTGCCAATTTCTAATTTCAAAAGAATTACTAGGGGTATTACTGCCAATAGTATCAATGGCAAGACAATTCAACTGAAATGTTGTGTTACAATTCACAGCATCTTTGATGTGAACACGAACAAAATGCAAAGATTTAACATTGCTATTGTTAATACCGGTAACCTGAATTAATGTAGGTTGCTTGGGAAGACCAAGTTTCTTAATGAGACGCTCACTTATGAAGTCATGGGTGGCGGCATTATCCAATAAGGCACGTGCTTCAAGCCATCTACCAGAGGAATCTTGAACTTTTAATAACACGGTTGATAGTAGCACCTGGGAACTACGAATTGAGCTAGAGCTCTGAGTATAAGATTGCGCATTGGCTCCTGGGGATGTATCTTTAGAACATCCAGGGGAAGGAGCCTGACGTGGCTTTTCAAACCTATGAAGCAAGGTATGATGTTGAGCCTTGCAATGGGAGCAAGTATTTTTAGATAAGCAATCAGGCACCATATGCCTAGTTGACAGACAGTTGTAGCAATATCTTTTTTGAGCTATTAATTTGCGTCTTTCGTCGGTAGAAAGGGCTTTAAAGGCAACGCAGGAATATAACCTGTGAGGTGCTTTACAGAGAATACAATCTGTTGAATTATGTTGAACAGTAAAGACAGCAGATTTGTTTATTTTAGCACCGACTGGCTTCACAACATTAGATTTGTTATCTGCACTTCCTGACATATGACAGGCTACAGCTGACAAAACCTGACATCTATTATTTATAAACGTAAGCAACGAATCATAGGTATATGAAGTGTCATTTGTTAGTTCCCTCTCCCATGCCTTTAAGGTTGATGAATCAAATTTAGAAGTAACCAAGTGAATTAAGAATAGATCCCAATGCTCGACCGGTTGATTCAACCGTGCCAATGCTCTGACATGTAGTTGGACCATGTCACTTAAGGCTCGCAGTGTTGACAAGCTGTCAGCTCGCAAGGTGGGCAGACTAAATAAGGCTTGAATATGCCTTTGTAAACATAATTTTTCATTGCCATAACGGCCTTTAAGAAGCTCTATAGCAATGTTATAGTTTTCTCCTGTTAAAGGGAGTTCTCTTATAAGTTGAAGGGGTGGTCCCTGCAAAATGGATTTTAAGTAATGAAATTTCTGAATTTCTGGAAGTGTGGCATTATCATGTACTAATGAACTGAACAATTCAAAGAATGATTGCCACATCTCTTCCTTTCCTGAAAAATGCGGAATTTCAATTTTAGGTAGCAATGGTTTGATACCATTCCCATGGTCGCTAATTCTTCCTTGAGTTTCCTCTACCTTCAACGCCAGGGTCAAAGTTCTAACTAATGCCACAGCCTGAGCGTGTGTATCAAAGTAATTACTCTCTACTTCTTCCCTAACTGATTGATGTTCTGGATTTTTGATTTCAATTTCAAGTTGCACGAGATCATATTTCTCGTACGCCTGTTCAAAAGCTTTTAAACGCTGAGATATAATATCAAGGTTTTGTTCCTCTTTCGGTAGAGTAGCTAAATATTTTTGAAAACGGGTGAGTTGACCTTTGTAGGCCGCCCGAGAGTTTAACAGTTTATCATCTATTATTGCTGGCATGGCTGGAAAGTTGGAACAACTCACTCACCAAAGCTGCTTGTGGCACCAGACAGACCTGCTCTCCGGAAAGAAACCAGTTGTGTAATATGCTGGGATTGTTTCCGCCTTCCCGCAGATCTCCCGCGCTAGCCACGATATACTGAAATGTATAAGACAAATATTAGATTGCACCAGTTTTTTTTTTTTTTTTTAGAATAGAATTTGTGGTCTCAGAATGAAGGTTCTGGGTTCGATCCGGGGTTGAGGTACCATGGAAAAGGTGTACCTTAATGGATGTGGTACATCTTAGGGGATTTCGATAGAATGAGGTTTCAGGCACAAGAGGTGATAACGAAGGACAGTGCGGGAAGAGACCAAAATGTTAAAACTTAGATTTTAATGATATTTATTTATTATAAAGCAAATATTGCAAGGAATGGATACTTTCAAAGAAATTGCCTTAAAATGACAATAAGAAACAGTAACAATTAAAAATTACTCGTTTCTCCAGGAAACGTAAATTGCTTGCAAGCTGTAGCTCCCTATAAAGGATTAAATACAAAATTATTGAATAAAAGGAGCATAATAAAATAACCTACAATAATAATTTAAATTCATCCCAGAGTAGAATTAAAACAAAGTACTCTTATTACGGAAAGAATCCGGGCAGAGTGTATGAAGTGAAAGGGTTACCACCTCTTCTGATGTGTGATACAGGAAGTATCAGATCTCCTTAAACATCTTCCGAAGGTAGGCCGGCTGCCGGAGGACATCAGTAGCTGGCGGTAATTAGTGCGCCCGCTCGGGGCTTGTGCGAGGTCAGTCAGGCATACTCCAGGGTTCCGGGTTCGGAACTAGAGTTGATGATGGTAGATTCTCCTTATAAAAAGCGACCAGCATAGAGAGTCTCTTGGTAGTAACTCCCTCGGCTGGTGAAGTTATGTCCTTATAATCAAGACTTGCAGAGTAGATCCGTGTTGAAGATTTGGCCGAAGTGAAAGCCGATGAGTTTAGACTGCCCGGGCAGGCAGCCAGGTCCAGAAGAGAGATTTTGACGGCGGAGAAGGGCCTCCGGCTGCAAGAGGTACCCCGAGAGGGCAATAACCCCAGCAGGTACGCAGCGAGCAGTGGTGATCAGTGGAGAAGAGTGGACACTGTAGGCCGGTAGACCTAAGGTTATATAGGGGTAGTGACGTCAGCGCGCCGAACCTTCCAGTATGAAGGAGGGGTGAAAGAGCAGCCAATCAAAGCACAGCCCCATGCACATTGCGAGCGTTACCGCTGGGGAGAGCTCAGTACCTCGTGAGAAAATGTGTCGGTATGGTGCGTCTAGAAAGACACTACAGAAAAAAGGTGAGTTGACATGAATATTACAGAAAAGCAATTAAACTGAAACACCAATACTAAACAAATCAGAACACCGCGTTCAGACTGCAATTAACGAAACTAAAAATAATGGGGCAGAAAAATTGAACGTGTGTTTCACACCGTAAGGGAAACATAGCCAACAAAAAACATTCGCAAAAGCGAACAGAGGGTAAGCTGTGAAGAAGACTGAAAGTATAGGCTTGCACCTTAAAGCAACTTCAGCACTCGGTTTTAGCGATGCCCTCGTAAACGGTAGAGGTTGATGTCTGAAGTAGCATAATTATGAGACCTTCACATTTAAAAAAATGAAGAAATTGTAATACAGCACAGCTCATTATTCCCTTTTCCGTTTCAGGCATGCACATCCATGTAACTACAGTATATTAAGTGCGGAGTAAATTATTCAACAACAGGGTTGGCGAGCTTTTCTGATCGTGTGCTATTTGACGATTGAACAGTGTGCTAGTTTGTGTATTTGTTGTTCGCATTTCTTGGTCTAAGGAGCTAAACGTTCAACTTTACAATCTGTGCTTACATACCGAAAGACACAGGACAACTGAGAAAAAGTACTCAAGTCTGTAGTTTCATCAAGAATTATAGAAACATATTTAGCTCTACCTATTTCATTTCTTATCTCTAGGCCAACAATTTTTGATACAGCTTCAATCAAATCATTCTGAATGATATTTGACATCCCAGTAAAAACGGACGAGTTTTCTAAGTGTTGTTTGAGTGGCAAATCATACTGACTAACGAGTTTAACTAGCTCTACATAGTTTCCTTGATTCGATGACTCACTTGATTCATTGTGGCCTCTAAATGGGAGCTCTTGTTTCGCTAGGTAACACACAACATCTACAAAACGCTTTAGAATGTCCCTGTTTTTAAGTACCAATTCGTTGTGTTGGCGGTTTCGAATGTCCTTCTGCTGATCTAGTAAACAATCTATTCTCACTTTGCCGAATGTTTTTTCTGAAACAATTGCCTGCAAATGATTTTGTGATAAACTGTGTTTCTTTGCGGCTTTATGGAAGTTCCCCATGTCATTGTATCCAGTCCTACTCCATACATTCTTTTCCGTTCCGAAAAGGAGACAAGGCCAACAAAATAATGTATTTGTGTCACTACATCCCGCTAACCAAGTGTGTTTCTCGTAGTGATTTGTATGAAAATGCCTCAAATAATGTTTACCAGTTGTACTGATATTAATGTTCGGTATTGGCCTTCCCCGCTTTATAATATCCCGTTTCTGTTCAAAAGGACGGGTACTAAAATCCGTGTTTAGGATATCACACACTATACAGTCACTGGCAGTGTCTACTCTAGATACAGGATAATTTTCCATGGCAAAGAATGTTCCTACATGTAACAAATATTAATTTAACTCTATGCTTATTTGGCTACTATTATAATAAACACACGCACACATTCTCAACGATTAACACTCTTACTTTAAAATATGATAATCGTAACTTACACAACGAACTACAAACTAAAAGGATATTTACGTAGGCTACTACTCGCTAAACATGATAATTTATGAAGTACGGTAATTTGTTCAACGCACTATACACTCAAACATAATAATATCTAGTTACGGTACCGTATACTAAATTTTGCTAATTGCACTCAAAAACATACAGTTGTGAGTAGCCTATACCGGACGAAGCAGAATTGCAACAAACGCACTCATCAAAGATGGGGTCTGATGGTCAGAAACTTTCTCTTGGGGTGAACAACCACGCGATGGAGGGTGGGGACTGGAGAAGCGCGCCAAATAACAAGCAGTGCTGGTGTTCCATGCTCACGAGCGTAAGCTTGGTAAGCTGTAGCAATTGAAGCAGACCTTGCTACCAGCTTTGACTCGTCTTGACGACAGCCATGTGGCTATGGAACGCCACACCCCCTGCCATAGCCAATCAAGGACGACCTGACATTCTTAGTGTACCACTCCATCGGCCATAGCGGTGTTTGGGCCAGAAGCGCCAGAAGGCTCCTAGAGTTACACAAGAGCCGTTTTCATAGCAACCAGCCGCGCTCTTTCCAATTTCTCTACAAAGTAGTGGTGGGCGATCGTGAAAAACTGGGGTAGAGAACGAGGAACTTCATTCAAAGCTTCGATTTTTCTGTGTCCTCGCGCGTTAGAAAGTCGTAATATGAACTTTATTTTTATGAGAATATGCTAGGTAAGTGGTGCTTACCCCGTGGTATTGGAGAAAACGCCACTGAACAGGATGCACATAGAAAATAAACCTCGCACAAATGCATATTACAAAGAAAAGAAGAAAGCGAGAAAAGAAGCCAAGATAGCGGCTGGAACTTGGGTGGAGAAGAAGCCTAAGAACAGAGATCGGCAAAATGCTATGCCACTGACAAGGTCTAAAAGACCAAGGTCGGAGGACAGCACGCCACCAAGTTCGGCTGTAAAACCACTCTCCAAGAAACAGAAGGAGGAAACAGTCATGTCCTTTTCGGAACGACTGACCTCATCCAAGGTCGTAATAATACCTAAGACCTTTCCAGATGGCAAGCTCAAGGAGGAGGATATGACGGAACTGTCAACCGTCTTGATAGCGCAGATGAAGCCGCTGTCAGATGGGTGTCTGCCAGGCTTCCTCGAGTCACCAAGGCTGGAAAATGGAGCAATGGTACTGATCTGTGCCAATCCAGAAACTAAAAGCTGGCTGGAGCAGACAGTATCCAATTGTAACCCCTGGAAAGGGGAGAATTTAGAGGTGGCGGACGCTAAGAAGGTGTTGAACACTATCAAGGTCATCACCAAGTTTCCACCTCCTTTTGACAAGATGAAAGTGGAAGACGTTCTTGTCAGAATACACCAGCACGACACCAAAATTCTGACGAAAGATTGGAGAGTGCTGAATGCATCAACAACTGACGAAACAGGAAGGACAGTCGTTATGGCCCTTGGTGAACGAGACTTTGAAGAGCTCAAGAAGAGAAGTCTGAAGGCTAAACTCGGACTTGGGCAAATCAGGTTTCAGGTCATCAAAGGAAAAACGAAACCCAATGTTGGCAAGGATGGTACTGAAAATACTTCAGGCCAACCTTCAACATAAAAAAGTAGCTGTGGCCAATTTCGCCAGAAAGTTCAAGTCCGAGGCTATTGACGTGGCCCTAATTCAGGAGCCATGGGTAGTCAAGGGCAAAGTAGCAGGACTGGCGGAATCTGGAGGTAAGCTAATGTACGATACAATATCGGAAATACCCAGAACGTGCCTTCTTGTGAGTAGGAAACTACAATGTCTTCTATTGCAGGAGCACTGTTCACGGGATTTGACTGTGGCCAAGGTAAAACTTGGAAATTGGGAAGGACCTAGAGAAATAATTATAGGCTCTGCGTACTTCCCATATGACTCAACTAATCTGCCTCCAACAGAAGAAGTTGAGAACTTAATTTGCAACGCAAAGAGGAAAGGAGAACATCTAGTCCTGGGAGCGGATGCAAATTCACACCACACGGCATGGGGCAGTACGAACTGCAATGCAAGAGGTGAGTCTTTACTAGAGTTTATCATGAGAACTGAGATCATGACACTAAACCT